>BTHU01000013.1:14794059-15516559 GCA_036184795.1 Tokudaia tokunoshimensis | reverse complement strand
CGGTGCGAACCGGTTAAATAGCAATCCGAACAGTTTGTGTGAGCGCGCTCAAACATGACAGATGGACTTGGGGGGAAGTCAGAGAAAGGCATTGAAGAGTTTGTGCAGAAGGGAGCGTGTGTGTTTTGAGCCTGAGTTCTCTGGTTTAGAAGGGATTAACCAAATTCAACAGAAGGAGAGCCAAAGGAAATAACGCACTTCGTCTATGGAAAAAGTCGAAAAGACTTAAATTTCTCTAGATGGTGGTGGGGAGCTAGCGGACAATTTGATCCTTGGGAGGGCCTGTTCTCGCAGACTCAACTGATAATAAAAAACAGTCTTTGCAGTTCGGGTGAGCTTGTTGGCATAATTCACAACAGACAAAAGACACACACCCTCTGGCAACTTTGGGCTTACCATCCAGAGAATCTGCTGTCTGAAATATTTAATAAAAAAGAAAAGCTTGATATTACATCTCTGCTGAGCAGAAACATTCCAAGAATGCACTCAGAGAAAATAAATACAGATAAAACTGTAGCAGAGAAATGGACGCAAATGCGGAGCTAGAGATACAGCAGAGAAAGAGCAAAGCTGGGGCTGAGGGTGTAGCTCGGTCAATTGTGGAACGAGGGATACAGTAGAGAAACTGCAGAGCGGGGCTGCGGGTGTAGCTCAGTCGTAGGATGCGCATGCGCATCCAGCGTGCGTGAGGCTCCGAGTTCAGCCCCTAGGCACCACAAAAGCAAAAACAAAGAATTGGATGAGTTTCATAAACTAAACATTTTCAGTGCCTGGAAATTTATTATATGTTGACATCAATTTGGAAGCTCATGCATCCATTACCCTGTACTTAAACCAAGAGTTATATTTTAACCTTAAAATATGGCACGGAACTGGGTGGGGTGGCCCATGCCTGTAATTCCAAGATTTGAGGGGTGGAGGTAGGAGGATCAGAAGTTCAAGGCCAGCTTGGCCAACAACCGATCCTGTCTTTAAAAAAAATTATCGGGCTGGGCTGAATTGATGGCTCCACGGTTAAGAGCACTGACTGCTCTTCCAGAGGTCCTGAGTTCAATTCCCAGCAACCACATGGTGGCTCACAGCCATCTGTAATGGGATCCGATGCCCTTCTTCTGCTGTGTCTGAAGACAGCGACAGTGTACTCATAGACATAAAATAAGTAAATCTTTAAAAATATTATCATTTTGATCCAAATAGACATACCGTTCTGTCATGTTTAACAATTGATTCACATATTAGACATGGCCATAGAAACTATTTCAATAAGCCCTGACGTTCATGCATGATAAACAGGACTTGCGGAAAGGATAAGGGTACAGAGTTAGGAGTCGCCAACAGAGGGAGGTGCCCGCAGCACATTGGATGGGTCAATATAGTCCCACAACAACAGCGGAGGCTTCATAGGCCTAATTCCACACTTCCTATAACTTATCTAGTATCACTGCATGCCCTCAATCATAGTTTTAAATTTTCCATATTCTTTTTCTGTTTTGTTTTTTTGTTTGTTTGTTTTGAAGCAGGGTCACGCTACCGTCGCCCAGCCTAATTTCAAACTTTCAATCTTACCTCCCCCTCCAGTGGCGTGCACTACTCTCACCCCTATTGGATGTATTCTCTACACTCTGGCATTTAGGGGGCGGGTCTTATGGACCTAAGCATCATCCTTCCCAAGTTAACTAAATCCTACGGAGATCAAACCCATCTATCGGCATACCTTAGATGAGCCAGCCAACCAATCCACCCAGCATTTCTTATTCCGTTTTCATCAGACACCTATACTCAGGGACACTGTCTTCTGCCAGCTATCAAGCAGGTGTGAGCCACCCCTACAGCCCAGATGTCACTGGGATTGTTCAAACTCTCTAAGCATAAGCTTACAGAGCTTATTTACCTGCCCTCCTCCATCCATTGCTGCCTAAACCATGATAGGATGTTCTACCCACAGCCTTTCTCCCATTGCTTCACGGTTTCCCATGGAGACCTTGTGTGCTATGCCGTGCCTCTTGCTTCTGGAAACTCGGAGTATACTAACTCCCTCCTTTGTGACAGTTATTCTCATGGGTCTCTGTTTCACTGTACCTGCTCAATACAAGGTCTGGGCACAGTTTCAGAAGAGTAGTGTTCTAAGTGTGCAGCATGTCTTAGTTATCCATATACACTGTTCCGACTGAATGCGCTTCCCGAGGTTGCCCGTCAGCTTATTACCACATGGTGGTCTCTGGGCCTTGTCATCCTTGCTATGATGTCTTCACTAAGCACTTTCAGGATGCTGTGGCTAAGACATCATAGTGGTTGGTTTCAAGTGGCTCAGCAAATTTTTCTGCTCTTTTGACAAATAAGAGGTTTCCTCTGCCCTCAAATTCCCTTGTTCAGTACCATGCCCTTGTCTGCCCCTCGCCCCCAGTGTGCATGTAATACAGCTGGGCTGATCAGTTTCCATGAAATTTGGTTCTTGTATTATATGAGAGAAGGGATAGGAATGATGGGGTTGATTTATTCTGCCATTGCTACATGGAAGAAGACTATTCTGCCATTTCTCTGCTGACTTTATGCTGTCTCATAAAATAGCATAGTTAAGTGCTAAGATAAAGTTAGTCTCTGTTGCTTGCAAGCCCAGAACCTCAACGGATACTCACGAATGGATAGAGACCCTGTCATGCACTCTTGACCATTAAGGTAAATTCCACAGGGTTTCCCGAGGGCTGCAGGTGGTGTTCAAAGTGCTTGAGAATAAAATTAATGAAGTTGTAAAAGAAGTGCCGCATACACGAAACTCTCCAGTCCTTTCTGTGCATCTCTTTTACCCAACCCATTCTTTAATAAACAATGTAGACACACCCTGAAGAACAAACTGTGGGCTGATATGCAAAGAGGCACAATCAGTCAATCACTGTATTGAGCTGACATAGTTGGTGTGTAAGAATGGCCCTGCTATGAATGCATGAGGTTCTGGGATGGATAGGTAGATAGATAGATAGATAGATAGATGATAGATGGATAGATAGATGATAGATAGATAGATAGATAGATAGATAGATGATAGATTGATAGATTATAGATAGATGATAGATAAATGATAGATAGATGATAGATACAGTGAGAGATACATAGACACAGATGACAGACACACACACATACACAGAGAGAGAGAGAGAGAGAGAGAGAGAGAGAGAGAGAGAGAGAGACAGAGAGAGAGACAGAGAGACAGAGAGACAGAGAGAGAGAGAGACAGAGAGAGAGAGAGAGAACATTCACTCAAAGGGTCACGCAGCCAGCAGCTAGCTCTCCCATCATGCTCACCACCCATCTGCACTGACCCCTCTTCATTTTGTGATTAATCTGAGAAATGCTTGCACCATGTCGGAGAAGCCTGAGGTGGACAGGGTTACACAGGGTTAACTTTTGGAACATAGTTTCTTTTGTATCTGTCCTTTTGTATCTCCCGTCTCAGCCATGTCTGGTAGATAGACCCACTCGGATAGAGAGAGAGAAGATGTGAGACTCTGGGCCAGGCTTCCTTTTTTGCCTACTTTGGTTCGGGACGATCAGGCTGAATGTGAGTTCTTTGCTCCCAGTTGGTGCCAGAGCTCACGATAACGGTAGAGTACCTTGCTGCGTCTCTTGGGCACCTCATGGATAAGGACAGACTTTCATTAGTGCTGGCTTTCTGGGAAACCCCATCTTTAACAGCACTTCATGTTACTCAGTAGTTACTCATTTAGCTACATCTATTGGTTACAGTTATCATACATTGTGATTGGGTTGTATTCACATCCCGTCGGGATGTCGTTTGTGGTAGCATGTCATACAGGCTCAATATTCTGTTTAACATAAGCTGAATACAGTTTGTGCTGTCTGTGGTAGGTTCAACAATATTTGCAATTTTCAGGCCTTTTTATATCCAAGTCCTTTATATTACATTTTCTTCCATTTAGAAATAAAAGTCCATTTCACAGCTCCCTGAATCTAAGCTGGACATGTGATTTTGCTTTGGTCAATGTAACATGGTCAGAGTGAGGGCATATCAAATCCAACTGGAGGTCTTGCACATCCCTACCTGCTCTTCAGGGATCCTCAAATTTGCCATGCCAGCGAGTTCAAGTGGTCCTGCTAGAAAACAAGACCAGGTGAGGGAGATCTGAGTCATCTTATTTGTTCCAGCAAGGCTCCAGGTGGGCTAAACCAGTTTGTGGCTGACCACTGATGCATGAAAGAGCCCAGCAGAAGAACCGCTATCAGAAAAGAGTAAGTTGCTGACCCTTAGCTATAAACTGCTACTATGTGCACAGGATGGTGTCTTAGTCGATGCTGGACTGCATCGTCCACAGTGGTCCCACCAAGTTCTATCACCTACCGACATTGTGGGCATCGTGGTTTGTGCACATGCACTCTGCAATGTTTACACAATGATGAGCTCATCCAGTGACATGTCTGTGAATGTAGCCATCGCCTTAAGCGATGACTGGGAATGAGTGCCAGGTCAAGCCACCTGACTTTCAAGTGGCTTGTCATGCAATGGCTGACATTGTTGGTTATTATTCAGGAAAATTAGACAGCTTGACTGATTAAGACAAACCAGTAAAGTATCAAGACCTTTACCAAATGGGATCTCCAAGTGGAGGCTTTATGATCCCCATACTGGGCCACGAGGAACTTTTCAATTCTATATAATTCTCAGATTTCTGCAGTGTGATTGGTTTTGTTCTGTCATTCAAAATATAGAAAAACATGCTATTCTCTTATGCACAGGAAGATAATTTTGCACATTAGTATCGAAATACTCCTAAGTTAATAAAGAATCCACTGAGTTTCTTGGACTCATGAAGCCAGCCCGTATCCAGATGTGGTGGTAGTGCATGCCCGCTGTCTGTCCCAGCACACCGGGAGCCAAGTGGAAGGATCACTTGATCTCAGGAGTTTGAGGCCAGCCAGGGCGACATAGTAAAACTGTATCTAAAAACAAAACAAAACCCACACACATATACACACATATGCATGTATCTATTAAATAATTTGTTAGGTCAGTTTACGTGTAAATAGTAGCAACAGCTGAATCATCTGAGCTGCTGAGAACCTGATAGTTGTTCAGTCCTAGAGGCTGAGAGCCTCAGCATTTGGGATAAGCCCACGATGGCTGTCTGAGGCTGGGGGGCACTGAGAATCTGGTAGTTACTTTGTCTACAAGTCTGGGTGCCTCAGCAGTCACAGTCTAGTGCCCCAAATCTGGAAGACTCCAAGAGAGCCAGCGGCCTTTGTCCAGGATGAAAGCCTTGCAATGCTGTGAAGGAATCATCCCATTACCACCCGCAGCAAGGCAAATCAACTCCAAAGCAAGCGGGAAAGCCAAGCAAGCAAGAGGCCAGTGACCCTCCTTCTGCCATGCCCCCATTTTCATGGGGACCTCTACCTGAAGGGGTCACCCATTATCAGGTGGGTCTTCTCACATCAATTAAGGCAATCGGGATGGTTTTTTAGGTGAGGCTCCCTATCCAGGTGATTCTAATTTGTGACAAGTTGACTTTAAAGCCAACCCTAAGAGGTAGGCTAAATGAGTTTTCCAGTTCAGAAACTTCAGGCGCTTGCCGTTTGGAATCCTGCTTATGAATTCGTCTTTTATTGAGTTGTCTGTGCCAGGGACCTCGTGCACAGAGTTGCTTGGGAGTGGCGTGCTGTGGCCAGGAGGCCTCAGGACCTCTCACGGTGGTCCCTTATTACAACTTGACTCTGTTCTGGCCAACAGAGATGCTAAGTTCAGGACAGTTCTTGTTGTTCCACCGCCACACTGGGCTTTGGTATCAGACATAACAGGCCCTAGCTCCAGCTCTGTCTCTTTCTTTCTTCTCTTGTTTCCTCAACTGCAAGTCATAATCCTGCCCCCATCCTAGGTGTGTTGTGGGAATCAGAAAAAAAAAAGTGTATGAGAAAATACTCAGGACAGACTCCCTACTGAACAGGCATTGGTGACCCATTTTTTCACTGCCCTTGTGGAAAGTCCCCAGTAAACCCTTCCTTTATCCATCTGCCCTCACCAGTTGCCAGCAAAGGCATTCCTGGCATTCTTCCTCTGGTGCCTGTCTCCTGTAGGTAGCTAGCTCATCCAATCCAGTGAGTACCCTGGGAAGTATTAACAGGGTGTTGTTGGCCCCCAGCTTAATGGATCCAACAGGAACTTCTTAAGAGTATGCATTTCTTCTAAGTAATTGAGACCCATCACATAGTAACTATTTTTAATCCATTCCCATTTAGTGTTATGAGAAGTTAAGGTGAAAGAGGGTAATGGCTGGGAGGGAGGGAGGGAAGGAGAGAGAGAGAGAGAGAGAGAGAGAGAGAGAGAGAGAGAGAGAGAGAGAGAGAGATGGGAAGGGGGCAAAGTGGCTATGCCTCTAATTCCAGTACTCAGGAGACTAAGGCGGGGGCCTTGAGAGTTGGCATAGGCTATAAAACAGAGAAAGGGAGAGGGAGAAGGAGGGAGGGAGAAATTTAAAGAAGGGGGTGACCGAGAGAAAGAGGAGAGGAGGAGGTGGAAGAAGAGGAGGAGAAGGAGGAAGAGAGATTAGAAAAGAAAATCAAAGGTTTGGAAGTTAAAGAAAGATGTCCGAACAGACTGAAGCGAGCCAGGGAGAGTGAGAGAAGCTGAAGAGAGCATAAAAAATGGGGACGGTTTGATGCTCAGACTTCACAGAGACTGGAAACATCTTAGCACACCATCCGGCACATAGTCCATGCTCAATATACGTTTGCTGAATGACAGGTTGGTGAATAGCCAAGTAAAGCGCCACCATCACGGCACCCAATTGCCACCTTACGTTCCTTGAAGAGGGTGTTATGCCTTCCCTAGCTCTTCCACTGGCTTTCCCTTACAAGGCTAATTTGTTTGTAAACTACAATTCTGGGCTCTACAATAGTTCTTTATTATTTAACCGTCTGGAGATCCACTGTGGACAGGCTCAGCAGTAGCCAACTAGGGGAGAAAGCACCTTAGCTCCAGGGACTAAAGTCCAGTACACTAGCAGGCAGGGCAACCCACGTTTCCTATTGCGTGCAGCCTGTGAAATCCACTTCAGGATTTGACTTTCCCCAGAGTAATGACCAGACTGTGACATGCTTGGGGCATTGTGATAGGGCCGAGAGGGAGCTCGTTTTAGACTGAAGGTATTTATCAATGGCTGTTCTGGTTTAGACTAGATACCAGCCTCGATGGCCTTCAGGCATTATTTCATCAAGGACCTCTGCTAGGCTAAGAGTAAACATACATGCTCCACAGTAGGAACTCTGACCAATAGGTAGCAAGATATCTTTATTTATTTATGTGTGTGTTTACATGTTTATGTGTGTGCATATATTAATGCAGGTATGAATGCGTGTGTGTGTGTGTGTGTGTGTGTGTGTGTGTGTGTGTGTAGGTCACACATCAGGTATCTTCCTCCTTATTTTGGGAGAGAGGGCATGGTCTGCCTCCAAACCTGGAGCTCTAGAATTCGGCTTGATTGGCTGACCAACAAGCACCAAGCATCACTGTCTGCTTCCCCAGAGCTGGAATTATAAATGTGTATCGCTGTGCCTGGCTTTTACGTGGATTCTGGGGATCCAAACCCAGGTCTTTATCCTAGGCAGGGCAAGTACTTCACTAACTCACCTACCCCAGTTCTGCTTGTTTGGCTTTGGGTTTTTTGGGATGGGTTCTTTCAGAGTAGGCCAGGTCTGCTTCCAGCTGATGATTCCCTTGCTTCAGGCTTCCAGGTGCTGGGATTGCAGGCATGCACTGTCAGTCGGTAAGATGCTGCAAATGCACGTAAGTCACATTGCTGTTGCTCCCCCAGGTACCTTAGGAGTTGCTGCCTGACCCCTGATCCTTTCACCTGGTTAGCTTGTGTGTACACTATTGCATCGTGGTTTCGGTTCCAATGCTGAGACTGAACCTGCTAGCCAGAACCCTGGAGACTCCCGGGTTCCTGCCTTTTGATCTCTTCTACCTCCATTAGCCATCAATATTGCTCTCACTGGGAATAATCACTATCATGTACAATGCTCTACAACCCACCAGACAACCATATCTGTCTCCTCTCAGCCCTGTCCTCAGAATTGGGTCTTCAAGTATTAAATTAGCCACAGGAGACCTAGGCTATATAGACATGCTTGGTTTGGTCATCTGTATCATCTGTACCATTGTCCTCTCCTGCTTCTTCCCCCTCTGCTTGCTGTTTGCTGCATAATTGTTGCTCTGTTCTTTGCTTTGTTGGAAAAATTCACTCTGTCATCTTCTTTGTTCCTCGAGTACTTTTAAGGTTACCAAAAGGTATACTCTCACTCATTTCCTGAGGAAAATTCTTCCCTCCATCTTTTTCTACTACCATTTCCCCCTTTCAAACTAAAAAGACATTGATAATATTGGTGGATCTTGGTTTACAGTTTGTAAATAAAGTATATCTTTGGGGTTTTATTCAATGATGTTTGGATATCATCTACATATACCTTGTTCTCTGTACCTGATATAACTTGGAGGTTTGGTAAGTACTTGTGGCTAACCTGATGAATTAATCTATTCGATAATATTTATGTTTAATTTTTTTTTACAGTACTGGGGATGGGACTATGGGACTCATGCATGGTGGGTGAGCACTCTACCTATTAAGCTAGATCCTTAACCTTTAGTAATAACTTAAAAAAATAACCTGGGGGCTGGAGCAATGGTTCAGAGGTTAGGAGCCCTTTGTATTCTTGCAGAACAGCCAAGTTCAGTTCCCAGCACCCAAGTCCAGCAGCTGACAAACAGCTCCAGGGAATACAGTGCTCTCTGCTGGCCTCTCCAGGTACTCAAACTCATGTGTATGCAAGCACATGCACACATATAGACACACATGCATAGTTATGCACACACAAACACACATATGCACAGAGACACATACATTTACAGAGAGATACATGCACACTCACACAGATGCACATACTTATACACACATACACACAGAGAAACAGACAGACACACACCCACTCTCACACACATACACACACTCACACACATACAGAGAGAGAAACATATAGACAGACAGACATACCCACTCATACACATATGCATGGAGAGAGACACACACATATACATGCATGCACTCACATACACATACAGACACACACACATACACTTACATACATACACAGAGAAACACACACAGAGACATACACACTCACAGAGAGATACACAGACATAGACACACATACACAGAGACACACACATTCATACACACATACACTCAGAGACTTACATACATGCAGACATAATTAAAAAATAAAATATATCTTATTAAAAAGGCTTGGTATTCACCAGTGACTAGTTAATACTTTTGTGGGATGATTACTGTCTTATTCATGAGCTACTTAATGAGAGAAAGCTGATTGTTTTATTACTGTCTAGACTATTTTGTTTAAGTTTTTTGTGGCTTCATTTATTTATCTATTTGTGTGTGTGTGTGTGTGTATACGCCTACACACACACCATAGTACATTTGTGGAAGTCAGAGGCTAGCAGTGGGTGTTGGCCCATTTTAATTTTATGTAGAGGAAACATTTGCTTCCTAGTCACACATGATATTTTACATTGAGGCTGTTAAGTGAATCACGTCCTTATAAGGCAGAATGAGCAAAGGGACGTGGATGGTTCATACATTACTCAGGTCTACTGCTCAGAAAATGATCCTGTAATGGAACAACTGGTTATATGGGACAGCACAGTATCATTAGGAGAAACAGTTTTAAAGAACAGGAAAGCTTAATTGCTATAGTTTGGATCTTACAGGTTCATTCGAAGGTCCCTGTGGTAGAGGCTTGTGCATGCCAGGAAGGAGATGAGAGGGAGAGAACCTTTACTAGGTGGGGCCTAGTAGGAGGTTGCTGTATCTACAACGTCCCCCACAAGCTGGAGATTTGAATGCTGGGTCCCTAGCTTGTGGTATTATTTTGAAGGTTGGGGAACCGTAGAAAGAGAAGCTTGACTTGCAGAAGTAGGTATCTAGAAGTGGGTCTTTGACCGTTGTAGCCTCCCAGGTTCTGCCCAGGGCTGGCTTCCTCTGCTTCCTGGGCTGGGCTATGCCAACAGCTACAACCCAGTCAACAGCCATTCCATCGTGCTCCTGCTGGCATTGATGAAACTCCCCCAACACCATGTCTCTCTGCCATGATGAACAGAAATCTCTCTGAAACCATGAGCCAAAATAAACCATTCACCCCTCCCGTTGCTTCCACCAGGCCTTTTGTCATGGCAATAGGCCAAGTGACCAGTAAGACATTCTTACCCCTTGACGTAAGTCCTTGAAGGGGATTGTGGGAATCTAGCACCTGTACCTTCCTCTGTTTTTTCCAGTCATAAGGTGAGTAGCTTTGCTTTGCCACACACTGTTGCCATGACACGATAGCACAGCTCTGAGGAACAGTGGCGTAAACCACAGACTGAAACCTTCCATATTTAGTGAGTTAAACCTTTTCTCTTTCCAGGTTGATTATCTCAGACATTTTTTTTATAGTGATGGAAAGCTAGCACACTGTTACAGTAAAGGAAAATACTTTCTCTTGTATGGTTCTCTAGGTTGTTATCCTAGCTTAATTCATTCTAGTATCCTAAGATGTGGCTAGAATAACCACTATTAGTTATATGTTATTTTACAATATTTCTTACCCTCTACCTGAAGTTTTCCTTATATTCTACAATGTTGGGGGCCTTTTGTATTTGACGAAGGCCCTGGCCCAGCTCTCAGATCGAATTTAATTTTTTTTTCTCATTCCCAAGAATGACAGTCCTTTGTGACGTCATCTCACAGCTGGGTTTTGCCTCGTCCATGTTATGATTTTATTATTCTTTGTTACATTTCTCATTGTTAAAGCACATTGCTGATGGCACAGTATTTCTTCCACTTGTAAATGCTGATGCTGCTATCCTCTGGGTCAGAGAGAGGTCACGGTCTATTCTGAAGCGTAATCGCTAGCTCCAGCATATGACTGTGAGCTTAATTAGTCCCCCATACTGGTGTGGAGACACTGAACCTTGCAGCTGAATGGGGCCTGCAGAGAGCATCTGTTCTCATCCCTTTACCTTCTGGCAGGTGGTTTCTGAGCCATCTGAAGGATGCCTGTTAGGAATGAGCTGAAGTGTACTCTTCCAAGAGCCTCTGGGGCAATAGTCCCATAATCTCTGTCTGATTTTGGAATTTGCTATACTGATAATGGAGAGTTTTCCCTTTGGTATCTGTCAAATAAATCTTCTCTGAATAGATGGTTCTCTTTGATTTGCTTATTTTAAAGAAGAAAAACAGTTGACAAAAACCTGCACAGGAAAACATTTTCTGTGCTTCAAGGTTACAGTAAACTCATTTGCATTTTCTCTTTTTGTCAGTTCAATAATAAGGCATATTCTAGTGATCGATTGCTAGCTTTTCTGTTACTTTGTTATGGGGTAGGACAGTATTTCACTCAAAGCACACAAACATTACATGAAGATTTTATTCTTATTTTTAGGTTGTGTGTATATACATGTATGTTGTGTGTGTGTGTGGGGGGGATGTTGTGCATGTGAGTACAGAGACCCAGGAAGACAGAAGAGGATGTCAGATGCCTTGGAGCTGAGGTGACAGGAGCTTGTGAGCTGCCCAGCATAAGTCTTGGGACTCCAACTTAGGTCCTCTGAAAGAGCAGTACACACTTTTAACCATGGTGTCTTCTCTCTAGCCCCACAAACTTTACTTTTATTAGTTTAATTTAATTCAGTGTTGTTTTTTGAGTTATGGTCTTGTTCTATAGCCCAGGCTGGTCTTGAATTCACTATCCTTCTCTTTCAGACTCCTGAGTTCTGAGATTACAGCTTCATGCCACCATGTTTGGTATAAATTGTTTTTAAGAGACACATTAAAAAAAAACATAAAAATTGTACATGTTAATGAAGTACCATGTAACACTTTGATACTCGTGTACAATGTACAATGTTTGAGTCACTTTAAGTATTTTTATCTCTTTAAACTTTTATCAGTTATTGTAAAAATATTTAGAATTTTCTTAGTTTTTAAAACATGGTACCTAGTTTATATACCTATAGTATATATTGATAGTTACTCAGTTGTGAGACAGTATCCCAGAAGTCCTTGCTTTTATATAGCTTTACCTTAGCACTTATTGATCCACCTCTCTGCCCTGCTTCTTTCTCCACGTTGTGGTAATCACCATTGTGTGCGCAATTTGTATGTGCGCATGCGCTTCCCTGCAGAGGGAGATGCGGGAGAGTGGTGGGTGCAAAGGTCAATGCTAAAGGTCTTTCTTAATTTCCTTCCCTCCTCTTTAGTTTTTGAAACAGAACTTACACCTCGACAATCTGGCTAGACTGACTGGCCGGCAAGTCCTAGTGATCTTCTTCTGAAACTGTAGGCGCGCGTCTTTGTGCCTGGCTTTTACCTGAATGTTTGGGCTTTGAATTCAGATCCCCACTTTTGTGCAGCAAGAACTTGACGCACGGAACCATCTCCCGGGCACTAGAAGGGCTTTTGAGGCAGGATCTTGCTGTGTAGCTCTAGGCTAGCCTTAAATTCACGATTGTCCCAGAGTTCTGTGATTATAGGGATGGGCCATTAAGCTCAGCCTCTTTGCGCTCTGTAAGATTTTTAAAGAGAACTTAGTGAATGCAAAGTGTCAGGGCTTAGCCGAGAGGTAGGTCAAGCATGCTGACTGTTGTTAGTGCTTCTCGGCAACCATTGTACAAGAAAAGACATTGCCAACACCCTTGGGTTTCCTAAACTTAAATCTAGGGCTGACAGTGCAGATGAACGGCAGAGTCCTGGGTTCCATTCGGGTCATAAGAAAGAAGTAAGTGGAAATCCTTAGAAGCCGGGCAGGTCAACAGGGAGCCTGTCTTCTTGGCCTAGGAAGAGACTCACCTTGCCTGCTCCTGGTTCTCTGAGGGAGTTTCCATGCCACACAAGAACAAGACAGAGCAGACCGTGGGCAGAGGCTGCCATGCTGGGAGAGGACCGGTGTCGTTTCTACTGCCACAGAGCAGAGACTGAGGGGAGAAATCCAGCGAGTAAGCAGACACGCAAGCAAACAACATACAGTGTCGTACATGCTTGGAGTATGAGAAAAAGTTTGAGGATACAGAACGGCAGGATGGGCGGTGGGGGAGGCTGAAGTGATGTTCGAGCAAACACTTGATAGGTACGGGGGGGGGGGGGGGGGAGGAGAGAATCTTCCAGGCAGAGAGAAAGGCAAACTGCCACTGGAGGCAGTAGTCTGGGTGGGGGAGATTGGTGATAGCGTACTAAACCTGGGAATGGTGGTAGATTAAATCAGAGGGGCAGCTGGGGACCAGATCATGGAAGGTCTTATGAGCAGTGGTGTGTTGGTTAGTTATTTTCTCAAGTTAACCCCAAGTTAGAGATATCTGAGGACAGGTAACCTCACCTAAGAAAATGCCTTATCAGATTGGCCTGTAGGTAAGCCCTATAGGGCATTTTCTTGATTGATGTGGTAGCGCCAAGTCCACTGTTGACAGTACCATCCCTGGGCAGATGGTCCTGGGTTGACTAGAAAAGCAAGGTGCATGAGCCGTGGAGAACAAGATAGTACACTGGCAGTCCTTTATGGATTTCTTCTTCAGCTCTTGACCTGAATTCCCTTCTTGATGGGCTACCACAAGACGCTGAAATAAACCCTTTCCTGGCCAAGTTGCTTTTGACCCTGGCGTTTTATCACAGAGATGGAAACCCTAACTAGGACAGCATCATACATCTAGTGATCGACATCACCTAGAGATGCCAAAATGAATGTAATGTATGCTTCTTCCTAGCACGGAGCTGTGGGACAGGTGAACGTCTTACAGCTGAATGTCAAGGGCAAGGTTCCAATGAGCAACTTGAGGCTACATGGCCTATATGGTCTAGCCTGGGCAGTTAAGTACTCACTTCTGCTACATTCTATTTGTTACAAGTGGGTTACTTGAGGGGGTGTAGACCTAAGCTCTCAGTAAGAATATTAAATAATTTGTCATGTTTTTCAAACCATGGCAAGTGATATTTAAATCTCAAGTCCTTTGTTCTGAAAGCTTAAGAGCCTTGTAGCTTCAGAGGTTTCTGTCTATAGTCACTTGGCTTTCATGACTGAGGGGCCTTAGTAGGGCCGAGATGTTTATTTCACAGTAGCCAAGAATGAAAGAAGGAAGGAAGAGGGGGAAGGCAGGAGAAAGGAAGGAAAGAGAGGGGAGAGGAATATGTTGGGGACAAAACACAATCTTCATAGGTTAACTCAAATAACCTAGTTTTCCAACTGGATTCTGGCTCCTAGACTTACTTCCACCTTCCAACAGTCCACTAGCTATGAGGCTATCAATGAGTGAATGTACTCATTGGTGAGGTTGGAACCACTATGACACAATGGCTTCTGAGCACTGGTATATGGAGAACCAGACCTTTAGCAGACAAGTCTTCCAGAGAAGCTATATCCAAACTTTAACGAGGTGAGTTGAGATCATCCATTGATGTGAAGGGTCTTGTGGTGGGTGCCCCAGTGTTGGTCATAAGGTGAGGGAGACCCAGTAAAGGGGACCAAAAAAGAGCGAGAAGAAGGAACCAACTGGGAAGTGTGATTGGTGCAATCAACTACTGCTCAAAGGTCAGGAGAGAGGTGGACTGTGGACGGATTATTGCTGTGGTGCTATAGAAGTCACTGGTTCCCATAACCAGCATTTCCAGAGTGTGGTAACTAGAACCTTCAACTCTCACCTTGCTGGCTCTCAGCACCTAAGCTCTAGCTGTATTACCTCCACCCCCAGCCCAGGACCAGGAGGGACATACTGCCTAGATTCTGTGACACAGTAGCCCAGAGACTGACCAAATGTGTCCTGTGAAAATAATTTATAAAAGACCTCTAGTTATCCTTTCAATTTTCAAACTTACCAAATAGCTCCAACAGTGGATACTATCTGTAGTATGTTTGACCATAAATAGTTTTGAAAATTCTGTTTGTAGGAGAGCTTGTTTACATAGTGCTTTAAGGAGAGATGAAGAAGACAGAACAAAGTGGGCAAGATCTGCTGACAAGCGGGTGGGAAATAGTAATTTGTGAACCCATTAATCAAACACAGAGAGAGAGAGAGGGGGGGAGGGGGAGGGAGAGGGGAGAGGGGGAGGGGGAGGGGAGAGGGAGGGAGAAGAGGGTAAGGGGAGGAGGGGGAGGAGGGGGAGGGGAGAGAGAATGTGTGTGTGTGTGTAAGCGTTAGGTTGACATCTGTATCTTCTTCAATTCTTCAACTAAGTTTCTGAGCCGGGGTTTCCACTGAATCTGGAGGTAATCAGTTTGACTTGACTAGACTAGTTGGCCTCAGGAGTCTTCTGTCTTTTCTTCCCAAGAGCAGTCTCACTAGGCTTTATAGGTGGGTGTTGGGGATCCAACTTAATGTTCAAGTCCTGGAACAAAGATATCCTCTGACATCCACATGTGTCCCCTGGCATGTGCCCACCCCTTCCATTAACAATAAATGAAAGTCTTAAAAGAAAGCAAGCGCTAATCAGAGGGTCTTTTTCTTCTCCCTTTAAATGGTGAGTCTTTGCCATTGATATTACTAATGTAATGAGCTTGAAATGCAAGGACTAGCTAGCATTTGCTACTGTTTGTTTCTTCAGAGGAGGATAGGTGGACCTAGAGGGGAGACAGTAAATATCTTCAATTTGTTTTTAAAAATGAGAAAAATGTTTTAAATCAAAATAGAATTACACTCTTTCCCCTCCTCCCTTTCCTCCCTCTAGCCCCTCATGTCCTCATCCCACTCTCAGGCAGACAGCTCCTTCTTTGGACACACACACACACACACACACACACACACACACACACACACACACCATATCTCTCATTCACACTTATATACTCTCTCTCTCTCTCTCTCTCTGTCTCTCTCACACACACACACACACACACACACACAGATACAACTTTCTAAGCCTGTTTTTTTGTTGTGTGTATGGTTTGAGGGCCGGCTACTCTGCTCTGTACAAGCCATTACAGGGCCTTGCTTGTCCCTGGAGAGGCTAATTCTCCTCCCAGCAGTCATTAGTTGCCTGTAGTTCTCTGTCTAGGGTGGGACCTCACAAAGACTTCTTCCTTCCATGTTAACAAGGCCATTGATACTGCCTTTGTTCCAGCCTTGCTTATGCAGTCATTTCTAGGAGAGACTGTTCCATGGGAGACTTACTGGTGGGAGACTTATTGACTCTTACAATCTTTCCATCCCCCCTCCTCCTCCGTGTTCCCTGAACCACAGACTGGAGCTATGATGTATCTGATGTCTGGACTCTCCACAATCTAGTGATCCCTGCATTGTGTCCAGTTGTGGTTTTTTTTGTGATGGTCTCCATTTGCTGTAAAGAGTTGTTTCTTAGGGGACAGGTGCTGGCTACACTTATCCAGAAAAGATGGGTCAAGCACAAAGAAGATTCATGGGTACAGGTCTAGACTTGTGGGTTTGAAGAGGAGCAGAGGGTTGGACACTATAGTTATTTCTTTGTATTTGCTGGAGATTGGTTCTAGGTCCTCTCCTCACTCCAGCCCCCAACCTCAGCACAATTCAAGGTTGTTCAAGTTCCTCATATAGTATTTGTAAATAAGTTACACATATCCTCTTATATATTTTCCAATGCCTCTAGATTATTTTAAATGCCTAATATAATATAAATGTGGTACAATTAGTTATTAGACTGAGTTGCTTATGGAATGTTGATAAAAAGTGCATATAGTGTTACTATAGTTTCCATCTGTGGTTGGCTGACACTGCAGACCTTCAAATATGGAGGTCTGACTTTGGAGTAAGCCCTACTATTCGCAAAGCTTGTTTTTGACTCTGTTGTTAATTAATTAATTAATAACGTGTGCAGATGTACATCTGTGTGAGGTTGTAAATGCGCTGATATGGGACTTGCCGGGTAGGCTAATCTGGCACTGGTGAGCCCCAGGGGTCTGTCTGACTTTGCCTCCCTTGTGCCGAGGTTCCAAGTGCCCGTGGTTGTGCTTAACTTCTTAGGTGGCTTCTGGAGGAACTGAACACAGGACCTCCCGCTTGCGTGGCACGAACTTTCTCTACAGAGCTATCTCCCCGGGCCCTGTTTGCCATTATTGAAACTGCTTATTCCTCAGTAAGATGTACCAAGTTAAGCACAGGGCTGGTTGTTATTAATTGGTACATGGCATCTTCTATTCTTAGCCCTGAGTTGGAGAGTTGATTGGAAAGCTTACACACTGGGGGGGGCTGTTTAACCACATCTGTCCTTTCTCAACCTACCATTTTACCTTTCTGTCTTTTTTTTTTTGAAAGATAGGGTTAATTGTCAACATCTTCATAAAACTCTCTGGTTATTTCAGTCATACTGGGTGTTTGCTGGGCTACACATTTAATCTCTTGATTCTTAAGCTGAATCCCACAAAGACCTTCCCCAGGGTCTTTTTCCTTAAGAGCACCCTGCCAGACAGCCTGTGTTTCTGAGGTAACACTTCAGGGGCTGTACCACCATGGGGCCTACCCCCTTTCTTTGGCTTAAGCTCGGTTTCATTAACAAGCACGTTCACACTTCAACTAGAACATTTAAAATAACACCCGCACAATGTGTTTAGTGTTCAGTTAATTATTAAGTCTCTAAGCTTGAATTATTCAAGAAAAATTGATTGGGTCCAACCTTCTTCCTTCTCTTTGTGCTTTAGAAAAAAAACAACAAAATAAATTCTCTCCTCTCTAAATAATTTGGAAAGGGTTATTTAATAAGTTTCAATACCCTGGTCTGTGGGTGGTACCCAAGAGCTAATTAGAATAGGTAGAGAGGACAGACAGCTTGAGTCTTTTGTTAAAAATTATGTTTAAGGCTGGGGTGTGGTTCAGTGGGCACAGCCTGTTTGCTACCCTGTATTCTTTTTCAAGCCCTGGGGGGAAAATAGCATCTGCAATCAATTAATATATTTCTATGACCAGTTAGACATTTAAAGAGAACCAACAGGGCTCACCTTCATCTCCAACTGTTTTCTAATTGTGTAAAAATCTCATTTTACTTATTTTATATGTACATGTACACGTCTCCGCGTGATTGTGGAGATCAGAGGGCAATGTGTGAGAATTGATTTCTCTGCTTCTATCGTGTTGGTCCTAGGGATAGAACTCAGGCTATCTGGCCTGGTAGCAGGTACTTTTCTTGCTGAACCATCTGGTCTCTGTGTACTCTCTTTTTTTTTTTTAAAAAATTTTTATTACTTAATCTCCTGAGTAAGTGAACTTGTTAAAAATATGTTGACTTCATTCTAAAAACTTGGAGTGGCTGAAGAACATTTCTTGACCTAGATAGATAATTATAGACGATATAAAACTATCCTTTCCTGTGCAACTTCTTTGTTAAAATGTGTAGGGATAAAAGTGTAGACACCAATGGCAATGAAAAGACAACAGTCATTAATGTCAAAAGTTATTATCTAGTTTAGGATCACATTTCACGTTTATAATTTCGTTACTTGTACAATTAAGGAACAGGCACACTCAAAGATGTCATGACTGGGAATGATTAACCTTTTGTCTGAACCTATTTAAATATCACTCACATGACAAGGACAGGTTGAAAATAATGCAGTCCCTATTTATGCCGGGCAGGAATAGACTTGGAAAGTAGAAATTTCAGAAAAGATCCACCTTATTCTGTGAATCACCGCAACTTTAACCCGAGCCTTCATTTTCAGACTTCATATCTAGGCCTTCATTTTTAGTTGTCCCTCTGCTTTTGTATTACTGAGATGTAAGAATGATTCAATACATGCATTGCCATGGAAAACGGGGGTGGGGAAGGAATATAAAACAATCACATTTTGGAGGAGGATCACACTTGGGGGTGGGGGTGATAACAGAAACGCAATGACCCGGTTTAGCTGTATCAAAAGTAGGTTCTTCCAGGAGCATTATGGAGGGAATTCTCTCTCAAGATCACAAACCCCTGAAAGGGCCCCACCAGCAGCAGGTGCCTTGGCTCTTCAGGGACTTGCTTTTGCTGCATTGCTATCGGCCACAGAGTGGCTGTTCCCATACCTGAAAAGTGTGCTGACAGAGGGAGTTGGTTTGGTGACAGTGGCGAACTGTGTTGATTGGGGGAGCTGAATCCCCGGGGGCACGGGGAGGGGCGGGGCGGCTTGTAACCTTGGCTGAAGAATAACAGGCATGTTCTAGAATATTTCTGGAGGAAAAAACGTCAGGCTTCACATTGGGGAAACTTTGGGGAACAGAAATGTGGAATCTCTCTCCTTTGAGATCCCGTATGCATGACATGGATGGTGGAGCAGACCTGTCTTACTATTTTTTCAGTCCTGGGGGAACGACACAAATGCTGTGGATTAGGAACACCGGAAATTAGGACTCTGGGGCGTGGGAAAGCCGAATGGGGGCAGGGTGGGCAGGTAAACAGCGTCGGGAGAGGCTGTCTGGCCTTAGAGCGGTTGGAAAACGCGGGTGCCGGTGCGGGACAGACGGCATCTCCGCAGACGTGGAGGAAGAAGGCCGGCTGGAGGGCGGGGGTGGACACCGCGGGGACCCCGGGCGGCGGCGAGGCGCCGTGGCGCAGTTCCCAGCCCGTGCCTCACCGAGCCATCCCGTTCCACACGCGAGTCGCCCGGGACCCCGCTCCCCTGGCTGCCGCAGCCGCAGCCGCAGCGCCGCGCGCCGTGGCGATCCCCCTTCCCCGGTGCCCGGGCTCAGCTGGGCCGCAGCACACCGCTTCGACCTGGGTCGGGGGGCGGGGCGCGCCGCCATTTTGGATCCGGACGGTCCGCGAGCCTCCGCCTGCGCGCCGCGGCGCCGGGAGCGGCCTCGGGAAGCCTAGGGCGCGGGCGCGGGCGGCGCGGGCGCGAGCGGCGCGGGCGGGCGGGGGAGGCGGGCAGAGGAGGAAGGGAGTGGTTGGGAGCCGGGCTGCGGCAGCCTCAGGTCTCCTCAGCGGCGGCAGCGCCCCCTCCTCCCGCGCCCCAGCCGCCTGCGTCCGTCAGGAAAGATGCCCTCAGCCCTGGGCTGTGAAGAAGGGACCCGAGTCGCTGCCCGGACCGCGGCTGCCGCCCGCGTCCTCTAAATTCGTCAGCGCAGCCCCTCAGCGAGGGGCGGCGGCGGTAGCGGCCGCGGGGCGCGAGCGGGAGCCCGGGCGCTGCGCCCGGCGGCACGGCGCGGCCCGCCAGCGGCCTCCGGCATGGAGCGGGCTCGCGCGGCCAAGTAGCCGCCGCCCCCGGAGCCCGGCGCGAGAGCCGCCCGCAGCCCGCCTCATCCCGGCTGCGCCGCCGGCCAGGCCCCGGGAGAAGCCGGGAGGAAGATGACGCGTCCTCGCCGCAGTCCGCTGGAAGCAGGACTCCCTGCAAAACCCTAGGAAGAAAGAGCTCGGAGCGGAGGCTCGGCGTGCTTCGAGCCGAGCCGGGAGAGCCGCTCCGGGAGTTGCCCTCCCTTTGCCGCGGAGGACTCGCCCAGGCGCTATCCGAGTGGAGGTTGGGAGCATTTGCAGCAGAATTTTTGGCTTTCCCTCCCCCCTTCATACATTCCCCCCTCCTCCTTTTTCAATTTTTCTTCTTCCCGGGAAGTGAATTGCTGATGCCAAGGGGACTTTATTCATTAATGATGCAACTGGATTCGTTTCAGGATTATGTTGCACGAATTGAATTTTGAATGAAGGAGTTTTTTTTTTTGAAAGGAGTGTTGACTCTTTAGTTGGTTGTGCTTTTAATTATTATTTTATTTAAATATACAATTTAATTGTATTATTCTCTTAAAATATTAAATCTATATTTTATGGAAACTTACCCTCAAGATACATATGTTTATGGGTGAAATTGAAGACGCTTCCGTTAAGTGAGGTGACTGGTGTGTTGGATGTTTAATTCAGCACCGGCATTGCATGACAGTTGTTGAAATAACAAGTGGTTTATTTTTAAAAACCACATCTTTAAACTTTTAGGTTCAGATAGTAGCAGTAGACATCGTAAGGGCATTTAAAAGAAAACCAGCAGAAATCGAAGCCAACATGTCCGGAGAAGTGCGTTTGAGGCAGTTGGAGCAGTTTATTTTAGATGGGCCAGCCCAGACCAATGGGCAGTGCTTCAGTGTGGAGACGTTACTGGATATACTCATCTGTCTTTACGATGAATGCAATAATTCTCCATTGAGAAGAGAGAAGAACATTCTTGAATATCTAGAATGGGGTAAGTTTTATTTTTAATACTCTTAATGGGTCGCTAGGCATGAGCATTATTAACTAGAGTGAAAATGATGTGTATATCCTTAACAAAAGAACAAACGCCAATTAGTCAAGACTTTTCTCTCCTAGTTTTTCTTAACTATTTGCCAGGAGTAAAGCCGTGCCCACTGAATTGTTGCCTTGTTGTTTGGCCTTGCTGTTTGTGAGCTCACTGCGTTTGGGGGCAGCAGCAGGAGCTTTTAAAACTAATGCTGGGGTTGGCAGAATTGGATTATTGAGCACAGTTGTCACAACCCTTCAGTGGGAGGGAATTTGTTGGTTGGAACATTCCTTCCCAGTCTTTGAAAATCACTGGAGATGAGAGGAGTTGTTGAAATCCCGTGTTCATTTTAGGACAACAGGAACGTGGAGGTGGTGATCAGCGGGTTCACAGGCAAAGGAAACTACTAAACATGGACTTTCCAAAAATTACTAGGTTCCTGAGAAATAATAGAAATTGTGTGTGTGTGTGTGTGTGTGTGTGTGTGTGTGTGTGAAGCAGATGTAGTTGGAGAATGTTTGGAGGCAGCTCCACCTGCCTTAGATTTTATTCTAAATTGAACTTGTATCTACACTGGCTAGATATGACTCAGGCGACCTGTAGCAGTGATCTAGATCAGAGATGCGGGCAAAGGCTGCATGTGACCTTCAAGGCTTGTCTGAACTCCTGGAGCCTCTGATGTCACTCGGGTGAGGGAAGTCTGACATCTAGCCGTGGCTGTCTTTGCCCAGGCTGGTAGAGAGTGGTACCGTAGCTCCGGAAGGATTTGGGCCATCTAGAATTTTGTGCTGTTGAAATACTTTTAGCTAGCTAAATGATTTTTATATTGAAGATCTTTATTCCCAAGTAAACCTTAATTTTCTGAAGTAAAAAATTAAGTGCCGGTTGTTGTTTCTGCTTTCAAATTCATGCAAAATTTGTTTGTCAAGTCAACTCCCACTTTAAGAATGCCTACATGAAGCAATTTTAATTCTCCAATTTTCAAGTATTAGAAGAGTGATTGCTAGTAGCCCGATGTTACAAGGTTTAAAAAACTGCAAATGTGGATGGGATGATTTCACAAAGCAGTTTGCCATCATTGTGCTGGGGATGTAAGAAATCTTAAAGCTGTGGTCTGGCCACTTCTCTCTTGAGTAGGTAATTTTTATGTTGGCACTGACTTTGCATCTACCTGCTTTTTTATGTGTAGGGCATTTTATGGAGCATATGGAATTTTACACCCTGTGTTTCATAAACTTAGGAATTCTGTGGTGTTTCTATTTTTGAAGACTTAAAAGGTTTCAGTACTCTCAAAGTTGGAATTTGAGTCCTTCAATCACGGCTTCATAGTGATACTGTAGTCTGTGATTATGACTGCCATTTAATATCCTTTTCATTTGCAAAACAGCAGGAGAATTCTGTACATAGCAGTGGCAAATATAATTTGAAATAGTGTATGATATAAGAGAAAATGCATTTCCATGACTTCCTGATGTGTAGTAGTATTATGCTATGGGGTATTTTACCACCTTATTAAAATAACCTCTGTATCTTCCATTAAGTATCTTTTCTTGGATTTTTTCCTATGTTTATGAAGACACTGCAAACAGATACATATTTATTTATACTAAAAAGTAAAACAAAGATCAAGTGTTTGGCTCCATAAACTATATATTTTTTTAATTTTTTCATAGAGAGGATCTTATGTCACTCTTGAAGTTACTATGTAACTGAGGCTGGCCTTGAACTTCCAATCCTTTCATCTCTGTCTACCTTTCCAGTGCTGGCATTACTGTGCACTACTGTGTGCAGATTATATAGTGCTGGGAATTGAACCAAGGACTTTATACATTCTAGTCGAGTACTCAACCAATTGAGTTGGATCCCCAGACCAAATTCACCTTTATTCTTTTTAATAATTTCATGTCTTACCTTTTTAGTTGTCTGATATTGTAAGATGAGACTCTACAGTCTCGTAAACCGTTACTGGTGCTTTAAAAAGGCTAATTTTTATTATTTTAAATTATATATGTGTGTGGATCTGGTGTAGTTATATGTTGTAAGTGCAAGCTCCTGAGGAGACCCCAGACATCTGATGCCCTTGGAGCTGGGTGCTGGTGGTTGTAAGGTGCCTGACATGGGTGCTGCAAATCAAACTCAGGTCCCCTGGAAGAACCATTTGCCCTCTAAGCTACCAAACCATCTCTTCAACTCCAAGAGAGAAGTTTAAAACTTAAAAAAAAAAATTATTCTTTTTTTTTAAGATTATAATAGTTATATCATTTCCCCTTCCTGTTCTTCCTTCCAAACTCTTCTATAGCTCTCTTTCAAATTCACGGCTTCTGTTTTCATTAATTGTTTTACACACACACACACACACACACACACACACACACTCCTAACATCATAAATACATGCTTAGTCTGTATGATGTTACTTGTATTTATGTTTTCAGGGCTGAACATTTGGTTTTGGATAACCAGTATAACCAGTTGGTGTGCTCTTCCTGGGGAAGAGAGGATCGAACTTTTGAGGAATTATTTTGTGTACTCTAGGCTCTTAAGCCTCTGGCCTGCTCTTCACTTCATAAGAATTAGGAGTGGAAGTGTTGCCGAGATGCATCATAATGGTTTCATTTACTGTCTTGGAGCTATTGGAAATCTTAGATTAAGAATGGTAGTATCTTTTCATTTAAGTTCTGCAATGACTCATTCCTTCTTTATTAATCTATCACTACATTTTTGGAAATGTTTTATATCGTTCCCATTGTAAAAAAACGTATGAGAATATCTAGATTAGGTTTTCAGATTGTGAATTGACTTCACCTTAAATTTTTAATGAATTATTAACTTTTTGGGATGGAAATATATAGGAATATTATTAAGGTTAAATTTGACAGTTTAGATTTGCTTCAAGATGTCATCTTTGGTTTGATTTTAGTCATCCATAAAGTATTGTCTTTAAGTCTTTAAAAGACCCAGTAATTGGAATAGAACAGTACAGTTAAACATTCTATATTTCATGTTGAATATTTGTGTTTGGTATTTGCATTATTGGAAGTACCACCTAGATGCTCCATATTTTTGCAAGGAATGACTGGTTACTTTTAAACATGTAGTCAAAGTTTTGTGTGTATCACTCCATTCATTTCATTTGATTTCAAGTTATGGTTCATTTCATTTCTGTAGTGGTACAGGTAATGTTTTGTTCTTAACATTGCCACAGGAAGAAAACTTGAGTATTCCAAGTCAAGCATGCTGCTTTTCTTTTATAGCATTTCTTGGTTTTGGTGCTGAGGAAGAAAAGCAGAATAGTTGAGAGGAAGACGGGATTAAGTCAGTGAGTGCTAGCCCAAGGGGATAAAAGCACTATAAGACCAGAGTCACTTCTGAGCTTAATAATGTATATTATTTTCTAGGTACAGCCAGCAAGACTTGCCAAGCTTTCTTTCCTTTGATTGTTAAATTGTTGAAAAGATTTCTACTTATAGTCAGTAAAAATTGAAAGACTTTCTTTGATTTTTAAGTTGTTGGAAAGATTATGGTTTCTGTTTTTGTTTATATAAAAATAGTTTTGTTGTCAGCAGTGGCTATAGTTAAGTTATAACGGAGCTATCAAAGTAAAGTAGTTGTGGTGCTGTAAACTAACGTTCACTATTCATTACACTGATTTTCTTCTACTTTGAAACGAGACATTTGAATGTTAAGGAATTGCTAATTTATTTAAAAAGTGGCTGTAGGATATACTTCTCAAAACAAGAGGAACTGCCAGGATCTCCTGTATGTAGATTACTTTTCTAGACTTTCTGATCTTGATCTTATAACATTTCATGTAAGTTATCATTAACCGATTTTATAGCTTACTCAGATTGTATGCTACACCATAGAATAGTCTGATTATTAAACTTATTGCTAGGTCATATCAACAGGTATTGTAAGATAAACATTTCCTTTTATTAGAAGTTAGTTAGCATATTATTTATTTATTTATTTATTATTTTATTATTGAGACAGGTTTTCTCTGTGTAGCCCTGGCTGTCCAGGAACTTGCTTTGTAAAGACCAGGGTAGCCTTGAACACGGACATTAGCCTGCCTCTGCCTCCTGAGTGCTGGGATCAAAGGAGTGAGCCACCACCACCTGCCATAGAGTAGCGTTGAAGTTTATTCTTAGTTTTTTCTTGTGTGAGTTGGGGTGATGATGGCTTGATTGGAAGGAAGGAACTGAATTATTTCTAGAATACTTTATTTGTTCTTTATGTCTGCTGTTCCTCACTGTTAAATTTTCCCGAGTAGAAATATTCATTATACAGAATTGCTAAGATACTCATTGAATACAGATGATTAAATATTTAAATAAGCTCATTTGTGATCATTGTAAATGTGTTTAAAATATAGGTAGGCCACTTGTTTTCTTTACGCTAGTCGTGAAATATTCTGTTTTAAGAATGGATGTGGTTTACCTGAACCAGTGTTGACATGTGCCAGAAATACTCTAAGTGATAGTTTGCTGTTGTACCATTTCTCTCCCTTTCTCCTTTCTCTCCCTTCTTCCTGCTCACTTCTTTCTGAGGGAGTTGACAAATAATATTGGTTGCTATAACAACTTGTAGTATTGATTACTTAGTAAACTGTTTAAAATAATAGTGCTCTGTGGATGAGAACAGGATGTCAAGGTTCACATTTTAAGAATTTTAAAAGTATTTCATATGGAAACAAGGCGTACTTTACTATAGCAGTGATAATAAATACTATAATATGTTGGAAACTTTATGAACTGTCCCATAACTCTTAGGACTTGATTACTACTACATTGTAAGTCCAGTCTGCTTTAGGGTAAAAGAACTGAACTTGGCATGAGTTTTATTGTGCTACTCAAATCTTACTGCCAGGAAATTGTGTGTAAACCTCGTTCTTTTTCATTCAGTTGTGTGTAATAGTTAAAAATAAATCAATATATGAAGTCTAACCAACATTTAAAAGCTAGGCTATAATAGAAAACAATCAAGTTTATCATATACAGAAAGAGGAAATACTGGTATGCAAAGCATTTGTGCTTTGTTGCATTTCTTACTCTTGTATTTTACAGATTGAAATTAGAGGAGTTTGAAATGTTGTGTAGATGCAGATGTATATGTTAGCTAATAAAGAAAATATTAGAAGTGTGGCTACTGTTTTCAGAAAGAACATGTAAATGATCCAGGACAACAAATAGATAATGTAATGAAGGGGAACGTACATAGGGACAAGACTGGGACAGGGAGGGGCAGAGGAGAGCTTGGGCTAGGGAGAGAGAGTGGTGGGGGATGGAGGGGGGACTCCATTGTGTTCCTAAGGTGGGGTTTGAGTCTAACAGAATGATTGGCTAATTTTATTTCAGTAGAATATACTGGATATAAGAATTAACCTCAGTCCTTTGTATTTTTTTAAAGTGGTTATTGCCTCTTATTTTCCTTTTGTGGCAGCGATTAACTTTCATTGATTGTCAGAGATGTATTAGCTTTTTGACTTTGAGGGATAAATGATAATAGTGTCTTGGGTATTTCTTTCTATTCCAGGCCAACTCTTGAGAATTTGCTAGTTTTCTCCTCCTTGTCACTCATAGGCCATCAGTGAAATGACTTCATGTTATAGTATTGAAGACCATCAATTGTTCAGTAGTTTTTGCTGAATCTGCATAAGTTAAGAAGTGCTTTCTAAAAATGACTTCTTTTTGAATGATCTGTGCTCTTAAGTATAAACTATCTCAAACACAAGAATGAGTGTCCTTTGTCACTGCATAGAGAAGTGCTCCAGCTGCAGACAGTTTTCTTTTTCTTCCCATTGTTACTGCTCAGAGCATCAGGGCTGCTCCTCTCCCTGACCGCTCGTCCTTCGATGCACAGTTTGCATCTCTTTTTCAGGCAGTGGGTGAGAGTGGGCAGCCTTCAGTTGGTCAGCCTCTCATCTGGTGGTTTAGAATCTGCTACTGGTATAGAGCTGCGTTTGGCTTTCATTGGAACAGGAGCCACAGGACCTGACCCTCATTCTCAATACTGTACTTTGTCTTTGAATTCTTCTTTGAACTCTATTTTTGAATCAGGGCTTCTTCACCTAGTTTTCTTCTCTGGTTTCAAAGCGTGTTCCTTGAATCCATGCATTATTACTGAGGTGTGTGTGTGTGTGTGTGTGTGTGTGTGTGTGTGTGTGTGTGTTTAATGTGCACAGAATCTTGTAAGTTTGGAAAATCAACTTATATAATTCAAGTAAAATATTTCAGGTTATCCTTGAATTTACAAAGTTTATTGAATTACAGAATCATCATTTTGAATAATGTCTGTAGGGTCGATGGCAAGTATTCTAATGAATATTCTTAGGGAAGGGTTGTTCCTTTGCAATTTTTTATTGAGGTTAGAAAGAAGCTTTGAGGAACTTGAATCTAGCCTTGAGTATGTTATAGCTTATTTAGTGCTGTAGACTTGTATTTGTGTGTGTGAAAGCCCTGTGACCTGAGAGGTAAATCTAATCATGGTAGAGTAGTAATGGTGCTGTTGATAGAATGACATCTAAGAAACACACTGCTCGCAGTAGGCTCGGAATGGTACACCGAGGACCTGTACTGTCAACTCCTGGATGACTGAGATGTTCCTATGCATTCTTCTTGTTCTAACTGAACTAACTCCCCATGTTCTAACTAACTAACATGCTATGGAAAGGCATTTACATGATTTTAAATACAGAAATTCTCACTTTATTTTTATAGCTCCAGTTACTGTAAGTTTTAACATTTTACAAAACTATTTTGTGTGTAGAAATTTTATTCATTATAATGTTTAGGAAGAGAAAGCCTTGAACTCTTGCAATTTCATAATCCATTATGTTTTGTTTTTTTTCCCCCTAGGATAACAATGTTTTAGCTAAGCAATTGATTTCTGTCTTCTCAATTTGTGAGAACTTTTATTACTGTGTATGATGGTGTATGTATTTCATGTGTCAGCATCTATTTGTTTATATGTATTATAAAGAAATCAGATGATTGTTCCTCTTTATTAAGGAGAAACCCATGCACAACTGGTGTTATTTTGGCAGTGTGTAGACAGCTAGAACTTTGTGATTACTGTAAAGTTTTGTTCTAAGTTTTAGCATGGTAGATAATAATACTGGAGGACAATCAACATGATTGTTAAAAAAAAGGGAAGAGCTTTGGATTTAGACCGGATCCTTTAATTATTGGCTAGATGATCTAGGCAAGTTATTTAACTTCTAGAATCTGTGTTATATGAGCTATAAAGAAGTGGACGTTACTACAATATTTTACCAAAGGATGAAAGCCAGTTTAGAAGTTTTCCCCATGACTTAGAGTTTATTTTATTGGTTTTAGTCCTATTCTGATTTTTTCATTTTTGATACAGGGTCTCATGGAGTCCTTGAACTTAATATGACCTTAAACGTCTGATTCTTATGTCCCTACTTCCTAAGTGCTAGGACTAGAGGTAGAGTTCTGTCCAGTGCCGAACTCTACCCCAACTTAAATTCGGCTGCACTGTTTCTAGATTATGTAAATGTGCCAAACCCCTACCTGTGTTTGTGCTATGAAATACACAATATTTTTTTAAAATGTGCTTTTACATAACCTGCTTAAATACTCTGGACATTGCCTACAGTTTCCTAATGTGGCCACAATGTCCCAAGTTCAATCCAGTGTTCCTCTCATAGTTCCACAGTTAAAGTGACCTGGGCCAACCCAGGTCACTTTAACCCTTGCTAGAAAAGTAATGTACCCATTCAGTTATATCCCAACTTCCATTCTGATTTTTAAATTTCTATATTATTTAGCCTGAAAATAAAGGAAGAACTAAAATACCAAATTGGTGATTAAGTTTAAGTATAAACTAATACTAATTAAAGGATATACGTAAATTTACTATCAAGCATTTTTTATATCTTCTTGATAATATCTTATTAAATTGTTAGTACTTTTAAATTTTATTTAATTGTATGTGTATGAATGTTATGCATTTCTGTGCACCATCAACATGTCTGGTGCCCTTGGAGGCCAGAGGAGGGCATCAGATCTTTTGAAATTATATTTATTGAATATATCTTTCTCGGCTATGCAAACAATCTTAGGTATTCTTTTGGGAGGTTTTGCATTAAATGTTTTGTTCTTTTTGGCTAAACTATTGGGGAAGGGAGTAAATATTAAACTGATATTGTCTTTTCTACCACCAGTAACAGCTACTATGCAGTGACTAGTTACATTTTATTTTTGTATTATGTGACTTAAATCTGAAAATTAGTGGTAGAGTTCTAAACCTCAACTCAGAAGGTTAAATTTCTTATTGATGTTGTGTTCATATAGTACCTTTTATGGACTAAAATTAGGCAGCACTCACAAATCCATGTGATCTTTCAGTAAGTATGAAGAAAATGAACACTTTCCACAAGTATTTCCTAAACTGCATTTCAAGAAATACACTGAATATTCCACAAATTATGGGTTAATTGGATATATAGGGCTGGAAAGTAGTGTTTTGGATACATGCCTTTTTACCTTATCATAGAAAAAGTTTCACAAGCTCTGAACAGAAACCTTGTACAAGGTTGGCCCAGGTCACTTTAACTGTGGAACTATGAGAGGAACACTGGATTGAACTTGGGACATTGTGGCCACATTAGGAAACTGTAGGCAATGTCCAGAGTATTTAAGCAGGTTATGTAAAAGCACATTTTAAAAAAATATTGTGTATTTCATAGCACAAACACAGGTAGGGGTTTGGCACATATACATAATCTAGAAACAGTGCAGCCGAATTTAAGTTGGGGTAGAGTTCGGCACTGGACAGGAAGATCTCGCCTGTGTGGAGAGTTCGTGCATGCAGCGTCTGGCTGGCAGAGGGGCTTCTCCTGCCTAGTAGTTGCTTTGTTTTTGTTTCCTTTTTTCAGTAAAGCGTGGTCATTTTCTGTTCACTGGTACAGAGAAACTGTGAAGTAGAACAGAGCTATTTGGATTTTATGAGAACTTTGTAAAAATGATATCATTGTCCAGTTCTAGCCAGAATCTTGTCCTTCAGCGTCAGTGCTTACTAAGGGTGGCTGATTCCCCACGTCACCCATGTATGGCGAAAAGCGGGGAGCACTACTTGGAAGTGTTCTGTGCTGAGATTTAAAACATTCTTGCTTAACATGACTAAAGCCTCATTTTGAATTGCATCACTAACTTCTGTGGTTTTGTCTTGACCAAAAAATTACCATAAAGAAACATTTAAAAGTATACTAAGAGCTCAGGTGTTCCGTGAACCTGACGTATTCATGTGGTACCAGAAAGCTTTTCCCACACTTTGTACGCGTTTATGGTTAGAACCACAGTATTTGCAAGATTATTGTAATTTCTATTTCTGACTTTTTAAACTGTATGCCTTTGTAATGTGTCATCCTTAGTGACTGATGCATGCTATACTAACAGTTTCTTCCAGAAAGTCCATTGCTGTGTCATTTGCTTGAGATTGTGATTGTTGTTATCATCATGTTTCTTTTGCCTTCATAACTGTGAGGTAGTATCAGTTAAGTACCTCATGAGTTATCCTGGTTTTCCTCTGTTTTTGTGTATCTGGCTCAATTTATTTGTATTAAACTGGTAAATATGGTTTTATACATTCATGTGTATTACTGTTCCACTTTGTTTTCCTTTCAAATGGCAAGAAGCCTTTAACACATTACATGTGTCTAACTTCAAAACATGATGTTTTTATATACCATGGAATTTAACAGAACACATCTCTGTCTGTCTGTCTGTCTGTCTCTCTGACTCTCTGTGTCTCTGTCTTTGTCTCTGTCTCTGTCTCTGTCTCTCTCTCTCTCTCTCTCTCTCTCTCTCTCTCTTTCTCTCTCTCTCTCTGTGTGTGTGTATAGCCTTGGCTGTCGTGGCACTTGCTCTGTAGACCTGACTAGCCTTGAATTCCACTTGCCTTTCTCTCCTGAGGACTGGGATTAAAGGCTTGTGCCAACATTGCATGGCTTATACATGATTCTGTAATCATGTTAATATTATGCTTAATATCTTTCATTGACTCGGAACAGCTTTTCAGGATAGTTTTATTTAAACTACTGAGCATGATACATACTTTTTCTTTTCTTTCTTATCTAACAAGGTGCGCCTGTGTAGCTCAGATTGGCCTTGATTTGTGCTGCTGCTTCCTGAGTGCTAGAATTACAGGCATGCATGCCTGCCAGTCACAGCTTTTATGCAGTACTCATCTGCTACTTTGTATATTTATAAACTTGAAAATGTTTTAATTGAAATAACCGTAATTGTACAAAATTGCAAGTATTGTATACTTTTTCTTCCTGAACTACAAGAATAATTTGTCTACTGATGTCCATTCCTTTGCAATGTGTTTGTATGTATATCTACATACCTTTATATGACCATATGCAACTGTTTAAATCAAGAATTTAACGTTGGGGGCTGGAGAGATGGCTTAGCGGTTAAGAGCACTGATTGCTCTTCTGAAGGTCCTGAGTTCAATTCCCAGCAACCACATGGTGGCTCACAACCATCCATAATGAGATCCAATGCCCTCTCCTGGTGTGTCTGAAGACAACTGCAGTGTACTTACATATAATAATAAATAAATCTTTAAAAAAAAGAATTTAACGTTGAAGAGATACTGTCATTTTAATTTTAGAAACTTTGAGTTTATCAGTTGATGTAGTAGTCTTGTTAGAGCAAAAGGATTCGGTCTGGAAGTCTGGGTTACATGGGAGTGGTATATCTTGCAGTGTAGGTTTTCCTTGACTTTTACAACTTGGTCTCTTTTGAGGATTGCAGGCCATTTGCAGTAACCTCCCCATTTGGATTTTCCTCATGGTTCAATATTTAGACAAAATCTTGTTAATATCTCAGAAACGATGCAGTCCGTCTTCTGCTTGCGTCCTGTCAGATGAGGCACAGGTTTCATACTGCCGTATTACACTGGGCTGGCTCTCACCAGGCTTCTTCACTGTAGTTACTGTTTGGGAGAGTGTGCTGGCGCATGCCTACTCTTAACGCTAATGAGGCTGAGGCAGGGTCAGGAATGGAAGCCCTGCTGGGCTGTGCAAGTGAATTCGAGCCTGGCCAGGGCAACATTGAGACACAGCGGCAGCAGACACACCAACTAAAGTCATGACAGAACAATTCCTTCTTTCCCTTTATAATTATTGGAGAGCTATTTTATATTATGTCTATCTTTGCCTTATTAAATTGCATTTATATCTAGAATAGCTTATGTTTTTTTGTGTTAAGCTTAGTAGGTTAGAACCCTTCACTACAAATTAGTAGAATTACCCAAGTGTTTCAGGAAGGAACAAATTGTACTGTATCTGCAGTTTTTCTGTTTGAAAATGTTTCAAAATAAAAAAAAAAGTAAAAGCATGATGAGAGAAGTAGACAAGGGCTATATATGAACTATACATGCCATCTTCAGTGGTCGAAATGTCATTGTGGAATCTGTCAGTAGCTTGGCTTGACCCAGACTTAGTCAATCCTTCAGATTCTCCCTTTGACATGTGTCCATGATTTTTTGAGCACTTTCTTGCTTTTTCGTATAACAAGATGGCTGAGGCTTGTCCTGTTCCTTCCTTGACCCTGCCTTGGAATCAGCAAGGTTTTAAGGACTGCTGGCACCTTTTAGTAGAAGGAGGTTCTCTGCTGTAGGAGACAGGGTAAGGACTCGCTCCCTGTGAGCTCACTGCTTCTCTCTCAGTGGACAATGTCCCCTCCATTAGTCCATCCAGACCTTGTACTGTCCAGCCATCTCCCATTTCACGAATGTATTGACATTTATATTTCAAATCTGTATGTACTTTGGTCGATACTTGTTTCTGTCTTTTTTTATAGGAAAGATCATGAATTTGCACTAATATCTCTAATTCTAGTCTAATGCTACAGGGTTTATTTTAGGTTTCTTTTTTTGGTTGTTTTGTTTTTCCTGATTGTAAATCTCCTTCCTAGCAGTCAGTGAGAAGTATGGATCCTATTATCTTTCACATACTTGAGAGAGGGGGAGGGGAAAGGGGAGAGAGAGAGAGAGAGAGAGAGAGAGAGAGAGAGAGAGGAATTCAGGTGTGTGTACGCACTCTTTAGGAGGCAGAAGCTTTGGATCCCTCAGGAGCTGGAGTCAAAGGCAAATTTGAGAACCTGATATGGGTGCTGGAAATTGATATCAGCCCTCTGCTCGAGCAGTAGGTGCATCTAAGTGCTGAACCATCTCTTTAGCTCCATTTATTTACTTAGGAGATCTCTCATCAGTCCTCCATTCCCTCCCTCACCCAGATAATCTGCTCACCATGCTGGCTTGCTGCTGTTCTCATCCCTAAAGCCACGCTCTTCACCTTGTTCTTTCCGGGTCACTACACCAGGCTTCTTTTCATCCCAAGCTTTCCTCTCACCCAAGGATGCTCTGTGTGTTCCCCAGGTCTGACATTCCCAGTGCCAGTAGCCCTTTTGTGGCTGTCCTGTGCGTGAGTTAGTTGTCAGCACCCATGTGACTTCTTTTGCTTTACTTTGTTCTGCCATGTCTACTAGCCTTAGGTGTGAATTGTTCAGGAAGAGGGGATGGCTAGTTACCTAATACATGCCTCTCTTTAGAATAGGAGCACGGTTTGAGAAAGGTTTTATTGAGTGATCTTGTGCTATGAACATTATGGAATGTATTTATGCAAACTTAAGATGCATAGGATGTCACTCGATGATATGGTTGCATGGCACCACTATTGTTGATGTCAGTCATTAAGCAAGTGTCGGTATGAAGAACCAGTTTGGGATCTTGTACCAACAGCAAGGCTTAACTATATACATATATTTATATGTGTGAAATTTAATTCATATACTTTTTTTTTTTGAGATGGAGTCTTACTAAAAACACTAATCTGGTTTTGAGCTCAAGTCCTTTTCTTTCTCTCCCAGCTTTTGGAGTTACAGGCATGGGCTACCATGCCAAGCTTCCTCTAGTTATTCCCCTAGTCTAAAAGAAATCCTTTCAAAAATTTATAGAGTATAACAGTCTTTTTGATATATATCCTGTGAACTTTAACAGTGCGGTCACGGGACAGTTGATATGGCTAACATACAGGGCAGTGTGCGTCAGCCCCACAATCCTTTGTACCACACCCAGCTGTTATTTAGTTAAAAGGAAAACTGTTGGTAATCAAGGGGGATGTCTGGTTAGTCTGAGTTTTTTACATTCTGGCCAGTGTTTTTTAACTTCCCCACTCATGTGCCATCATGCTTGTCATATATACTCAGGGCCAGCAGCTGTCTGTCTAATCTGATTCAGTTATGGCAGGAACTTGTTTCTTCTTTTATTTACCCTGCTTTATTTCAAAAGTGGTTTTTTCTTTAAAAAAATTAATGGGCAAATAAAGATGATTTCTTAATTGATGGTTAATGATTTCCTTTCATAGCAGTAGACAATTATAAATAAGTACTTAGTAGAATGAGGTAAAGAAAAAGAATAAGGAATAGAGTAAAATGCAAATATTCTAATTTGTCAATCAGTATTTTCTTTCATTAAGTCTGTATTTAACCTTATGTGCACTGTAGACAGAACAAACTTTAGAGGTTAATATTGATGAATTGAACATATAAATAGAATTTCGTTTTCTCTGCCGTCCTACTAAACTATAATAGCGATTTTTAACAGTCATAAATGTCCCGAAATGAGAAGAGCAGGAAAGGAGACTTTAAGCAGTTTCATTTGTGAAGTGAAAACGTGAGTGACACCAACCTCAGAGCCTGAGGACACTGGTTCTAAGTTAGCACAGATGAAAGCTGAGGACCTGCCCAGGTTGCTTGGCAGAAGTTAATACAAGCTGAGTAGTTGTAGAGTTGGTGTCCTCAGAATGCTTTGGAAGTTAACATGTGTGCCCAGCTGAGACACAGAGACCAACTAAAGCTGTTCTGAGACGGAAAGGCTAGAGCTCCTGCTCTTTCTTAAGTCATGCTGCTCATCCTCAGTCAGTCAAGCTCTGTTGGGCTGAGTGACACCAAGCACAGAACAGTGCATGAGCGAGAGTCTAAAGTGGTATAGAAATGAAACAACTTGAAAGAGGACTGTTAGAAAATTGTGTAGGCAAGAAAAAGTAACTAATTTACGTGGTTATAGTAATGGTGGCATTAAGTAATGACCTGATTAAAATTACACTATGATTACATTGTCAGGGTAATATAGGGAGGGGAGTTTGTTAGGGCCTGATACTTGCCTTAAATCTTTTTTTTTTTTTCGAGACAGGGTTTCTCTGTGTAGCCCTGGCTGTCCTGGAACTCACTTTGTAGACCAGGCTGGCCTCGAACTCAGAAATCCTCCTGCCTCTGCCTCCCAAGTGCTGGGATTAAAGGCGTGCGCCACCACCGCCCGGCGGCCTTAAATCTTATAGATGGCACCATAAGCGTCTTTTATCTAATTTAGGAGAGTAGTTTATTCTGGGAAAATCTATGTAGGTTAAATCCTTTATGTATGTTTTTAAACATTTACATAGCTACTTCTAAAGTTACACAAGGCACATATGCAATGTTCATCTGTTTATGGAATTGAACATCAGCAACTGAACTCGAACAGAACAGTACAGACAAAGGAATCACACACATGATGTAAATGGTGTTTTGGATTATAAGTAATGGAAAAATCCAATGTAAATTGGTTTTAAAATTAAGAAAAGTTTTACTTTTTACTAACCCATCAAGAACCTTGATGACTTGAACCTTTTGGTTTAGTGACTCAGCAAATATCCAGGTTCTGTGAATCTAGGGCAATGTGGACTTCTTTATCACATCCCAAAAGCTGTGGTTGGCATGGGAGCAGCATGCTCCCAAGGTAGTGGGGAAGGAGAGAGAAATTCCTTTCCTGAGCAGAAAAAAGCTTCTGCTGTGGTCTCAAATAGCCAGAGTTAGATCTCTATTTGTGAGGGAGGCGGTCATCGTGCTGGTGGTGATGGGATTGTTGAGGTGCCTGAGCTGTGTGAAGGAAGAGTAAGATTTTTTTTTTAACAAATTTAGACTATGGTGTGATGGTGAAATGGTTTATTCATTAAAATGCTTGCTATGCACATCAGAGGACTTGAGTTTGGATACCCAGCAGCCATGTAAGAGCCAGGCATGTGTGCATTTACACACTCTAGTACTCAGGAATAAGAGGGTGGGGTGAGGACAGGTTGTGCTGGTTAGGGTTGTTTTTTTTTTTTTGTTTTTTGTTTTTTGCTTTTTTTTTGTCAGCTTACCACAGTAGGGTTTATTTGGGAAGAGGGAACCTCAATTGAAAACAGTGCGTCTACCAGATTGTGCTGCAGGCAAGTCTGTGGGGAATTTTCCTGATTAAGGATTGGTTTGGGAAGGCCCAGCCACTGTGGCAGTGCTGCCTCCCAGGTGGTCCTGGGAGATATAAGAACACTAACCACCCTGAGTCTGGAAAGCTAGCCAGTAAGCAGTATCCCTTTATGGCCTCTGCTTCAGTTCCTGTTTCAGCTTCCTTCAGTAATGGACTGTGATCAGGACTATAAGCTGTACGGTAACATAAATCCTTTCTTCTACATCGTATTTTGTCATTGTTTTATCATAGCAACAGAAAGTAACTAGAACACAGGAGGACCTCTAGAGTTTGCTGGCTAGTTATGCTAGCCTAACTGATGAGTTCCAATGTCAGTGACAAGCTCTGTATCAGAAAACTGTGGGAGGGTTTGGAGGAAGGAAAGGGAAGGGAGAAATGATGCAATTATAATCTCAAAAATAAAAGAAAAAAAAAACCCTAAAGCTGGAGAGTGGCTGAGGAAAACATCTAATGTAGATCTCTGACCTTTCCATGTATGCACACAGACTTGCATAAGCACATATATACATACATGCACATGCATGTGTAGCACATACACAAATTAGAATCTTAACTAGAAAGAGAATCTGGGTGCTGGTTAGATCACAAGCAGTTTTCACTGCAGCTGGGTTTGTGGTTTACTACTTATTGAAACATTTTCATTAGAAATCACTAGTGCTCCAGTAAAGTTTGGAATTACTTTTTGCCTTTTCCTGATCACTTATAAGAGATGCTTGCTATGATAGTATACTTTTAATTTAGAGATTCAGGGCCAGTGTTACTATGTGGAAGAGAGAGTGGAATGTATTAAAAATTTCTATGATTAAATTTTAATTTGAAAATTGCATGTGGTCATTGAAATGTTACCTTTCACAACTTTACCAAATTTCGTTGTTGTTGACTTATCCTTCCTCTGAATGCTTACAAAACTTGCTATTGTGCTTCTTTGGTATGAACCTTGGACTGTTACTTGTCTTTTTAATGTATGTCATACTAGGATCATCTCATATCTGCAGCACAAAGTCCAACACATCAGTTGTTAGTGATAACTAGATGGTATGGTTAGGAAGTCTGTTTAAAGTAAATTTAATAAATAAAGGTCATATGCATGTGTTTGTTAGGTGTGTGTGTGTGTGTGTGTAAATTCGATATGCTTAGAGTCATCTAGGAGGAGGGAAAATGCTTCCATTAAGTTTGCCTGTAGACAAGTCTGTGGAGTATTTCTTGATTAATGATGGCTGTGGGAAGGGCCTACTCTACTGTGAGTGGTGCCACCCCTAGGCAGGTGATCCTGGGGTGTATAGAAAAGCAAGTGATTCCTGCCTTGAGCCCCCCCCCTTACTCAGAAGTCATTTTCCTGAGTATTCTAGTTGCCAGGTAGTTTCTACCATCTTTCCCTCTATTTTAATTTTACACATATGGTTGTTTTGCCTGCATATATGTCTGTGCACCATGTGAATTTTCTGTCCATGCTAGAAGAGAGTGTTGGATCCTGTGGAACTGGAGTTACAGAGGTGGGTGTTGGGAACGGGACTGCTCCCTCCCCTCATACTCTTTTTTGTTTTTAAGAGGTCTTAGGGCTAGAAGATAAGTTAGGGAATGGAGTCTGGGCATTGCTCATGCTGACCTTACTCCTCTGCTTTGCCTCAGGTTTTGTCTTTGCTCGGTTGTCTCAGCAGAAGTACTTGCCAACATTTTAGGTCTGTATGGTGTTTGTATATTCAGACATATGGAATCTTAATCGTTGCCAGGTGCTCAGGCCCTCCAGGATTCACCTACTCTTGCTTTGGTCCTCATTGCAGGCCAGAAACATGGTACAGCTTTCAGTAGGGAGGCAGGCAAGCCTGGAGACTTTGGGCTGCCTTCCGGAGCCCTCAGGCTACTTTTGAGGGTCCTGTTTCTTCTGGATTGTCAGGTCCAAGAGCAGGGCCTTTTTTTGGAATCATAGAGGTTGGGTCAAGGTTACGGTTCTTTGACTGACTGATAGCCTGTGTCTTTCAGGCCATGGGAATTCAGCCTGATGATGTACTTGAGCTGTGGTCTGAGGGACTTTGGTGTTTGTCTTTGGCTGTGGACCAAAAGGAGGGCTGAAAGTTAGGTAATAGAATCTACTTACCTCCATCTGATTCTGGGTAAAACAGATTAACCAGTGGAAAAAGAATTCTAATGATTAAAATTACTTAAAAGAAATCGTAGCATTTAAATGGTTTGAGAGAATGTGAGGCTGACTTTCCTTCCATAGTTTGTATGGTCTCCATCTTCATATACACTCAGTGTTCTCCAGCCTCATCCAGGCCATGGTATTGGCAGAGATGAAGGACTGGGAGTGGAAAGAAGGTGATGAGGAGAGAAGCAGCAAGGATGACTGAGTATCTAGGCTGTGTAACAGGCCTGGACTGCTAACAAGTCACAGGCACAACCTTAGACAGGTGGTACCAACCTGAGTTGTGCTTGGTCCCCTTTATGGGAAGCTTTTCCTTAGAGTGAGGAAAAGAGGGACAGGCCAAGAAAACTGTTCTTCCATGCAAAATAATATGCCTCATATACTGAAGATGTTCTGACTGGGAAACAAAACCCTTGAATAGAGTCTGTTTTTAAGATATTGCCATTCATTTGTATCTGATTCAGGTAAAAATTCAATTAAAATATGAACTGACACTCTTATCTTAAAAAGTCTACTAGAGGCCAGGAAATAATCTAGTGTAGTGTCTTCACAGTGATGTATTTCTACCCATGATGATGAAGACTTCTCAGGGTATATGTGGGTACATAGAGTTTTAAGGGTATCACTTTATAATCTTCATTTCCTTAAGTGCTCGTTCAAAAAAACTCCTCTGCTTGAGAACGCTCTGAAGTCAGTTGACTTCTCTTTTTCTACTTCCATTTGACAATTGTTCATCTCCCACTTTGTAAAATAAAACATACTTTTCACCCATCTTAAATCTGGTTTATAAGTGGTATCTTGCCTTGGAGGAAAATCTCGGGCCCGGTGCAGGTCAGGAACCGGCCAAAGGTTTCAGCAGCAAGTGGACGAGCCTGGACGCTCTGGTGCTACGGAGCTCAGCAGCTAGTTCTGAAACCACATCTCCTCCCACCTCTTCTGAAGAGGCGTGGTTGTGAAACTGAAGGGCGTGCTTGGAAATAACTCCCTAGGCAAGGTAAAACAAAAGGAGGTACTATCACGAGTTGAGGCTCTGTCTTATTTTCCTACTTTATAAGTGACTTTCTAGCATCTGTCCCTGGAAACTGGTACCACTTGAGATCTTGGCTATATATGGTAATAACACACTTATTTGAATAAAGAATTAAATACATGTTTCAACAAGATTGTCTCACTTTTGCCATTGGTTTTGGAAAACCAAAGAAACAAAATAGGACACATTTAAATCTAAGTAACATTGCTATCATTTCTCAAAAGTACTGCGAAGCCAGGCTTAGTGGTACACATATTTAGTCCCAGAACTTGGAAGGCAGTGGCAAACTGATATCTGTGAGTTTGAGACCAGCCTAGTCCACATAGTGAGTTCTAGGACAGCCAGGTCTACATAGTGAGACCCTGTTTGAAAAAAACAAATACTGGGAAGTTTGAAAGAATTCAGTGCTAAACCTGTCTCATCCTTAAATTTTCTTTTTGGGATAACTGTAAATTAGATTCAGTCTCTTTATTTGATAAAAGGTTATCTAGTTTTCTATTACATCTTGGTTATTTGTCAAGTTGTGGAAATTCTCAATATTTTATTTGAGAATTTCACATCATGCACCCTGATGACACTCACTTCCCAATCCTTCCATGTTTGTTCCCCTCTGAGTTCCCCCAGCAAAAGCAAAAGAAGGAAAGAGAGATGGTGGAGGAGGAATAAAGCCAAGACTATTTCGTACTGTGTATATATTCACAGGAGCATGGTCAAACTTCCAGTGGCCAACACTCTAAGGAAAACTGAGTCCTTCTCCACCTGCATCCCACCTAGAAACTATCAGTTGTAGAGAGCGATACCCTAGCATCTCTATCAAAGTTTTTAATAGTTCTCTGATGGTTTCCTTTTAAGGTTGTCACTTTTGGGGGGGGGTGCTTTGGGGGTGACGTAGGCATTTCCACAGAAACCTTCTGTGTACCTCTTTCTTAGCTGTATGTCAGCAGCCACGCACTACAAGAGTAGCTTCCTTGCTTTTCACAGTCAGCGGGAACATGGATCGTGGGCTTGTACGTGGATTCTAGTGACAGCACAGACCACAAGCATCTGCCTGGTCTCCAGCATCAGCAGGGCTCTTAACACTGAACCATCATCTCTCCAGCCCTGACTTTGGCTTTCTAAATACTATCACAGTTGCATCTCACATGTTGGTTTTTCATTTTTGTTTTTTGTTTTGTTAACTTTTGTCCCACTTTAAGTGTTTTCTATTTCTATTTTCTCTTTTGGCTTATGAGTGTTTTTATTTATATTGTTCAAAAGTCAGTTTAAAATTTTCTACCTTGTACCACACTACCATTTATGTAATATTTGTACATTTCTTATGGCTTTTAAAATATGTCTTCTAGATCCAGCTTGTTGCTCAGGTTTCTCAAATTTTTGATTGCTTTACCAGTCAGTTACTGAATAATTTATATTAAAATTACACCTGAATAGAAGATTTGCCAGTTTTCTGTATAACTCTTGTAAATTTTTGTTCATCATACATTTTGAGGCAAGATTAATTGGATTCATGAAGAGTAGAATTATTATTTTTCCTGGTGAATTGTACTTTTTATTTAGTTATCATCATGCACAGTAGGGCTTTTTGCCTTAAACTTCCTCTTTCATCTTTATTTAAATGTAAGTAATATACTGTTATTTGGTTATTATTCACTTGGATTATCTTTTTTCCCTTGGATATTTTTTTAATTTACATTTCAAATGTTACCCCCTTACCTGGTTTCCCCACCAAAAACACCCTATCTCATCTCCCCCTTCTCCCTGCTGACTAACCCACCCCCTCCAGTTTCCCTGTCCTGGTATTGAGCCTTCTCAGGACCAAGGGCCTCTCCTCCCTTTGATGTCCAACAAAGCCATCCTCTGCTACATATGCAGCTGGAGCCATGGGTCCCTCCAAGTGTTCTCTTTGGTTGGTGGTTTGGTCCCTGGGAGCTCTGGGGGTATTGGTTGGTTCATATTGTTGTTCCTCCTATGGGGCTGAAAGCTCCTTCAGCTCCTTGGGTCCTTTCTCTAGCTGCTCCATTGGAGACCTTGTGCTCAGTTCAATGGTTGGCTGAGAGCATCCACCTCTGTATTTGTCAGGTACTGGCAGAGCCTCTCAGGGTTCATCTTTTTTAAGAACCCTTTCAAAACCCTTTCATTTATATATTTTTTTCTGTATTAGAGAATATAAATGGCTTTTAGAAACAGCATATAACTAGATCTTTGTTCCTCAGTATGAAATATTTATATTTTTGTAGAGGAATCTTAATTCAGCAATATGGCTGCTCTGGTTGAAATACAGACATGCCCCTTAGTACATACCTTTATAATCCCTAACACTGAAGGTAAGGTTAGTTTGTAGAAGGAAGCTGCCATGTTTGAAAGGGACATCTAATTGAGGGGAAGACAAAGTGATGAGTCAGAGAAAGATTTGACAGTGAAGCTGGTCTGTTAGTTGGGAGGTTTTAAGTTTAGTGCAGTGCAGTGGAGTTGAGTTTGTTCATGAGTTCAGTGCAAGTTATCAGTGGCCTTTGAAGCCAGAGAATAAGAAAGAGCCAGAAGATTAGAGCAAATTGTCAAAGTTAGTTTGAGGCCAATCAGAGCCATTTAGTAAGAAGCCGACAGAAGCCAGATTGAATCAGTCAGCTTGGAGAGGAGTTTGAGCCAGAACAGCTGATTTCAACCAGTCAGCCAGAGTTTAGAAAGAACTGGAAGGGGTGAGGGTATTCAACAGTAAGTTTCAGACTGAAAACATTCTAGGCCTAGGTTGGCAGATGGAGGCTGGAAGCTGAAGCCTTCAAGGTCCGGGCTTGCAGAAGATTAGATTGTACAGAGGCTAGAAGCTTCCAGGCCTAGGCCTAGGCCTAGGCATAGTTAGAAATGCCCTGGGCTCAGCCCACACAGCTTGGGTATAGCTCTCATCTCAAAAGTTAGTTTCACGTATCTTAACTGGTACATGCAAGCTATTTACATTTATAGGAAGTATAAATTTATATGGACACATATTTTATCATTTAAATACATTTTCTGTATTTATTTTTGTACATATCGTCCTTTAATACCCTCCACCTGCACCCCATTGGTCCCAAGAAAGCGTCGCTTCTAAACAGCAGTTCCTGATTGGCTAGCATTGTTTGCATCAGCAATCCTTGGTTTCTCAGGCAGTCCTCCATTAGGTCCTCTGCAGGAGATGCTTTTGTGGCTGTATGCGCCACTCCCTCCTCAGGCGTTTACTTAGAGGTGGCCCTGCCCTTCCTGTTACAAGTTGGGATAGCAAACATGAATCAGCAGGAGGAACCAGGGCCAATAGGAATGCCAGGAGAAGTTCTTGACTGTGCCCCTTTCAGTGAAGAGATGGGAGACCAACAATCCTTACATAGCTAGCTCTACAGGCAAGCCAAGCTGAGCAAGCTCCTGTCACTGTCCGTTGGAGTCCTTTTTTAATTCTCTTCAAACTTAACATACCCTCCACGGGTCTTGCCTCAACATGTGTGTCTATCTTAACTGACATCACTGTGCCAATCAGTCTGAGTCTGTGGAATTGGCAAAAAACCACAACACACTAATTTTTTGGAGCATTTCTCTTTATGGAGTCCCGACAAATGGAGCTCAGCTATGCAGTGTAAGGTGGGCCAATGCATGTGTGTTGCTAGTGAAGAATCCTTCATCACGTGTCTTTTCACGTGCTTGCTTTAGCAGAACATCCCTTCACCCGTGTCTGCTTCAGCGAAACATTCCTTCATGAGTCTGCCTTAGCCTTTCACACCTGTGTTTACTTTAATAAAACTTCCCTTCACGTGTTTGCCCCAGCAAAACAGCATCCAACCGACTTTCCAAAGAACCCTTAAGTTTCCACTTCATTTTTTTCTTCTTTTCCACTACTTATTTTTAGTGGTACCGAGAGTGGAACCCAGGGCCCTACACATCCTAAGTGAGCACTTTTTCTTTGAGTTCTAGTCTTGGCTCAGGCATTTCCTTATCTCTAGAGTGCTTATAAGTCTTAGAACTCTATGGATCTTTTATTGGATTATCAGATTTGCTTTTTATTTTTGATATAGGATATTATAGATCCCAGGCTGGTCTTGAACTCATGATTTTCCTACCTCAGTCTTCTGGAGGACAGAATTACCAAGGTGTATCACCAGGCCTACAAAACCACATTTGTTCATCTTTTATGGCACTGCTGGCCAGTCCTAGGTGTTAAGGATCAGAATTTACGTTATTCCATTAACTGAAGAAAGTGTCTTAGGCTTGTCTTTTCTGGGGGATACTGATTCCGTTTCTCTCCTTAGGTCACCAGCATTAACTCATTTCTTTGTGGATCTAGATTTTAGGGGTTGTGCCAGGACCAATATGCTTTAAATTTAAAAACAAATTTTAAAAGTTTATCTTAATGTGTTCAATGTTTTGCTTGTATAATGTATCTCTGTGTTCCACATGTGTGCCTGGTGCCTTCAGAGGCCAGAAGGTGTCAAATTCCCTGGAGCTGGAACTACAGTTATGAGCTATCATGTAGGTGCTGCCATCGAACCCTTGTCCCATGGGGGAACAACCAGCACTCTTAACCACTGAGCCTCCAGCTCCTCTAATTTTTTAAAAAAGTTATTTTTATTTTAAGTATATGCATGTTTTGCTTGCATATTTGTCTGTATATCCCACATGCCTGGTGCAGTGGAGGCCAGAAGAGAACATTACCCTGGAACTGGAGTTACAGATGGTTGTGAGCTGGCATATTGGTGCTAGGAATCAAACCTAGGTCCTCTGGAAGAGCAGCTATTGCTCTTAACTGCTGAGCCATCCATCTGTTTGTCCTTTATGCTTCTGTAGCATCTACTGATATTCGGGCTCCGTTCCATTTGATTAAACATTTATTTCTGCTTTTTGGTTGTATTGGTCAGAGTTGCTAGAGAAACAGAAATGGCATGTGCTATTAGATTGGATCACAAGGTAGAGGTTGTGTGTGTGTGTGTGTGTCTGTCTGTCTGTCTGTCTCTGTCTTTTCTGTGTCAGTGTCTGGATTTCTGTCTGTCTCATTGTCTTATCTGTGTCAGTGTCTGGATTTGTTCAGTTGGCTCAAGTAATCACATACCATAGAGACTGAATTCTGTGATGGCTCCCTGCAGACTGGATGGTTTAGGGAACAGTCATGCTACTGTCTCTGAACGTCAAAGCTTCAGAATAAAGGATGCTGATGATACAGTACTGAGTCAAGGCTAAAGGCCCAAGAGTCCTATGGGTCAGGGTGGGGGGTGAGGTTTGTCTAAATCTCAGATACAAGATCAAGACCTGAAATATGATGTCCTAGAATGATGGTGGCAACAGTAACAGAAAAAAAGTTTATTCTGAAAGTTAGAGCGAGAGAGCAAGGCAGCACGAGAGAGTGCATGAGATTACAAGGCAGTTACTGCCCCGTCCCACTTTTTGTATTTATCTGAGTGCCCAGCCAACTGCATGTTGCCTTCCCACATTCAGGGTTTGTCATCCACTCAGTGTGCTGACCCCCATGCTAGTCTTCCAGGAAACTCACAGACATGCATTACTAATTCCTCATCTCTCAGTCAACTTGACGCCTTAAATTAGCCTCCATATCAGGATTCCTCTATCTGGTCTTTTAGGAGTTTCATTGAGTATTTAATTTTTCATGGTTGTCCATTTTATTTAGCATATCTTGTGTGTATTAAGTGTTTGTGAATGTACAGTGCACATGTGGAGGTCAGGGGGCAACCTCACGAACTGGTCTTTGCCCACCACCTTGTTTGAGACAGGTTCTCTTTCTGTTAGCCTCTGCATACTCCAGGCTAGCTTGCTGGTGATTCTCCTGTCTCTGTTCCCATCTTGCTGTAGGAACACTAGGGTGATGATGTGTGCTACCACGCACAGCGTTCCGTGGATTTGGGGATCTGAGCTTACATTCTTATGCTTGTGCCTTATGCACTCAGCGGCCCTGCTGCATTATGTGTGCTCATCTTCGTTATCTGCTCCTTCTATTGACAAAACTGTATTCGCATAAGGACTCTTTGGAGGCTTTGGTCAGTAACTCAGTTATTTATCACACAAATTTAAAAGTGTGTACTCTGAAAGATGAACAAAATAGTTTTAAGTACCATCATTGCCAAATGTCTCAGAAACTTGTAACTTTATTCTTTAAACAAATGATTGTGAACCATCATTTGAATGCTGGGAATTAAACCCAGGTCCTCTGGAAAAGGCAGCCAGTTGTAATAAGGTTGTGATACATTTCAGAATCATTTATCTCCCTTAGCATGGATTATTCTCTTTCTGTTTCATTGCATTATTTTGAGTATTTAGCACTCCACTGACAATTAACATCAGCAGCTATAAGATAAAACATATACTAGAAAGGGTAAGAGAGAAAAAATGAGATGCTGGAGTCATGGCTTAGTGGTTAAGAGCACTGGCTACTTTTCCTTAGGACCTATGTTCAATTCTCAGCACCTACATGTTGGCTCACATTTGCCTACAACTCCAGTTGGAGGGATTAGCACCTTCATCTGGTACTGCATGCACACAGTACACTGACTCCAGCCAGAGCAGGGGCTGTCAGAATGCCTCTTAGCTCTCAAGACTTCCTTTCTGCTTTCGTTTTGCTTTGCACACAACTGTTTTAGCATGTAGAATGTTTGTTCCAACATCCACTACACTGTGTGTTAATTCTTGGAGAGATTTGCATTAAGTTTTAAGTTATTTGTTCCCCGGCCTAGGGCAGTTTTTTCACATTGGTTCACATAAGTCTGGCAAGTAAAGTAGGGCCTCACCATATCTGCCTGGTTCATCCTTGAGAATTGAGGGGATTTTTTTTTTTTTTTAAAGAGGGGAGGGAGCAATGCAAAGCCTTCAGAAAGCATTTGCCGTAAGCGAAGGTACTTACTTGACAGCACCAAAGAAGTCAAGGCATTGCCATCATTAGCTGAAATGTTATCAAATACCACCTTGAGTCAGGAAAACATTAACTTATCTAACAGTAAAACAAACCCAGTGAATCCCTTTGATGGTGTAGTGATTAGTAAGTCTTTTCAGTTTTTTAAAAATGATCATTAAGGGTGTTTTTGTAAGTTGTCACTAATATCCAGTCATTCTGATCACATAGAGTTTCTGAAGTGAGATTTTTAGTAAATATTCTCAAGTTTTAAAAATAAACATGTATTTGTATAAAACATTTTTGTTAAATATTGCTGACAAACTTTTAGAAGTGAATTGAATCTGATCAGTTTTTTCACATGTAGTGGAGAGCTAGGAAGCATTCAGGTAACAGACACATCTGTCTTACAGCTCTACTGATGAGTTTCTAAACTCGCAACGGAACATCACAGTGAGTCTCCTTAATTCCTCTAGACATTGTGATCGGATTGCCAAGTGGTTTTATAACTCTCAGCTGCGTTCTTGTTGGTTTTCTTCATATCGTCAAGAGTAACTTATTATGGCAAGATAACTATATACCCATCTATAGATACTTTTTAGTTATTCTTTGTTCCTTATTACCAGAAATTAGAATAGTCAATAGGTATATTTAATCTAAAGTGTGCTTCAACATTCTTTTGGATTTCTAATTCAGTCTTGGGACAAAGTAAATTATGGGTTATTGATTCTTTTGTAGTCCTGTAACATAGTTGAGATTAAGCTCATTTTATGTGCAGGAGCTGTATACTGTAAATATTCTCAGTTTTTGTTTTCAGTTCCAAGAAGTCTGTGTATGTCAGTTTGTCTTATCAGACTTGTTTATAGTTTTATTTTAAACATTTGATTCTTTTTTTCTTTGAAAAATTTTATTGATATTTGGTTTATAGATGAACTAGTTAACCTATTTGAAATTTATGATTCAGTGGCTTTGATATGTTAAGAATTTAAAAGTCATAAAATGCATCAAATGTGAAGTTTGCCATTTCCCCCTTTTTTTAATGGTTGGTGGTGTTTATAGAGACAGTCTCATGTAGCACAAGCAGGCCTTGAACTTGCTATGTAGCTGAGGATGATGTTGAGTTCTTGATCCTCCTGCTTCTGCTTCATACATGTTGGGATTACAGGTTTGCCTCTTGTGCCTGGGCTGTACTGTAACTATTTTTAAATGTACATTTCAGAAGTATTATGATAGTGTAAAACCATTATTGATATCTTATTTCCAAAACTGCATCATTATACCAAAGAGAAATCCAGTAGTCATTCAGTGACTGTGTTTCTCCTGCTCTTCACTCCTGATGGTGAACTCTGTTTTCAGTCTCTTTGAAGTTTCCTATTCTAAGTATTTCATAAGAATTAAACCACATAATATCTGATGTCTGGCTTATCTTACTTAAAATGTTTTCAAAATTCAGCTATATTTTAGTATATATCATATTGTTCTTTCATTTTTAAGGTTGGGTGATAATTTTACTGTATGCGTTAATCTACATTTCTTAATGCATTCATTTGTTAGTAGACATTTGGATTGTTTCCACCTTTTGGCTGTTGAATAATGTAATGAGCACTGGTAAGCAGTAGTTTGAATTCTAGTTTCAGTTGTTTTGGCTTTCTTTGAGAAACCATCTGTGTTTTCAAGGCAGCAGAACCCTAAGTAGCCCTACAAGCGATGTGCAAACATTCTGATTTCCCCACACCCTTGCCAACATTTGTTATTTTGATTTAATTTTATTTAATTATTTAAAAAACTCTACAGGGTGTGCAGTGATAACTCATTGTGCTTAGGTTTGTATTTCTCTAATGATTAGTGGTGGGGATGCTCTTTGCATAGGTTTGTTGGCTATTTATATGTCTTGTTGGAGAAATGTTATTCAAACTTTGCCAGTTTTGAAGTAGATATTTTTTGTTGTGTTTTCTTCTAGTATTAATCCTTTATTTGATGTATATCTTGCAAATGTTTTTGTTATTCTTCTTTTTTTTTTTTTTCAAGACAGGGTTTCTCTGTGTATCCCTGGCTGTCCTGGAACTCACTTTGTAGACCAGGCTGGCCTCGAACTCAGAAATCCTCCTGCCTCTGCCTCCCAAGTGCTGGGATTAAAGGCGTGCGCCACCACCGCCTGGCTCTATTTTTACTTTTGTTGGCACATTTTGTTTCATGTATAAGAAATCAGTGCCATATCTGATGCCATACACATTTTCTCATGTGTTTTCTTCTAAGACTGTTTTAGCTTTACCGTCTTAAAATTTTTCTTTATTTAATTAAAAAAATTATTTCATTCAATATATTCTGATCACACTCTTTCCCTCCCCCAACTCCTCTTAGATCCTCTTCACCTCTCTACTTACCTAGCTCCATGCCATTTACTTTTAGGCCGTTCACTCATTTCAACTTAGTTTTGTGTATGATACAAAGTAAAGACCCAAGATCATTATGTGTCTGTGTGTATGTGCATGTACATACATGTGCATGCATGCGTAGAGGTACACATGGAGACCAGAGGTTGATGGCAAGTATCTTCAATTATTTTCCACATTATTTAAAAAATATTTATTACTATTGTTACTAGTGTACACATATGCATATGCCCAGTTGTCTTGACTTTTGTTTTCTTGTTGGATTGTCGTGACACCCATTCTTGAAGTCAGCTGAACACATAGGTGTGTTTCTGAATACTTTGATTTATTCTGTTGACCCATAGGTCATTATACCAGTATTGTACTATTTTAATTATTGTAGTTAGTCTTTTTTTTTTTTTTGGTTTTTCGAGACAGGGTTTCTCTGTGTAGCCCTAGCTGTCCTAGAACTCACTCTGTAGACCAGGCTGGCCTCGAACTCAGAAATCCACCTGCCTCTGCCTCCCAAGTGCAGGGATTAAAGGCATGCACCACCACTGCCCGGCTGTAGTTAGTCTTAAAATTAGGATGTGAGACATCTTTCTCTCAAATTCAAAGTGATGCACCTACTTCTGCCTACCAAATGCTGAAGTTAAAGGCATATACCAGCACACCTAGCTACTTTTTTTTTTATTCCTTGCAAATGTAATTAACATTTTATAATTATTCACTGAAAATGTAAAGGAAAATTTATTTCTTTTTATTTTTGGAGTTAAGGTTTCATTAAGTAGTCCTGGCTAGCTTGACCTCAGTCTGCAGCCCAGGCAGGCCTTAGACTTGTGAGCCTCGGCCCCTGTGTAGCTGGGATTGTAGGCCTGTCCCACTAGCCTGCCTTTACAAACTTATTTTTAATGTTTTTAATGAGATATTATTTACATCTGACAGAAATACACTGACTTAAAGTATAGGGTTTAATCTGTTTGGTTTATTTGTAGTCGTGTCATCACCACAGCTTACTTTTAGACCATTTTTACCCCAACACAATCCTCTGTCTGTTATCTGGCATATAAATAACATCATCCCTAAGCAACAGCTAGCCTAACGTTTTTTGTTTATAGGCTTGCAGCTGGCTCTGTGTATTGATTTATGGTCTGTAGTTTTGTGAATTCCTTTACTTGCTTTGTATTTTCCCAAATATTCTTTAGTGTTTTCTATGTGTAATATCATGCTACCTGTAAATATTTTCCCTCTTCCATTTAGATAGCTTTATTATTTATTTATTTTTTTCTGATCTACTTGCTCAGGCTTTAACTTCTGGTCTTATGCTGAGTAGAAGTGGCCAGAGCAATGAGTCTGAATTTTGATATTATTTGACATTTCAGATTTTTATTTCTCATATAATTTTGGCTTCTTAATACTTTCTTTACTCTTTATAAATTTTTAATCTTGTTTTAAAACTGTATTTTGAAAAGTACCATGTTATGTACCATTTCGACTGAAGACTTGAGAGCAGAATGTTTGCTGTGGTCACAGTTTTAGAAAGGTTGCTTTCACTCCTCTGTGACTTCAGAGTCCTCATGTCTTTCTGTGGCCTGATACTCCATTTCTTTTGTATGTGTGAACAGTCTCCCTTTGAATGACTGTCCCACACAAGGACTCACACACCACTGCAGTGTGTATGTGTCTGCCAGGCACAGGTAAAACAATTAGAGACTCTTTCACAAGGAAAACCAAGGGGTTAGAACTTGCAAAAACAGCTCTATGAATCCCATAGCTGTTCTAGATTTAGCTGTTTTGCCTTGGTTTTGGATATTTTGTTGTATTTGTGCTGTTTTGTTTTTTTCTGAATACAAACATGAATACATTATTTTGGCTGAACCTTCCGAGGATAATTATTGATATCAAGACCCTTTAACTTTACATATTTCCTCAGAATACAGATACTGTCTTGTGTTGCTTTGTAGTACAGCTGTCAACAAATAATTAAAAAAAATTATTTTTATTTTTATTGAAAAAGGAAGTAAAAACATTTTATGATAAAATTGAAGATTTACGTGGAAAATATTTCTGAGAAAATAGAATATATAGAAAAACACGTTAAAATTGACAGTTTTCATGGAAAATTAAAGAGTAAAGTGGTAGACATAAAAAACATTGCTAAATTAATTGAAAAATGAAATAGAAACATTTTATGATAGAATTGAAGATTTACATGGAAAATATTTCTGATAAAATTGTAGAAAAATGTAGAAAAGCATGTTAAAATTGAAGATTATAACGGAAAATTTTATATAGATATAATAATGGTAGGCATAAAAGTATTCCTAAGTTGATCGAAAGTGCAATTATAAACATTTTCTGATAAACTTGAAGATTTACATGGAAAATATTTCTGATAAAATTGAAGAAATATATAGAAAAACATGTTAAAATTGAAGAATATCACGGAAAATTTTATATAGATATAATGGTAGGCATAAAAGTATTCCTAAGTTGATTGAAAGTGGAATTATAAACATTTTCAGGTAAAATTGAAGATTTACATGGAAAATATTTCTGATAAAACCCAAGAAATATATAGACAAACACATTAAAATTGACTATTTCATGGAAAATTATACAGATAAAATGGTAGATATAATAAACCTTTCTAAATTAATTGAAGATGGAATTAAAAACATTTTGTGATAAAATCAGAGATTTACATTGAAAACATTTCTGATAAAATAGTAGAAATATATAGAAAAACATATTAAAATTGAAGATTATCATGAAAAATAATGCAGATAAAATGGTAGACATTAAAAAAAAGCATTGCTAAATTAATTGAAAGAGGAATTACAAACATTTTCTGGTAAAATTGAAGATTTACATGGAAAATATTTGTTAGTTTATGTCTTTTTATTGGGGAATTGAGTCCATTGATGTTAAGAGATCTTAAGGAATAGTGATCGTTGCTTCCTGTTATTTTTGATGTTATTTTTATGTTTGTTTGGGTATCTTCTTTTGGGTTTGTTGGAAGAAGATAATTTTCTTGCTTTTTCTAGGGTGTAGTTTCCCTCCTTGTGTTGGGGTTTTCCATCTGTTATCCTTTGTAGGGCTGGATTTGTGGGAAGATATTGTGTAAATTTGGTTTTATCATGGAATATCTTGTTTTCTCCGTATATGGTAATTGAGAGTTTTGCTGGGTATAGTAGTTTGGGCTGACATTTGTGTTCTCTTAGGGTCTGTATGAGATCTGCCCAGGATCTTCTAGCTTTCATAGTCTCTGGTGAGAAGTCTGGTGTAATTCTGATAGGCCTACCTTTATAAGTTACTTGCCCTTTTTCCCTTATTGCTTTTAATATTCTTTCTTTGTTTAGTGCATTTGGTGTTTTGATTATTATGTGCTGGGAGGACTTTCTGGTCTGGCCCAATCTGTTTGGTGTTCTGAAGGCTTCTTGTATGTTCATGGGCATCTCTTTCTTTAGGTTAGGGAAGTTTTCGTCTATAATTTTGTCGAAGATATTTACTGGCCCTTTAAATTGTAAATCTTCACTCTCTTCTATACCTATAATCCTTAGGTTTGGTCTTCTCATTGCGTCCTTGATTTCCTGGATGTTTTGGGTTACAAGCTTTGTGCATTTTTCATTTTCTTTGACTGTTGTGTCAATGCTTTCTATGGTATCTTCAGCCCCTGAGATTCTTTCTTCTATCTTTTGTATTCTGTTGTTGATACTTGCATCTATGACTCCTGAATTCTTTCCAAGGTTTTCTATCTCCAGAGATGTCTCACTTTGTGATTTCTTTATTGTTTCTACTTCCTCTTTTAGATCCTGGATGGTTTTGTTCAGTTCCTTCACTTGATTGTTTGTGTTTTTCTGTAATTTTTTTAATGGATTTTTTTTTTGTTTGTTTGTCTCCTCTTTAAGGGCTTCTGCCTGTTGACCCATGATCTCCTGTATTTCTTTAAGGGATTTTTGTGTTTCCTCTTTAAGGGCTTTTACCTGTTGATCGATGTTCTCCTGTATTTCTTTAAGAGAGTTAAGTCTTTCTTGAAGTCCTTTATCAGCATCATGAGATACGATTTTAAATCCAACTCTTGCTTTTCCGGTGTGTTGGGGTATCCAGGATTTGCTGTGGTGGGAGAACTGGGTTCTGATGTTGCCAATTGGCCTTGGTTTCTGTTGGTAGGGTTCTTGTGCTTGCCTTTTGCCATCTGGTTATCTCTGTTGTAGTTGGTCTTGCTGTCTCTGGCTGGAGCTTGTTCCTCCTGTGGGCCTGTAAGCCTATGTTCTTACTACTGGGAGACCAACTCTCTTCTGTCAGGGTCTGTTCACCGCCTGACTCCCTGGTGCAAATGGCAGCCTGAAGACCTCTGTCCCAGCTGCTCCACTGATCTTACGCCCTGTGAGCTAGGAGCTGTTCCTCCACTCCAGAGAGGAGGTGAAGATCTCACCTGCAAGCTCAAAAGTGAAAGTGCTGCTGGAGATCACTCTCTCCTGGCAGGCCGTGCACAGAAGGCTCTGGAGCTGCCCAGCTCCCTGGTCCAAATGGCAGTGGGAAGATACCTTTAGTGCATGTGTGTGAGTGTGTGTGTGTGTGTGTGTGTGTGTGTGTGTGTGTGTAGAGGACAACTTGCTAGTCTGCTCTCCTTCCACCATGTGGTTTCTGGGATTGAACTCAGGTTGTCAGGGTTGGTGAAGAGGGTCCTTGCCCACTGAGCCATTTTATCTGCTCTTGTATTATAATTTTATTTACTGTAAAATCCAATATTGAAATTTAACTACTGTCTCAGTAATATCCTTATAGCAACTTCCATTTTTAATTTTTAAATTGAGACTCCAGTCCCTAATCATTCCATGCATTTAGTTGCTTATCTCTTTAGTGCCTTGATGGGCTTCATCTTTCACGTCAGCGCTCTTGTTTGAAACTTGTCATTGCCACAGGTCACTTGTTTTGTGGTCTTGTCCTCATGGTAATGTGTCCAGTTGTTTACTGGTGACCAATGAGATGACTTTTCTTGGGCAGGTTCTGGTTCCATGTGATAGTTCATAGCTGCCTACTGCTCCATGTTTGGAGTCACCACTTACTACTGTGGTGTTGTAGTGACAGCTATTTCTCCAAGACCTTGGGTCTTCTGGATGAATGATAAGTTGAAAGCTTCATTTGGATGCTGTATTTTCTCTTTGCTTCTGGGAGATACGTGTGTGCCAATGATTTCTTCAGTGCCTTCAGAGTGTGTCAGACTTGTGCATTGTTTTTAAACTAGAACTTGAAAAGCTGTTGACTATTGGTGGTTTCTTTGTGGAAGACTAACATACTGATTCAATTCTTTTTTTCACGAGTTTAGATTTTTAGTTTTGAAAAACAATTAGCTACTCTGTAAGAATAATTTGTCACAGTAAATATAGCAACATAGGTTACTTGTACTTATTGCTAAATGTAATCTAAGTGGCATTGTAATTTTGTTCAATTTCTTACTGTGGTCTTTAGAGCCCTTTTAATTTTTTAAACTACTTTGTGAACACCTGTGTACATGTGTGTTGTGTGGGTAGGTGCATGAAAGTGCAGGTGCTCTCAGAGGCCAGAGAGGCATTAGATACCCCTGGAGCTGGAGTTATAGGCAGCTGTGAGCTTGGTACTGGGAACCAAATTCGAGTCCTATGGAAGAGCAATACTGGTTCTTAACCACGGAGCAACCTCTCCAGTGCTAAGTCTTTCCATTATGTGCTTATTTTCAAATTAAGGAATTTCATTCATTTTGCTTTTTCTTTGTTTTGAATTCTGTTGGTATGGGATGGGGCACAGACAGGATCTTACTGTGTTGTATAGGTTGGTTTTGTACCCCTGAACTCAGTTTTAGTTCTTTTAAAACAGAAGATTTGAGACTTGGTATTTATTTATTTATTTATTTAGCAATGACTTAGTCCATATTCCCAAAATTTTAACATAGTATTTTTTTGTGTAGTTTCTAATTACTTATTTCTTCCCTTTAATTTCAAAGCTTACTGGCATTTTTGCTTATCTTTTATTGATTTGCAGTTAATTATATGATATACATAAAATTTGGTTTTTATGTTTTTGATATTTTGAATTTTATTTGCAGTGGCTTTATGACTTGATATTATTAAAGTCTGTAGAATTAAATGTGTTTCAGGGTAGTATTGTCCAGCTGCTACAGTGCTGTATCTATATTTTACTCAAATATATTGTTTTGGTGATGTTTGAAGTATGTTTGAAGTCTCAGTAGATTTTAAGCAAAATGTCTTTTCAGGAAGGTGTGATTATTCTAATTTTACACATTTTGAGGTTATATTATCTGGTACATATCTGTTTAGAATCTTGTTAGAGTAATTTGTACTTTGTTTTTGCTCTAATGTCTATATCTAAATATGAAAATGACTTTTTTTTTTCGGAGGTAGGGAGGTTAATGCCAACTAGCCTCTTTCTTTACTGACATTTTGTGTAAATTCAATTTAGAATCCACAGAATAGATTGGCTGAGATTTAGAAAGGGTCAAGTATACATTCCGTAATTGGAAAATGTCAGTGAGTATGCAAACTTTTAACAATGATAAGGAACAGTAGTGCAAACAGACCACTAGAAACAGGTATTAGCCCTTCAGGAAGGATTAGCTATCCTGCGCACATGGTAGAGTTTGGGAAACAAAAGAATGCCATTAGTAACCCGATTCCTAAAATACTGAATTTTTATACAATGCATAATTCAAATAAATTACATAATAATTACATAGTTGTCATTTGTAGAATTAGAAAATATGAGACAGTAATATTACAACATGAAATGAATCAGTTATCGAAAGTCCCCTGAAAAGACACATGTGCTGTATGTTTTCTAGACCCTGAAGTCATGGCCAACCGTGTTGTGTGTTGAAGGTTTCATTGGTATATCCTTCACACTTAGATCTTTAAACATGCCGAATGCTGCTGCTTTGTGGGCAGTAAAGGATGAAAACGCACAGGCTTAGTGAGCTGGCAAAATTCCCATTGGTGCAGACAGTACAGAGGAAAGATAATGAGATGCAGTTTGTGAACTCAGAAGGGAGACTTGAATGAAATCAAATCAGAGAAATTTCAGCTGTGTATTGAAAGAACCATTAAAGCCAAATACAGTATTATCTAAAAAGAAAAAAATGTTTCAAGTTCTGGAGGCTACCTAAATAGTAGTATATCCTGTTAAGACCATGAAAAAGAAAACAAGAACTTCAGAGTCAGTGAACAGTTCTCCCATTACACATTACTGTGCCTGATAGTCATATTCTTGCCAACACTTAGCAGTTTCTAACTTTTAAACAAAAATTTGGCATATTTAGTAAATAATAGAGTCCTGTTAATTTTCCATTTTGTTCTCCCTTTCTTTGTAAACTGGCAGTATTGAAATAAATTATTTTTTTAAACCAGAATAACTAAAATTTGGTTCTGGTGAGCACATGGTTATTAAGGAAAGGTTAAAAGGATGGCAATCTTAGGGGGAAATGAGAGATAGTATCTTTTTACACAGAAGCATATTCCCTAAGAGTGTAAGACAAGTGAGAGAGAGAGAGAGAGAGAGAGAGAAAGGGGGGGAAGGGAGGGGGGAGAATATTAATGAATGGTGGTACATATCTATAATCCTAGCACTCCTAAAACTCCTAAAGGTAGAGGCAGGACGATTACAAGTTAGTCTGGGTTACACAGTGAGTTGCAGGCCAGTATGGGCTACATGCCCAAGACCCTGTCTCAAACAAACAAACATGTCAAAAAATGTAATTTGTGTAAATAAATAAAGGAAACATTACCTTTTTACAGGTATTAATTCATATTTCTATAGTTTGATTTGATTTTAAAAGTGCTTAATCATACTTTGAGTTTTTGTTTAAGGAGTACTCACCTGCTGAGCGATGATGGTGCATGCCTTTAATCCTAGCACTTGGAAGGCAAAGGCAGGTGAATCTCTGAATTTGAAGCCAGCAGCAGTCTAATCTGTAAAGTGAGTTCCAGGACAGCCAGGGCTGTTACAGAGAAACCCTTGAAAAACCAAACCAACCAAACAAATAAAAACCATGAAAGAAAAAAAAAACCCAACAATAGCAACAAACCCATACCAAAAAAAAAAAAAAAAAAGAAATAGTCATCTATTGCACATCTAATTTATATTACATTTCATTAAGAAAGTAACTGATAATTGCTCTTTTGTTTCAGCTAAACCATTTACTTCTAAAGTGAAGCAAATGAGATTACATAGAGAAGACTTTGAAATATTAAAGGTGATTGGTCGAGGAGCTTTTGGGGAGGTAAGAGATACTTTATATGTTTGTTAATTGTTTTCAAAGGCGTTTTATATAATGGTGAGAGGTAATTTGCTGTTACAGTTGATATGGCTGACCAGAAAATAGATTAAAGTTGTGAATGAAACATTTTACATGGAATTTTCTATGATGCTTCACTTTTTAATATGTACTAAATTTTGTTTCTGTCTGTTTTCCTTCTTATGCCAAAGTCATACTATCTCATGGTACGTCATCTAAGAATCATGGTGTGCCTGGTAGTGAGTCTTCTGTTCCTGCGCTTGCCTCTCCCTATGTTTTCATACCATTTCAGAATCTCATTTACACACATGCACACGTGCACACACACAGGCATGCATGTGCACAGAGAGAGAGAGAAAGAGAGAGAGAGAGAGAGAGATATGCATGCATGCTAGGGAGAAATAGAGAAATAGAAATCAGAAATTTGGGCTAGGGTTCTATTGAAACTGGAGATAAGATTATAACTACTTGAAATTCTAAGACATGAGTCAGCTAATCCATGGTCATGATATATTTCTCCTTTTATTTAAGTTTCGTACATTAGTAGCTTGTTTTTTTAGTTATAGAGGATTTCACCTCTTTCAGCAGGTTTACTAGATGCATGGTAATCTTGAGGTTATTTTAATTAAAATGGCTTACATTTCACTCTCTAATTGTTGAAAATACAAATCAGCAATAGTGTCAGGCCTTGGAGTCTCCCCTTGAGCTGGATCCCAATTTGGGCCCGTCTCTGAACCTCCTTTCCCTTGGTCTCTTCTCCATTTTTGTCCCTGTAGTTCTTTTAGACAGGAACAATTCTGGGTCAGAGATTTTGACTATGGGATGGCAACCCCATCCCTCCACTTGATGCCCTGTCTTTCTACTGCAGATCAACTCTACAAGTTCCCTCTCCTCACTGTTGGGCATTTCATCTAAGGTCCTTCCCATTGAGTCCTAAGCTTCTTTCACCTCCCAGGTCTCTAGAGGGACCTCCCACCTCCCACCTCTCGAGGTTGCCTGTTTCCATTCATTCTGGGCACTCAGATCGTGTGTCCCACTCCCCTGTGATTGCTTTTGAGGCATCCTCGATTGTTAACCTTGAGTTCTGTGGATTTAAAAAAGGATTCCATCTTGGTTATGTATTATCCTTTTGATGCATCAGTGGATTTGGTGGGCTCTAAAAAATATGTGTATTTATTTTTTTTTCACTTTTTTAGTTTTGGATTTTTTGAGACAGGGTTTCTCTGTGTAGCCCTGGCTGTCCTGGAACTCACTCTTAGAGGAGGCTGGCTTCAAACTCAGAGAGATCTGCGTGCCTCTGACTCCCAAGTGCTGGGATTAAAGGTGTGAGCCATCACTGCCCAGCTATTTTTTTCCACCTATTTTTGATACAGAACGTGAGCTGTAATTTTCTTCTAATACCTTCATCAGATTTTGGGGGACGTGGCTCTGCTGGTCCAATAAGAGGAGTGTTCCCTAAATGTTTTACTATTTTCTGCAAGCTTCTGAAATGGTTACCATCTTTCTTTATATGCTTCTGTTATTTCACAGGTAAAGCCTTCTGAGCCTAGAGTCTGTTACTGAGATAGTATATTTAATTTTTACAATGGATTTTAAAAAATTATGTGTCAGTTTTGTTGTGTTCATACACCTGATATAACTTTTAGAACTTAGTATTGTATTGATCACTTACTGATTCATATGACTATTGGTTAATCTTATTTTTAAGTTCATCTTACTAGGGAGTTGTCAGTTTGCTTTTTAATTAGTTAACTTCTAGTCTCTTCAGTTTTGCTGTTGTAGATTAATTCCTGCTGTTTAATATTTTATTTTCTGTGGTATTAACTTGCTATTTATTCTTATTTACTGAAGTAGATCATTTAAATTTTTGATTTTTAGTTCTTCTTTTAAAATGTGCATTTGGGCTGCTTTCCAAGCCGTGTCATCTGGAGTGGTGAATTTTAAGATGTCATGCATCCACTGTTGTTTGTTCCAAGTTCAGTGTAATTTTACACTTTCAGTTTGTTTGTTTTGCATCTGTGAGTTTAAAAGTTCATCAGTTTCTAAGTGTCTTGAGGATTTCCTGGTTATATTTCAGTCATTGAATTGTAATGTGATCGGAGCTTAGATAGCATATTTGTATGATTGGAATTTATTAGTTAGCTAAAAATCATTAATTTAGCTACTTAAAATTTCCATTTTATTTATTTATTTGTTTGTTTTCAATTGAGCTGCCATTTCTTGCGAAAGGGGTTGGTTTATTTGTTTATTTCTTTCAGTATTTTCTTGACACTTTTTTTTCCTGATCTATTACTTCCTAGAAATTTCATTTTTTTTTTTTTTAGTTTTTGCTGATAACAAGTGCAGTCATTTTGTCTTCCTAAGGATGAACTCTTGTATCATTAAAGACTGTTCTTATTATCTCTGTGACATTCTTTGACAAAGATTAGTCTGTGTTAGTGGGATTATTTTAACTGTTAGCACTTGCATTAAATACCTAGTTGAATTCTTTTTAGTTTGTTTTTTTTGTAACCCTGTAGAATATTTGCTATTAAGTGGAATGCCAGTTCCTTGTTAACCCTCTGCTATCCTAGATTTATGTGACCTGATTTTTAGTTCTGTATTAATAGAATTATTTACTGTAACCGCAGGCTTTCTCACCTGCACCCGAGTTCCCAAAATAATGAGTTCCCAAAATAATGACTCTAAGACTGAATCATTTCATGAATAAATGCCTAGGCCATAAGCTAGGGTTTGTTCCCCAACTAGCCATTTATTCTAGTCTGTGAGTGCCACATGGCTGGTTACCTCTTCCCGGTTTCACATGTGTGACTCCATCAGCCAGTTTCTTCCCAAGCCTGACTATCCCAGAATTCCCCTCTCCCTGCTGGAACTCCCACCACCTAAGCCAACAGCTTTTCAACAGGTGATGCTTCCTTATAGTACAAGAATTCTCTCTACAATTTACTATATATTATTGTTTCTAGCTTCTGTTCTCTACATTATGCTTATATGATACACCCTTGTTTTTCTTTTCTCCTGTTCTTTAAGTTTTATTATCTATTTATTTGTATGTGTCTCTGTTCTCTCTGTGGGTTTGTGCATACATGTGTGTGGATGTGCCATAGCACGCATGTGGAGGCCAGAAGGAAACTATGGGAGTCATCTCTCTCTCCACCACGGGGCTTCTGGAAACTGAACTGGGATCAGACTTGGCAGCAAGTGCCCTTACCCACTGAGCTGTCACCCTGGCTCCATGTCCTAGTTTCCCACTAGCTCCTAGTATTTCTTTATATGAGTATACCATATGTTTTTTATTTATCATGTTGAGTGCTAAGTTTCTTGTGATTTTTCTGGCTGTTCAGAATATTGCTGTCAGAAACATTCTTATTTACATCTTTGGTGAGGTATAAGCACTTATTTATGTTTGATATAAACTTAGGAGCAGATCCTGCATTCTGAGGTAGGTAGGCATAGTCAGCTTTAGTAGACAGTGTCAAATAATTTCCTAAGTGCAGAGTCATCCTCGTACTCCCTATAACAGTAATCGGAGTCTGTGTGTAGTGGTCATTGTGACTCCATTTTACATTTCCTGTTAAGTCTTAAAGTTCAGTAACTTTTCACTTTGCTTCATATCATGTGGATATTCTTTGAACAAGTAAACATTTTGGGATTACGGAGGTAGGAGTTGAATGTTATTGTTATCTTCTGGATATAAATGGTTTTTTGGCCCTACAGTATAAGTAAGAAGTGCTTTGGCTTTTCCTGTCCTGGTAGATCTTGTATTGAAATAAAGTTAATTAAATTAATGATTAGTGGAATGCGTGTGTGAGGTCTCACGTGGAACCTCACCTTCCTCCTTGTTTGGGACCCGGTCTCTTTGTTCACCTTTGTGTACTGAGGCCAGCTGGCCTGTGAGCCTCTGGGGACTCTTGTCACCTCCCATCTGGCCGTAGGAGCACTGGGACTACAGATTGCTACCTAGCTCAGCTTTACTTCTGCCCTAGAGATGTGAACTCTGGTCCTCATACTTGCATTGTTAGAATGTCACCCATTTAGCCCTGTCTTCAGCCATCTCTTCATTTTTTTTTTTTTTTGAGACAGGGTTTCTCGGTGTAGCCCTGGCTGTCCTGGAACTCACTCTGCAGACCAGGCTGGCCTCGAACTCAGAAATCTGCCTGTCTCTGCCTCCCAAGTGCTGGGATTAAAGGCGTGCGCCACCACTGCCCGGCGATCTCTTCATTTTTTTAAGGTCTGATTTTTAAAAAGTTTTATGTTATGGGTACTATGCCTAGTTTGTTAAATTTATTCCCAAGTATTGATGCTTTTTGATTTAATGGCAAATGACTGTAAAAATTTTATTTTAAGTATTATGTTTCTGATATGTAGGTACAATTGGTTTTTATATCTGATTTGTATTTCTTGATGTCATATTTTGGTCCTTTGAGGACAGTTTCTTTTTTCACTTTACAGACTGTACATTCCATTTCTTTTTCTTGACTTATGTCACCTGCTTAGGTGGCAAATGCAGAGTTGAACATGTGTCATGAGGTGGACATTTTTACCTTCCATTGGAATTTAGGGAAGAGGCTTTTTTTTCTTGGATTTAGGATTAAGGAATTTTAAGGATTTAAGGGTTAAGTATTCACTGTTAAATAAGATGTTAACTATAGGCGCTTTGGTAGATGTGACCTATTTGATTAAAGAATGTGTTTTAGTACTAGTTTCTGAGGTTTTAGAAATTTAATCATTAACCAGTGAGAGTTGAATCCATTCTTTTCTTTTCTTTTTTTTTTTTTTTACTTGTGAATATCCAAAATTCCCAGCACCATCTGTTGAAGAGACTGTTTTGCTATCTCTGCAGAGCATGAGATGTCTATAGCTGCAAGGGCTTGTCGCTGGCTACTCTATTTTAATCTACCAGGCACTTGTCCTGGCTAGTTTCATGTCAGCTTGACAAAAACTAGAGCCATCTAAAAGGAGGGAACCTCAATTGGGAAAATGCCTTCGTTAGGACATTTTCTTAATTGATAGATTGGGAGGGCCCAGCCCTTTGTGAGTGGTGCTATCCCTGGGTTGCTGATCCTGGGTTCTATAAGAAAGCAGACTGTGTAAATTTTACAGCTTTAAAGGGAAAGGTATCCTGGCAGTCAGGAGCCAAGGAACACTGTACAACAAAACCCATGTAAGAGATTCATTGGGAAATGTAACTTTAATTTTTCAAATCTTATTTTTAATGATATATATTTTTTTGGAGACAGGGTTTCTCTGTGTAGCCCTGGCTGCCCTGGAACTCACTCTGTAGACTAGGCTGTCCTTGAACTCAGAAATCCACCTGCCTCTGCCTCCCAAGTGCTGGGATTAAAGGCGTGCGCCACCACTGCCAGCTTTTTAATGATGATTCTTAAACACCTTGTAACCCATCACCCACCAGAGGTAGTGGAAAAGAAAGGATACCAGGGGTGGGGGTAGGGACGGGGGAAGTGGACCTGTTTAGAAATGGTTCTTTGGAGCAGTTCTTGTCTATGTTGTGTGGGAATCGACAGTTCAGTTCACAGGTTAGCAGTGGCATTTTGATCCATTCAAAAACATTTCATGGATACACCAGCAGTCCAGGTCAGTAGAGTTTGGATAGCAAACACAAATCAACAGTGGTGACACAACCTAGCAGAGACAACCAGGCCTCAGCCTTGGCTCTAGTCAGCAGGAAGGACTTAGAGGAACACCAGGAGACGTTCTAGGCTATGTCTCTTTCAGGGAAGCAAAGATCAGTGAAGACTTGAGACCCACAACCATTGCACAGCTAGCTGTACCAGCAAGCCAAGCTCTGTCTCCATCACTCCATGGAGTCCTATTTAAACCCTGCAAACATCACGTGTCCTCGCCTCAGCACAGGTCTTATCTCAGCATGTGCATCCGATCAGCCTGAGTCCTTGGAAGCGGCAAGAAACTGCAATACATCACCAGAATTTTTTTTGATGTGTTTCTCTCTATGTAGTCCTGACAAATACAGCTCAACTATGAAATGTAAGGCAGACCAATACATGTGTTGTTAGCAAAGAACCCTTCATCATGTGTCCTTTCACATGCTTGCTTTAGCAGAACATACTTTCACCTGTGTCTGCTTTAGTGAACCATTCTTTCATGAGTCCGCCTTAGTCTTTCACACCTGTGTCCACTTTAATGCACACTTTCATGTGTTTGCCCCAGCAAAACAGCATCCAACTGACTTTCCAAAGAGCCCTTAAGTTTCCACTTCAGGGAGAGGCACAGGAGGGTGGCTGCCTCTGCTTAGGTGAGAAGCAGCAGGGACCTGAGCAGGAGGCAGGCTTTATATAGGGTTTCTTTATTTCTGGGATAGAGATTGGTGGGATTTCAAGCTAAGCCCAGGGATTGGTGGGTTTGGTAGGTTTTCAAACCCGTAGTGGGTTCAAACTTTTCCAGTATAGGCTGAGCAAGCCATTAAGCAGTACCCCTCCATGGCCTCTGCATCTGCTCCTACCTCCCGGGTTTCTGCCCTGTGAGTTCCTGCCTTGGTTTCTTTCAGTGATATACTACAGTGTAAGCCAGACAAATTCTTTTCTCCCCAACTTGCTTCTTGGTTGCCATGTTTTGTCACAACAATAGAAATCCTATCTAAAACAGCACTGTAGCATAATCAATGCTTGCAGCATTGATTTTTGTTGAAGAGTGTCTGACCTGTGAATATTAACATTATCCTTTGTATTACAAAACAGTAGTTTTCAATTTCAATGAAATTCTAATTACTGTTTACTTTCATGGATTATGCTTTTGGTGTTGGTGTATAATTGATTTTTCAACTATTAAAGCAATTCATGGTATAGAGTCTATTAGAGTAGGATCATCTTTTAAGATGTTTTTCTCTTCAGTTAATCAATATTTTGTTAGCTAGGGGCTGGAGAGATGGCTCAGCGGTTAAGAGCACTGACTGCTCTTCCAGAGGTTCTGAGTTCAAATCCCAGCAACCACATGGTGGCTCACAACATCCATAATGAGATCTGACGCCCTCTTCTGGTGTGTCTGAAGACAGCTACAGTGTACTTACATATAATAAATAAATAAATAAATCTTTAAAAAAATATTTTGTTAGCTAGTTTTACATCTGTATTCATGGAGTGTTGCCCCATAAATTTTTGTTTTTATCATTTTCAGGCATTGTTATTAGGATTGTGGTGAATTTAAGGAGTTGAGGAAGTGTTTTTGTTTCCCAGTGTTTGGAAACTGCTTTTTTCCTTAAATGTTTGATGGCGTTTAATAATGCAACTATCTGAACTTGGGTTTTTAATACTCATAATTGATTACCACTTAGTGGTTTTAGAGTTAGCTAGTCAGCTTTTTCTTTTTCAGCTGTCAGCTTCAGTATGGTTTATTTTTCATGGATTATGTCTGCTAACATTTAAGTTGCCAGGCTTATTGTCGTGAGGTTGTTTATAATAGTCTTCATTGATTTTGCTTCTGGCAGAGTCTGAGGCGAGGTTCTTTCTTTCATGTTCATATTGCATGCTTAATTTTTCTTGAGAGTATTTTTAGAGGTTTTTTTAATGCAATTAAATATCAAAGCTATTTTTTATCTTCGTGTGTTGTCTTTCTATGTGTATGCACACACTCGTGTGCATGTTGTATGTGCATTGCAGGTGAGTGTGTACATATGCAGAGGCCAGAGCAGGAACTGGGTTCCTTCTATTGGTCTTTTCATTATTGCCTTGAGATGGTCTATTATGGTCTCTCATAGAACTAGAAGCTCGCCTTGGTGCTAAGTTTGCTGGCCAGCTAACACGTGGATGGATCAACCTGTGTTTGCCCTATAACACTGAGGTTTCATGCAGGTGAAGCTGTGCCTTGCTTTTTATTTTAACCTGGGTGCTGGAGATTCAAACTCAGCTCCTCAGACTTACACAGTAAGTTTGCTTACCCATGGGGCCAGCTCTTCAGCTCCTGTGTAAAGTTTGGTCTTTTTTTTTTTTTTAAAATATCACCGAACATGTGTTTTTACCTCTGAATCTTTTCTTTTGATTTAGTTTACTCATTTGTTTTCTATATTTTTGAGGTAGAAAGCTATATCTTTGCTTCTTTGTCTTCCCAATGTAAGTAAGCACAGAAGCATAGATTTTACTTTTAATGGTGATTAGGTTCATTCCAAAGATTATTTTTTATTATCATTGATTTCAAAATGTTATTTAATGTCCGTTTCAGAACTTGATATTATTCTTTGTTTTAAAAGTTTGGCTGTTTGAATTGTTTTTGATATAGTGAGATAATATACTTTTTTTTTTTTTGAGACAGGGTTTCTCTGTGTAGCCCTGGCTGTCCTGGAACTCACTGTGTAGACCAGGCTGGCCTAGATCGAACTCAGAGATCCTCCTGCCTCTGCCTCCCAAGTGCTGGGATTAAAGGCGTGTGCCACCACCGCCTGGCGATAATATACTTTTGATTTTTCTCCACTATGAAAATTTGCTGTGGTCAGAATGTGAACTGTTCTAATGAACACTTCAAATGCCCTTAAGGATAATATAGAATAACATTTATTTCTTCCTGTGTTTTACTAATATCAGTGAAATTGAGATGGTCAGTACTGTTAAGATCTTCCATAATTTGCTGATTGTTATTTAGTTCTGTCAGTGACTAAGGGGTTGTTTATTTCTTCCCCAGAGTTATCTATATTTCCTGATTTTGAAAACGTTTACAGTAGGAACATACACATTGAGTATTCAGTAGCTGCATCATTCTGACGCTCGTCCTTACGGCCTGCTCTTTTATATGAGGTGGCGTTTCCCTTCTTGTACTGGATTCTTTCTGTTAGTCAGCTTTCCTATGGTATGAACCCTTTTCTCCTACAGTTGTATTTAAAGTGAATCTTTGTTGGGTGTATCTAGTTAGGTTTCAAATTTTTAGTACATTCTAATAATATCTGTACTTTTATTGGACTGTTTAGATTATGAGTGTGAAAGTTAGAAAGGTAGAATTAGAAGTAATTAATTGCACGGTTTACAGATGTGGTACTTTTAGTACACTTCTCCTGGTATGCTGAGCATTGAAATCAGGGTCTTGTACATGTTAGGCACCTCCAACTGAGTAACAATATCATCCCAAATGTGATATTTTATATAAACCTAAGGTAGTAATGAAGCTTACTACAAATACAGAGATAATTCATTAATAAGTATATATATAGAGAGACATAATTAGCATATATAGGCAACTACAGAAGACAGTAGAAGAGAAAAACATAATAAAAGAATTAAGGCTCTTATTAGACAGTTCATATATATATGTTAATTATTTGATAGGGTAGTTGTAAAGGTTGTATAGAAAGACAATCATTTCCAGAGCTGGGTATGGCAGCACATATTTGCAGTCTGAAGTATTCAGGAGGCTGAATCTGGTGAATTGCTTCTGCCTAGGAATTTTCCCTGAGTCTGGACAATATAGCAGTAGCCTGCTCCCCTTCAAAAATGAACAAATACACAAGCCCACTCTAAGAAGAATCATCAGAAAACTCATAGTAAGAGCAATGATAGGCCTACTATAGCTTCAGTCTCAAGAATTAGCCCATGAAGAAGTAGTTTAGGACAGACTTGCATACACATATTTTACTCTTTACTAAAGACAGAAGCTTCAGCCAATGTGGGTGGAAAAAATTCAGTAGATGATTTAGAATACAGGATAGCTATTTGGAAAAGCTATTTTGTGGAGCAAATTAAAATTCATACCATATGCTAGGACAGAATACAAATAAATAAAAGATAGTGTAATAAATAGGACAGGTATAACCCAAATATCTATCAAAATGCAACTGCTTGAATAAATTGTGGTTGAGCACAGACCTTGCTGTGAGAGCCATAGCCAAACATTAGGTGGAGCTCAAGGAATTCTGCAGAAGAGGAGGAGGAAGAATTGTAGTAGCCAGAGGGGTCAAGGACACCACAAGAAAGTGGCCCGCAGAACCAACTAACCAGGGCTCACAGAGACTGAACTGACACTCAGAGAGCCTATGTGGTTCTGACCTAGGCCTATATGTTATAGTTATGTAGCTTGGTCTTTTCGTGGGACTCATAACAGTGGGAGCAGGGGTGGTCTCTGACTCTTTTGCCTGCTTTTGGGACCATTTTCCTCCTACAAGGTTGCTTCATCCAGCCCTAATATGAAGGGATGTATCTGGACTTACAGTACCATGATATTCTATGTTTGGTTGGTATCCTTGGGAGTCCTGCGCTTTCTTGAAGGGAGATGGAGGAGTGGATCTGGGGGAGAAGAGTGATGGGGGAGGGCCTGGGAGGAGAGAAAGTGGGGGGAGATTGTGGTAGGCATGTAATATTTGAGAGGAGAGTAGAAAAACAAAACCAAGAAGCCTTTCAGTACTTAAGTAGAGAGATCTCTGAGATGCATTGTGAAGTGGGTAATATAATGGATAGGAAATGTTTTTGTTACTTGCATTTCCATCAAGTAGCATAGGGAGAGATTAGGAGGAGATGGGGCAGTGTAAGCAGGAGTGACGGTGACACACATGGGATCTGTTTAACTTTTGTTTGGATTTTTCTTTTTCTTCTTATTAAATTATCTTATTTATTTACATTCCAGTCGTTGCTCTCCATCAGTCCTCCCTCCCACAGTTACTCATCCCATTCCTCCTCCCCCTTTCCTCCAAGAGGGTGCTCTACCCCCCGCCCCCCAAATCGGGTCTCTCCCTTCCCTGGGGTCTTTTGAGTATTAAGCACATCTTCTCCCACTGTGGCCAGACCAGGCAGACCTCTGCTATTTATGTGGCAGGGACTTTGGACCGGCTGTGTTTGCTCCTGTTTGGTGGCTCAATCTCTGGGAGCTCCCTGGGGTCTGGGTTAGTTGAGTCTGCTGGTCTTCCTATGGGGTTGCTTTCCCTTTCAGCTTCTTGAGACCTTCCCCTTTTTCAACCTTAGGGGTCCCCAACTTCAGTCCAATGGTTGGGTATAAGTATTTGCCACTGTCTCAGTCAGCTGCTGGTAGGGCCTCTCAGAGGACAGCCATGCCAAGCTCCTGTCTATAAACACATCATAGCATTAGTAATAGTGCCAGGCCTTGGTGTACCCCCACCCACACTTGAGATGGATCCCAACTTGGGCCAGTCATTGGACTGCCTTTCCTTCAGTTTCTTCTCCATTTTTGTCCCCGCAGTTCTTTTAGACAGGAACAATTCTGGGTCAGAAATTTTGACTATGGGTTAATACCCCTGTCCATCCACTTGAGGCCCTGTCTGTCTACTAGTGGTGGACTCTTCAAGTTCCCTCTCCTTAATGTTGGACATTTTGACTAAGGTCACCCCCAATGAGTCCTAAGAGTCTCTCACCTTTCACGTCTCAGTATGTAATATTTTATTCATTAAGAAATCATGAAAAAGAACCTTGCAGTTTGAGGTGAATTCATCTACAAGTTCTCTGAATCCTTTTAACTATGCTGGGTAATAGAAATGGAGGGACCCATTGTCTCCCTCACTTTATGAGGCTGGAGTAACCAACCTTGTCCTAAAACATGACAATGTGTGGGACAAAGGAAGCAACATAGGAAGGAATGCATACTCTAAAGTCAAGGATAATAACTATCACTTTGGGGAACCTGGAGTTGTAGTACACATAAGAGCATTTCTGGGTTGTAGTGCACATGAGAATTTTTCTGGGCTGTACACCTAGAAATGTTTCTGGGTTATACTGCATCCTAGAAACATTTCTGGTTTGCTGTAAGGTTGTACATGTTGATCTGGGTTTCACTCATTGTATACTTTATAATTGTGTCTAATTCTCTCTCTCTCTCTCTCTCTCTCTCTCTCTCTCTCTCTCTCTATATATATATATATATATATATATATATATATAAAATATATGTATAATTTTATATTCATCTCTTAAAATTATAAAAATTCTAAATTATTTTTTAAATTTTATTGAAAAGAGATTTTTTTCATACAATATATTCTGATTACAATTCCCTTCCCCCAACTCTCCCTGAAAGATCCTTCCAATCTCCTCTTCCATCCAAACTCACACCTTTCTGATTCTAGTTAGAAAACAAACAGGCATCTAAGGAATAGTAAAAAAGTAAAATAAGATAAAACAAAACCAAACAAACTAGAATAGAACAAATCAAATAAACAGAAGAAAAAAAGCCAGAGAAAAAGCGTGAGAAACAGACACAGAGACACACAGGTTCATAAACACAGGAATCCCAAAACCACAAAACTAGAAGCCATAACGTCTATGAAAGGAACTGTAAGGTTTAAAAACAATGCCTTGACAAAACAGCATGAGTTAAAGACGCCTTCCGATTTCCTGAATTCATTTTCTTAACAGCTGAGTAATACTCCATTGTGTGAATTACCACATTTTCTTTATCTCTTCATCCACTGACAGATTAATTCTGTTTATATATGTATTTCATTTTTAAAATTGGGTTGTTTGGTTTCTAGATGTCCAGATTTTAAAATTCTTTATATATTTTCAATAATAGCCCCTATCAGATGTGTTATGAATAGGTTAGTGGTGAACATGGCTGAGCAAGTAAGTCTCTGTGACAAAATGAAGCAGACTTTGGGTATATGCACAAGAATGATTTGCCTGGGTAGATAATTCCCATCTTTCTGAGGAACTGCCACACCGATTTCCACAGTGGCTATACAAGTTTGTACTCCCTCCAGTAATGAAGGAGTGTTCTCACCCCACATCCTCACCAGCAGAAGTTGTTTTTTGTTTGATTGGTCTTAGTTATTAAAGCTGGTGTAAGATGAAATTTCAAAGTAGTTTTGATTTGCATTTCCTTGATGACTAAGGGTGTTGAACATTTCTGTAAGTGCTTTTCAGTCATTTTTGATTCTTCTTTTAAGAATTTTGTTTATATAGTATCTCACTTTTAAAATTGGGTTATTTGTTTTCTAGATGTCCAGATTTTAAAATTCTTTATATATTTTCAACATTAGTCCTCTATCAAATGTGTAGCTGGTAAAAATCTTTTCCATTTCTGTAGGCTGCCACTTCGTCTGAATGATGGTGTCTTTTGCCATGCAGAAGCTTTTCAGTTTCATGAGGCTTAATTTACTAATTGTTGTTCTTAGTGCCTGTGCTATTGGTGTCCTGTTCTGAAAGCCTTTCCTGTGCCAGTGAGTTCAAGATTACCACATCTTATTGTCTGTCAGATGCAGTGAATGTTCTTATGTTGATGTCCTTGATGCATTTGGAGTTGATTCTTTGCAGGCAATAGGTGTGAATCTACTTGCATTCTTCTACATGCAACCCTCCAGTTTGTTTAGCACTTTTTGTTAAAGGTGCTGTCTTTTTTTAAAAAAAAAAAAAACAAACAATTGTGTATTTCAGACTTCTTTATCAAAAATTAGATGTCCATAGGTGTGTGGATTTATTTCTAGGTCTTCAAATTAATTTCACTGATCAATGAGTCTGCTTTTGTGCCAATATATTACTATAGCTCTGTAGTACAATTTGAGATCAGGGATGGTAATACCTCCAGCAGTCCTTTTATTATCCAGGCTTGCATATGTGTGTTTCCATATGAAACTGAAAATTGTCCTTTCAAATTCTGTGAAGAATCATGTTGGAATTTTGATAGGGATAGTGTTGAATCTTTAGATTCCTTTTGGTATGATGGCCATTTTTCCTTCATTAACCCTCGTGATCCATAAACACGACACTCTTTCCATCTTCTGATATCTTCTTCAGTTTCTGTATTAGTCAGGGTTCTCTAGAGTCCCAGAACTTTGCATGGGTAGTCTATAGTAAGGGAATTTGTTGATGACTTACAGTCTGTAGTCCAAGAATTTCCTAACCTAAATAAGGTGGTATTTGTCAAGGTACAAGAAGCATGCAGAACACTAAATAGACTGGACCAGAAAAATTTCCCATGACACTTAATAATCAAAACATTAAACATACAGAATAAAGAATGAATATTACAAATTTTTAAAAAGGTCACAGTAAGTCTGAAATGTGTTCATCTAACAAGTCACCTTTAAAACTTAATAAGGACACATGCTCCACTATATTCATAGCAGCCTTATTTATAATAGCCAGAAGCTGGAAAGAACCCAGATGTCCCTCAACGGAGGAATGGATTCAGAAGATGTGGTATATTTACACAATGGAATACTACTCTGCAATTAAAAACAATGAATTCACGAAATTCCTAGGCAAATGGTCAGAACTTGAAAATATCATCCTTAGTGAGGTAACCCAATCACAAAAGATCACACATGGTATGAAGTCACTGATAAGGGGATATTGACCCAGAATCTCAGAATACCCTAGACACAATCAGCATATCAATAGATTTCTAAAAAGATGGAAGGAGAGACCCCTGGTCCTGGAAAGACTGGATGTAGGGGAACGCCAGGACAGAGTAATGAGAGGGGGTTGAACGGAGAAAAGAGGGAGGGAAGGGGGCTTATGGGACTTTCGGGGAGGGAGGAAACGGGAAAGGGGAAGTGATTTGGAATGTAAATTAAAAAAATAAAATAAAATTAAATTAAAAAAAAAAAAAAAAAAACTTATTAAGTACTATCTATAAAGACTTTTGTGGATAAGTGGAACACTCTCTCTTCCCTGCTTCCCCCCCCTGCCGTGTGTGTGTGTGTGTGTGTGTGTGTGTGTGTGTGAGATATGTATGCACACATTCAAGTGAGTGTCAGGCATGTGGAGGACAGGCTTTGATCCTGTATATCTTCCTTGGTTACTTTCCACCTTATCACATGAGATAGGTCTCTCACTGGACTTGGAGCCTAGTGATTTAATTAATCTTGGGCCCAGTTTTCACTTCCTCACCTGTGGGATTACAGATGTTTGTGATGTGTTTGGGTTTCCCAACCCAGGCCCTCATGCTTGCATGGCAAGCCTTTTACCTAGTAGTCATCTCCACAGGCCCCTCTCCTTTTGCTGGTACTAGAGGTTGAATCCTGGGTCTTGCATATGCTAGGCTATTACTCTCCCATTGATCTACATCAATGGACCTGTTTTTATCTTTTAATTTTGTGACATGGTTTACTTAAGTTCCTGGACTGACCTTTTAAATGCAGTGTATGGGCTATGCTAGTTTTGAACTTGCAATCCTGTCTTGTACTACCGAATGGCTGCCTTTTCACTGTACCAATCTTAGAAATTAGTAAGGCAGATAAACAATCCAAGACTTAGAAATGTTTCTTTTTGAATGGGAAACTTTTTTATGAAACAACTATTTAGTACTCCATATTGAAATGATTGGTAGAATAAAGCAGTGTTCTCTAAAAAGAGTAAAAGCTGGTGTTTACCAGAAGAGTAGAAATTCGTATCATCAGTCAGCTGTTTCTAGTAGTACTATCCACCGTTATTTTAAGTTACCCTATTAGAATATATAGTCTACAGTTAACACCTATCCAGCTAGTGTTAGAGTTATTCTTTTACATGATCAGGCCTGGTACATCGCCAATAAAACTTCTATTTTAAAAATTTGTATTTATGCTACAGAAAAGGAGAGAGAGAGAGAGAGAGAGAGAGAGAGAGAGAGAGAGGGAGGGAGAGAGAGAGAGAGAGAGGGAGGAGAGAGAGAAAAAGAAGAAGAAGAAGAGAAGAGGGGAAGAAGGGAGGGAGGGAGCGAGCGAGGGAGGGAGGAAGAATGCCCTTGGAGGCCCTAGATAGAGATTTACCTCAGAAAGTACTTCATTTGATAGGGTGCCTGCTATCTCTTCTTTTAACTCATTCCAAATCTAGAAAGCAACTACTTACTAAGAGGAACTGTGTACCTCGTTCTTTCAGACTTAGGAAACGTGAGGTTGCATCCTCCTCACTCAGTCTTGCTCTGCAGCCGTGTGCTGGTAGGGGAGGATTTGGAGCAGCAAGCACAGCTTAGAACACTAGTGTGCATGAAAGCCCTTATTAGGAAATTTAAAAGATTGCCTTGCTTTGTCAGCAGTCTGGATCTGTCCTAGGAGGAGGCTGACGGATAGCCAGGGTTTAGAGTTATTTTCTGTAAAAAAAGAACTCTATTACTTATGAGATCAACTCAACTTGTGTGTTCTGAGATTGTCTGTTGGTAAGGATGGTAGATGGGGATCAGGAATTCCTGTTTCCATCACTATGCTAATCTAGCATGTCATATTTAAGCATGTAAAAATGCTTGGAAATCTGGTTTGGGGGCTATGATAGACCAGACTCCTCCCAGGACTGGTGCATTCTAACTAGGATATCCAATTTTACTATAGAGTAACTGCTTTCTCAGAGACACCGGATTTGGGCTACAAGAAATCAATATGTACAAAAGAGGCTTTGTCTGCCAGTCCATTCTTATAGATAAGAACTTTGATTTCTGCATTGATTTTGGGTGCTGTAGATACTGTCACCAGAAACTTTATCATCTAGGAAGCAGTGTAGCTAGACCTTGCTGTACTCACAAGTATCTTTCTACCTCTGTCGTAAGGGATGTTGAAAGCCATTGAAATGTTGTTCATATGTGATGTAAATAACTGAGACCGCTTACTGTATAAATAAGGTTTAGTTTTAGCTCATAGTTTAGAAGCTAAAAATCTAAGATCTGTTCAGTTTCTGGTAGTGAGTTTTTTTGGGTGTGTCATAGCATAGCAGAAAAGTGTAATGGAAAGATAACTATATGCAGAAAGCACCAGTGTGTGTGTATATTTGTGTATAGTGGCCTAGCTGTATAGTAACCCACTAAGGAGAGAAATAACTCTCCAAGACCATCATTCATCTCTTCCATAGGTGCCACCCATTGCCTCAGAAGTTGTAATGAGATATCACTTTACTTAGGACTATTACCCAAATGACAATTTACAAACACTCAATGGATTTAGGGAAAGGAGATGTCTTTGACATGTTTGGTATAAATTATCGAAAACAATGTGGAGGTTCCTCAAAAAACCAAACATAAAACTAGAAATGGAATTGTCATATTATCCACAAATCCCAGTGGATATTTATCTAAAGGAAATGGCATCAACATGCTACAGAGTTGCCTGCATTACAGTGTTTATTAGTATTAGAATTAGTTTGTACTGCATTGTAGTCCACTGCGATTTACCATGTATTTCAAAAGCACCGACACAGTAGTGTTGAGTGTCACAGGTCTTAGGAACCCCAGTTGCATCGGTGCTATCGTTTACTGGTGTGCTGGGTTTTGTTTGTTTGTTGTTGCTTATTGGTTTCATAATCTGTGACCATTGTAAATCTGCTTATTAGACTTAGAAGGGTATGTATGTATATGCACATATATGTTTAACTTCAGATGTTAATTATTTTTTATTTCCTTTTCCTACCTGCATTATGGTCACCAAAGTTAGAATCTGTCTTGACAGAAACAGTTCCAGTTAAAGCTGACTTCAGGTTTGCTAGTTCTTGAGCTGCTTTGTCACTGTTCAGTTTCTCTTCTCTGGCTCTCCCAGTCTACTTGCTTCAGTACTAAAACCAGCTTGTTTGATTGAAAAAGGGGTTACTTTCCTTGGGATGGCATCAGATTTACGGATGCAACCAAAGTGCTCATACCTATCCTGTTAGAATTGATTACACTATGATTTACCTTTAGAAAAGAGTGGGAACTTCCTGGGTGCCTTTTGCTCCTTCCCTGTCTCCTAGCAGGGTGATTACATCTAGGGCCTCATTCATCTTATACCTGTTTTTACTTTTTAGCTTGATTCAGTAAGCTGCCCAGACAAACTATAAATCAGATAATTTGTAGTTCAGATAATCCACTTGTGTCAGCTTCCTGAACAGTTGGGATTATAGGCCAGTGCTAAAAAGCTAGGTTTGCTGATTTCTAATTATTCTGGTTTTAAAAGTGTTTTAATTTATTCTTTGATATATTTTTTATATATTTTGACCATATTTCCCCCCTCCTCCAACTTCTTCCAGAACATTCCACACCTCCCTATCCACCTAACTTAATGTTCTTTCTCCCTTTTAAAAAGAGTAAATAAACAAAAAACCCAAAAGATCAAAATACCACCCCCCCAAAGGCAAAACAAAAACTAAAAACCAAAATACAAACAAAAAATGGAGTCTGATTTACATTGGCAAACTACTCATGAGCATGGAGCCTGCTCTGGAAGGGTTGATGTGTCCTGTGTCTCTTGAGTGAAGAAAACGGACTTTCCATTTGTCAGCTGCTCTCTTGCGCAGTTTCTCTGTGAAGGTGGGGCTCTGTGCCTACTTTCCCGCCTGGCTTGAGCTTGTGCAGCTCTTATGTGCGCTGTTACAGCTTTTGTCAGTTCATTTGTGCATCTGCTCTGTGGGATCTGAAGAATGCTGTGTCCTTGAAGTCATACACTACCTCTGCGCCAATGGTCTCTCCCCTCCCACTTCATAGATCCTGAGTGTTGAGAGATGTGATATCAGTACCATCTAGTACTGAGCATTCCAAAGTTCTCACTTTCTGTCCGTCAGCCAGTTGTGGGCTCTGTATTAATTACCGTGTACTTAAAGAAGCAGCTGTTTGACGAGGGCTGAGTGATGCACTGGCATGGGTATAGCAGTGTGCCATTAGGAGTCAGCTCATTGCCATCTTCATTTATCACAGTAATAGTAGTCGGTTTCTCTCTAGGGCCCATGATCTCTCTAGTCTCACGTTCTTGACCTCACTAACAGTGTCAGGTACAGGTTATGTTTTATGGAGTAGGCCTTTATTCATTCATATGAACATATTCATAATTGCTATTTTGGAATCCTTGTCTTATGCTTCAGTTAAATTGTTTTTTCTCAGGGAATAAGACGGTCTGGGTGCCAGTTTCTGGAGGAAGGATATTGTTGTAGCTCATGTCTGTGATGGAATCTATGCATCTGGAATTAGGATATTTGTGATGTTTCTTTGGTGTATATATCTGGTCATGCCTTTGTTGGGTGGGCATTCATGTCTAATCCTATTCTGCTCATCCTGGATTTGTAGAATTATTTAAAATATTGTTTTTCATCAAGTAATACTAGTCTTTGTTTTTCATTGTTTTTATGGTTTATCCCTTCAAATATATATTTTGTCATGAGATTGAGGTGTTCAACTTTATCAGGATCTCTTATTAAAAGCCATCAAACTTAATGTGGGATCAAACTGAAGAGTTTGAGCTACTTTCTCTAAAAGGCTAAACTTGGTTTCCAGCTTTTGATCTCAAAGTGTTTGTATCCAGTAGTGGGACTGCCGGTTCAGCCACGGTTACACAGCCACTGCTAGTGTTGCACTAGTGTTGCTAGTGCAAACAGAGTGATGTTTACTAGGAGCATTCAGGACAACTGTTAGAGGACACTTGTCAGCCTTAATCCATGGGAGGCCATCACTGATAGAAAGGAAAGAGATTTCTCACCTCTCTTTTTCAGCACTTGCCTTTTGAGTCTGTGTGTGGATCCGTTCTTTAGAGGCACAACTTTCTCACCCACGCGTAACTTGAGTGCTGGGTAGGAGAAGGCTGACTCCTCTTTTTAAGGAAGAGAGAGAAGAGTAGAGTGACTTTGAGACTTACCCCTGTGAAGAAGAGTCTTCTGATCGTTTGGAATGATGAACATGTTACATTTAAGGTGTCTGGGAAGTCAGAGGTCTGTCTCTTGGCCTCTTTGTGAGTCACCACCTGCTGGTCCTTTGAAATCCTCATGTTTGGAAATCAGTGAGAGAATTGATGACAGGAAGGACCCAGTGGGAGAACAGAGTAAAAGAACTGAAGCAGGTAAGGATGAGTTTATAAAACAGAGCAAAAGTGCGTGGGTCTCTCCACTGGGTGGAGAGAAGACTGGAAAACTTTGTCTAGCGTTTATGCCCAACACTGTTGTTTCTCTGTATGTGCTGGTGTTGGCCAGGAGCTGTAAGCTGTGAGAGGGAGAGAGGAAGAGAACAGAGTGCTCTGTCTGAAGTGCTCAGCATGGTGGGTTTTCCCCTGGTTATGAAAGTAGCAATGTAAAGACTTGTTTTCTTTTTCATGCTATCATTTGGCTAATGAAAGCAATACTTACTGGTTTTTGATTTGGGTCACAATCTAATTAGCAAGAGAAACTGGTACCTTATGGTATTGGTCTCCTCTTCTGTAATTTGGAACACTTTCTCAGTTACCTTATATTTATCTATTGAAGCTTTTTTTTATTAATCATTTTATTTATTTACATTTCAAATGATAGCCCCCTTCTCGGTTACCCTTCACCAACCCCTGCATCCTGTTGCCCCTCCCCCTCCCCTTTGCCTCTATGTGGGTGCTCCTCCACCCATTCACCCACTCCTGCCTCACCCTTCTACCATTCCCCTGCTCTGGGGCATAAAGCCTCCCTCTCCTCCCATTAATGTCAGATAAGCCCATCCTCTGCTACATATGCATCTAGAGTCCTGACTCCTCCATGTGTACTCTTTGGTTGGTGGTTTAGTCTCCGGAAGCTCTGAGTGGTCCAGTTACTTGGTATTGTTCTTCTTATGGGGTCATAATCCCCTTCCAGCCCTTCAGTCTTTCCTCTGTCTCTTCCATTGAGGTCCCCAGGCCCAGTTCAATGGTTGCCTGTGAGTATCTGTAACTGTATTGGTCTGGTGCTGGTGGAACCTCTCAGGGAACAGCCATATCAAGCTCCTATCAGCAAGTACTTCTTGGCATCAGCAATAGTGTGTGTATGGGGGGTTCATGTCTGCAGACAGGATGGATCCCGAGGTGGGAAGGTCTCTGGATGGCCTATCCTTCAGTCTCTGTTCCATTTTTTGTTCCTGTCTTTCCTTTAGACAGGAACATTTCAGCGTTAAAAATTTTGAGATGTGTGGGTGGCCTCATCCCTCCACTGGAGGCCATGCCTATCTACTGGAGGTGATCTCTACGGGTTGTATCTCCTCTTTGTTGGGTATTGCGGCTAAAGTCATCACCATTGGCTCCTGGAGCCTCCTGCTTCCCTGGAGTCTGGGACTTTCTAGAGCTTTCTTTTTTTTTTTATTTTTTTTATTTTCTAAGTTTTTTTTATTTACATTCCAAATCATTTCCCCTTTCCCGTTTCCTCCCTCCCCGAAAGTCCCATAAGCCCCCTTCCCTCCCTCTTTTCCCCATTCAACCCCCTCTCTCGCTTCTCTGTCCTGGCATTCCCCTACATCCAGTCTTTCCAGGACCAGGGGTCTCTCCTTCCATCTTCTTAGAAATCTATTGATATGCGAAATGTGTCTAGGGTATTCCGAGATTCTGGGTTAATATCCCCTTATCAGTGACTGCATACCATGTGTGTTCTTTTGTGATTGGGTTACCTCACTAAGGATGATATTTTCAAGTTCTGACCATTTGCCTAGGAATTTCGTGAATTCATTGTTTTTAATTGCAGAGTAGTATTCCATTGTGTAAATATACCACATCTTCTGAATCCATTCCTCCGTTGAGGGACATCTGGGTTCTTTCCAGCTTCTGGCTATTATAAATAAGGCTGCTATGAACATAGTGGAGCATGTGTCCTTATTGCATGCAGGTAAAGCCTCTGGGTATATGCCCAGGAGTGGTATAGCCGGATCCTCCGGGAGTGTCATGCCCAGTTTTCTGAGGAACCGCCAGACTGCTTTCCAGAGTGGTTGTACCAGCTTGCAATTCCACCAGCAGTGGAGGAGTGTTCCTCTTTCTCCACATCCTCGCCAACAACTGCTGTCTCCTGTGTTTTTGATCTTAGCCATCCTGACTGGTGTGAGATGGAATTTCTAGAGCTTTCTTATAAAATATTTTTTCTTTTTTCTCTGTAAACCTAACTTTTTGTGTCTCTATGTATAAAGTCCATTATGTGGAATTTTAAAATTTACTTTCAAACATGAGAAGAAAATAAATAATGAACAGTTAGAAGAAGCAGGGACATGCTACACTAAAATGTGCTTTGTAGAGAAATGGCATTTGTGAGGAGGGGTACCATGTCAGTTCCCTGGGGGAAGCTGGAATGGCAAGAACATTTTTGATTTTTTTTGGATTTGGAAGGAAGGTCTTGGAAAAGTTTTTCAGTAGACATGCAGAACCAGAAAAATGGGAGACTAAAAGCCAGAAAGGAACTTTAATGGGACAAGAACAACAAAAGAGAAGATGGGGAAGGGCTGGGATCAAGATTTCAGAGGTACTGTCATCCTTGAGGAGTGATAGGGACACTTTTCTGGGGTTCAAAAGGAGGAGAAAGGTTCTTGGAAACATGGGAGCATTTAAATTGGTTGTAAAGGAGTGTGAACATCTAGATGTCATGTTTGGTTATTGAGGGCATCAGAGTAAGTAAGGCAATGGTAGTGTGTGACAGTTCAGAATGTTGGGGACAGAGGCTGGCTGGACTGGTACTTACAGGTTCATCTGAGTCTGAGCTACTGAAAAAGGGAAGCAGTAATAAAATATAGTTACTTCACAGAAGGGACTGACAAAGAGATGGAAGTACTGGAAGATTATGATTCCTCACTAGGATAACAGAGTCAAATAGGTAGGGACAGACAGATGTGCCCATCACCCTACTGCCTGGAGGATTTAGACTGCAGTGCAGTGCTGGGGAGTTTGGAGCAGCAGACAATCCAGTGTCAGTTGAGTTAGTCACAGACAATGACACAGAGACCTCCCTAGGCAAATCAGAGTGCCTAATTCATGACTGAAAGTGATTGAGATTTAACATGAGAAGACATCTTTCTTTTTTTGATACACACTTGCTCTATATATGTATTGATTAATCTATGTACAATAAAAACCACACATAGATCACTGATGATTTTTTGGTACTATTTTAAGACAAAATCACCCTTATACTTAGAGATACTAAGTATTCTTCTTACTCATTCCTAATGCAAACTCTCTCTGGATATATTCTGTGGCTTTTACAAGCTAAGTTTAAGAATGCACAGACCCTAAACAGGTAATTATTTCCTTTAAAGTATTTTGTGTTCTACCAGGCTCAATGGACAGGGTCACCTCTGGCATTGATATCTGATAAGAACAATTCTGTCAGTTTGATACTTTTTCCTCCTATCAATAATGCTTTTTTAAATAGACAGACAAATTATGAAAATAAATTAGTTTTGAAAACTATTATAAGAAATACATACACCATGGAAACAATAAAGAGTAAGATGCAGTTAAAATTTGGCAGCTCTTTGAGTTAAGAATCTTCTCTCTACAACACATTCGTGTCAGTTACTGCTTAACTTAACGCTGGGTTTTCCTTTTTGCTTTCAGGAAAACCTTTAACTTACGCCCTGGGTGTTGCCTGTCCACAGCTTCCTGGTGGCTCACCGCTTCTGCCTGCTCCAGCCTTGCTCCGGCAGCTTCCAGGCTTCTGGGCTTCAGAGCTTGTTGTGAAAGCTTGCTGCTTTGGCCGCTACCCCTGCTTCAGGTGTCAAAAGCTTTTAATTAGCTTGCTTCCTCTCATTACCTGGTTCCTTGTATGTCCAAATAGCTTAGTACTAGGACCTGAAAGGGAAGAATACCTGTAGGCATTTGCTTTTTTCTAAAGGCTCTTTGGCTCAGGCTCTCCTGAGACTCCTGGGAGAGGAAACTCAGTTTACTGCATGCTTTGCCTTTGATGATACTGGTCTGCAGTCCAAAGGACCCACAGGTGTGGGCATGTTGTATTTCAGAATCTGTGTCTGTTTTAATTTGTTGATGCCCAAGATGTACTAATTTTAAATAGTTTGGCTATTGCTGCTCTGTGTATAAATTATGTTCTTTTTTTTTTTTTTATCAAGAGCACATTTCTGGCTGTTTAGTAAATGGTTTATAGAGATTTTAGATTTTAGTTTCTTTCTTTTTTTTCTTTCTAGTGCTGGAAATTGAACATAGGGTCTCATGTATGTTAGGTCAGTTCTTCTATAGAGCCACACCCCTGACCCTAAAATTTCTTTAGTAATAATATGATTGACCATTCACAGGCTAGTGTTTCAGTTTGTTGTTTGAGACAATGCTTTCTCTGTAGTGCATGCTGGAATGCTGGCCTGGAATGCGTTATTTAGCCCAGGCTGCCCTCTGATTTCTTTGTTTTTGAGACATGATCTTGGTATGTAGCTCTGGCTGTATTGGAATTCCCTATGTAAAGACCAGGCTAGTCTTGAGCTGGAAGCTGTCTGCTTGCCCCTGTCTCCCGAGTGCTGGAGTTACAGGCATGCTCCACCCCAACAGCCTGGCTTACTGCTTTGTTTTTTAAGTGTGGGTGGTAGAACACCCTTTAGACTGGTGTAGGGATTAAATGGGTAGCATATGCAGTGCTTAGCATACATAGTGCATATGTAATACAAGCTTTTTCAGAAGTAAGTGCTTTTAGTATTATTAGTAAAAATAATGATGGATGCTACATAAGAGAGACTAAAAAGGAAAGAAAGATATAAAACAATAAATGGTCAATAGCTACACCTGTTTTCAAAGGTGAAACTTTGAAAGCCTGATAGGGGAGCAGTGTGAGCCAAACTACAGTCTCCAGAGATCATACAAAAGACAGACTGTCACCAGCCTAATTTCTAGGTTTCAACATCCACACCATAGTATTTTTGCAGATGAGAATATTGATCGCTTATAATCTTCCACGTGTATTTATCCACATGAGTTACAAAGCGTTCATCTCTCCAGAATGTATTTACTGAGTACTTGTTGACTCCTAAGCACTGACCGTATGTTAGTGAACACAAAGGTAGAAATTCCTAACTCTCAGGGAGCTTGTGGGGAAAACAGTAAGCATTGTACATGTATATGTTTGTGGCATGTGTATATACATTATGCTAAATAATTATAAGAATTAAGGGGAAAAGGAAGCAAAGGAATGTAATAGGAAGTCTCATGGGATGTAGTGACATTTTAGTGAGGGAGTGAGACAACAGTGGCCTTGTGGAGATGAAGTATTTTAGGGCTGGGGGAAAATACCTGCAAAGGTCCTAAGGTTGAGCTGTGCAGGGTGGGCGTTATGGCTAGAGCTGAAGTGAGCTAAAGGTGAGGCGTTGGTCAAGGAGGCTGAGGCTGAGGCTGGCCGGCCATACAGTTTAGAGTAAGGACTTTGACTTCTTTCTAACTTTAGGAAATCACTAGAAGTTTGGATCAAAAGAATGATGTCACCTGAACTACATCTTAACATTGTGTTTGTACTGTTGAGAATAGATTGCTGTGAATGAGGACAGGTAGAAAGGTCAGGTAAGGCATGATGGCAAGGTTTATTGAGCCAGAAGAGATGGTCTGGTGAATTCTGGCTATGTCAGAAGTGGGCTCTAGATTTCTGAATTTCATACAAAAATGCATAACTGCTTGGATATTGAAATCCATGAAATAGAGTGTGGCCATTCTTACTCTAGAAGCTCTAGCCACACACAGCGACGCACTGCCGATTAGTATAGATTTGTCACGTGCTGATCATTTCTGTACTGTGTGCAGATTTTCTAACACCAAAGACTGTTACTAGAAAGAATTAAAATCTTCTCTGATATTTTAGAAATGTATCTTTTTTCTTTATAATTTTAAGTCCATACTAATTTTTTTGATGTGTGTGTGTGTGTGTGTGTGTGTGTGTGTTGGGCATGGAACCCAGAGCTTTGTGTTTGCTGTGCAAGTGTTCAGTACTGAGCTACACACCCTACTCTAAAGAAGTACATTGTAAAATGCCATCTTCTTATGTGACAATTGACTTTTCTACTTTGAAATACAGGGTCTTAAGTGGGAGTGCTGAGACAAGTTTATTTTTGCTGTTTTTCTACTGCCATGAACACAGAAATAATTTGTAGTTTTAAGAGCAAGGGGTAGATCAGTGATCACTTTGGAAACTTCATAATCTTTTTTTTTTTTTATCGTGGCATCAATTTGGTAATTCTGAAATGTTTCTTGAACTGTTATTTCCCTAAACTACATATCATTCCAGAAAAGTTTTTAGGCAGCTCATGAAACTGTTTTAAGGTATTGTTGAGAATGTTTTATCCTCTGCTGTGACCTGGTTTTCCTTACTACCATGCACATGTGTGGCCCGAGTTTCTTGTTGGTCCTTGCTGTACACCACCACACATAGCTAGTGTTCATGTCCTGACCAAGATGAGAGGGATGTGGTATCTCACAGAATAGGCAGAAAGGCAAATAAAAAAATCTTACCTTGAAGAACATTAGAAGTATTTCACATTCTATTATTTTCGTGTTTGTCATTTTAATATATGGCATAGGCATTTAGAATTTATGTACATATATAAAAATTATGATCTAAAATGTTTTATAAACTTATGTCTCACATAGTATAAGCATGAGCTTTTCTCTATCAAATAGTATTCTTAACATTTCTCTAGTCACATGAATAATTCTGTTGGTTTATTATATTTTGTTCATTTCCTCTTTAAGAATATTTAAGTTAGTTCTTTATTTTATTACTGAAAACCATACTATGTTGAACTTTATGACTTAGCTTTTAATTTGTATGTGGATATTTTTAATTGAAGGAATTTGTCACAGTTATAAACATAAAGCTAGAAATTGAAGAGCTGTTTCTCTTTAGTACTGAAGGATTGTGAGACATATTAGCTGCCGCATAATAGTAGTAGATGAACAAGTGGCAGTTAGGAGATGGGGAGAGTAGGTGCTTAATATAGACTCATGGTGACAGCTCACACCTCCTGAATACTTAGCCGGAAACCAGACCTTGTAGCAATCATTTTATATGCATATTAATTATTTTGATCTCTGCTACATCTATATAAGGTTAGTACATTTATTAAACTCACTATTTATGAGTGTATTATACAGTTAAATGATAAAGCTAAGATTTAAAACCAGTAGCCTAGCTTCAGATTCTGTTTTGCTAATCTTCCGGACACCCCCCAAAAGTGCTAGCTCTGTGTTGGAGTGTTCAGTGGGCGCTGGCCCCTCTCACTGTAACCGCTTCTGTGAACTGTCTGACACACAGCTAAGCTTGTTCTGAGTCTAGTATTCTGGGACTCTTGGAAGGTAATTTAGTGCAAATACTTTCAAATCACCCTGTCCAGGCTTGAGGCAGCACTCCATAGCAAGTCTCTTCATGATTCTGAAGTAAAGCATGTTTTGTTTTTTTTACAGTAAGAGAGATTAAGAAAAAATACAAATAATCTGGTTTTATCACATACTGTTAAGTGGGTTATGAAGTTTTTTGGCTTTTGGGATTGCAGTTGATGGATTGTAGACCCAGGTCAAACTCTTAGAATATTGCTTGGCATTTGAGCATTCACTGTGTTGTTGGGCATGCGAAGGTTAGAGGACAACTTGGGAGACAGTTCTTACCTTCTGTGTTGTTAACACAGGGTTTCTTGTCTTTGCTGCTGTATTGTGTACTTAAGACTACCGGCCTGGAAATTCTGAATGATTCTCCTGTCCATGCCTCCCATGTTGCTATAGAAATGTTGAGATGATTGCTGTGCACCACCACATCAGGCTTTTTACAGGAGTTCAAGGACTGAATTCAATTCGTTAGGCTTGCTTGTGCAGCTAGATATTTACTGAGCCATCTGCCTGATGTATCTTCTACCATCTTAATTGATGATGTAACTGTTTATGACAGCTAATGAGAGATATTATGCACCGATTTTAATTATGTCATCATACTACTTTAATAGCAATATGATCCAGATACAAATGAAGTGCTCTTAATATGCACATTTGCTATTAAAACATATTAAGAAATTAGAACTTGGATTTCAATCTATTTTTTTTATCCTTGGAAATACTCCTTTGAACTGTTCAAAAGATCTGTGCATTTGTTTTTCTTTCCTGCACAATAGGATATTGTGATGTTAGCTTCCCATTACTATAATAAAATACCTCAAATAATTCACTTTTTTATTAATTAATTAATTAATTAATTATTTTTTGCACTCCATATTTTATTCCCCTCACACCCCTGCCTATCCACTGCAAATAATTCACTTATAAAAAATTTATTTTGACCTATTTGACCCTCTGACTGTTCCATGTCCCGTACCTCCTCCCTACCCCCTGTATCCATGTGGATATCCCCACCACCACTGCAAATAATTCAGTTATAAAAAATTTATTTTGACCTATGGGTAGAGAAACTTTAATCTAGCAACATGAATGCTCTAGCAAGGTATCACATCCAAAGATATGATCCAGTTGTCTGGAGTGCAGACACACCCTGGATTACAGTATGATCTGGCTGGAATACAGACACACCTTTTAATCCCAAACAGTAAAGCTAGCATTAGTTTGTAGAAGGAAGCAGCCATAGTTGGAAGAGAAGCCTAATTGTAGGGCAGACAAAGTGATGAACCAGAGAAAGATTTGGTTCATGCAGTCAGAGGCATAGCAATTCAGTGAGAAGCTGAGAGTAGTCAGATTGAATCAGTCATCTTGGAGAGGAGTTTGAGCCACAACAGCTGAGCTCAAACAGCCAGCCAGAGTTTAGAAAGAACTAGAAAGGGTGAGCTTGTTCAGCAGTAAGCCTTGGAGACAAGAAGTAACTCTTGGTGGATAAAAGATACATTTATACTTATGGTTTTGGAGAGTTCAGTGTGTAATCAATTAGCTCTCTGCTTTTGGGCCTGTGGTGAGGCAGTATAATGTTAAGCTATATATAATAAAGTGCTATATTGGGGACCAAACCTTTACCACCATATGGACATTTGAGGGACACCTAGTATCCAAACTATGGCAGAGAGTATTTGTTTTCTCCAGTGGTGCCTCTCAGTTACTGGAAATGGTATCCATGAATATTTGCTTTCCTTTTCTGTAGTTTAGTTTCAGCCCTATAACAGACCTAACAAGCTGGAACGGCCCTAGGAGATTATCTAGTTAAATGGAAACAATGTTGGAAACAGAAGTGTAATTAGTTTGTTAACAGTGAGAATAGTCTTATTTTTACTTGGCAGTTTTTTGATCTGTAACTGGATATATAAAATAAGGATTTGCTACCTTTTTATTGTTGGAAAGGACATATGCAGACCACAGTTTATAAAACTGTTAGTCATAATTGTTCTTTGGTGGGAATTGGGGGAGGGAGGAAACGAATGAATTGGAATATATGCATGGTCAGCAAGAATGTGGACTAAAGAGCTTTATCGTCTTCAGTTCATTTTGCATTGCTTGATCCCGCCCCCAGAACCTCTCTCCTTTGGTAGCTGCATTCTCTGTGACACCTGCAGGAATCTGGCATCATTATCTCATAAGACCAACTGCTTTCATATTGTGTATCTTGGTTAGTTTCTCAGTAATAGATGCTGAGTTTAAATTCCTGTGTAGAAAACTTGGAAAGGAAGATATAATGTATAATAAGCAGCAGACACTGTTGACAAATAAAATCATTTTCTTGGCATATGTTCACTAATGTAACTTTTAAATTTGACATTATTTAATTTAGGATCTTAGAATTGAGCAGCATTGAAATAATTGATTGGTATTTATTTTTTTCCTACAGAGAGGAAAATGGAAATGGATAAAGTAAGCTTTTTTGCCACATTTTAAAAGTTGTTATTTCCATTATCTTTTCTAGGTTGCTGTAGTTAAACTAAAAAATGCAGATAAAGTATTTGCCATGAAAATTCTGAACAAGTGGGAAATGCTGAAAAGAGCTGAGGTAAGTCTTTTTACATTGCAGCAGTTGATAGAACTTAGGCTGTTTTTCGTTTAGACTGTTGTAAAACAGGTCGGTAGTAAAAATCTTTGTACATGAATTTTTGAGTACTTTTGTGAGCTTATGTATAGTCTGAATGTGTAGCAAGGGGGACTCAAATTATTAGTGCATTTGAGCTTTTCACCAAAATTAACTTTGTGTGTTTGTGAAAAAGAAATTTCAAAATGAAACAAGGAAGAGAATCAGCCCCTGCCTTGTCACCACAGAATGCGGTCAGTGTAAGGGTTTGATCTGTTTGATCTGTGGAACCTAAGCATACATTTGCAGGCACACATGTGTGTACACTTCCACACACAGGCAATCAACATGTAAAAAGATATAAAGGTAGAGGAAGTATGAAGTGCAGATCTTGCTGTGGCTGCCCTGAGATCTCCAGTCTGTAAAGGGAGGTTGAAATAATCTTAGGATAATTTTTCCACGAAAGGATTTTGTAGGTTGTTTGCATGTTGCAACTTTAACACCTTCCAAGTTAAACTTATTTTAGTGGAAATTCTGGTCTTGGGGTGGGAAATATATTTAAATGTTAGAAACTATTGCCTAAATAAATGTTTTAAGAGTAATAAGAGTATGTAGCTGTGCGTGTTTTTCAGCACACTTGTCAATTAACAGATATCATAGGATTTTTTTTTTGTTATATTAAAGCTTTGTTACTGACCTCTTTTTTTTTTTTTTTTTTGGTTTTTCAAGACAGGGTTTCTCTGTGTAGCCCTGGCTGTCCTGGAACTCACTGTGTAGACCAGTCTGGCCTCGAACTCAGAAATCCTCCTGCCTCTGCCTCCCAAGTGCTGGGATTAAAGGCGTGCGCCACCACCGCCGGTGTTACTGACCTCTTAAAAGTCCATGTATCTCATGTTTTTGGTTTTGGTTTTTTGTTGGCTTGATTGTTTTGTTTTTTTTTGCTGTATGTGGCCATCAAATATATGTTAAACTATATACTTGAAAGTAAATTCAAAAGTTACTGGGTCCATCTAGCATTTAGGAGGTAGAGGCAGAATAACTAAGAATTTCAGTTTGTCCTAAGTTTTATAGCAAATTCCAGGCTAGCCTGGGCCACAAGGAGAATTTTTTACAAACACACAAAAAACAATGAATTTTATGCTCTTCTATAAAAATTGGAAAATTTTAAAGATTTTTTTAAATTTCAAATTCCACTTAGTTTTCAAAGTGAAAACGTTACTTTATTCTCTTATTATTTTAAAAGATTTCTTTGTAACAGTATTTTGTGAATGAGAAAAGCCTTTATTTTTATTTTCAAGAAATGAGAAGCCAAACTAGGTATAATCATTAGTACACTTCGTATTTTTGACTACTGATTTTGTCTATTGTTGTTGTGGTTGAGTGTGCAGGTGCATGATAGGTGTGGATCAGTACAGGCACACACCTGCATGGGTCTTGAGTATGAAAGTCAGAGGACCACGTTCAGGGGTTATTTTCTTTCCTTTATGAAATCTAGGGATTAAGTAAGACTCAGGTCATCAGACTTGAATGGCAAGTACTTTTTACTGGCTGAGCTATCTTGAGGGCACTGTGCATGCAATTTTGATATGCTGTATATTATTGCAAATTTGATGAATGCATTTTATATAAGTTATAAAGAGTGCTATGACAACTTTGCAGAATTATCATTTATGAATGGACCTCATTTAACTTCCGTTTCAACATAGGAATTCTTTTGTTTTAATTTTTAATCCTCCTTTTATATATTACATCCCAACCACAGTTTCCATTTCTTTCTCTCCCCCCAGTCCCCAAAATCCACTCCTTCTGGTTTTTCTTCAGAAAAGAGCACGCCTCCCACGGATAGCAACCAAACATGCCATATCAAATAGCAGTAAGACTAGACACCTCCTCTCCTATTAAGGCTGGACAAGGGTCCAAACAGCAGACAAAAGAGTCAGAGACAGTCCCTGCTGCCACTGTTAGGCATCCCACAGGAAGACCAGGCTACACAACTGTAACATGTATGCAGCGGGCCTAGGTTAGTCCGTTGCAGGTTCCCGTGTAGTTCTCTGAGCCTCTATGAGCCCAGGTTAATTGGGAAAGTGAGAAACTAAGTTTAAGTTAGCTTTGCAGTCCTAGTAATAACCCTTTTTGTTATGCTGTGAGGTATTGTTTTGTTGAGACATACCAAGTTTTCTGGTTGACATAGCCAAGGATGGCCTTAAGCTCATGGTCTTCTTGCTTTCACTTTTTAAGCACTGTGATTGTAGGTCACCACCTTTTGTTCATTGTGTTTTTAGAGACCCAAATCATGGACTTTAAAACAACAATAACAACCACAGCAACTCCCACCCCCACACCCCCCAAAACCCAGAAAATCAAAAAACCCATTTTCTTTAGATATGAATTTTTTCCTTCAGAAAACATGATTGAATTTCTGTAGCACCTTCACATCACCAGAGTGCCCATTTATCATGGTTTAATACTGATCAAGAACAGATTCTCTTAGCAGGGCCACTGTTGATACTTGGTTATTTCTTGTGGAAGCTGTTCTGTGAATTGTATGGGGGAATTATCCTGCCTTCCTCCTACTAGACCCCAGTAGTATCTTTCCCAGCTGACATAACCACCTGAGGACAATTTACATAGTACATTAAGTAAATATCTGGAGGGTGCCTTGTATCTTCCTAATACCCATGCTTCAGAAAGAATAGCTTAATAGTTAAAAATGTACATAATGCCTGAGACTGTCTCTGTAAAGTATGTATGTGTATGTTTGTGCACCAGTGGAACTGAGGATGGTGGTAAGTGTGTGAAGTGTAATGAGATAAGATTGGGTAATAAAATAGTTGTTGAAATTGAGTGACGGGACGTGGGGAGAAGGAATTAGGTCAATCTCTCTATTTCTATATGTTTGAAATTTTATATCATAGTTTATTATAAATTATCTTTTAAAACTTTCTTTTTTACTGAGTAATTTAGGATAAATTAGAATTTACAGTTTAATTTGTTGTTTTGACTTATGTTGTCAAGAGTTTTGTTTAGTTTGGAATTGTCAATCAAGTGAAGCAGTGATTGCTTACTAGATTTCATCTGGATTGTCTTTAAAATCTCAGGTCACTGTCATTTAAGATAAAGCTAGGAAAGAGGGGTTTCTTGGGTTTTGTCACCCTTCTAAAATATTAAGAACCATATCTGATTTCAGCTAAGCTTTATAGTGGACTTAGTAGAAAGTAAGTAACATGGTTCCATTTTCTTCTAAAGTGAACTAAGAATAATGTCATAGATTTAGTAACTTGATTGACAGTTTAGCTTACTGTAGAGTGCCTTATTGGGGTGCCATGCCACCTGGCAGAAATTTGACATCGACCAATGTGAAGTTCCTCTCTCAGCCTTTGAGTGGGAACTCCTGTGTTAGCCATAATCCCCTCCCTGGGTTGGAACGCTCAGACCAAGGTGAAGCTCTTGGTTTTTCAAGCACCTGCAGTTTCCTAAAAAACACTAGTCACCTGTGGAGAAGCTTCCAGCCTTTTTGGAAGGGTTTTCCCTGCCTATATATTCGGAGTTCTCCATTAAACTGTGAGACCTTGAACAGCAGGTGCTGTCTTGATCTTCATCTCTTTTCACCGCCTTCCCATACATCCCCAGCTTCCCTTCCAGGCAACCCTGTGGGCAGGTGCAGCTTACCATTCAGATGGTTTGGATTTACTTTTTTAGTGTTTTTTCTGATTTTGCCATTTATTTCCTGGCTTTGGCAATTCTGCTTATCCAAATAAGTCTTGTGTGTACATACATGAGCATGCTAGGGCTAATTGTGTGTTACTTTGTTTCATGTATCATGGGTACTTAATCTTCCTCATGGGTAGCCATTACCAACTGTAAGAGCTGAGGACATAGCTCCTGGGTACAAAGATTGTCCCATGTACAGATCTCAGGTTCAGTCCTAAGCACTACAGTGCACAATTCAAAACTCAGAAGCTCTTGCTATGGCCATCCTTTTTTATGTCTTTAACAATGGTGAAGTAGGTGTGGCAAAATTGGACATTAACAGGTTAACAGGTTGGGCTTTGATTAAGTTAAATAATTTTGTGAATTTTTCTGTTTTGGGTTATAGCAATTCTAAAAAGTATTAAACTTTTAAGACTGTGATACACATTTTGAGCAATTATTTACAATAGTGTTTTCTAGGTTTGTGTAAAATATTCTTTAAAACATTTTCTTTCCTTTCCAGACAGCATGCTTTCGTGAAGAGAGGGATGTGTTGGTAAATGGAGACAATAAGTGGATAACCACTCTGCACTATGCTTTTCAGGATGACAATAACTTAGTAAGTAGTAGTATATTTTTATATTCGTAGTCTTTCGTTGACCATCTTTAGCATTATGTTTTAAAGTATTTCTTAAATGTAGATGTTTTCTAAAATAGAAAAATTAACTGCATTTCACAGAGCGTCAGTAGTATACTTGGTATTAGTACTTAGCACATTTGAGCATGTAACTCCTTGGTATGAGACTTTTTTGTCTGAGAAATTTGATGCTCTTTTATTGGATTTGCTTATGTTTTTAAATAAGAAATCCCAAACTAAATCCAGTCTGTTTTAATTTCCTTCCATTAAATTCTATAGGCATGAGTTTGAGAGTTTGTCTCTTTATGACTCTCCCAATGTATTTTATTAGTAGTGTTCTGATTTTTAAAAGTTTACACACTTTTCAAAGTGACTGTGTGCTATATTAAGTTGAGCCACATTTATATTGACATCATGGACCACTTCATAAAAGCTTTGGAGGCACTTATAGAAAAGTCAAAATATTAGAATCTGTACCACTTGAATAGAGAGACACTAGAAACGAGGAAGTAAAAGTCAAAGGATAAATAACTTGAGTTTGTTCCAGTTGAGCATGTAACCCTTTGGCCTGTTTTTGATCCATTTTTATTTACAGGTTTATGTCTTTTAGGAATGTATAAATGTCTTGAGATGCTGCTATGTATCAGACTTGACAACTAGATTAGAAAGCACAGGAGGCAGGTTTTGGAGTCCTGGGAGCTGGGTGCACACTTCTGCTCACTTTAGAGGGGGAACAGATGACACACTGAAGTACTAATGCCACAAACGTCCAACTTGGTGAGCCAGTGAGTTTCATTGGGGTTAATTGCAGAGCAGAAGCGACTCAAAGGCAGCTCTGTCACCATCATGCATCACATGCAGCATGCGGTTTATAGTCAGAATCGTTTGTAAATGACAGGGTAAAGCTTTGCATGTGTTCATTGTTCATGTCAGAATGAATGAAATGGTGTTCTATTTGGAAAGTAATAAAGTTCTGTCAGTATATTCTTTTGGAGATAGAATTATCATTGTGAATTTATGGATTGCTTAAAAATCTACATTTTGTTATATAAGTAAATATAGAACAGTGATTTTTAAATCATGAGTCTCCAACGTGAGCGCTGGGAATAAAATCTGGGTCCTCTGCAAGAGAATCAACTACTCTGATTGTTGGGCCATCTCCCTAGCCTCCCAAATGCCAAATTTCAAAAAGCAAAAATTTGCCAAAAAGAATCAAGATTGGGAAAGAAATCTGAGCTGCTATTGCCATTGTGTCTTCTGAGTTACTTAGTCTAATTTGCATTCTTTGCATAAGATTTTAGGATTTACATTTCTTCTTCAGTGATTTTCTCTGAGAGCAATAATCTGTACATTTTCAGTGATATTAATTATATTGAAATAGAAGTTAACAGTATTTCAAAGAGGATCAAATTAAAAATTCTCATTTACAAAAGTTAGAATTCAGAAGTCTTAGTTATTATCAGAGGCATTCTTTTAAGCATTTAAAATTTTAGAAAGTAAATGAGTGCATGTACCTGAGTCGTAACTACCTTGCCTAGCATGTACAAGGCCCTAGATTGCATCCCCCTGCACTACCCAAAACAAACCTGAAATCCACCCATAAGACCTATTTTGGAGCTGAAGCAATGGCTTAGCAGTTAAGAGCACTTGGCTATTCTTGCTAAAGACCTGAGTTTAGTTCCCAGCAACCACAGTGGGCAGCTTACAGCAGCCTAGAACTCCAGCTCCAGAGGAACTACTCTCTTTTGACTCTATGGGTACCTGGACACCTGTGGTGCACATGCATACACTCAGGGCACATGTAAACTCATTCATATCAACAAACACATCTTTAAAGGGTATTAGAAAACAAAACAGAAAAAAAAAGAAAACAAAACAGTTTAAGAATGTAGATAAATCTAATTTTAGATACCTAAACAGAAACAGGTATTAAAGATATTTATTTTACAAAGTAACTTTTTTCAAATAATTTATTATTATTATTATTATTATTATTTTACTTATTCACTTTACTTCCCAATCACTGCACCCCTCCAAAAGCCTCCCCCCCCCCACAATTCTTCTATACCTGGCATCTTCTCTTCTGAGTGGGTGGGGACTACCCTGAATATCCCCTCCCCTGGCACATCAAGTCTCTGTGAGGCTAGGTGCATCCTCTCCCACTGAGGCCAGAAAAGCCAGCCTAGCTTGAAGTACATATCCCATAACACAAAACAGCTTTTGGGATAGGCCTGCTCCAGTTATTTGGGACCCACATGAAAACCAAACTGCACATCTGCAATATCTGTGCAGGGAGGCCTGGGTCCAGCCCATGTATGTCCAGGCTAGTTGACTCTGTTGGTCTTCCTATGGAGTTCCTATCTCCTCAGGGCCACAATCCCTCCTCCTATTCTCCCATAAGTGTCCTGAAGCTTCATGCACTGTTTGGCTGTGGGTGTCTGTATCTCTCTGAGTCAGCTGCTGAGGACAGCCATGCTACCTTCCTGTCTGTGTGGTTCAGGCTCCGCAAAGTAACTTTTAATCATTCTTTAAGTAATCAAACATTTATAGTGATATATAACTCAAGAAATTTGTGTTAGATAATTTTGATTTTCATTTCTAATCTATATGCATATTGTGAAAGGTATAGTTATACCAAGAGTGCCTTTCATGTGCTTAAGCAGAAGATACGCAGTTTAATGCATGATACTAAGGTGTGCATAAAATAGTTTTCTTGAGAAAACTAATTATATTCAAAACTGCTGGGTTAAACACTGATGCATGAAATCCCTTTGTCTTTGAATATTATGAGATAGTGGAATTCTTTTTCTTACATGTTCTTATTCAGGCCTGTCTTGAATCCTCAGTACTTTTGCTGCAGCCACATGGGTGTGGTGTGATTGCTTTTTTTTTTCTTGTTGTATGAGTATTGTTCCCTTATAATATTATGTGGAGTTTGGGGTGAGTAGTACAGCTCAAACTTAGGACCTTGTACATGTTAGAAACTGATTTGTGGATGGTATAGCCACTGAATTATAGTATCAGCCTGAAATAGAGTTCTCACTGGGCCTAGAGCTTGGTACTTCCTTACATATTGGACTTTTTTTTTTGTTTCGTTACTTGTTTGTTTTTTGAGCAGGGTTTCACTATGTTAGTCTAGGCTTAAGTTTGTGATTCTCCTGCCTCAGTGTCTTTCCCATGGGTTGTGATTGCAGGTATGTTCCAACACCTCTGGCTGAAATGTTGATTGTAATTGGGTTGCTCACATCAGCAGTTGTAGATAAAATAATTTGTTAATTTCAACTGGCCTCTGAGTTGCTATGTAGCCGAGCATCACCTTGACCTTCTGATCCTTTTGCTTCTACCTTTTGAGTGCTGGGGTTATGATCAATTAAATGTCTTCATGTCCAGTTTGTGCAGTGTTAGGGATTGAATCCAGGCCTTAGTGCATGCATGCCAGGCAAGTACATAAGTACTCAATAATGACTGAGTTATATCCTCAGTTCCATAATTAAAGTTTTGATCCTGGGAAATGACCTTTCCAAAGAATGGTGTTGCTTCTTACTGTACCCAAAGCATGGTCACACTTGGTATCTTGTTGCTGCTGTGTTTCATTTCTTGATGCACTATGAAAGTTGGGCATGTATCACTTGGCTGGTGGTGATTGTAAATCTCTATTAATATTTTCAGCCTAATTTTGTTGGATTTATTGTCTTCTAAACATTTGGGAAGCACTGTAGTATTTTAGTGCTGTTTTCTTCATCTATTTTAGAACCATTACTTCTTGTTTATTTTATTTAAATGTTTAGCCATATTAGGTGGTATTTTTAAGTTAGTTCATGAGTAAAAACCTATCCTATCAGACCCGTAGTTTTACTAAGAAATTATTCAGAATGATCAAACAATATTAACAAAAACAAAGGCAACCACAGGAGAAGATAGTGTCCAGGGGCAGAGGTGAGTATTCTGGGATCTTAAAATATAATGAAGGTACATCTCAAGTACATGAGAGAAAATAATACATTAGTTAGCTACTCAGTTTGGATAATAGGCATTCCATCTATTAGAAAATACTTTTTGTACTAACAGAAATAAATTTTAGACAAACCAGTGAGCTGAAATCAAAGGTTAGATTCTTTTCTGTTTCCATACTTCTGGCACTGGGGGACTTAACTCGGTTTTATGCATGCTAGGTAAATGCTCTAACACAAAGCTGTGTCTGTGGCTCTTTATGTAATTTTTGAAGTTTGCGATGGTCTGCCTGAATTACTCAGGCTGCCTTTCACTTGTGATCTTCTTGCTTCAGCTACCTCACTAGCAGGATTACTGACCCAGGTCACCACACCTAGCTGGATTACTGACCCAGGTCAGCACACCTAGCTGGATTCTCTAAGAGGCTAAAGCAATTCCTACATTTATTCTTGATGCACGGAGACTGATCATTTGTGTTTCTCCATAAATTATAAATTCTCTGAAGGTATATTCTTATTCAGATGTAGGTATGATGTTACTGCATAGTAGGTACTCTTAAAAATTGTTTGTGGAATTGGTGAATTAATTTGTGTTTCTAGTTCTGGATTCTATTTTTTATTATTGTGGAAACTACCCATTTTATTATAAGCCTATGACAGTAAATTCCACAGACAGGCAATGGTTTGAATTAAGATGCGGTTAGTGGATAGGGATAGGAATAGATTCCATACAGAATTACTAGGTAATAGGCTCAAAAAGACCTTGTTTATTGAATTCAATCTGGTGAATTAGATACAAAGAATGGTTTTCTCTTGAGAGTTTTGTGGATTTTTTTCCTTCCCCCCCCCCCAACTTGATAGATCTACCTTATTAGCAGCTAATTACTTCTGAGAAAAAAGTAAAAGAAGACTATGAACCCAATTTAGGAGGCAAGAAAATGTAGGAGTACTTGCATATTTATCAGGCTTTATCTGTCTTTATCATAGAAGACACTCAGTAAATCACTCTGATAGTTTGTGAGGGAATGGGCTTAGGTTTTGAGTACGGAAGCACAAAGTAGTATGTGGATAAAGATTCTTAGAAGATAGATGATAACTCAGGAAACCCCATTTTAACTTTTGACCATCAAATAATATTTTTTTTTAAAGCAATCCAGTGTTGTATGGTATCTTCAGATATTTTGGGAGTCTGATGGAACAAGAATTGAATACCCTTTCAAGAACGAAGCCCTTGGTGAAGGAAGGGCTTGCCCTTCTTTAGCCCATGAGCATGTCCTCAATGTTAGGTACATAATAATCCCAACTGGTACTCAGTGAATATGTACTAAGAAATGAGTTATGTTCTGTATATAAATATTAGTCTATTTTAATTGCACTTTTTGTGCCTTAAAGCGTGTTACTTGCTACAGTTTTCAATGAGCTTCTTTTAAGAGAGAAAGTTTTTTCTCCACATCTGTCTCCATTTCTTGCAACCTGATAATGCTATAGAATTTTATTACATTGAATTAACTTGTTCATAAACTTCAGGGTAGAGTTAATTAACTATTAGGATTAGTAGATACAGCAAGTAAACTGTAAACCAGGACTTAAATATAATTTTCCTAATCATTAGGGCTGTAAAAATATAAAGCTAATTTCTTTGACATTTTCTATGCTTATAATTTTCATGTATCATAATGAAAGAACTTTTAAGCCAAATTTAAATCATATTATTAGCTTAGTGGTATCCTAGAAATAAAATTGTTCTTGGGCTGGAGAGATGCCTTAGTGGTTAAGAATGCATGCTGCCCTTGCAGAGGACTTGATTTTTGTTCCCAGCACCCACATGGTGGCTTACAACTGCCTGTAACTCCAGTTCCAGTGGATCTAACACCCTTTTCTGAACTTCATAGGCACTGGGCACACAGGGTATACAGACGTATATGCAGGCACTCATTTGTACTGAAAGTACATCTTTAGAAAAAAAAATCATTGTAACATTAAGGTATACTAAGTGGTCCATATACGTATGGGCATATATAAGTAATATATATTTGAAAAAAATCTAAAATGTAACAAAATTGATAACATCATCTGTCATCTAACTCAGCCTGGTGAATATTCTGATATATACTTCTACCTTTTCTTTAGTACAATATACATACATACACACACACATACATACATACATACACTCTTATATCTAAAATGGGTATAGTTTTATATATGTATATTTGAGAAAAAAATCTATTCTGTGAGTGATACTGTCATTTACTTGGCAAAGGATAAAAGCAACAAAAATTGTAATTCTGTCATATACTAAGTTTTAAAGTTTTGTTTCATTGTTTATGAAACTGAGAAGTCTTAATAGTATTACTGATAATTGTCTTACATACTTAAATGTTAGTTAACCACACAAGTAATTAATCTTCATAAGTATTCAGCCTAGTCCTATTTGACCCCGGGATGCATTACATACATTAACTTTACCATAATTACTTACTAAGTACATTCTATTTTTGTTCACAGTACCTGGTTATGGATTATTATGTTGGTGGGGATTTACTTACTCTGCTCAGCAAATTTGAAGATAGATTGCCTGAAGAGATGGCTCGGTTTTACTTGGCTGAGATGGTGATAGCCATTGACTCAGTTCACCAGCTCCACTATGTTCACAGGTGAGTTAGCCAATTTGTCAATGATGGTTTTAGAACACTCATGACTGAAGTTACATGTAATATCATTCCCAAAAGGAGTATGCAACATTCAGTTTCCTTATGGTCAGTTTTTATATGATGATATTACTTCTAGGCCATAAATTATAGACTTGTTATATATTTTATTGTTCTCAAGAGAAGACTTTGGCTGGGAAGACAGCAAAGATGAAGACCTGAATTTGATTCCCAGCACCACATAAACGTGGACACGGTAGCATGTGCCTGCTGGGGGAGAGGAGGGCAGAGCCCTAGTGATAGATGGCTGAGCATTCAGTCTAGCCGAAACCATGAACTCCAGGCTCATCCAGGCAACTTGTCTTAGAAACCTTATAAGGCAGGCTTGCTGTTTACACTTCCAGTTCCAGTGGCATTGATGAAAGACACAGTCTGACTAGAGCAACAAAGGAAAGTGAGCTTGATCCTGTTAGAATGCTGCATTTGGGTATCCTCGTCAGTTTTAGATGACAAGGAAAGATCAGGAATTTTGTGAAATCAGACGGCACATACATAATTTATAGACAACCATAATGTTGATTCTAGTAGCAGAATTTTAATAGCTGATACTGTGTAAGGAGTAGGTAAGATCTTACCATGGCTTCTGTTCTTGCGTTGTTTCCTAGGTTCTCAGAGACAATAGTGCTGGACACTTGCCCTTCACAAGAAGACTTCTTAGAAAATACTTTATTTCTTAGAAAATATTGTCAGATTTACCTTTTTCTTTTCTTTCCTTTCCTTTCCTTTCCTTCCCTTTCCTTTCCTTTCCTTTTCAATCCTGTTATTGGGGATAGAACCTCAGGCTCTGGGCATGTTGGGTAAACAAATGTTCCACCACTGCATACAGCACCAGGCAGCAGATTTCACACAGAAAGATAATACTAGAAAGTAGATAATATTTTAAAATTGTTAATTAGTGTGAAGGTGATAACATGAGATTTTCAGAGACAATTTCTTCTATTTAAATCTTTAAAAAAAATGTTTTCAGCAGACGGGTGCAGCCAGGTACACAGGGAACACCCGAGTGTAAGATCACTTGGGACATGGTCCGCCAGGGTTCCACCTGCACCCAGAGCTGGGCAGCGCCACAGCCTTCTGTGCACCTGTCCTACCAGGGGACTTCTGCTCTGCAGGGAGTCCCGCTGTTAGAGGGAGTCCTGAGTTTAGAGGTGAGGTCACCATCTTTGCTCCTGTGACTGAGCAGACAGGTGCAGCCAGAAATGTAGGGAACACCTGAGTGTAAGATCACTTGGGACATGGTCTGCCAGGGCCCCATCTGCACCCAGGAGCTAGGCATGGCCACAGCCTTCTGTGCACCTATCCAGCCAGGGGACATCTCCTCTGCAGGGAGTCCCGCTGTTAGAGGTGAGGCCACCATCTTCACTCGTGCAGCTGAGTGGGCTGTTACAGCCAGGAACGCAGGGAACATCCAAGTGTAAGACCCCTTGGGACTCAGTCTGCCAGGGCCCCAACTGCACCCAGGAGCTGGGCAGCACCACAGCACTCTATGCCAGGGGAGAGCCAATCACCCAGGGGTGCTGAGACAGGCTTGCAGGCCCACAGGAGGGACAAGCACCAGCCAGAGACAGCAGGGCCAGCTAACACCAGAGATAACCAGATGGCAAAAGGCAAGCGTAGGAATGTTACTAACAGAAATCAAGGCAACATGGCACCATCCGAACCCAATTCCCCCACAACAGCAAGTCCTGGATACCCCAACCACCAGAAAAGCAAGATTTGGATTTAAAATCACAGCTCATGATGCTGATAGAGGGCTTCAAGAAGGACATAAATAACTCCCTTAAAGAAATACAGGAGAACATGAGTAAACAGGGAGAAGCCCTTAAAGAACTACAGGAAAACACAACAAAACAGGTGAAGGAATTGAACAAAACCATCCAGGATCTAAAACTGGAGGTAGAAACAATAAAGAAATAACAAAGGGAAACAACTCTGGACATAAAAAACCTAGGAAAGAAGTCAGGAGTCATGGATGCAAGCATCAACAACAGAATACAAGAGATAAAAGAGAGAATCTCCGATGCAGAAGATACCATAGAAAGCATTGACACAACAGTCAAAGAAAATGAAAAATGCAAAAAGCTCCTGACCCAAAACATCCAGGAAATCCAGGGCACAATGAGAAGACTGAACCTAAGGATTATAGGTATAGAAGAGAGTGAAGATTTCCAACTTAAAGGGCCATTAAATGTCTTCAACAAAATTATAGAAGAAAACTTCCCTAACCTAAAGAAAGAGATGCCCATGAACATACAAGAAGCCTACAGAACTCCAAATAGATTTGACTAAAAAAGAAATTCCTCCCATCACATAATAATTAAAACGCCAAATGCACTAAACAAAGAAAGAGTATTATAAGCAGTAAGGGAAAAAGGTCAAGTAATATATAAAGAATTATACCAGACTTCTCACCACAGACTATGAAAGGACACTGTTAATAGGACAAAATGGCAACCAACAAATTGGGAAAAGATCTTTACCAACCCTACATCGGACAGAGGGCTTATATTCAGCATATACAAAGAACTCAAGAAGTTAAACTTCAGGGAGCCAAAAACCCTATTAAAAAATGGGGTACAGAGCTAAACAAAGAATTTTCACCTGAGGAATATCGAATGGCTGAGAAACACCTATAGAAATGTTCAACATCCTTAGTCATCAGGGAAATGCAAATCAAAACAACCATGAGATTTTTACCTAATACTGGTCAGAATGGCTAAGATTAAAAACTCTGGAGACAGCAGGTACTGGCGAGGATGTGGAGAAAGAGGAACACTCCTCCATTGCTGGTGGGATTGCAAGCTGGTACAACCACTCTGGAAATCAGTCTGGTGGTTCCTCAGAAAATTGGGTGTGATACTATCAGAGGACCCTGTTATACCACTCCTGGGCATATACCCAGAGGATTCCCCAGCATGTAATAAGGACATATGCTCCACTATGTTCATAGCAGCATATTTATAATATCCATAAGCTGGAAAGAACCCAGATGTCCCTCAGCAGAGGAATGGATACAGAAAATGTGGTATATTTATACAATGGAATACTACTCAGCTATCAAAAACAATAAATTCATGAAATTCTTAGGCAAATGGGTGGAACTGGAAAATATCATCTTAAGTGAGGTAACATAATCACAAAAGAACACACATGGTATGTACTCACTGATAAGTGGATATTAGCCCAGAATCTTGGAATACCCAAGACACAATTCACATATCAAATGATGCCCAAGAAGAAGGAAGAACAAAGTATAGATACTGTGGTCCTTGTTAGAAGGGGGAACAAAATACCCACAGAAGGAGATGCAGAGACAAAGTGTGGAGCAGAGTCTGAGGGAAAGACCATCCAGAGACTGCCCCACCTAGTGATCCATCCCATATACAGTTTCAAAACCCAGGCACTATTATCGATGCTCACAAGTACTTGCTGACTGGAGCTGTATATAGCTGTCACCTGGGAGGCTCTGCCAGTGCATGACAAATACTGAGAGGGACACTCTTAGCCAGCCATTGAACTGAGCACAGGGTCCCCAAAGGGGGAGCTAGAGAAAGGACCCAAGGAGCTGAAGGGGTTTGCGGCACCATAGGAGGAACAACGATATGAGCCACCCAGTACTCCCAGAGCTTCCAGAGACAAAAACATCAAACAGTTAGTACACATGGTGTTACACATGGTTCCAGGCGCATAGGCAGCAGAGGATGACCTTGTTGGACATCAGAGGGAGGAGAGGACCTTGGTCCTGGGAAGGCTCAATGCAGCAGTGTAGGGAATACCAGGATAGGAAAGTGGAAGTGAGTTGATTGTGGAATGGGGAGGGGAGATGGCTTATGGTACTTCCGGGGGGGGGGGGTGGAATCCAGGAAAGGAGAAATCATTTGAAATGTAAATAAAGACTAAAAGACTATAACTAATTAAAAAAAATGTTTTCATGAAGTTAGAATGAGGTAGAATCTTGAATGTGGATATGGAAGTGGCACAGGGTATATGACTAAAATATATTATATTTAACTTACAAATAATTAATAGAAATATTTTCAAGTTTTAATAAAAAGGTTCTTAGCTGAAATATTTGCCCATATAGACAAATAATAATAGAATACTAATTATTAAAAATGAGGAGTTACTTCATTTTAAATCTTCAAAGATAGTTTTTAAAAAGTCTAAAATTATATATTTCTCATTATTAGTTTTCTTTGATAGCATCAGTTATTATTCTTGATAATAATCACTTTTGTGTTTTTAGTTCATAAGACTTATATTTTGAAATTTTTCTCACCTGAGGAAAGATATTCATGTTCTTGTATAAGCTGCCATTAGTTATTCCATTAATGTCTTTTTAAAATTATGAAATTAAATTGTAAAATCTGCAGGGACTGCCCAATATAACATCACTTGGGGCAAGGCACATCAGGGCTCCAAAGTCACTCAGGAGCAGGGCAGGCCCCAGAAATCGGTGCCAGGGGAATCCCGGTAATCCAGAGGGTCCAGAAATAGCTTTGCAGGCTCACAGGAGGTCCAACCAACAGCCAGTGACAGCAGGACCAACTTAACACCAGAGGTAACCAGATGGCAAAAGGCAAACGTAGGAATGTTACTAACAGAAATCAAAGTAATATGGCACCATCCGAACCGAACTCTCCAACAGCAGCAAGTCCTGGATACCCCACAACACCCGAAAGACAAGATCTGGATTTAAAATCACTTCTCATGATGCTATTAGAGGATCACAAGAAGGACACAAATAAATCTAATAAAGAATTACAGGAGACCATGAATCAACGGTTAGAAGCCCTTACAAAGGAAACACAAAAATCACTTAGAGAAATGCAGGAGAACATGGATCAAAAGATGGAGGCCCACAAGGAGACAACACAAAAATCTCTTAAAGAAATGAATCAACGGGTCGATGCACTCACAAAGGAATCACAAAATTTGCATAAAGAAATGCAGAAGAATATGGGTCAACAGACAGATGCCCGTAGGGAGGCAACACAAAAATTGCTTAAAGAAATGAATCAACGGATAGATGCCCTTACAAAGGAAACACGAGAACTGCTTAAAGAAACGCAGGAAACGATGGATCAACAGATGGAATCCCATGAGGAGGAAACACAAAAATTGCTTAGAGAAATGCAGGAGAATTTGGGTCAACAGGCAGAAATCCTGAAAGAGGTAATGCAAAAATACCTTAAAGAAATACAGGAAAATACAAACAAACAAGTGAAGGATCTCAGCAAATCCATCCAGGATCTAAAAAAGGAAGTAGAAACAACTAAGAAATCACAAAGGGAGACAACTTTGGAGATAGAAAACCTTGGGAAGAAATCAGGAGTCATAGATGCAAACATCAACAATAGAATACAAGAGATGGAAGAAAGACTCTCAGGTGCTGAAGATACCATAGAAAGCATCGACTCAACAGTCAAAGAAAATGCAAACTGCAAAAAACGTGTCACCCAAAACATCCAGAAAATTCAGGACACAATGAGAAGACCAAACCTAAGGATTATAGGTATAGATGAGAGTGAAGATTTGCAACTTAAAGGGCCAGTAAACATCTTTAACAAAATTATGGAGGAAAACTTCCCTAACCTAAAGAGAGAGATGCCGATGAACGTACAAGAAGCCTACAGAACTCCAAACAGACTGGACCAGAACAGAAATACCTCCCGTCACATAATAATCAAAACACCAAATGTTCTAAACAAAGAAAGAATATTAAAAGCAGTAAGAGAAAAGGGCCAAGTAACATACAAAGGAAGACCTATCCGAATCACATCAGACTTCTCACCAGAGACTATGAAAGCCAGAAGATCCTGGGCAGATCTCATGCAGACACTAAGAGAGCACAAATGCCAGCCTAGACTACTATACCCAGCAAAACTCTCAATCACCATAGATGGAGAGACCAAGATATTCCATGATAAAACCAAATTTTCACAATATCTTTCCACAAACCCAGCCCTGCAAAGGATAATAGGTGGAAACCGCCAATACAGGGAAAGAAACAACACCCTGGAAAAAATGAGATAGTAACCTTCTTGCTTCAAACCCAAAAGTAGATAACCACTCGAACATAAAGATAGCATCAAGAATGGCAGGTGGCAATAATCACTATGCCTTAATCTCTCTTAATATCAATGGTCTCAATTCCCCAATAAAAATACGTAGACTAGCAGACTGGATACGTAAACAGGACCCAGCATTTTGCTGCATGCAGGAAATGCACCTCAGTGTTAAAGACAAACACTACCTCAGAGTAAAAGGCTGGAAAACAATTTTACAAGCAAATGGCCCCAAGAAACGAGCCGGAGTAGCCATCCTAATATCAGATAAAATTGATTTTCAACCTAAAGTCATCAAAAAAAGACACAGAAGGACACTACATACTGATCAAGGGAACAATCCATCAAGAAGATCTCTCAATTCTGACTATTTATGCTCCAAATGCAAGGGCACCCTCATTCTTAAAAGAAACTTTACTAAAGCTCAAAGCACACATCGCACCGCACACAATAATAGTGGGTGACTTCAACACCCTGCTCTCTGAAATGGATCATTCAGGAAAGCAGAAACTAAACAGGGACACAGTGACTCTAATTTAAGCCTTGGACCAAATGGAACTAACAGATATATATATAGAACATTTCATCCTAGAGCTAAAGAATACACCTTCTTCTCAGCACCTCATGGTACCTTCTCCAAAATGGACCATATAATTGGTCACAAATCAGACCTCAACAGATACAAGAAGATAGAACTAATCCCATGCCTCCTATCAGATCACTATGGAATAAGGGTGGTCTTCAATGGCAACAAAAACAAAAGAAAGCCCACGTACACATGGAGGCTGAACAATGCTCTACTCAATGATAACTTGGTCAAGGTGGAAATAAAGAAAGAAATCAAAGACTTTTTGAAAGTTAATGAAAATGAAGGCACAACATACCCTAATTTATGGGACACAATGAAAGAGGTGCTAAGAGGAAAATTCATAGCCCTGAGTGCCGCCAAAAAGAAACGGGAGACAGCATACACTAACAGCTTAATGGCACACCTGAAAGCCCTGGAACAAAAAGAAGCAAATACACCAAAGAGGAGTAGAAGGCAGGAAATCATCAAACTCAGTGCTGAAATCAATCAAGTAGAAACAAAGAAAACCATACAAAGAATCAACAAAACGAGGAGTTGGTTCTTTGAGAAAATCAACAAGATAGATAAGCCCTTAGCCAGACTAACCAGAGGGCACAGAGATAGTATCCAAATTAATAAAATCAGAAACGAAAAGGGAGAGATAACAACAGAAACTGAGGAAATTCAAAAAATCATCAGATCCTACTACAAAAGCCTGTATTCAACACAAGTAGAAAATCTCGATGAAATGGACAATTTCCTTGACAGATACCAAATACCAAAATTAAATCAGGATCAAATAGACCATCTAAACCGTCCTATAACCCCTGAAGAAATAGAAGTGGTCATTGGAAGTCTTCCAACTAAAAAAAGCACAGGTCCAGATGGTTTTAGTGCAGAATTCTATCAGACCTTCAAAGAAGACCTAACACCAATACTCTTCAAACTGTTCCACAAAATAGAAACAGAAGGAACACTACCCAACTCGTTCTATGAAGCCACAATTACACTAATACCAAAAGCACACAAAGATCCGACAAAGAAAGAGAATCTCAATCCAATCTCTCTTATGAATATCGATGCAAAAATACTCAATAAGATTCTTGCCAACCGAATCCAAGAACACATCAAAACGATCATTCACCACAATCAAGTAGGCTTCATCCCAGGGATGCAGGGATGGTTCAATATAAGGAAATCCATCACTGTAATCCACTATATAAACAATCTCAAAGAAAAAAGCCACATGGTCATCTCATTAGATGCTGAGAAAGCATTTGACAAAATTCAGCATCCTTTCATGCTAAAGGTCTTGGAAAGATCAGGAATTCAAGGCCCATATCTAAACATAGTAAAAGCAATTTACAGCAAACCGGTAGCCAACATCAATCTAAATGGAGAGAAACTTGAAGCAATCCCACTAAAATCAGGGACTAGACAAGGCTGCCCTCTCTCTCCATATCTTTTCAATATAGGACTTGAAGTTCTAGCTAGAGCAATTAGACAACAAAAGGAGGTCAAAAGGGATACAAATTGGAAAGGAAGAAGTCAAACTATCACTATTTTCAGACGATATGATAGTATACTTAAGCGACCCAAAGAACTCCACCAGAGAACTCCTACAGCTGATAAACAACTTCAGCAAAGTGGCTGGATATAAAATCAACTCAAGCAAGTCAGAAGCCTTCCTATACTCAAAGGATAAGCAGGCTGAGATAGAAGTAAGAGAAATGATACCCTTCACGATAGCCACAAACCATATAAAGTATCTTGGTGTGACTCTAATCAAACAAGTGAAAGATTTGTATGACAAGAACTTCAAGTCTCTGAAGAAAGAAATTGAAGAAGACCTCAGAAGATGGAAAGATCTTCCATGCTCATGGTTTGGCAGGATTAATATAGTAAAAATGACCATCTTGCCAAAAGCAATATACAGAATCAATGCAATCCACATCAAAATCCCAACTCAATTCTTCATAGAGTTAGAAAGAGCAATTCAAAAATTCATCTGGAATAACAGAAAACCCAGGATAGCTAAAACTATTCTCAAGAGTAAAAGAACCTCTGGGGGAATCAGTATCCCAGACCTCAAGCTGTACTACAGAGCAATAGTGTTAAAAACTGCATGGTATTGGTACAGTGACAGGCATGTAGATCAATGGAACAGAATTGAAGATCCAGAAATGAATCCACACTCCTATGGTCACTTGATCTTTGACAAAGGAGCTAAAACCATCCAGTGGAAAAAAGATAGCCTTTTCAACAAATGGTGCTGGCTCAACTGGAGATCAACATGCAGAAGAATGCAAATTGACCCATTCTTATCTCCTTGCACTAAGCTCAATTCCAAGTGGATCAAGGACCTCCACATAAAACCAGACACACTGAAACTAATAGAAAGGAAACTAGGGAAGAACCTTGAACATATGGACACAGGGGAGAATTTCCTGAATAGAACTCCAATAGCTTATGCTCTAAGATCAAGGGACAAATGACAAATGGGACCTCATTAAATTACAAAGTTTTTGCAAGGCAAAAGACACTGTCAAAAAGACAAAGCGGCAACCAACTAACTGGGAAATGATCTTTACCAACCCTACATCCGACAGAGGGCTAATATCCAATATATACAAAGAACTCAAGAAGTTAAACTCCAGAGAGGCAAGTAACCCTATTAAAAAATGGGGTACAGAGGTAAACAGAGAGTTCTCACCTGAAGAATATCTAATGGCTGAGAAGCACCTAAAGAGATGTTCATCATCCTTAGTCATTAGGGAAATGCCAATCAAAACAACCCTGAGATTCCATCTCACACCAGTCAGAATGGCTAAGATCAAAAACACAGGAGACAGCAGTTGTTGGCGAGGATGTGGAGAAAGAGGAACACTCCTCCACTGCTGGTGGGATTGCAAGCTGGTACAACCACTCTGGAAAGCAGTCTGGCGGTTCCTCAGAAAACTGGGCATGACACTCCCGGAGGATCCGGCTATACCACTCCTGGACATATACCCAGAGGCTTTACCTGCATGCAATAAGGACACATGCTCCACTATGTTCATAGCAGCCTTATTTATAATAGCCAGAAGCTGGAAAGAACCCAGATGTCCCTCAACGGAAGAATGGATTCAGAAGATGTGGTATATTTACACAATGGAATACTACTCTGCAATTAAAAACAATGAATTCACGAAATTCCTAGGCAAATGGTCAGAACTTGAAAATATCATCCTTAGTGAGGTAACCCAATCACAAAAGAACACACATGGTATGTAGTCACTGATAAGGGGATATTAACCCAGAATCTCGGAATACCCTAGACACAATTCGCATAGATTTCTAAGAAGATGGAAGGAGAGACCCCTGGTCCTGGAAAGACTGGATGTAGGGGAATGCCAGGACAGAGAAACGAGAGGGGGTTGAATGGAGAAAAGAGGGAGGGAAGGGGGCTTATGGGACTTTCGGGGAGGAAGGAAACGGGAAAGGGGAAATGATTTTGAATGTAAATAAAAAAAAACTTAGAAAATATAATTAAAAAAAATAAAGTTAGGACTATATCAAGAACTCAAAAAAAATAAATTGTAAAATCTTCTGAAATGGATTTATTGAGATATAATTCATATATTATATACTTCATTCATTTATAGCATATAATGGTATTAGTATATTCACAAATATGTATAACCTTTGTCATGGGCCGTTTTAGAATCTTTTCATTACTTCAGAAAGAAACCTTATGCCATTACCTCTCACCTCAGTTTCAAAACTCCCTAGCCCTAAGAAACATTAATTCGTTTCTGCTCCATAAATATTACTAAAGTTGGACCTCTCATATAAATCAGATCCTATAACATGTAGTCTTTTATGACAGGTCTCTTTTACTTAATATAGTGTTTAATAGGTTCATTAGTATTCTAGGATATTTTTGAAGATGCTTTCCTAGTGAGGTTGATGATTACTTGGTAAACTTTAGATTTTCCAGCAGCTCCTCAGAACCCAAAGTATACATTATACAACATTCACAATATATACATCTCAGCCTCAAATTAATCCATCAAGAAATTATAACTCAGTTTCAGGAGAAAAACAAAAACAACAACAATAATAAAAAGCAACTGACAGAAATCCTAAGATATCAAGATATAAGAAAAATCAAAGACGTAACAAAACACTTATTTTTGATGGAATTTATAAAGAAAAGAAAATACATTTGAAATGAATGAAATGATAAATATCTCCTCAGTGAAAGGGAAGTTATGAAAATACAAACAAAACCAAATAAACAAACCTAAACCAACACAAATGGGAATAATTTTTAAAAAGATTTATGTGTATGGGTGTTTGCCTGCATACATGCCTGGTACACTCTGAGACCAGAAGAGGGCGTTAGAATTCCTGAAAGGAGTTACGATGGTTGTGGGTACTGAAAGCTGCACTTGGGCTCACTGCAGAAGCAACAAGTGCTCTTAACCGCTGGGTCATCTTTTCATCCTGCCTCTATCCACCATGGCATTGTTAAGAGAGAAAAATACAGCGTTTTGAAGAAAAATATACTAACGACCTTCAGGAGCAGGAATTTGAATATAAGTTAAGGAAATGAACCTCATGCAGGAGAGAGAGGCAGGGTGGCAAAAGTTTTCATGTTGGAAAAAATAAAGCAAATTTATAAAATTAAAATTGGAGTAAACAGTTTCAGTCCTAGAAAACCAAACCAAACATCATAATTAAATTGCAGATTACAAAAGATAAAGAAGTTTTATGTTTGGAGAAAACAGCTGGTTTTATGTTTCGAGAAAACAGATGAATGGTTTCAGACACTTTTCAAACCACAGAGGTTAGAGATAGTGAAATATTCTTACATGATTGGCAACAAGAAAGTTGTCGGTACTGAATTCATATTCATTATCCATTTCTTTCTGTAACTTTTGATATTTTACCATGTAGAAAACTCCAAAGAATTCATTTCCCTGATCTTTCCTTACAAGAAATCTTCAACAACATACTTCAGAATTTGAGAAAATGGTAACAGAAGGAAAGCTGGGCTTTTAGGGAAGAAAAAGAGAACAGAAAATAGTAAAATTGTCAGTCTGTAAATGCTGTTTCTACTATTACATTACTGAACACATGTGTTCATTTGAAGCAAAGGTTATCTGAGGTACTGAAGGATGATTTTATTCCCTATAGAGCAACTGTAGCATAATGGACGGTGTTGACCATTTATTCCAATATAATTACTAACTTTCAAATAAAGTAAAACTGGAGAGTGGGGGAGCAAGTGGCTTATATGAGAAAGTAAAGTAAAAAATAAGTTTATTATTAAACTTTGCAATGGCAAAGACTCGTGACCAAAAATGCATTAAATATTTATGGCTTCCTCAAATTAAAATGTGAGCAAGACAGACTTGCAGGTATAAATAGGGCATGTAGAAATGTTAGAGAAATTTAGAGGATTGTTATTTCAGTGAATTCTATTGAAGTCGAAACTTAAGGGTTCTTTGGGAAGTCAGTTTTGTTGGATGGTGCTTTGCTGGGGTAAACACATGAAGGAGTGTTTTCCTGAAGTGGATACAGGTAAAAGGATGTTTTGCTAAAGCAGACATATGAAGGAACATTTCACTGAAGCAGACAGAGGTGAAATTATGTTCTGGTAAAGCAAGCACGTGAAAGGACACATGATGAAGAATTCTTCACTGACAGTACACATGTATTGGTTCACCTTACATTGTGTAGCTGAGCTCTATTTGTTGTGACTCCAGAGAAGGAATCCCACCAAAAAACTTCTTGAGAGGTTCCTGAGGCTTCTTGCCACTTCTTAGGACTTGGACTGAGTGGCAGAGTGATTTCAGCTGATATAGACTCATGTGGAGTTTTGCTAAAACAGACTCGTGTGCTGAGGCAAGACATGTGATGAAGCCAAGACCAGTGGAGGACACATGATGTTTGGAGAGAGTATAAATATGACCCAAAGGACAGTGACGGGGACTTGCTTGCATAGCTAGCTCAGCTATGAAATTGTAAGGCGAACCTCATTACACATAAAATCCCAGGGAAGGGTACAGGAGAATGGGCAAGCTAGTGTAAACAATGTACTATTGAATCAGTTGGTAGTTAGTAAAGGCATAGACTAATATGCGTCTCTGAGGGTTTCTTCTTTTAGACTTGACTTTTCAAGGGACTTTTTACTGGGTATGGATCGGGAGGTTACTGCACCATGACACCTCCTTGCTCAGTCATTACTTAGAAACACTTAATGTGGCATTTATTACTTAGACGTGAAAAGTGTATAAGCATCACAACGGATTATGTCAGTCATTATTACTTTGAATATTCATCAGGTTATAGTTACTGATGATTAAATTCAATCCTCTTTTCCTTTCTTCTGTTCATTCTGTCTCCTTATTTTCTGCACCTGATCTTCCCCAGTTTCCTTTTCTATAATGGATTTAGGTAAGAGTACTTAAGATAACGATGCTAAGATATGAAAAGGAACAAATACTCGTAATGATTAAGACATTGTATTTGAGGAGCTGGTTAAGTGTGTCTGTACCCTCTAGCAGAGGACCTTAGTTCACTTCCCGGCACCCGCCTTAGGTGACTGTTACCCACCCGTAAGTGCAGTTCCAGGGCAATCCCATGTCCTCTCCTAGCCTCCATATTAGCTACCCACACAAGACACTTGTGCATACCTGTAACTAAAATACAGACTTCTAGAGAACTTTTGTTAAGAAGTCAAGAAGGACTAGTTGGATGGCTCTGGGTAAAAGTGCTTATCTCTGCCCTGAGCTGAATCCCTGGAAACCATGGTTGGAGGAGAGAACTGACTGAAGAAAGCTGTCCTCACTTCCACACAGACTCTAATAAACTTAACCAGGGGAAAAACTTCCTATTTCAGCGTACACAATTCCATATTTTTTATGCCAACCTTTTCTTTTTTTCCTTGTGAAAAAAACCTGGAGTTTCAGAGCAGGTTAAATATCTTTAGGACGACAACACTATCTTTTTGTCAACAAAACCTTTTTCTGAAGGTGAATTGAGGAGATTTGGGATAATGTTCTGATTTCATGTTCCTGTTTTTCATCATCATTACTACAGTTTTTAGATACTAGCTTGTATAAATCTTAAAATACAATGTATTTTTAAAGATGCACTACTAATTTCCAAACCAAAAACCAGTTAACTTACTTGTTGATGTCTGCATACTGCTATTTTTCCTTTATATAATTTGTTCCATATTTAAGACTTATAAATTGCAATTTTTACTAATCTTCCTTGATTTTAATAATATTAATAATTTAATATATTAGAGTAAAGCATATGTATAACTCACAAGAAGTAGATCAATTATGTTTTAATAGGATTTGTTGGTAGAAATACCCTATAATATATTACAGAGAGGTTTTCATCCACTGTCCCTTAGAAATACACAAAGAGTAAGTGTGTTACAAGCCTTTTCCAGATTTCGTGCTGTTATTGTCTTCCCTAGCATGGGTTTTTGGAGATAATTGGCCAGTTATCCACTTGATATACAAAAAATCATTACCATTATGTATTCTTGAAATGCTTTGTAGCCTGAAGCTCAAAGAAGACTTAATTTTTTTTTTTTTTTTTTTGGTTTTTCGAGACAGGGTTTCTCTGTATAGCCCTGGCTGTGGAAGACTTAATTTTATCAGGGTAGATTTTTCTCCTTTTCTATGGGTACAAAAGTTTTGGCAAAGTTACAAGATAATTTTAACATTCAGTCCAGTTGTATTTTAATGCAGTATGATTTTTAAAATACATAGTATGTAAAGTAGAAGTATAATATAATCAAAAAGTAAAAATAAATATATTCCTTTGGAAGAGTAGTCTTCCAAACTATATGAGCAATACAAATGTTGGAGAGTGGCCATGATACTTGTGGGAAAGGAAATATCGGTCTTAATCTAGACCTCAGTGCCAGTGCCTGTAGTGCATTCTGACTCATGATATTGTGGCCTATCTGGTGGAGTTAAATAACCTCTCTAGTTACTTTGAAGGCTAGTCAGAGTTAAAAACTACTATGTTGTAGGTTAAATAATACCATTAAATTTACATTTCATTATTACCAGGGGTAAAATTTCTATAATCATGCTTCTGGCCTCCTGTTTTATATATCATTGCATTTGAATGTTTTAAAAATATTTCCCTGTTATAAAAATGTGTACCCTTATGAATACTAACTTTCCTCCATTTTAAGTAATGTTGTTCTAAGATAGTCAAGTCTAGCCTATTGGACTGGAGTAGCCTTAACATGATGCTTTACTTTTTAAACCCAATGTTAATTTTTTTTTGCTTAATAAGGAGTTACTGATTTTAAAAAACTTCATAAATAATTGGTTATACTCATATTCAAATTGGAGAGACTGGAATAATGTACTTCTGAAGATAATGTAGAAAAATTTTATCGTTTTAAAGCACTTCTCTTACTTTTCATAGATTGTGACGATTGTGATTGACGTCCCGACTTGGCTTTCCTTCCCTCCTTTGTTGACAGTACTTGGTATCTGGTTGGCCAGCTGTTACCTTATTATACAACATCAGATATTCAGTGTTAATCTGAATGCCAGATGTCATTTTTGCTTGTTAGGTCAGAAAGTGTAGATTGTCATCCCCAGTAACTGGATTTTCCAGGAGCAGAAACTGAATCCATTTGTGTCAGAAGGATGTTCATTAGGAATTAACACCTACAGAAGGGAATTGGAGGACCAGGATAATTGTGTGGAAAAGAAGTTAGACAGCTGAAAGCCAAAGCTTCAGATGACCCTACTTGAAATTCTGGAGGGTTTGTGACTTTCTGTGTCCTTGTTAACTTGGTCAAAATTGTTTGACTTTTGTTTCCATACATCAGTTATTCAGTACATATGGGTTGTTCCAAGAAAGGGATGTGGGGCTGGGAAGAGGATGCCTACAATTCTGAAGGAGATATATGTAAGAATCAAAATATCACACCATACTTCTTAATGAATACAAATATGGTATGAGTAATATGTTGGAAAACTCTTAAGCTTGCTCTATAGAGGCAGATGCTCATTGCTGAGCCAAATATGCTCTGCTGGTGTACCTGCCTCTAATTTATACTTTTCTTTGCTAATACCTTGATTCTATTTCCCTTTCTTCAATATATACCAAATACTAGATATTTCAAGTATTCTTATAAATCAGATGATATATTGTTCATGGAAGACAAGTGCTATACTATTGAACCATAAATTCAGACCCCAAATGTGACTTTTAAAAATCTGGTTAGACATCTTTATGGACTCTTTTGCAGGGGTGAATTAGTGACAGGAATAATCAGGTTTGTGACTTGGTTCCTTACATGTGCAGAAGTTTTGCTGCTGAGGAGATTTGTGGAATTTCCAGAGACATCAACAACTCTTTCCATTTGGTTTCTGTCACCTTGTTAAATGACCTAATACTCTGAGGTTAGAAGTTACACTAAGTAGGAAACACTGGAATTGTAGCTTTTTTTTTTTTTGAAAGAAAAGTTAACACACAAAACTAATGAAGTAGATCTAATGTCCCAGACTGCAGAGCTGTCTATAGGCATGATTGATATCACATCCTTTTCTCCTGGAGGAAGCCAGGGTTTTATGTAAAGCTGCTTAGTTCAGAGATTTATATCAAAATGGTCAAGTTTATCTGCTCTTTACTCTAGAAATTGTTTCTGTGGTTAAAAAAAAGAATAACTTAGGGACAAATAAAGAATAGAGGAAAATAGAGATGATGTATTTACGGAGAAATAGACGGCAGAACCCATAAGGCTGTGGCAAGCAAGTGAGATTCCTGGAGATGTTTTACATGACTATGATGGGCACACTCAGAGACGCACAGCCCCAGAGACTTCATCCCAGGATTGCTTCTCACTGCTGTTGTGCCTTTCCTGCCACTATTACATAGTCTAACGATTCCTGGGCATCAGTCCATCCTATTGGACAAATTTCCTGCAGATTAACATGAAGATGAATTTTTATGAATTAATGCTGTTTAGATGAATTAATGACTTTATAGAATTCAAATAATTTTTGGAAGAAAGTTTAAGGAGATGGTTTTGGTTGTTTTGCCAGAAAGATGTAATAAAGTTATAATCAAGAATAGAATGTGCTCCCTCCTCATAGAATAGTAAGTAAAGGATGCATAATACATTGAGCTTTCACAGTTAGACTAAGAAGAGACATAGGCTTGGGACAGATTTGTGATCAAGGAAAAACATTCATTCTAAGTCAGGTCCAAGGATGAAGCCACAGGTGTGCACTATGATAAAGTAAGGCCATGGGAAACTGTTGCTCTGAACTTATAATGAGCTTATAGAATGGAACAGTGCTTTGAACTAACTGAGCATCCTTCTGTAACTCCCCTTTTGTGTAACATTTTATCTATGAGATAACTTTATGAAGAACTTTTCTCTAAGAAGGGATAAATTGCCAGGGAGAAGAAATATAGTGTGGCTTTTGGGGCTCCCACTCCATCCACCACATGTTTATATGTATATTCTGTTTATCTATATGTATGTGCAAACATGTGTGTAGATAAGTGTATGAATATAAGTATGCATGTACACTTATGATATTGATGCAACAGGTGGTTGGGTAGGTGGCAAGGAAGAGAGAGAGAGAGAGAGAAGGAGAGAGAATGAATGAGATAGAGAATGAGAGAGAGAGAGAGAGAGAGAGAGAGAGAGAGAGAGAGAGAGAGAGAGAGTGTGTGTGTGTGTGTGTATTTTGAGCCTCTAGCCTGGCCAGCTAAAGGGCTCCTGAGCCAGAGAGAAAAAAGTGGAGATAACTAAACCTTTTTTCTTAATCCCTTCCTTGCTAATGTTAGCAGGTGTTAAATTGCCTGAAGCCAGTGGCTCCTGACCATAGAATAGCAAGGAATTAAAGAGAAAGTTAAGTTGCCAAAAGTAAATAGCTTTTGGCCAAGCAATTGCTGATTCCATACCCCCTCTCTGCTGCCTTCCTTGGGGAACTGGATGCTGGACTAGACCCTGGCAAATAGGGAAATAATTTGTTATGAAGTTGTAATTGAAAGGAATGTGTCCGTGTTTTCAAACCATAGGACAGTTAAAAACTTTAATATACAACTGATAGGTTACTTAGTAGATATAAATAAATTAATAAAAGATGCAACATCAGTAATGTATGAGTATGAATAAAATATTTAATGTCATAAGTAATCAAAGAAATAAGTACTGTGTTTTAGTTATGAGATTGACAAAGGTTAAAGTGATTGATACTCCCTATCATTGTACAGAATGAGAAACTACTTTTTCACTGTTGACTAAGTTGAGACTTTGTAACTGTATTTTTTTTCCTGGCAACAATATGTCCATTTGTTTGTTTTCCTCAAAAGCCTGATGCATATCTATACATCTATTTTTATCCAAATCATTTATGAATTTATCAGAAGGAAATAATCTGGAATGTGGCTCATTTACATTGTGAAAACATTGATTACAGTCTTTTCTTTATGAAGATTGTTGTATAGGAGTGTCTCTTCAGTGTTGTCATTAGTAGGAAAAGTAGAAGTGATAGACTTTCCCAGCATAGGGATATAAAAAGATTCTGGCAGATACAGCAATACAGTCACTGTCTTACTAGAATTGTCTCATTCAGAAGAAGTGACTCTGCCCCATACAGCTCCAGGCTCTGATTTTAGCCACTGGAAGGAAAGCGCTGGTTATCATTGTGAGTCTCATTTCAACTGCTGAGATGTCCACATGAAGGACATTGTTAGTCTTATGAATTTATGAAATTATTAGCATAGTAACTGTTGTGCCCAGCACACCGACCCATTCGGGAGAAGTAGATGCGCTATGCCTTCATCTCCATAGCACTTTCTGGGTAGAGGAGAGGTAAATGCTAACCAACCAACCAGTAACACTTGGTTTAAAATGACAATTTTGGTGGAGACCCTAAAGGTGAACAGTGATTTATGAATTGAGACAGTTTCCTTTCTAAGACACCAGGGGAAGTCCTGTTTAATGATTATTCTTTTTTTCCTGTAGCCCAAGTCGACCTTAAACTTCTGATTCTCCATAGTGCTGAGATAACAGGCAATTAGCTTGAAACTGTATTTGTAAACTGTGCATTACAGAGATCACAATGGAAACTAAAAAATATTTATAATGAAGAGAAAGTAAAAGTGTTCTATATCAAAAAATCTCCAACCTTAAATGAAAATAATTGAAAAGGAGTGAGGTGAAAAATGAATTAAGTCTCTAGCTCAGGAAACTGGGAAAGAAAGCAAAATTAGCTTTAATTATAGAGAAGAAAAATGTAAAATGAAGTTAAGTAAAATGAAGTTATGTAACATGGATGAAAGATACAGAAATAGGGGAAGATTAATAGACAAATATTAGTATATTAAAAATCAATAAAAACACAAATACTTTATTAAAAGTCACTAGTTTAATAACTGGTACATTGTCACTGAAGACAGATCCCTAGTTTGAATGTTGATAAATAGTATAGAACATGGAATCTGGAGGTAGACTGCCTGGCTGTAAATCCTGACAGTGGCCATTAGTGTAAACTCAGTGTGGTTTAGCTTCCTTCTTTAAAGACAGGTAGACAGGGTAATGATTGTACCCACCTGGGTAGTAGGATGGCTATCACGCACTTAGGTACTATATAGCAATCTTATAAAAATGGAGTAACTGGATATGGAAGTTGACACCTATAATTTCAGCACACTGGAGTCTGCAGCAAGAGAACTGCCAGGAGTTCCAACCAGTCTAGGGTACTTAGTTTGAGGTTATCATAGGCTTCAGAGCGAGGCTCTGTCTCAGAGTGTAAACCAACCAAACAGTGATGCAAGGAACAGTGTTAGAAATGGAGCTACAAACACACCATTGAGATTTCCGATTTCATCAGCTACACTGTAATTTGAGAAGTGGATAAAATATACATTTTATTAGAAAAGATCAAAACCACTGTAGTACATTCTAGTAGAAACAGAAGTTACGTGGGTAAACTAAGACTGTTTAAAGAAGTGAAGTTTATAACGCAGTCCTCTCCACAGGCTCCACCGCCATGTCCCCTCTCCACAGGCTCCACCGCCATGTCCCCTCTCCACAGGCTCCACCGCCGTGTCCCCTCTCCACAGGCTCCACCACCATGTCCCCTCTCCACAGGCTCCACCGCCATGTCTGTGGGGCTCTTACTCTCTGCTGCATCTTAAATTGAGGCACATGATAAAAGTGCAGGCGCTATGGTGTGCAGTGACAGCGTGCAGTGACGTGCCTGTGTGATCGTCCTCTCGATAGAGTGCTTTCAGTCCCAAAAGTATTTCCAGAGTGAAAATTACCAGAGTACTTTGTATATCATGGAATTACTGAAACAATAAATGCTTTAGAAAGCTTTAATAGGAATCACAGCCAGAATGGAACCCATAAAACATACTTTTCTTAGAATATTTTTAAGATTTATTTACTATAAACACGTATGTGTATATATGTATAAATATGTGTGTGTTTGCTTTGTCTTCATGCACACCAGAAAAGGTAATCAGATCCCATTACAGATGATTGTGAGCCACCATGTGGGTGCTGGGAATTGAACTTGGGATCTCTGGAAGAGCAGCCATTGCTCTTAACCACTGAACCATGTCTCCAGACTCTTAAAGTCTTTTTTTTTTTTTTTTTTTTTTTTGGTAAGGGTGAGGGGTTTGAAACAGGTTTCTCTGTGTAGAACCTGGCTGTCCTGGAACTTACTCTGTAGACCAGGCTGGCCTTGAACTCAAATATTCAATTGCATCTCTTAGAATATTTTTTAAAAGGTAGTTGAAGTTTTTCATGTAAAATTATCTGATTATTTTCCAACTAAAACTTAAATGTATTTATTTTTTTTCAGAGATATCAAACCTGACAATATATTGATGGATATGAATGGACATATTCGCTTAGCAGATTTTGGTTCTTGTCTGAAGCTGATGGAAGATGGAACGGTAAATAAACATAAATTATGAGTTGTTCTACTCACAAACATTTCCTTTTCCATGTCTTCTTTGCTCTAAAGACCCCTGTTTGCACTGACGGTCTGCCCAGCCATCCATCTGTATGTGTCCATCTCCTCCTACAAAGCTTTAGCTATACCTGCACATAATAAGGCTTGCTCATCCAGTTATTTTACCTGCTTACAATAAATAGTTAGCTTGAGAATGGCACTTTTAAGAGTCTTGTATGTTCTTTTTTGGCTGATGCGTATTATTTTACTTGAAATGTTCCTAAGTTTTTACAATGATAAATAAGGTAAGTTTCATATAGAAAAAGACATAACTCCATCTTCATTTGTACCTTTTTTCTAATCATATACTTGTTTGGAGGGACAATATCCAGCAAATGAACTTGTTTTTTCAAGACAGTTCTAGATGACATTAGTTATGTGTTCCTATTTGCTTAGCATTTGCTTATTAAATTCTTAAGTTCATGTTCCATTTAAAAGCATATGTTCTCAAAATTTATTGCTTTTTATTTGTATATTTATGATATGTGTGGGAGGGTGCATGTGTGTATGTGCTTGCATTTTGATGTGTGAACATAGGTACATGTGGAGGTCATTCACTTTCCACCTTATAGAATTTCTTGTCCACAACTGTGTAAACCAAGCTGGCTGGATCATAGCTTCTGGGAATTCTTCTGCCTTTGCTTCCCATATTATAGTAGAAGATTGTACTAAGCTACCTAGGCTGGCTTTGAACATATGATCCTTCATTCTCAGCCTCCTGAGTAGCTGGAATTACCTAACCTGTGCCACCAGGCCTAGCCGAGGTGTACCTTTTACTATTCATAGTATCTTACTAACTTGGTGGTATACTTCTGGTTTTACATTATCAGAAAATAGTTCTGACTTATTTTAGGGCTTTGTTCCATCTTTTGGAATTGCCGAAATTTATAATTTATAACTTTATAATTTTATAACAGACAACTTTTTATGTATTTCATATTTGTTTAAAGAGAATACATTTTCTCTAATTTTTAATACCAGGGTTCTATACAAATCCATAATGTAAAACTGATTTTGTATTTGTATTTTATATTATTAAGGATTTTCTTTGTTATCCATTATTTAAAAATCCTTAATATGGTAGATTTGTTAATTTTTCCTTCATATTATCAGTACTTTACACATCTCCTTTGTAACTTACTATTTGATGAAATACTACTTTTCCCAGTATAGTTTCTTTTCAATTACACTGATGAATTAAAATAATCTTAATAGTTTGGCTAATATTTCTATTAGTGTTTTAACTTTCTTTTGTTTATGTGTAATTCATCTTTTTATCCCATCACTTTCAACTGTGTGCTTCCGTTCTGTCATTATCTTGCTTAAATAAATTATTGACCTGGTTTTCTCTCATTTATCCATTTTGCTTTACTTCTTTCCCAGTGTTAAATCTCTGTCCTTTAACAGGTAGTCTGACCACTCCCGGGTCATGTGACCCAGTGCTTGTGCTGTTCATGTAGGTTTGCTTGTTATTTGCCTCTTTTTTCTCTGCCTCCTGCTGTGCAGTCCAAGTTTAGCTTTCTCATTCTCTTTATCCTTGGAAGGTAACACATTTCATTTTAAGTATTTTAATGCCTCTCTTTTATTATTTTAAAAATTATTTATAGTTTACTTGACTGCAAGTTAATCATTTTTTCTCACTAGATTTCCAATCAGCATAATCAACTTATTTTACTTTATACTGCATATAAAAAATAATTTAAATTGGCCAAAGAACTATGTCAACACCCCCCCCACACACACACACCCAAAAAAAGTATGGGACAGTAGTTATGATTGGATTTGGCAAATATCTTGAGGCTAACACAGAATCACAACTCCTCTACCCTGTAATGGTAAATTATATCCTCCTCAAAAGCTTGTGTGTATATATCAGATGACACAGTGGGCAGAATGAGAAGACAGTATAGAGAACTGCAACAGTATTTGCCAATCACTTCTCTGAGTATGTGACGAATAGCTACAGAGTGCAGTTGGATCCTGGCCTGCAGCACTCTCACCTGCCCACAGTTACCTCGGGAGGCACAGGGTGAGGTACAGGTCTTTCCCGGAGCTTTGTTCCAAGATCAGCAACAGTAAAACAATTCCAGTGAAGAATAAGTGAAATTTCCTACAGGTTTACAAATGGGAATAATCACATGTAAGATACTCAGTAAAACCTCTCATTAGAGAAACACAAGTCCAGAGCCTGTGACCCCACTGTGAGGGCATCTTCTGCCCAGGAGGAGAGCTGCTGCCACCCAGAAACAGCAAGTATTGTCCACAGGGAATTTAGAGCCTCTGGACACTGTTAGTCAGAGTATAAAATAGGATAGCAACTGTGTAAAATAGTGTTCTTCCAGATGCTAAAAATAAGTTGATAATTTATTTGTAATTTTCATTTTTTTCTAACTTGCTTAATATATTTTCAACTTTTTAAAATTAAGAATTTTGGTTTAAATTCTATATTTTTTCCATTTGGTTTTGTTTGTTTGCTTTCTGAGAAAAGGTCTTACTGTATAATATCCTTGGCTGGCCTGGAACTTGCTTTGTAGACCAGATTGGCCTCAAAAGCATAGAGATCCATCTCAGTGCTGTTTCAATTTAGAACTTAATGTACAATAACTAGTCAACCTTCAGTTTTCTTAGACTTATACTTAGGGACATAAAATTATCAGTGTTGTTCCTAGCCATATCTAACTGTAAATTTTTAGTTCTACTAAAATAAATAAATAAATACATACATACATGTTTTGATTGATTAGTTATATAGTTAAATAATTTAAAAAACAGTAAGAAAGCTGATATAGTAGTGCTGTAATCCCAGCACTTGGGAAGCCAAGTGAGGGGAATTGTGAGTTTGAAGCTAGCCTCAGCTATAAGCAAGAACTTGTCTCTAACTACCACACCAAAACAAAATTAAACAATAATAATGCTGTAGGTGAAACATTCATTTTATTGTTAATGACTCAAATAAGTTCTATAAGATTGAGTAATGAAGACTATTAATATAAAGGCTATATAAAATTATTCTGTAAATCAGGAGACTAAATACAGATGATAAAAATGTCTTGTTATAATACTACATGCATACTGTATATCTCCAGTACCTATTTCTAATTTAAAATTATTTTTTAATATATTAATAAAAATTTGAACTTCATTAGGTCCAATCATCAGTGGCAGTTGGAACTCCAGATTATATTTCTCCGGAAATCCTTCAGGCTATGGAAGACGGAAAAGGCAGATATGGACCAGAGTGTGACTGGTGGTCTTTGGGGGTCTGTATGTATGAGATGCTTTATGGAGAAACACCATTCTATGCGGAATCTCTGGTGGAGACATATGGAAAAATTATGAATCACAAAGTTAGTATATTCACTTTTTTTACAATTTTTAAAGTAAATGCATATAGTAAGTTAATGTCATTGTAAAGAGAAAATACTTTTTCAAAACAATGAAAACATATTTTTTGATTAGTAGGGGATAATCTTTCTTAATTATAATCGACGAAGTAATTAGTTTTAACTTTTTATTATATTTTGTTTAGAAGTGCTCCTAAATAGAAACTTGGTCTATGGTCTATATAGATGAGTAATAGAGTTCAAAGGTGGTCAGTTGTTTTCATTCAGTTTTAACTATATAATATGTACAATCATAACAAGTATGCACACACAAATTCTCAGCATCATTAATAGGAAGTGAAGAGTATGAATAGAAATAGGGTTGAGACTGGCTGGCGTCAGAAGATGACTCCATAGCTTCAGTGTTTGCTCTACACTTCTGAGCTCAGTTCAGTCCCTGAAAGGCACAGAAAGATGTAAGGCGGGAACTGACTCCACAGAGTTGTCCTCTGACCTTCACATGGGCAGCATGGCACTCCTGTGTGCACGCGCACCCAAGCACCTATAGTCATACACCACAATCATAGTTTTGTTTTACTGAGATTCTTCTGTCAATCTAGCAAGTACAAAATCAAACATCTGTACTCTAACAAATGCAGCCTCATGGGCACTCCTCACATTTTATTGACAAGTTATAACTTCCTGTCACAAAGTTAACAGCTGTACATCTTGAGTCTTAAAATTATGATTCAAGCTTTTGATGGAGTAAGGTCAGGCCTAGAAGTCAGCCTGGTTGGGATATGTATAACAATGGTGTATATATAGGATATCTGTTCCAGTGTTAATGATCACAAAGCACTGGCTGTAATCCATATACACAGCCAAAACGAGATCATAAAACTCTAGTAACGTAGATCTAAGTGAAACAAAATAAACACTACAAAAGAAGAATAACTGTCCAGTTTCAGAAATTGTGAACAGTTACAAAAGTTCTCAATATGAGTCTGAATGTCACTAGGATAACCTGTAATTTTTCATTGGTTCTAGTAATGCAAACCTGATTAGTTTTTCTACATATAAATCAATTTTAGAGACTTTGCGTCGTCTGAGCTGTAATTGTAGTGCAGTAAGTAGTTATGAAGAGCTGAAAGCTAGGGAGAAGTGTGCAGTGTGCAAAATGGTATGTGCACCATTCAGAAGGAGGTCACTTCAGTGTAGTACGCAGCTGAACAGCACAGGTCTAGAGAGAGAGACTTCGGTTCAAGTCCCTTTCCTAGCATTAGTTGTGTGGCATTGAGAAAATAACTCTGTTTCCTCTTCTATAAGACTGTCATACTAGCAGTTCCCACCCAGTGTGATTATTAAGAAGATCAAATGGGTTAATAAGTAAATCACTTTGGATAGCGCCAGATACACGTTAAGTTTTCAGTTGTTTAATGATTATCTGTTATTTTATATTGTATCTGGACATTGTATCTTAGGAAACACTGAATTAAATTCTGCTACTCATAATCAGATCCACCTGATTTTAACAGCAACTTAAACATTCTAGAGCAGTGGTTCTCCACCTTCTAACACCGCAACCCTTTAATACAGCTCCTCATGTGTGGAGACTCCCAGATATAACATTATTCTGTTGCTACTTCATAAATGTAATTTTACTACTGTTATGAATTATAATGTATATATCTGATATGCAGGGTATCTGAAATGTGACCCCCCCAAAGGGGTTGAGAACCACTACTCTATAGCATCTGATCTTTTCTTTTTGTACTTTATCTGTCATGAAGTAACTTACAGAATTAAAAATTTCCTTAGGACAAGGATTTATGTTCCTCATCCCTGTGGCTCCCTACAGTGTCACTGCTGGGTCTGATATCAAACACTTACTAGACACTTCTCAAAGGGAAATGCATGTAAATAAATCTACCACATTCTGTAAGATAACTGCTGATTTGTATTTGTACACCTTATATCTTTGTCTGTGTAGGAGAGGTTTCAGTTTCCAACACAAGTGACAGATGTGTCAGAAAATGCTAAAGATCTTATTCGAAGACTCATTTGTAGCAGAGAACATCGACTTGGCCAAAATGGAATAGAAGACTTTAAGAAACATCCATTTTTCAGTGGAATTGATTGGGATAATATTCGAAATTGTGAAGCACCTTACATTCCAGAAGTTAGTAGCCCAACAGATACATCAAATTTTGATGTCGATGACGACTGTTTAAAAAATTCTGTGAGTATGACATTATGAAGATGTCCTGTCCTGCTGGTTCTTTTAAATATGGTTATAAAGTAACATTTTTGTTTGTTAGTCTGATGCCAGGACTGGGTTTTTTTTTTCAGTCACATAGTATTTATAACTTCCAGTGCTTTATTCTGTCATGTATCAAAATATTAAGAAACTTAAGTAAGTTCAACATAGTCACCCATGACCAAAAGCAAAATTCAAGATCTGTTCCTTAGATAATTGTGTCAGTAGGTTTCTTAAGAAAACAAGGTTGGATGCTTTAAAAAAATATATTTCGGGGTTAGAGAGATGGCTCAGTGGTTAAGAGCACTGACTTCAGAGATCCTGAGTTCAATTCCCAGCAGCCACAAGGTGGCTCACAACCATCTGTAATGAGATCTGATGCTCTCTTCTGGTGTGTCTGAAGACAGCTACAGTGTACTCATATACATACATACATACATACATACATACATACTTCTTTAAACAAACAAACAAAAAGTATCTTTCATGATTTCAAAGTGAAGGAGACGACAGGCCTTTCTCTAAAACCAGCCATAAAACGAAAAAACTAAGGAAGAACATTTTAGAGCTTGATAGAGCCAAAAGGAACTAAAGAGGCATTTATTCATGAAAAAACTACTGAACTTTTTTTGAAACCATACGCACCTCACCCCCACCTCTCACCCCCATCACATGCTTGTTCATACTCATGACATGGAGTACGCCTGACACTTCACTGCTGGATGGGGCAGACTTGACTGGGAAAGCTCTAACCCAACACCCACACTGCTGCCACTAAAACAGCAACTTGGTAGGAATGAATGTGGAAATATGGTGACTATACAGTTGATTTTAATTATTCACAGTAGTTGTACTTTATAAAGTTATGGTGAACACCAGGTTAGTTGACATTGACCATTGCTGTGTTTCCACAATACAAGGTTAATGAATTTGAAGGGGAGTGTGGAGGGGTATAAGGAAGGGATTGCAGGGAGCAAAGGAGAAGAAAGGGAGAAAGTAATTATAATCTCAAAAATTAAACAGAAAGTTAGCTTCTGGTTACATTCTCAACAACTGTATATAAAACCCTTTCATATATACTTCTGTTTACAGATACTTTATATAATAATATATGCCTTTGATTCCTTAACACTAAACTCAAGATTCACAGCATTATAACTTAACTCCTAACTCCTAAACAGAGTTTATCTAACACGTGTTTTCTCTGTAAAGCCACATGACTCCCTTTACTTTGCGACACTGGGTGGCAGCCAGTGGATTCACACACCTATACTGCTACCTCATGAAAGTGTGATGGGAAAGGACCATGAATTCGTGGCTAGCTTGGGCTACATACAGCAAGATCCTGCTTGAAATTTAAAATATGCAGTCATCAGACAGCACTTCTGGGAGCTATTTTATGCAGAGATACTATCATAAAAGCAAAAAAGTGTTTATAGAGTGTGCCAAGGGCATTTGCTTTCAGTGTGAGAAAAGAGGAGCACCGCATGTTCAGTCTCAGCCTGAGGAGCAAAGGACGTGCTCATTCTCTCTGCGCTACACACATCTTCAGGGACCACAGAAGTTCTACAATACTGATTTTCCAAATAAATTTAGCTTCTAAACTGTGCATGATGAAACATGCATATAATTTCGGCCCTGGAGAGGCAGACAGGAAGATCTGGGCTACGTAGTAAGGTCTTGTCTCCCAAAAGAAAAGAGCTAGACAAATTTTCAAATACAAAATACACAAATAATGTCTATAATTTCATTCGTAACTTTTACACTGTTTATTAGGGTTTTGTAGTGGCAGCACTCAGAGTCTGCATTTGTTTCATCGTACATGTTTACCAAACTTATCACCGTGTTTAAATTGAGTAGTTGCTTATCCCCATTGACAGTTAAAATTAATAATTTAACCTATGGCTCATAACTATAGATTTCTCACTAGATTGGTATTCTTTATATTTTCTTCTAGGAAACAATGCCCCCACCAACTCATACTGCATTTTCTGGCCATCATCTACCATTTGTTGGTTTTACATATACTAGTAGCTGGTAAGTTTCAAAAGTCAATAAAATTTGGGTAATTTATTTAAAAGTAAAGTGAGCTTGAAATGGTATATGTCGTTGTAGTTCTGGCATAGAGCTGAATTTAAATGTGAAAAATAAATGATAAGCCTATTTTGGTATTATCAATAGAACAAATTACTTAAGAACTAATTGTTTGGAGGGAATAGACAAGGACACATGGTTCAAGAGTTGAATCTGTTGAGAATAGGGCAAGAGCCAGACCAAGGCACGGAGTGAATCTTCTGTTCTGTCAGCGCCAGTCATTGTTCACATCACTCTCTACTCTTCATTCAGTTTTTGTCCTCTGGTTCCTTCCTTCCTAGTCACATAAGAATCACACAATCACTTCCTGTGTGCCATGTCAGTCTCTGGCTGTCTCTTGGCTGCTGGACTTTCCTTGTTAAGTGAATACTCTTTTTAAAAATCTAAGCAATTCAAAGTGCTGGAGCAAATAGTTTCTTAACAACCAGGCTAACTTCAAATTGAGATTGAACAGTTTAAGTACCATATACCGTGTGACCTACAAACTGAATCACCCTGGTTTGTTCTGCCCTGTATGTACCAAGGTTACTATTTCACACTTCATTCTTGCCTTGCAACCCGTGGTCACCCTCATCATCCTCAGCTGATGGTTTTGCTTTTTCATCCCTGAAGATTGACATCAGCTGTAGACAAAGCCACTCATTCCTGCCACTGTTTCTGTCTTTCCTCAGACTCACACAAGCTCTTTTCAAGGATGGGCCATGGCGATGCCTGGCTAGGGTTGATTCTTTCCATCCCCTCCTGGGTGGCTAAATCTGTTGTTTCCTTTTATGTCATAAGCTTTCTCCTTTATGTGCCATCCACATCCTTACATCCTGTCAACCCTCTTACCAGACACATAGTTACTTCTTCCATCTTAAAATAGAAAACCTTTCTGGATCTCATACCTCATACCAATTATTTCTTTGCCATATACCAGAATTATTAACTGTCCATTTTAAAATAGTATTCTTTCTTGAATCCACTCAGTTCAGGTTTGTGTTCCCATCACCTCATGCAAACTGATGTATTAGCATCCCTGTTGGCTCCTGTGTTGCTGAGTGCGGCTCTTCCTGCTTAGTCCTAGTCCTGGGGCTGCCTTTCCTCGCCTCTGCCACAGCTCCATTCTCCTACACTCTTACCTTTGTGTCTGTTTCCCAGTCTTTAAACCTGAGTCCTCCTCTCCTTGATTTGTGATTATCAGATTATTCTAGGGCTCAGGCTTGGGACTCCACACATATTTCCTAATGACACGAAAGTGTGTCTCTCTAGTGGAGACCTCCTTTGTCTTATACTTCTGCCCGTGTAACATGTTCCTAAATTCTGTTTCCTACATCTGTCAAAATTGCCAACCTGTCTTTCCTGTTGATAGCCAGTTCCCTCCCTAGTTCCTGTTTGTTTGTATCTTAACTACAAGCCAAGGAACAACTGTCTTGGTCATCTTTCCATGCCCTGCTGCTTTCCCAGCTATTTCCCTTGTTGCATTTACACAGGCCTCCGTTAAGGCTTGTGTCTTGGGATGCTCAGGCTTCTGTTCTGCAGTGGTCTTCATCTTAACAGTACCTTGACTTTTGCCACAGTTACTTGCACAGGCACAGCTGTTTTGATTACTCCACCTAAATTTCTATCTTCTCCCTCTTAGGACTTCTTTTCTCTCTTTCCTATTTCATATTTTCTTCTTTAGAAGCTAATGCTTTCTAATGTGCAGAATATTTTATATACTTTTATTTCTGTCACTGTTGCTAAAATTTAAACTATTGGCAAGAATTTTATTTATTTAAATTTTTAAATTTAAATACAATTACATCATTATGCCCTTTGCTTTGCTCTGCTTCACTTCCCTTCCCCTCCCTTTCCCTCTCCTCCCCTCTCCCTTTTCCCTCACCTCCCCCTCTTCCCTTCTCCCTTCCCCTTCCCTCACCTCCCCCTCTTCTCTTCTCCCTTCCCCTCCCCTCCCCTCCCCTCCCCTCCCCTCCCCTCCCCTCTTCTCTTCTCCCTTCCCCTCTCCTCCCCTTCCCTCTCCCTCCCCTCCCCCTTTTCCCTTCCCCCCTCCCCCCTTTTCCCTTCTCCCCCCCTTCCCTTCCCCTCCCCTCCCTTCCCTTCCCTTCCCTTCCCTTCCCTTCCCCTCCCCTCCCCCCTCTTCCCTTCTCTTCCCCTCCCCTCCCCCCTCTTCCCTTCTCCTCTCTTCCCCTTCCCTTCCCTTCCCTTCCCTTCCCTTCCCTTCCCTTCCCTTCCCTTCCCTTCCCTTCCCTTCCCTTCCCTTTCCTTTCCTTTTCTTTTTCCAATCCCTCCCATGTCCACTTCCTCCAACTCTGGTCATGTCCACCTCCCCACTCCCTCTCAAATTAATGGCCTCTTTTTCCTTGATTATTATTGTTTTACACACACACATCTTTCTGAGTCTATTTAATGTTGCTTGAGGGCATGTGATTCAGGCTGACTACCTGGTATTAGATCAACAATTAGATAGCCAATCTCTCAGAAAGAGTAATTCTCTGGCTCTCAGCTGTTATTGGTTGCCTATAGTTTTTTGTCTAGGGGTGACTTACTGATGAATATCCATCATCTGAACTCTTTACTATGCAGCCAGAAAAGCACCTCATCTTAAAGTTTTGAATTTCAAATTCTATTAATGGACACATGCTAATGGTTTTTACTACTGTTTTAGTAAACTTGTCAAATTGTTTTAAACTGATAACCCTTTTAGTAAGCCTCATTTTATAATTTATGGAGTTTTAAACTTAAAGATAATTTGGTGATAGAAGTTTTTATTTAAAAACATTTCTATAAATTATGGTAATTTTGCAGAAAAATGTTATACTCATTCCGTGGGATTCTAGATGTTTTACTATAGATATTCCATTCTATGTCTTGTATAAAGAAGTTTAAATTCTTCAAACTTTATTGCAATGTGAACCTACATTTTTTTTGTTCAGTGTTCTTTCTGATCGGAGCTGTTTAAGAGTCACAGCAGGTCCCACCTCACTGGATCTTGATGTCAATGTCCAGAGGACTCTAGATAATAACTTAGCAACTGAAGCTTATGAAAGAAGAATTAAGCGACTTGAACAGGAAAAGCTTGAACTTAGTAGAAAACTTCAAGGTAAATATTTTAATGTTTTCTTTGTTTAAATTGAACTTACAGTGTTCTGAGCTGCATTACAAAGGATTGTTTTATTTTCAGAATGGATCTTCTGGTAAATGGTAAAAAGTGAAGTTGTAGAAATATATGCAGAACAGAATGTAATGCCATTTATGTAAAAATCACATAGTGATAACCACTTCTATAGATTTGCATATGTTCATATAAATGTATGGAATGGAATACCAATGGGGACAGGAGAATGTAACTTTCGGGGGTCGGGGGGAGTGACCTTCTCATCCTCACATAACGCTTCAGTGACTTTTAATATCACATATGATCACGTCTTACACATTGTTTCCTTCATGCTCTGAATGATTTAAAGGACATTTTAGGATTCTTACTTTTCACATTTTTGTTTACAGTGATTTTGATCTCTCCCTAGTCCACTCACTTTCCCTGGGCCCCTCAGTCAACACTGGACTGTTCTTACCCCCTCCTTTCTCACTCTGATCAGTGGTATTTCCATGGCTCCCTCTATCTCTGCTCTCCTTCCAAGGCTTAACTGTCTTTATGTAAGGATGGTTTTGTTTCCTGTTTCTCTTGTGTGTGTGTTGTGTTCCTCATTTAGAGTGTTTGTTGATCTGCATCAACTGGGAGGAGTTTGCTGCTGCCTCTGCCTTTTTTCTTGGTCATGTTCTCCTGCTTTCCAAATGCCTTGTAGCTTTTACTGTGACTAATGAGTGACAATAAGAGACGGTTGAACTGCCGGGCAGTGGTGGCGCACGCCTTTAATCCCAACACTTGGGAGGCAGAGGCAGGTGGATTTCTGAGTTTGAGGCCAACCTGGTCTACACAGTGAGTTCCAGGACAGGCAGGGCTATACAGAGAAACCCTGTCTCAAAAAACAAAACAAAACAAACAAACAAAAAAAAAGACGGTTGAATTAATACTACTTTTGTCCCAGAAAATGTTTTTCTATTCTTTATCTAATCAGCAATTGAACCTGAACAAGGCTGGATTGCAATTTTTATTAAAGTCAGTCCATCTCTAATGTCTGAAGTGAAGGGAGCTTGGTAGAGCTTGGTAGGGTCTATTTCTTCTTTACTTTTAACTACGGAGTTCTTCGGTTCTTCAGCCTCTTTCTCTTACTACTTTCAATTTGCATAAGTATCTTGGTGAGGAGACTGTTCCTAGATGATGCAGTTACAACAGATATAATAGTAGGACAAGAGTGTCTTCTCTGACAGTGTACTAATTCTTACCCCACATTGTCCAGAAGCTTTGGATTCTGTTTTTGTTTTTTGTCTTATTCCAGCACAGTAGTCCTCAAATGTAGGGGCTAGCAAAATGGCCTAGTGGGAAAGGGCACCTGTTGCAAGGCCTGACAACTCAAGTGTAATCCTTGCAATTCTTATGGTAGAAGGAGAGAACTGACTGTCCTCTGTCCTCTATATGAGTGCCACTGTTGAAGACTGTCTCTGTCCTCTACATGAGTGCATGGCATGTGCACCCACATGTATAACACCCACACATCCTCTACACGAGTTCATGGCATGGAGTGCATGGCATGTGCACCCACATGTATAACACCCACACATCCTCTACATGAGTGCATGGCATGGAGTGCATGGCATGTGCACCCACATGTATAACACCCACACATCCTCTACACGAGTGCATGGCACGTGCACCCACATGTATAACACCCTCACATTCTCTACATGAATGCATGGCATGTGCACCCACATTTTAACACCTGCCAAAGAAACAAACAAATGTTAAAAATGTTCCTCAATTTAGGTCAGGCTTCAACCTGGACAAAGCTCTAGGTTAGACCACTGAGATAGCCTTTTGTCTCAGACTGCCTTACTCCTTTGTGGTTCATTTTACTTGGTCTTTGCTTTCACAGTACCATAATGGTTGTACAAACAAGATTTTTTAAGTTCTTAGTTTTATATTTCAAAAATATTTAGTATATTTTTATTTTTACAAAAGGAGCAATAGCCATTCTTGTTCCATTTCATTACAAATGAAAACTTTGAGGACACAATGAAGGCAGTGCTAAGAGGAATGTTCATAACAGTAAGTGCCTCCATAAAGAAATTAGAGTTCACATACCAGCAATTTAAAAGTATATCTGAAAGCTCTAGAAAGAAAAAGAGGAAGAGTAGACAGCAGGAAATAATCAAAATCAGGGCTAAAATCAAACAATTAAAAACAAAGAAAACAACACAAAGAATCAACAAAACCAACAGATGGTTCTTTGAGAAAATCCACAAGATAGACAAATCCTTAGCCAGATCAACTAAAAGACTGAGAGTCAGTATCCAAATAATCAAAATCAGAAATGAAAAGGGAGGCATAACAACAGACAATGAGGAAATTCAAAGAATCATTACGTTTTACTTCAAAAGCTTGTACTCCACAAAAATTTTAAAATCTAAACAAAATGGATGACTTTTTAGACAGATGCCACTTACTAAAGTTAAATCAAGTTTCTGATTTTCATTCTTTAATTCCTGTATTTTCAGAGTCAACACAAACTGTTCAAGCTCTGCAGTATTCAACTGTTGATGGTCCACTAACGGCAAGCAAAGATTTAGAAATTAAAAGTCTGAAAGAAGAGATTGAAAAACTAAGGAAACAAGTAGCAGGTAACTTTCTGAGGCTCATCATTAGTAGATTTTTAAATGGTTGTATTCATGCATTACTGTCTATTGAGTCTTGTGAATGTTACATGTTATGAGTTATATGACACCAAGAAACAGCAATTAAAAGTTAGTTCTGGTTTCATAATTTGATCTGGAAAGTAAATATGTAAGTCACTGTTGCCTTACAGAAGAAGGGGCTTTGGGAAAAGTAGATGAAGGCGAGACATAGAGAATAGGGAAGACCAGCAGACCTACATTAGTGATAGAATTTGCCTGGGAAATTGTGTGCGTGAGTGGCGGGTAGATAGAAGGTTTAAAGAAGAGGGTTGCTTCAGACAGGAGAATGCATACAGACACATACAAGAAGTATCACATCATGAATTGAGGGCTATAAATTTCTCTTTCAGTACTGATTTTACTGTGCCCTGCAAAATTTCAGTATGCTGTATTTTCATTTCTGCTCAAATGTTTCATATTTTTTTACTTTGACGTGAATTAAGAAGTGCTTTTTGAGTGTTTGAAGAATTAACTTCTATATTTTTCTAATCAATTTTGTAATACCCCCTTATGATTTATGTTCTACTAGAGTTGAGGTTTGTTTTATGCCTAAAATATAGTTGTCTTAACCTATGTTCCCTGGGCATTTGTGATGAATGTATATTCCTGCTATTCTAGATTATTTGTTTTGTAAAAATTGATTAGATGCTGTTGGTGAAGAATGTTTTTGAGGTTTTTTTCTATAGTCTTGTTGGTTTTCTATTTATGTTACTCATAGTTGAGACAGGCATAGTTCCCTCCTGTTGAGCAGACTTTAAGTCTAATCAGACAGCTATTGGCTGCTGCCAAGGTCTGAGTGACACCACTGCACCCTCAGGAGTGTCTTGCATACTGGTCATTGCTGTGTTCATATGCCCACCGATACTTTGTCATTGCCAGATGGAACAGAAGTCAATTCCTAATTTGTTCTTTACTGACACTCTGGGAATCTCTTTATCCTTTCCAGTTTTGGGTGGGTTGTTGTCATATGTCTGTTTGTTTTTAAAATACTACCCTTGTCTTTAATGAGATGCTCTGGCTTCTCATTGTAGCCTTAGGTTGAAAATTCAGATTCAGCTCCCTTGGTTGACAGGGGTCAGCATGGAACTACAGAGGTTTCAGAGCTCTGCCTGCCTCTGCCTCTTGAGTGCTGGGATTAAACATTCACACTACCATATCATGTAGGATTTTGTGATGCTTAAGTGAAATATAATAGTTTTCTAAGAGTTTTTTGTTTTATTTTTCTGTTAGTGATATAGGATTTTGGAGAATGGCAGGCCCTTTCCTGGCCCCATTTAACATGATGCAAAGACCTAAGATATCAGACACTTTGGGTCGTCAAAGACCAACCTTGGGCAGTGGCTCCAAAGTTTGTTGTTTCACACTAATGGAGGTTAAAAGGAGATTATGCCTGTCTTGGGCACAACCAAGTCTTTAACTAAGACAACAAGTCTTTACTAAAGACAACAGTCTTTAGTAAGCATTATCCAGAAAAGTGAGAAAGTGAGGGAACTGAGATCAATTTCCAAGAGTTGAGAAAAGTATCTAAGGACAGAAAAAGTGGCTGAATTTTCTTTGTCCAGGGTTTTTTATAGGGCAGTGGCAAAAACTGGACAGAGACTTATGTGATCTCTTTTGGGATTGGTTAATTGCTTGGGACCATCAAAGATTAAACCAATAGAAGGCCCGCATACTTTGTTCATGTCTTCCCTGAATCAATCAGGGAGATGATTATGTTCTGATGCCTGCCCCCACACAGGAATAACTGAAGCCTGCCTCTATCCATCTTTTATTCTGACTTTGTTATCAACATCGGCTCATTGCAAGCTATTAAGTTATTGGCCACCATTACTACCTTTTTACCTTGCAGGTGTCTTGCTAGCTGTTCATTTTATCAAGCTTTCTTTGATCTCAAAGCCACTAAAAAGTAGCTGGAATGTTTTTGGTTAGCTTTTTATCTATGGGATAGATAGTCTGGGGTCTTGTCTTAGGGTTTTACTGCTGTGAACAGACACCATGACCAAGGCAAGTCTTATAAAAGACAACATTTAATTGGGTTAACCTGGCTGACAGGTTCAGATGTTCAGGCCATTATCATCAAGGCAGGAACATAGCAGCAGACAGGCAAGGTACAGGAGGAGCTGAGAGTTCACCATCTTCATCAGAAGGCTGCTAGTGGAAGACTGGCTTCCAGGCAGCTAGAGTGAGGGTCTTAAGCCCACATCCACAGTGACACACCTACTCCAACAAGGCCACACCTCCTGATAGGGCACTCCCTGGACCAAGCACATACAAACCATCCCAGGTCTCTTTCCTGAAATAGGCCAGACACTTTAGATACCATTGTTCTTACTAGTAGTCTCTTATAAGTTGTGTTATATACAATGTATTAAAAGCAAGAATATTTAATACCTAATGGTGTCTTACATGTTTTTCCCAAAGGAAAAGGGTCTCCTGGAGACTAGGTCCTGTCATCATTGGCCTTGTTTCTTCAAGCCTGTATGTTGCTTATCAGGTCTGCTTGGCTATCAGGCTGCACACCTTCTAACTAATTTTCCTTAGTACTCCAGACTCTTGTGGTTTTAAATGTTATTCTTCCTTTTAAGTCCAACTTCTGTTCTCACTGAAGCATTTGAAAGTAGCCTTGCATTTTGTCTGTAGACTCTTTTCTCTGATGCTGCCTAAGAGTGCTGTCTTCTCCTCCTCTCATAGAGTATCAAACAGCCCTTTTTGGTCCTTTGGCTAAGAAGAGCATAATTTGAGGTGGGGACTGTGCTTCCTTTTACTTGTTGGCATCTCTGGGCTGCCAGTTTCTTAAGGTCTCTCCCTCCCTCCCTCCCTCCCTCCCTCCTTTCCTCCCTCCCTCTCTTCCTCTGTCACTTCCTTCTTTCATTATCTTTTTTTAAAGTATGGTAAAAATGCATCTATTAAAATTTACTGTTTGAACAGTGTTTAGTGCTTCACTGCGTAGCAATAGGCACTGTCCCATCCTCTACAGCTGTCATCACCGTCTCTTCATCTCAAACAGAACTAGGATGAAACAGTAACTACTTTTCGGCTGCTTAAAGCCTCTGCCTCCTGCTTCCATGACCTGATGTTTCCAGAAGCATAGAAGTACACAGTCTTCAGTTGTGTTTGGCTTCTTTAACTTAGTGCAATGTTCTCAAGGGTCGTCCATGTTGTAGGGCATGTTAGAAATTGCTTCTTTCTAAAAGCTTAGTAATGTTCCATTACATTCATATAACAGATTTTGCTTTTGCCTTCCTCTGTCATTGAACATGTGGTTTGCTGTTACCACCTTGCTATGGGTGATAATGCAGTTATGAATACAAAGTTTCTGGTTAGGTTCTTGTTTTTATTTGTTTTTGGATATATACCCTGTAGTGAAATTCTGGATCATATATTGTTTAATTTTTTTTCAAAAGAATCCCTGTACCATATCCTATAGCAGCTATATGGTTGTTTATTTCCATTGTTAATGTGAATGCATTTTTAAATTTTTTTAAATAAATTCATTTTATTCTAATTAACTCACAAATAAAACAACACAACTAGTTTAAGGAAGTCACTGGAGCAGTCCCAATTTCTGTCCTTCTCAGTCACTTGTTTGGAGATAGAGCAGCCATTTCACTTAGGGATTTACTTTTCCTGTCAATTACATTTCTGTGACCTCTCCACCAAGGTAAAATATGACAAGGTGGATATTCTTTATTCAGAGTTACATTATTTATTCAGACATACATAAATTATTTGCTGGGTCCTAGGAACTATATTGGGCCCTGGAGGCATGGTGGTAAAATTGAAAATAAAGTCCATACCCCATTCACTGTTAGACTCAAGGTGCTTAACATCCTTCTTCTACATCAGAGCCAGAGGTAACGTGCAAGCCCTCACTCTGCGGCTCCCCAGACACTGCAAGTGTTCCTAAGATGCTTCTTGAACAAGGTCTATGTATGCAAGACACCTACCAACGACTGACTGACTTCATATTACTTCCTTATAACACTATCTTCTAATTTCTAGAAAAATTAGCATGGATTTTGTTAATATCTGCTCTTTTTACTACATTCTGAATTCTTATAAGACTAAGCCAACACTTATTTTCCTATTGTATTTCTAGTGTCTATATCAGATATACAGGTAGTATATATCTATATATGCATATATGTATATATACTGTATATATCTATATCTCTCTATATATAGATATATAGTAAATATGCATTTGCTGTGTGTCTACAGGTTAAAAAAATGAAAATTTATACCCCTTTTGATACTTTTATATGAAATATAAAGGGTATTTTGTTTTCTAAGTAAAATTTTGTTATGTATAATGCACTTTTTAAATTCCTGGTATTGAGCATCCAAACTCTGTATAGTGCCTCTATCTTTACTAACCTAGGACCAGCCCTGGTGGCTGCTCAGTTAATCTACTAACAATAATGAGGAAACTTACCTGTGTTGGTAAATTCTATTGTGGAACCTGAAAATGAGGGAAAAAATTACTGGATGTGGGTTGCCATTTCCAAATCATCTTGATTATCATAGTGACCCTCTAATAGAATTTATATGTTCTTCTCAAATACTGTATCTTAATTATCTTCCTCTTCATAGAATAAAGAGTTTTATATCCATGTTTTGATAAGACATTGAAAATGTTAAAAGACTGGCCCTTTACTGATGTGAATTCTGTATAAAGATGTATAAATTCTTTTAAAGGCTAATTAAATTGGTGATGAGTCAAATAAGTAGGCAAAAAAGGCTTTTTACAATATTAGATAAAGAGAAAACCATTCCAATGACATCTCTCCAGAATCAGAAAAATTTTATCTTACAAATAAATGTTAGTATTTTTGGCGTTGGTAGATATACTTCAGCGAAGCAATGGACTCCCCAAGTGCTTTATTTCCTCTAACTTTAATATTTAGCATGGTTTTAGCATTTCACAGTAGCATACTTAAACAGACCTTTTCCTAAAGGAGTATGATGGCAGCTATCTCCTATGAAAACCCAATAGCCTGAATTACTGGCATCTTAGAGTAGATTAATGGTTCTAAACCTGTGGGTTGTGACCCTTTTAGGGGGTGTCTTAGTTAGGGTTCATTGTTATAAAGAGACACCATGACCATGGCAGCTTTTATAAAGGACAATATTTAATTGGGACTTGCTTACAGATTTAGAAGTTCAGTCCATTATCATTATGGTCAGAAGCATGGCAATGTCTAGGCAGGCATGGTGCAGGAGGAGCTGAGAGTTCTACCTCATATTCCAGCGGCAGGTAGGAGAAGACTAGCTCTCATGTGGCTAGGAGGAGGGCCTCATTACCCATCCCAACAGTGACACACCTACTCCAACAAGGCCACACCTCCTAATAGTGCCATTCCCTGGGTCAAATGTATTCAAACCACCATATTCTGCTCCCTAGCCCCATAGGCTTGTTCAAACACGTGAGTCTGTGGGAGCCATACCTAGTCATAGCATAATAAAAATACATTTAGTCCAACTTCCAACATCCCCATAGTTTATAGCAGTCACAATAGTGTTAAAAAGGTCAAAGTCTCTTCTAAGATTCATGCAATCACTTAACTGTAATCCCCAAAACAAAACAGGAAACCAACTGGTCAAACTTCTAACTCTGCATCTCCATGTCTGATGTCCAGTTCCTTTCAGCATTGATGACTGCAACAAACTTTTTTCTCTTGGGCTGGTTCCACTCTTAGCAGATTTGCTCGGCAGATATCCCACAGTTCTGCATCTCTTAACATTTTGGGGTCTCCAAGTCAACTTCAACTTCCCACCTTCTTGTTTCAATGTCGGGGATCCACACATGATCTTCTGGGCTCCTCCATGGGCTGGCATCACTTCTCCTGCTCTGCCCTCTGTAGCACTCTTGACTTTGGTTGACTCTACTCCATTGCCACTGCTGTTCTTCATGGTCATCCTATGGTAATGGCATCTCCAGTGTCCTGGGGTCTTCTGCTGCAACTAGACTTCACCAATAGTCTCTCATAGGCTACCTTTATGTTGCCAAACCTCAACTCCTTTGTATGACCCCTTCAGTCCTGGGCTGTCAACTGCAACTTCACCAATGGCCTTCCCTGGCCTCTCATGGTACCAAGGCTTAGCTGCTCTCCATGACCCCTTCATCCCTTCAAAACCAGTACCACCTGGGTGACTCTTACACAGTACCAAGTCCAATCTGCAGCAGGAGGTACAGCTTTGGCTATCTCTGGAACACAGCTTCTTTGTGCTCTCAGAAAACACTTCCCAGAAGATTTCACCTCAGTGATACTGGTCTCTTCTTAATCACCACTAATTCCTTAGCTCCAGCTAACCACCATCAATTGTCCCTTCTATTCTTGATTTTAAAGCCAGATCCACATGGCCAAAGCTGCAGAGTTCTGCTCCTTGCTGGGGCTGGAATATGGCTCCTGCTATTCTGTTACCAGCTTTCTGTTTTCCAACTTCCTCACTGCCTAAGCTTGACAGTCCTAGAACTTGCTCTGTAGATTGACCTTGAACTCAGAGATCTGTATGACTCTGTCTCTTGAATACTGGGATGAAAAGTGTCTACCACCATACCTGAATTTGAATCTTCACCTAGAATTTGCTCTGTACCAGGCTGGCCTTGAACTAAGAGATCTGTTTGACTATGTCTCCTGGAATTAAAGGTATGTGCCACCATGCCTGGGCCTAAGTTTAGCTGGGTAGAATCTTGCCCCAAAGTCACCACCCCCTTAATCTGTTTTTCTCCTTGAACATAGCATTCAGCTGCATTTCACTTCCTCATGTTCCTTTATTACTTAAACCATACATTTTATATTTTACCATTCTCAGCTTGCTCCTTTTAATTAAAATGTCTTCCATAAGAGTGAACTTTAATAACCACATACCAGAATTTATCAGACTGTATTGAAACTTCCTTTGTCAAAGCAATTGCTTTGATAAACTAATCTAAACCTCTTCACCTTAGCCTCAGGCAAATGCTGAACAATGGCAAAAGACCATCATCATCTTCACCAAAATATCACAAAAACAGTCTGTAGGCCACATACTAACATTCTTCTCCATTGAAACCTCTTGGGCCATCAGGCCTACACAGTTCAAATCACCCTCAGCACCACCATCTTCCATATTCCTACAAGGATGGCCCACTAAGCCTCACTTAAAGCATCCCATGGATTTCCAAATCCAAAGTCCCCAGATCCACATTCTTCCAAACAAAAACATAGTCAGTCCTATCACAGCAATACCCCATTCCTAGTACCAACCTCTGTCTCAGTTAGGGTTTTATTGCTGTGAAGAGACACCATGACCACGGCAACTCTTATAAAGGACTACATTTAATTGGTGCTTGCTTACAGGTTCAGTGGTTCAGTCCATTATCATTATGGTGGAAAGCATGGCAGTGTCTAGGCAGGCATGGTACTGAAGGAGCTATAAGTTCTACTACTTTTTCAGAAGGCAGCTAGGAGAAGACTGGCTCTGATGTGGTTAGGAGGAGAGTCTCATTGCCCACCTGACAGTGACACACTTCCTCCAACAAGGCCACACCTACCACAACAAGGCCATACCTCCTAATAGTGCCAAATCCTGGGCCAGGCATATTCAAACCATCACAGGGCATCAGATGACCCTTTCACAGGGCTCGCCTAACACCATCAGAAAACACAGATGTGTACATCACAGTAGCAAAATTACAGTTATGAAGTAACAACAAAAACAATTTTATGGTTGGGGGTCACCTCAACATGAGGAACTGTTGGTTCTCATAAGTATCACAGCAGTAGGAACGTTGAGAACCACTGCTCTAGGAAGTTATATTGAGGTTTTTATGTGTGCATATAAGTATTTCTCTTCAGTTAATACCTAGGAGTGAGTTTATTAGGCAATCTGCTTAGTGTATCCAATTTCAAATGTGATTAATCAACACAAGAATAATTGATATCTTTTGCTTTTATGAGAAAGGTTAACCATTATTACTTCAGGCTTCTGAATTCTGTACCACCACAGAATTCTGGCTTGATATTGATAACCTAATAATATTGAGCCTACCAATCCATAAACATGGTATAATTTTTTACTTATTTAGATCTTTTACATTTTTTATATATGCACACATTTTTGACTATCCATTTATTTTATCAGCCATGCTTTGTCTTGTAGTTGTTATGTTTCACTAGCTTCCTCAGCACATAAAGTAAAATTTTATTATGTATTTGAACATGACTTCTTTTCCCTTTGTTGAATTCTGCACTTTGGAGAGAACAATCCTCTTTGTATTGAATATTCTTGTCCTTTTCAGAGCTTTTTGCGGTGGTTGTAATGTTTATCTGTCTCATTTGACTGTTTCACTCCCCTCTACAACAGGGGAGCACTCTTTAGTCATGAACACTTGTTTCTGGTTTCTTTTTAATGTAATAGTGATGCTTTGCTTCTTAAACTGTTTCATTAGTTCTGTAGTCTCTGTTGCGGGAAATATTAAAAAAAGAACTGCCAAGTTCCCACACTCCATCCAGCTACTTTCTGCCTGCCAACTCTCCAGTGGGGCCAGAGCTCCCGAATTCCCTTCGCTGCCACACCAGTCCTACGAAATGACCGTCTACCCTGCTGTCAGCTGGCACAACACCCAGCAATCCAGGAGAAACAAAACTCTAGAAGCTTAAAATTAACAAGTCGGATTTATATAACAATAAATTCTCAGTTCACAAGATGCCTACACAATAATTTCAGGTCCAATTGGTAATGGAACAATCTGCCCACCTAGATTAAACAAGTTAGTCCAATTATTCTATCCTTTATTTTATCACATCTACCTGTGGCTATTTAAAGTCACACTGGTTCAGGATCTTATTCCTGTCCATCCTCCATCTTGCTTCCCCCCCCCCCCCCTGAGTTGCTCGCAGTTCCTGCAACTCTTCTCACTGCCTCCCTTTTCCTTGTCCAATCACAGGTCTCCTGCTGCACTAATATTTTAGTGTAATTGGACAGGGAAAATCCTGTCACATATCACCCTTTCTGTTTAACTAAAAAACTAAAACCAACCAACCAAACAAACAAAAACCCCTTTCTCTCAAAATATAAATTGAACACAACTATTACCATTTTGTAATTTATCAGATATAAGATAGACCTAACACCCAGTCCATCATTTTTGTCATTAAGATAGAACAATGTCATCTGTACTAGCCTAAAAAACTTTTAATTCTACTCCTGACTTATGTCCTGACTTTAGATTTTATGTCATCTGAAAACTGTCCTCTCAAATCTGTTCTCTTAATGTTAAATAGCCTGGGTTGGCTATGAGACTGTAAGTAGTAGTCTTTCAATCCCGTCAGAAATCTGAGAGTGACCAACATTAACTGAAAATATATAGGAAGCCTAATGCAGCTTCCAGAACTGAGACAAATTGTAGAGACAGCTGCCTACCTATACAGCCCCAGTAAATCAGGAAGTTGGAGCATGTCTTCAGCCTTCAGGCCCGGGATCATCTGACAGATCTTAGAGAAACAGGATTATTAAGGATTAGCCTATTCTGCCTCAGCAGAACTAAGCTGTCCTAACCTATAAATTGTGTTCTTTTTCTGGACAGTATTTGTCTGTAGATGAAATGAGACAATTCCTGACTGGTGGTTGTCTCACCACAACTGGAGCAACTCCATTGATGCTCAGTTTCTTCTTTGAATCCAAGAAAGGGATGCTGTCAGGAGCAGACATGTCTCTAGTCAAATGATCTTTAATAAAGAAATGTCCATAAATGTCATATTCTGTGGACTTCAGACATTTTTGAAAACCAGCTATCTATGTAAAGTAATCTGGACTGTTCTCCATTAACTACTCTCAGCTATTTCTAATCCACATATCTGAAAACACCCCAACAGTAAACTCAGAGCCATGAATTTGCTATTTGGCCCATAACTCACAGGTTTAAACATCTCAGATAAGTTAATAATAACAGTTATAGGACTGGGTCTAACTAAGCCCTGTACTTTTAAAATTTTTGTTTCAATAGAAGAAATCTATACCAGTGAAAAACCTTGATTTTGCATGAAAGTAAATTCCGTACCAAAATACAAAATTAAAAAGATTTCTACCAAATGATATTATGACTATGCAATCAATTCTAGGTAGTTCCTCCCTGTTCCAATAATGGCCATTTCTGTATTCCCTAGAAAGACAACCTATAATAATCCCCTCTAGCTCCAAAACCCAGGGAACTGGGTTGATGACTCTTCATAACTTCTTCAAGCTGAATATGGGCGTTGAGATATTTTGAAGGGGATGTGGAGAAGGGTAGGGAAATAGGGGAGTTGGTTAGCCTCAAGAAGGCCCACCAACGATTGTATTAGTCTCTGGTGTCTGTGTCTTAACTGGATCCGACTGAAAGTTCAAGACATCAGGACTTCAAGCAGGTCAATTCAGCATGTCTGACGACGAGACTCACCAAGGCTGTATAATCTGTAATACACAAATGTCAAAAAAAGTTGAGTATCATCAAGATAAAGTTTTTATTTGATACTCTAGAATCTAGTCCTCTGGGGGTCTCCCTTTGTCATATCTGATCCATATAACTCTGGAAGATGTATAGACTCTAATCACCTTTTTTAAACACACAAAGACAAAATCTTTCTCCGAAAATAGCATATCCTTCAGTTGGCAACCAGGAAAGCTTGTATCCTGCCCTCTCTTCCAGAGGAATAATAAAACCACAAAACTCAAAATCACACCCATTTTAAAAGTTAAAACAATCCAAAACAAATGAAGTAAACTAAAATACTGTATGTGCATATTCTTAGGCCTTGTCTATTCTGCCAAGCAGGATAAAAATCCAAGATTCCAGTGGAGCCCATGTTAGACACAATTTGAGTATCTTGTGAGGCATATAAAGCAATCTTATACCATCTTACTGTTCGACTCTCTGACTAGAGCACCCATCTTGTTATACCATTTATCTGTCCAGCTCTCTGCCTGGAGCCACAGACATTTTATTAATACCTTTTATAATATCTGTTAATCTCTCTACCTGGAGCCACAGACAATATTAATTAAAACCTGTACATACCTGGCAGTTATTATCACTGCCTCTCTACTTGGAGTCAGTGACTAATTTTCTCTATACTAGCTCCGAATAACCAGTAAAAATCCCCACGTGATTCAGACAAAATCTATAGTAACTCCTTCCTAAAAGCAAGTAATCCTTCATTCTTCTCCTGACTCAGAGCAGTCTGCAATTCCCCACAGCGAGGGACCTCAGGGCCTGCTAGGTTTCAATTCCCAGGCTGAGTCCACATGACTCATCTAGCGCTCCCTTTCTCTCACTTAGAAAATGAAACTTTAACTTTCAGGCTACTAATCTTAAATTTTTTGTGGATTCTTGCCCAACATGTTGGTTTGTCACTTGTTGTGGGAAATATTAAAAAGAACTGCCAAGTTCCCATGCTCCATCCAGCTACTCTCTGCCTGCCAACTCTCCAGTGGGGCCAGAGCTCCCAAGTTCCCTTTGCTGCCACTCCAGCACCACACAGTGACCGTCCACCCTGTGGTCAGCTGCCACAACACTCAGCAACACCGTAGAAATAAAAACTCTAGAAGCTTATAATTAACAAGTCAGATTTGTATATCAATAAATTCTCAATTCACAAGATGCCTACACAATAATTTCAGGGCCAATTGTTAATGGTACAAGCTGCCCACCTAGATTAGACAAGTTATTCCAATTATTCTATCCTTTATTTTATCATGTCTACCGTTTTATTCTTTAAAGCAGCATTTATAGATACATGTTTTTAACTCCAAGTACTTAAAGAGAATTTCATTTAGTTACATTACATCTTTGCCTTAGGTTGGGTTTTTGGTGTGTGTCAGGGTGGTGAGTATATATGTGTATCTATGTATGTATTTTATGCATAGTATCAGGCAGGACTGAAACTTACTATGTAGCCCAGACTCAATTTGAACTAAAGCTCCTCCTGCCTCAGATTTTCAAGTGTGGAGATTACAGCTATATGCCATACCCAGTCTCGGCTGGTTCTTTATCTGTTTCGTGTCCATCCTTTACCCCTACCCCTAAGTTTATTCATACAGTTTTCCATTATTGTCATCTTGTGAGAGTTACTAACTCTGCTTAGACCATCCATCCACCAGCTGTACAGATGCCTCATCACTCCTTTTCCTCTGCATTTGGAACCCAATTTACCCCTCACTTAGCTTAAGGACTGAGAGTCTTAGGTTATACCTAAAATTTTCCATCTCAGGATAGTCTAATGCATTTTAAGTTTTCAATTACTCTCTTACTACAATTAATGATTAATGTATTTTCTTTCCAGTGTCTTACCAACTTAAACTGTAATATAATAATTGGGATTATTTGTTTGGCCAGCAGTTAGGTGGTTGTATGACAGTTTCGGTGAGGTGAAGACCTTAGTGCAGTGGTTTTAACCTATGGGCTGAGTCCTTTAGCGAACCTCTATTTCTAAAAGTATTTATTTTATAATTCATAACAGTAGCAAAATTACAGTCATGAAGTAGCAACAAAAATAATTTTATGGTTGTGGTCACCACAACATGAGGAACTGTATTAAAGGGTCACAGCATTATGGAGGTATAGAACACTGGAATAGACCATTTTAAAAATACTGTATATAATTTATGTAAGGTGAATGTATCTCTTCAATTTAATAAATTATGGGTTTATGTGTTATCTTATCTTATATGTTAGGTTGAAATAATTGTTTAATAATAACTTTGATTTTAGGAAAAAAATCCTTTTATTTAGCAGTAATTTTCCAATTGCTTAGTCTTCGGCAACTTAGAGTATGCTAAATCTGTCTTATATAATTTTCCCAAATGATGGGGAAAATAAAAATTAACTGCTATTTCTGGATAAATATGCCATTACTTGTTATGCATATCAGTATTCTGCTTTGCATTTGCTTAGACTGTATGTCAAAATTAAAGTGGGGTTTTTGTTTTTTGGTTTTTTTTTAAAGGAGTGACTCATTTGGAACAACAACTTGAAGAAGCTAATTCTGTGAGACGAGAACTAGATGATGCTTTCAGGCAAATCAAAGCTTTTGAAAAACAAATCAAAACTTTGCAGCAGGAAAGAGAAGAACTAAATAAGGTAAGCATATATGAATGGATCCTTAAAGCTGTTGTTCATGCTTCATCTTTTATAGTTAGAATATTGAAGTAGTCCTAATAAATGATAATATATATTTTTCTATAAAAATTTGAAACGAAATTTTCATGCTAACCTAAAATGATAGTTTAAAATGTTTTTAAAGATTGATTTTATATTTAACTATGTGTATATGTGTTTATGGGTAGGGGTATGTACACCTAAAATTTGTGCCTGTTGAGGCCACAGGCATTAGGTACCCTGGCACTGGAGTTCCAAGCAGTTATAAGTTGCCTAACATGGATGCTGGAACCTGAACATGGATCCTCTGCAAGAGTAGTATGTGTTCTTAAACACTGAGCCATCTCTCAACCCCCTATACTTTTTAATAATCATCTTGGTGTATGATATTCTTCATTAGCTGGCAGTAAGAGAACTCTAATTCTTGAGGCTTTAAAGTGCAAAATCTTTCATTCATTTGGAAAGTTAAGTATTGACTTAAAAAGGAATGTAACTGAAAAAGATACAAAAAAAAAAAAAAAAAGTAGGGCTGGAGAGATGGCTCAGCGGTTAAGAACACTGACTGCTCTTCTAGAGGTCCTGAGTTCAATTCCCAGTAACCACATGGTGGCTCACAACCATCTGTAATAGGATCCGATGCCCTCTTCTGGTATCTCTGAGGGAAGTGACAGTGTACTCACATAAAATAAATAAATAAATCTTTGAAAAGAAATAGTAGACTCTAATATCTATAAAAATTTTAAATACAAATTTTAGGTAAGTGATATTTTATTGTAGTGTTAATTTATATTTTCTATTTTCTAATGTAGTCACATATCTTTGACACACGTCTGTTCATTATATATTTTCATTATAACTTACTGATATAAACACTAATGGGTTGTAATTTAAAATCATTTCCATGGTTTACTTATTCTTTAAATATCATTTTTTTCAAAGTAGCATGGGAAAATAAGATCTTTATGTAACATTTAAAATGGTACTAGACATAGCAACAAAATTTATCCATGACGAAGATTATGTAACAGCACAATTGAGAAGATACTATTTAAGCAGTAGGGAAAAGACTTGAATCACATTGGGAAGTACTATGGATTTCATTAGCAACAACAAAAAGTTGGGACTAATGATAGCCTATGCAGTTGAGAGATCAGTAGTTCAGATCATAGTATACATTGTATTTAATGGTTTGATATACAAAATACTGATTACTGTAGAATGAAGTTTTTCTGGGGGTATGTCTTATTATCAGTAAGGAAATAGAAATAAGATAACCGTATGCTGATAAAAGAGCTATTATAGAGTAAATTGAATTAGATGAATACATTGTTATTTTCCACTTATTGCAGTTTTGAGTTTTGGTTTGTATAGATACATCTGAACCCAGGGTCATATAATAGCACTTGGCATTTATGTCAGCAGTTCTCTTTCCTTTAGTAATAAGTAATAATATTAGTAATTTATGAGGTTTTATTTATTGGTATTATTATGTAGTCTAATTTAGTTAACATAATAAGCATAAATATCTGGTATCTTGATTTATAGGAACAAGTTTTTTTAAACAATTTTTAGTATATTTTAAGGCTGAAAAGTCTGTGTAAATATATTTGGAAAAGCTGTTATTGTTAAAAAGAAGCAGCTTATAATAATAAGTAAATAATGATGAGATTTGGATAATGGCTTACAGTGAAGAGAAGAAAAATTCATTTTCTTTGTGTCCTAACCAATGCTTGTTTGCTTTTGTCTTTTTTATAACAACCATTCTGAAAGAGGTAAAATGATACCTAATTCTGGTTTGATTTTTCGTTTCTGTGATGATTGGTTTATCTTGAATAACTTTATGTAGCTGTTGGCCTTTTTTTCTATGTCTTCCTTGGAATACTGTCCATCTAGGTTCTCTGCTTATTTATATTTTTAGCAAATATCTTGTTTCTATGCTAATGTTAAAATGTTTTCCAGTATTGTAGTTTTTATATTCATTCATATGGTACAGAAGTTTCAGTGTTGAGCAATGTTTCACATGCTGCGTCTGTTTCTTAGTCCTGTCTCTATTGAGACTTTGGTCTGACACAGTGTTTCCTTCCAGTGTTGGCTTTGTCTAGTTTCGTAAGTGGTCAGGTATCTCTACCACATATCCACTCATCATTTTATGTTATTTATTTTACAAATGCCTTATATTTTTACTTGTTTTTCTTTTTGACTCTCTTTTGATATTTATAAGAATTCTTGAACTGTTCCAAGTCTTTCATTAAATGCTCAGGTTTAAGATGCCTGTCAGTGACTTTTCTCTTTTCTCTCTTTGACTAACCGGAGCTTGTGAGTATAATGTACATTTGTCAATATATTTAAATTAGTACATTTGCTGGCTCATACACTATTAGGAAATCAGAGGTTTAAAAGAAAGTCTCCTAAATTTTGTCCTTACTTTTTAATGTCTGCTCTTTGATAGTTATCTCTTTAAACACTAGAAACTCACTTTTGCTTCCATGTTGCTACTGGGATTTTACTCAGTGCTCCTTTTGGTCCCTGGTCCTTGTGATCACTGTGGAAAGAATTCCAGTGAGATAGAGACACACGGCATAGGGTAGAAGGCAGGTGGAATTTACTGCAGCACAAAGTAGAATACCTTCAAGGGGTGAGGCGGGCAGCAGCCACAGAGACCCTTTTTTCTTCAGTATAGAATAGAATTTATTCAGGCAATGGGGAGGGGAGTAGAGGCAGAGAGAGGGGGGAGGGGCATGGGGAGAGGGAGGGGGAGAGGAGAGGAAAAATAAAGACCAGCCATGAGCACGTGGAGAGATGGGGGGAAGAGCAAGGGGGCAAGAAAGGAACAAGGCCACGGAGACCTTTATAGAGCAGTGTACATTCTTGAGGAGTGAAAGTCCAGTGTGTATTTCTGTACTTAGGTAGGCTTTATACCATTTCCAAGTCTTTTGAACATCTTTTTCTGAAGGGTGTTTCATTGTCTAGGTGATTGACAGGCCATTTGGATCAGCTCTTATGGAAAAGGATGGTGATATATCTTTGTTATTTCTGTTGTTTGTTTTGTGGTGGTGGTGGTTGTTTTTGAAGGCCTTTAGCCAGACAGTTGTCTCGTAAATTCTAAATTGTGTCCACTCAACCAGGGCTAGAGATATGACTAGAGCTCATTTCTTACCAGTGATCAAAAATCCTGCTGCTGGTTATGAGGGAGGGGTTTGTTCCTTTTAAACTTCAAGGCTGCTAATACCTAACTAGCTGCTTAAGAGTGTGTGATAAGAATTCAGTTTTCCTTTTCCCCATATGGCTAACCAGTTACCTATATACATAATAGTTGTTCTTTTCCCGGCTGTGCAGTGGCACCTCTGTCATATAGCAGATCCTCTTTACATTAGTCTGTCTATATTCCTTGAAAACTATGATGGAATTTTGATTGAAATTATATTTTATCACTGATCAGTTACAAAAGAATTAATTGTATTACATTATATCAAAGTGTATATATGCTTATTCTTTTGAGTATACACATAAACAAAAGCATGGCAGATTGTTATTTTTATTTGTACTTAATAGATAAGCAACCATATGGTTCCTGTCATAGTTAGGGTTCCTAATGCTGTAAAGAGACACCATGACGAAGGGAATTTTATAAAGGACACTATTTAATTGGGGCTGGCTTACAGGTTCAAAGGTTCAGTCTGTCATTATAATGGTGGGAAGCATGGCAGCATCCAGGCAGACATGGTGCTGGAGGAGCTGAGAGTTCTCCATCTTGATCCAAAACCAGCCAGGAGGGGATTGTCGGCCACACTGGGTGGAGCTTAAGCATAGGACCTCAAAGCCCATGCCCACCCACACACACAGCAACACCTATTCCAACAAGGACATACCTCCTAATAGGACATACCTCCCTGTAGGCAAAGCATTCAAACGCATGAGTCTTTGGGGGGCCAAATCTATTCAAGCCACTACAGTTCCTCTTCATCAGTTTTTATCTCCTATGCAATGCCCTGAGAAGAACTGGATACTGCCCTTTAAGTGAGGGGTCTATATAAAAGAAGAGTAACCTCCAAAATATTTATTCAGGGGTTAACATAGAAGAAAGGGGCAGTAATGCTCCCCAACTCTTTTTTGTCTGAGTTCCCTGTGGAGTCTGAAGAGAAATGCCTTGGACTTCTTCCCTGTACCTTTGGAATAACTATTAGCTATTAATTAACTATTCTAGGCCTAGTTAATCCTCAAATGATGAGCTTCACAAAAAGACGTTCCCATAGTCCAGGGCATGTGCAGTCTCGAAATGCCTTCAGAAAGTAAATGGAATTTTCTCACTGTTGAAATTTGTTATGAATTCCATTCTGTGGCTCACATTTAGGAAAGGCCCCAGTTTTAGTGACATTTGTTCAGGTGATCTAATTGTGTAAAACATTAAAGCTGTTTTTGTCCAGTGCCATGGTCTTTTAAAGCACAAATGTGGAATCTTTTCATATATTTACAATTATTTAAATTTTATCAAGCACTCAGTCGGTAGGGTGCTTGCCTGGCATGTGTAGACCATCGTGTTCAGTCCCCAGCTCTGCGTGAGCAAGCAGGCTGATGGCCGTAGTCCCAGCACAAGCGGGGTGGGCAGGAAGATGAGAAAGTCAAGTCTGGCATCCAAGAATCCCTGTCTCAAAAACAGGAAGAAAGGAAGGAAGGGAGGACGACAAAAGAAAAGAAAGAAATGTAATGAAATGTACTCTTTAATGAAAGATTTTGCCTTTCCTTAAATTTGTTATTCAATTATTTCATATTTTAAATATCTTTACATTTTATGGTTTTTGTTATTGGCTTTTGTTAGCAGTTCTGTTTCAACACTGCTGAATTCTAGTTAACAGTATATGTTTTAGCTCTTTTCAAAATTTTCTACAAATAATAACAACTTTGTTTCTAACTTGGGGTTTTATGGTTTCCATCTTCTCTAAGCTTACTGTGTTAGCTGGGACATCAGTATAATGCTGATCAGAAATAGTAAGAACAGGCATTTTTGTTGATCAATTTTTTTTAAGGATTGTTTATTATGTATTCTGCATTCTGACTTCATGTATGCCTACAGGCCAGAAGAGGGCATCAGATCTTTTTATAGGTGGCTGTGAACACCACGTGGTTGCTGGGAATTGAACTCAAGACCTCTAAAAGAGCAGCCAGTGCTCTTAACCTCTGAGCCATCTCTCCAGCCCCTGTGTTGATGATTTTAAAGAAAATGCCTCTAACATTTACCACTAATGCTTGTTGTGTATGTTTTAGTAAAATATTTTCCAGTAGATTAAGGGAATTACTTTTTATTTTTATTTTGCTTCTCAATTTTTACTATTAAGAATGAGTTATCGACTTTATGCATTGCTCATTCCTATACATCATTTATATGATTGCTTCTACTTTTAAAATATATGCCGAATTGAATTAACAGAGTTTTTTTATGTATGAAATGCACTTCTGAGTCCAAAGTACCCATGTATTATTTGCTAGTGATAATATGATAGCATAGATCACAATTATATCAAAGATTGTTTTAATAGCACCATTTTAAGCATCATTCACATGTGTCTATATATAATATATATTAGTATATAATTAGTAATATATGATATGCATAAATTTATATGTATATGTGTGTATATATCCATCTATATGTATATATAAATATTTATACACACATGTGGATAGTGCTTAAAACAATGCTATTAAACAATCTTCAATTTAAATGTGATCTATGCTATCATGTAGCATATTTATATGTATAATGTTTTATCTTCCCAACAACCCATGAGTTCTGTATTGTTTTATTATGCTTGTTTGACTAGTAATGAGACTGAATCCTGAGCTGTTAACTTGCCCAGGGCCATCAGAGATAGAAGGAGGCAGAGCTAGCATTTTTATATTGTGTCGAACTCAAAAGCTCATGTCTAGGAATTTTATGCATCCCTGGAAATGATTTGCTCATTAAAAGGTTTATTTTTTAAATATATGAATTAAATTGGCTTACACTCTTTTCTTTTACTTTTCCTACTGTTTTTAATATGTGGTCATGCTGGTCTCAGAGTGAGTGAAGCTTCCTTCTTGTTCTTAGAAATAGAACTGTGCCGGGCAGTGGTGGCGCACGCCTTTAATCCCAGCACTTGGGAGGCAGAGACAGGAGGATTTCTGAGTTCGAGGCCAGCCTGGTCTACAAAGTGAGTTCCAGGACAGCCAGGGCTACACAGAGAAACCCTGTCTCGAAAAACCAAAAAAAAAAAAAAAAAAGAAATAGAACTGTAAAATCTACCCACGTTTCCTTTCTATTTCAGACTACATGTTTCCCATGTAGCTTTACTACAGCACCAGATTTTAGTATGTATGAAAGTGTTATTGTTTTTGAATTCTAAAGTTTTTGGTTTTGAACTTTTTTGTATTTATGATTTTTCTTGACAAGTGATTTTTTGACAGGTCTGTCTTGAAGTTTTCACTGTATGTAATTATATCATTTCCCATTGATTTTTGTTCTAATAGCTGTGTCTTGAAGCATATCACCTATATATCTGTTTGAAATTTACTGAGTGTGGCTTCGTGGCTTAGGCGTTGGTGTTATTTTAAAAATATTTAGTGTATATTATGGAAAAGAGTATGTATCTCTAAAACAGGGTGCAAATTTCTATATATAGAAAGCTTATGAGAAATTTTCAAACCCTTTTGCAGGGAAAGGATGTAAGACAGTCCCATTGTGTAGCCCAGGATGGCCTAAACCAGGCCCCAAACAATATAAACTGCCTTAACCCTCCCAGGCGCTGGCTTTAGCAGTGTGGGCCCTTTTTCAGGTTGTCTGCATAGGCATTGCTCCGCTTTCTTGATAATTAGTGATTAGGACATTGAAATTCCTGTGCTGATCGATTCTCTAATGTTCTCTAGTTTGGGCAGTTTCCTTTTAATGTACTTTGAGACTTCCTTACCTTAAATTTAGAATTTACTAAATGTTAGAATGGTTTGGGCTCCCATTGAGGGATGTGATTGTTTGGTAATATTCTATATTCCTAACAGTGGTATTTCTGCTAAGGTCTAGATTTTGTTTATCTGGTATAACAAATTACCTTTGTCTAGTGAGTTTGGCCCATTATATCTATGTTTATTACTAATATTACATTTTTTTTGCCTTTTAGTTGTCATGCTGTGCTTTTTTGTGTCCTTTTTAAAAATCAAAATGTAATTATGCTAAAATACATATAGCATAGTATTTCCTATCTTAATCATTTTGAGGCATAATTCATCAGGGTTAAGTATATGTGTATTACAGTGAAACCAGGCGTCATAATTCTTTTTGTTTTTCTTGGCTGTTTGTTTGTTTGTTTGTTTTATGCTCTGCTAGCTCTGGTCTTTGGTATTTGCATTTGAACTTTACTGTCCATATTAACTAGTCACTGAAACTCCCCAGTGCCTCTAGTTGTCTAACTTCTTTCTTTTTTTTTTCTTTTTTCTTTTTTTTTTAGTTATAAAATAATATGCTTTATTTCAGTTTACAACAGACTGGAAAGAATTAACTCAATTTAAAAGTTATGTGTATTCCTTGACAAACTCACACTTGTGCGATATAGTCTGCTTATAGTCACCCACACTCCTCTTCAGCCTCCCACATTCGGCCACACCATCTTTACAAATCCCCGTCCAGCTTTCCTATAACATTGTTTTATTTAAAAATCTTTATTTTTTTAAACATTTCATCATCTTTCTCTCCACAGAATCTATCTATCCAAGTGCAGTATACTTGAGAAAAAAATCTATGGTGACATATTTGAATATAAACTTGAAAAGAGATAGTGTAGATTATAAATTAGCTTGTGTAAGATCCAGGGTTATTGTATCATTTTAAGGAAACAGCATTTTCCAGACACAGCAAGGCACATGACTCACTGAGAGTATGACAGAGTGCCCGAGACTTGCACAAGCTAAAGTCAGACAAAGCCACAGTATGGAGAAAGAAGTGGACACAAAGAACTATGCCTAGCCAAGAAGCTATTTGTGATTTATACATGCGTGGAGTGGGAAAACCACTTTTTTAAATATAGTGACACTGAATGTATTAACATTTCAGGCCAAGTGCCATACTCAGGAGTAGTTAACTAATAGAATCTACATTTTTTTTGTGGCTTTCCTCTGTTTTGTTTCTCTTTTTCCTTTGTGTTACTTCTAATTTATGTGCAGTCTACACAGATATTTAGTGTGTATGTTTATTAGTCGCTATAAATCAGACATTTAATATGATGTATGACATTTCTTGGCATCCATGTGTACGAGGTTCTCAGCCCTCGTTTTGCTGTGTGTTCCATTGTCAGTCTCAAACCTTCATCCCGAGATTAAGCTGTAGAGTTCCCTTCAGTGCAGATCCCTTTAGTGGCAACCTCTGTCAGTTTTCACTGAACTTTAGAAGTAATTTTTCTGAGTATACAGTATTAATTTCTTGTCTCTTAGAAAGTTTTTCAACTCTTATACCACTTGTGTCTTCTGATTTTGATTATCTATTTTTTGTTTTTCTGAGAGCAGAATATAACTGATTTTCTCCCACCCGCCCCAATTTTTTACAAAAAGATTTATTACATTTTTGTGTGTATGCATGTGTGCACATGTGAATATTCATGTGCACATGTGTGCATATATTGTGGTGTGGGTGTTAGTTCTCTCCACTTTGTGGGACCACCCAGGGATCAAACTCAGTACCTTTACCCACCAAGCTATCTCAGTGCCTCACCCCAATCTCTTTCTTTTATTTATTTTTTTGATTTTACATGGATGGGTGTTTTGCTGGAATTATTTGCATGCTTGGTGCCCAAGGAAGCTAGAAGAGGACATAATTTCTCTGGAACTGGAGTTACAGGTGGTTGTGAGCTGTCTGTCCTCCATGGGTGCTGGAAGTAGAGCCCAGGTCCTCTGGATAACCACCAATCTAGAGGCAACCGTGGAGCCGCCTCTCCAGCCCCAAGTTTCTTTGGAGATTTTAATTTTTGTAATGTTACCTAGTTTCTTTTTTGCACATTTCTGGGTTTAGGTTTGGTTTTCCTTTTCTTGATTTATACATATAGATTCCTATATTATATGTATATGTGTACATATTTTTGCATGTCTAAATGTCTTTCAGATTCTTTTATAGACCTATGTGGTAGTTTTTCTTAGCCTTTTCTCATTTCCAATTTTTTCTGATGACTCCTTTTATTTCTCCATCTATCTCATACATACCACTCTAATGATGCCCAAATACTGTTGGTTTTGATCTTTGGTTCTTTGTAAATCTGTGGATGTGGGCTTACGTCTATTTGCTGTTAATGTGTGAATAAGCCAAATTTTCTTCCTCCAAAGGCAATGCACATTTCCTTCTGTTGGGAGGCAGGGAGTTACACTGACCTGAGTCTGCAGAGCACCTCTCGGGAATCTAAGATTGAGAGATTTTTTTCTCCATGTTATTTGTCTAGGACTTATTTCTCTCAGCAAGAAAAGGCGTCTGTTTATTGTTTGCAATTATTCAATTTAATATAATCTCCCAAATAGTTATTAAATTTTACAGATGATCTTGATCATCATAGTTTATATTTCTACATCTACTCCTCCAACTGCCTCTTTGCACTTGCCAGGTCAGTGTAAACATTTGAGACCTGGGCTGGAAATGGCTCACTGGTTAAGAGCACCAACTGCTCTTGCAGAGGATTTGGGTTCAGTTCCCAGCACCCATGTAGGAGCTAAAGTTACCTATAACTTTATTCCATGGGTTCTGAAACCCTCTTCTGCACTCCACAGGTTCTGTGTGCACATGGTACATGTATATATAATGCAGACTAAACACACATACACATAAATACAAATAAACTTTAAAATAAGAGTTTGAGAAGGTAAACAAGCTATCATTGCATTCCCTTACTGTCTTTAGAAGTAGTTCATTTCCTTCAGTATTGTCCTGAAGTAAATAATTTTGGCTCTTCATAACTTAATAATAGCTACTTTGATGGCCAAATTTGGTCTCTAGGTTGCAGATTTGGTAACATATATTTTTTTTATAAAACTGTAGGAACTAGTCCAGGCTAGTGAGCGATTAAAAAACCAATCCAAAGAGCTGAAAGACGCACACTGTCAGAGGAAACTGGCCATGCAGGAGTTCATGGAGATCAATGAGCGACTAACAGAATTGCACACCCAAAAGCAGAAACTTGCTCGCCATGTCCGAGATAAGGAAGAAGAGGTGGACCTGGTGATGCAAAAAGCTGAGAGCTTAAGGCAGGAGCTGCGCAGAGCAGAAAGAGCCAAGAAAGAGGTCAGTAGCCAGGCAAATTCCATAGTATCTGTGGAATAGTGTTTTAAACTACACTTAGACTAGTGAAGTAATATGCATTCCAGTCTTTAAGTTTTAAAAATGTTATTTTGTAGCTTGGTACTAATAACTACTGTGAATCTCGCCATTCAAGCTATAAATTCCGTTGGAAAGGTACTTTAAACAACTAACCATGAAATCTGTACATTTCCTTTTATGTTAAAGCTGGAAGTTCACACCGAAGCTCTGATTGCTGAAGCATCAAAGGACAGGAAGCTTCGAGAGCAGAGCGAACATTATTCCAAGCAACTGGAAAATGAATTGGAGGGACTGAAGGTATTGCTGATATTTATGACTCCTAACGAATTTTCTTCTGCATAAGCTTAATAGGAGTGTTGGCTTATTAACTCTTTGGTGAAGAATAAAAATTGCCTATGCTTCCAATCTAGTATTCTTAATTCTCATTCTTACTAGTAGGAAGCTGATACACAGGCTGATACACACTTGCTAATCACATTCAGTTGCTCAGTGAAGAGTAGGAATCCACTACTTAGGACTGCCTACCTGAGGAAGATGGCCTGGTAGTCTGCATACATGTGTAATAAGATTCCAAGGCTCCTTTTATCTGTCATATTTTCTTGCTGTGACAATATATCTAGCTAAGGCACCTTAAGGAAAGAAACGTTTATTTGGCTGACAGTTTGAGAGCATTGCTTATCATGGCAAGGACAGTGTGACTGCAGGGTCTTGAAGTCATAGTGCATGTGCAGTCAGGAAGTAGAGAGATGAACGCGGGTACTCATCTCATTACCAAACAGAGGTAAACATCCTCTCTTTTTATTCAGTCTGGAACTCCATTTAAGGTGGGTCTTTTCCCACTTGGGTTTACTCATTCTAGAAACTCGCTCATGAACATGCACAAAGGTTTGTTCCTGTGGTAGTTCTAAATCCCATAAAGTTGACAGTCAGGGTTAATCCTCATGCCACCTACCTGTTCTATAAATGACCCAAGAGAGGCCAAATTTGACTAGAAGACCCAGTTTTAAATTCTAGACTGGGCATTTACTAGCTGTGTAACACTGAATGGAACACTTCCTCTCTCCTGTTTTATTTTTGTTATCTCTAGCTCCTGTTCCTGGGGTATATAAATACGTGTCCAAGTTCACACCTCATGGTGCTCAGCAATTCTTAGCACAGTGATGGTCTCGCAGAAGTTGAGGAGAATGTCAGAGTCAACTGAGTGCATCTTAGAAAGTCTTGTCCTTTTGTGACGCTTCAGAATCTGTGTAGTAACTGCAGCCTGGCTTAATGGCTGGCTCACAGATCTGTTTCCTTACCAGAACTGTAATAAACTTATTCAAAGCATAGACAAATGCATTGTTAACCTGTCCCGTGTACATTATCATGTTTTAATACTTGTTTAATACATGTGCTATTCAGTGACTCGGTCATGTAGATTCATGATTCATATGGTAATCGTAGCCATAGCCATAGTGACTTAGTGTCAGTGTTTGCAAGTAAACATTCTCTTCTGCTGTAAGAGACATGAACTCTGATTTTTCCTTTATTTAATTCAGAAGAACTAGAGTGCACCCTCAAAGTCTTAAGCATTTATTTTGCTTAACTTTCTCACTACTATGACCAAAATATCCAAGAAAATAATGGTAAGAGAAGGAATTACTTATTTTGCCTCAGTATTTGAGAAATCCCATTTATAGGGCTTGGTTTATTGATTCTGGACCTATGATGAGACAAAACATTGTGGCGAGAGCATAAGAAGAAGGAGACTGTTCACTTTCCTTCAGGAACTGTAAGGGGCAGTGTAGGAGGTAAGCAGGTTAAAACAGCCCTCAAGAATATGACTCCTTCCCAGTGCCTTCCTCCCTCCAACTAGGCCCCACTTCTTTCTTTCCACTACCTTCCTGGTAAATCCATCCAGGTATTAATGCGTGTGTTAGAGCAGAGCCTTCATACTCTGTCTGAATCACAGCTGCTCTTACAGACACACCTAAAAAGTAGCTAGAAGAAGGGCATCATCAGCCAGTTTCAGGATCAACATTAACCCCTTACAGCATTCTTTTCTTTCTAGCATTATTTTACTTATCTTTGGTATATACATTTACCTTTTGGGGCCAATATTGTCTTTTTTCTAAGATTCCACATCATTTGATGGATAATATACATTGATAATGATATCAGATGGTAACAACTGTAATGGAAATAGTTGTTGGGCTTTGTATCTTTGATAAAGTGAAAAAAAAAGGGTAATTATATTATCAGCCTACAGTTCTTTTCAAAATGCCACTGACCCATGAAATGATGGTCTGGAGGACCTCTCTCTTAAAGTAAAAGTAGAAGTGAGGCCAGCAAAGGCTGCGACATTTCTGGCTGAAGGAGCTGGAAATGGGTTACTGATGTGATACTCCACTAGCTTCATATGAATGTAGTTCTGTGTGACTCAGTGAAAATGTCACAGTATCAGTGCGTGAGTGTAGTCTCTTTAAACCTCCAGTAGAGTTGAAATCATTTGTTCTCACTAAGCTCTGTTTTACCTCAATGCTGTAACCTGCACTAGGGTGATAGGGAATCAAGAAGAGGAAAGCTGAGGTGAAGGCAGGGGTGAGCTCAGATGGAGGGAGGCATACCTAAAGGGACCAGTATCACCACAAGACACCCAACACCTAGTTCTCAGCACAGAAGAGATTTATTTGCTCTAGAGGGAAAGAGGACAGGGAATAAGAGACAAAGACAGGAGATAGGAAAAAGAAAAGACCAAGGGGAGGGAAAAGCTCTGCCTCTGGATAGAGAGGAGACAGATTGCCTATAGGCAATGGCAGTTTGTAAAGGAAAAGGAGGAAACTCTGTGTTAGGATGAGGTGTTTAATTTTGATTGGGCATGTTAATTAGGGCAGCCAAAGGGGGCTTTTCATTGCTGGGCTTCCAATACTTTGATAGACCTTGGTAGTCAGCTTCTGAAAGAGGAAGTGGCCAATAATGGAATGGACCTTGGGGGCTGGCTTTAGGAATATAATCTGATGGTTTTTAGGAAGGCAGAAGGAATTGGGAGAAGGGCAAGGCCTGCAGAGTCTTCCCTGTTTGTCCTGCACCAGAGTCCCTTAACACCTTCAGCAGCAGCTGTGGCAGCAGCAGGGAAACTTGGCACTTTACAACACAATAGCGAGCAGAAGGGTTTAGCTGACCTCAGTAGAGGAGCAGTCTCAGCTTTCAGTCATCCTGGGAAGCTGTCTTTGATAGTTTAAGCCAGCCATTTGTAAACACCTTCCTCTGACCAGGGGAAGGCTTGGCCATTCCTCTGACCCTGACCTGAAAAAGGCTTTGCCTTCATTTCCATCTTCTGAGGATTAGGGTCCTTGACATGACCAAGTCAATAATATGCATTCACTCAGGACTCCCTCTGTTCCCCATAGTACCTATTCATCCCTTAGGATGTTTTCCTAAAATAGGACTTTCTGTAAAAAGTATCTAAATAGAATTTTAAGCCATCTTTTAGTTCCTTTAGAGATTATAAGAATTTTCATTCCAGTAAGAATAATTTTTCAGTGGTCCTTGGTGGCATTGGGCTGTAGTCTCAGGTACTTGGGAGGCAAAGGTAGAAAGGGTTCATGCTCAAGGACTGAACAGCTTAATGAGACCCTTCCACAAAAGTACAGAGAGGGCTGCAGGGAAGCTCAGTGATGGGATGCTTGCCTGATGTGCAGAGCTCCGGGGCTTATTTCTACAACTGCTGGAAATGGACATGAATGACTTTTAACAGTTCCAAGGAGAGGAAAGCTTGTGTAGTAGGAAGCCCACTTCTTGCAGTGTGCAGGTCATCATAGAATTTTGAGGTGTTGAACAACATTATGACCAACTAATCCTAACAGAGATATGTAGAGCTTTTATTCAACAGAATGCAAATCCTTTTTAAGTATGTTTAGTAAACTCCAGAATTGACCATAGGTTGGGCTACAAAATAATCTCAGTGAATATAAAAAGATTGAATTCTGCGAAGAATCTTCTCTAGCCATGGAGGAATAGAACTGGAAACCCACAGAAGAAAAACTTTGGTTTTTGGTTTCAAAAATATGTGTATGTTAAACAACACACCCTGAAACAGTCAGTGAGCCAAGGACAACACACCAGGGAATTAGGATGACATTGGAGGCACATCACATCGGAACTATGAACATTGTAAAGGCCGCATTCCCACGGAACCTTGCAGCTCTAAATGCCTGTTTAAAGAATTAAAACCTCAAATCAGTAACCTAATTATGCTTTACAGAACAGAGGAGGGGATAGAAGAGCAAGCTACACTCAGATAACAGAAGTAAAGAAACCCTGAGTGGAGAGCTGAGGTGGTGGCCCACACACTGATGACTGCATTTAGGAGGCAGAGGAGGAAAACCAGGAGAGCCAGGTCATCTTGGGTACATAGTTGAAAGTCAGCCTGGGCTACGGAAGTTCCTGTCTCAAAACAAAACAAAACAAAACAAAAAAACATAAAACATTAGATCAAATCACGAACCTCAAACTTTATTTGAGAAGATTAACACGACTGAAAAATCTTTAACTAGATGGAACAGAAAGTGGAGAGAGAAGAGAAAAAAGGAGGAAGCAGATATTTCAAATCAGAAACAAAAGTGACTGTTTTATTTATGGCCATCAGAAAATAACTGAACTGTGTGCCACTAGGGTAGGTGACCTAGATGAAGGGAATAACCTAAACTAACTCACAGTGACAGAGAACATCCACATGGAACTGTATAGCTAAGAAAAAGGTTGAATGGGTAATTTAAACGCTTGTAACAAAAAGTTCAGTGCCAGACTTCCCACTGGTGAACTGAACCAAACATTTAAAAGACATGTAAAATAAAGTTTGTTTGTATTTACTACCTTAAAATTAATAAGATATAACAATAATTGGCTTTTGTAGCTTAAGTGGTTGAATTACATGATATGCAAATTATATCAGTATTTTTTTAAGTATCACTGTTGTAAACCTAATAATTGCTAGTGTTCTGTACCTCTAATGTGTTAGCTTGCAAGGCTGTTACTAATACCAAGTAGTTTATGAAACTGGAATTGATGGTTTGAGTTTGGCAGCAAAGGTTCAAGCATCGGCATAATGGGTTTTGGGCATCTGTGATGTTCTTGGCCTGTAGCTGCATCCCTTGATAAATGTTCACACTTTGTGGAGTTCTCCTGTGTGCAGTGCCATCCCCTTCCTTGTAGGGGCACATTCACATTCAGCGAGGGTCCCTAATGACCTCATTGAACCCAATTCCTTCTAAAAGGAATTTTAAATCAGGTCACATTCTCAACTACTGGATCTTCAACATATGAATGGGGGGGGGCGGAATTCAACACTGGACACTTTTACTTTTTGTAGAAAGTATTTTCACGTCTAAAAATGATAATGTTCATAATTTTAGTGATTATAAATCATTCAAGAATATAGTGAATATTTTACAGTTAAGTGATGAACTTTTAAAACTTTTAAAAATGTTTTTTATTTAAAGTATTGAGTGTTTTGCCTACATGTATCTTAAGTGTAGCACATGCATGCAGTGCTGCAGAGGCCGGAAGTAGGTGTCAGATCCCCCAGAACTAGCGTGACCCTGAGCCAGCACGGTGCTGAGCACAGACTGAGGCCCCTGAAGGAGCAGTGTGCGCTCACAACTGCTGAGCCCTGATGGGATGATTTCCATTGACACTCGTGTGCTTATTATATTCTTTTGAAAAATACATGAAATAAAGTAGACAATTCATTTCAAAACACACAAATGCAGATCTTTGAAAATATGAAAAGCCAAAAAGTTATGATAGTTCTTTGCATTTCTTGGTTTGATTTACTTATAAGCTGTACTTTCTCTGTAAAATTTCTGTTTGCCCATTTAATTTTACAGTCCTAATATTTTCCTTATCAATTGATATAAATTCTTTGCACATAAAAATTTTTCCTTAGTTTTCATTGTCTACTTTCAGTCCATCATTTGTCTTATAATTGTATTTTTCAATTGTAAAACTATAGAATAATTATTTCTCTTTACTAGTGTTTCTTCTATTACTTCAAAGTTTGGCTTGTCCTGAGTGATTATCATTATTTAATTTTGCTTTCTTTTAGACATTTCCATAGGATTTCAAAAGTATTGAATTGTTGTAGTTTGTTTAGCCAAGTGGTATAAAACAACTGGTTTTGTTCTTGTATTGCTACCTGGTGATTCCGGTTTCATTTATTAGTTATTGCCATTAATTACAGATGCTTTTCATGTTGAGTTCAGTCGCTCACCTGAAGAAGGTGTACACAGGGATAACTGTTAAAGACTATTCCTATCACGTTTCTTTTTCAGCATTTTCTTGGCTATTTTGAAATTTATTCTTCACAAATGAGAAGCATTTCTTTTTCATTCTTTTCTATGCCCAGTGCTGCTCTGACTGGCTTTTTTAAGGGGCTTTTTCTAAGTTAAAAATACATAGAAAATAACATGGAAAATATTAAGAGCATCCGCATTTTTCTATTTAAGTATATTTATAAAGACTTCTGAGTTTTTTTATTAAAATGAGGAAATCCCACTGTTATTTCTCTTGAGGTTTATCATCATGTTTATATGTGTTTTTTTTTTAACTACTGACATTATTTCTATTATGTTTTCTTATTGCTTGCTTTAATATCTAGACTTTTTGCTTATCTTACACTGTCATTTTCAGTACTAGTATATCATTTGGGTTTTTTGGAAAACAATTGCATAGATGTAATTATTTTTTAGTTTTCCTTTACAATATTCATTTTTGTTAAGTTTCATGTGCTAATGAGAATAATTAAAATTCCAGTGATACAAGAGTGACATCCATTCTGTTGTTAATATTTCTGAATTTAATAGATAAATTTCTGATGTTTCACTATTATTATTTTGTCTGATGGCTTAAAATACTTAAACCTGAAAAATGTACTGAGTTCTCTCATAGTTTTATTGTGGGACTTGAAGAAATACTTCGAATTTTTGGATTTAATTAAGTATTTACTAAAAGCAAAGGTAGCTGCTGAGAGGGTCACTTTCACCCTGTTGAAGCAATGCATTTATCAATGTGTTCAGTTTCCATTGTTACTGGCAAGAAAACATCTGCTTTGTTGCAGGTTGTTTGTTTTTGCTCATTATTTAATTTCATTTTCAGTGTTTTATTTGGCTTTTTGAATTCTTGCATAGCACATGATTCATCTGTAAATTAGTGATCTCACCAAGTTTTAATTTCATGCGAAATTTTCTTGAAACTTCTTCTGCATATTTGTTGCTATCCCAACAACCAACTAGCAGAACAACAAAGGTGTTCTTGACATGATTAGAGTTGTGGAATTGTGATGTGGGGCACAGACAATGGGACTTGAGAGGTGTGTTCAGGTACCGCTTCACAAGCTTAAAGGCAGGAGAGAGAACTGAATATGTAAACTGGAGCTGAAGAGGTTCAATGCTTAGGCACACTCACTGCTCTTCCAGAGAACCCTAATTTGGCTACCAGTACCCAGACTGGTCAGCTGGTAATCCGTATGAGCACCCTCTTCCAGCCTCCATAACACATACATATGTGGCGTACAGACACACAGGCACACACATATGCACATAAATAAAAATTCTGAAAGAGCAAGAAACCGGCTTCCTCTGACTCTTCAGTTCAGAGTTTCATATCCAAAAACTTGTTGATAGTCGTATCTGACTCATGGCAAATATTCCTTAGTGAGTGGTCACGCTGCAGTGGGCGCCCTCTACCATTGTCTCTGGCCCACACTGGTTCCTTCTGTACTCTTTAAATTATGTATTGCACATGTGAGAGATAGATGGTGTTTATCTGTACATGAAGTCAACAACTGCCATCAGTTGACTTAGGGTTACTGTTGCTGTGATGAAACACCAGGACTAAAAGCGACTTGAGAAGGGAAGAGTTTATTTGGCTTACACTTCCACATCACTGCTCATCATCTAAGAAGTCAGAATGAGAACTCAAACAAGGCAGGAACCTCGAGGCAGGAGCTGATGCAGAGGCTATGGAGGGTGCTGCTTACTGCTGGCTACTCATAGCTTGCTCAGCCTGCTTTCTTATAGAACCCAAGTCCACCAATCCAGGGGTGGCACCACCCCCAATCAATTAAGAAAATGCCCTTTAGTCTTGACAGCATGATCTTATGGAAATATTTCCTCAATTGAGGTTCCCTCCTCCCAGATGACTAGCTTCTGTCAAGTTGACATAAAACTATCCATCACACCAGCATTTCTGCCCTAGTGACTGGCTTCCCCACACCCCCACCCCCCGAACATGGGGTCCTTCAGCTCCTGATCTCTTGCTGTAATAAACCTATACACATATGTTTTTAGTTTTAAAAGTTCTATTGCTGTATACTTGGACAACACTTTAGAGAATAAGAATGACCCCGAGAAACTAAAAAAGCCTAGAATTCTTAGAATTTCTAGCCTGTGTGTTTCTGCTTATGGAGGTAACTAGCAGAGCCTTCAGACTCTGCATATCTTCTCTTTCTTTTTAAAATATATTATATTTGCAAATTCCATATATGTACACAATATGTTTTTTTTTAATTTTATTTTATTTTCTAAGTTTTTTTATTTACATTCAAAATCATTTCCCCTTTCCCGTTTCCTCCCTCCCCGAAAGTCCCATAAGCCCCCTTCCCTCCCTCTTTTCTCCATTCAACCCCCTCTCGTTTCTCTGTCCTGGCATTCCCCTACATCCAGTCTTTCCAGGACCAGGGGTCTCTCCTTCCATCTTCTTGGAAATCTATGCGAATTGTGTCTAGGGTATTCCGAGATTCTGGGTTAATATCCCCTTATCAGTGACTACATACCATGTGTGTTCTTTTGTGATTGGGTTACCTCACTAAGGATGATATTTTCAAGTTCTGACCATTTGCCTAGGAATTTCGTGAATTCATTGTTTTTAATTGCAGAGTAGTATTCCATTGTGTAAATATACCATATCTTCTGAATCCATTCCTCCGTTGAGGGACATCTGGGTTCTTTCCAGCTTCTGGCTATTATAAATAAGGCTGCTATGAACATAGTGGAGCATGTGTCCTTATTGCATGCAGGTAAAGCCTCTGGGTATATGTCCAGGAGTGGTATAGCCGGATCCTCCGGGAGTGTCATGCCCAGTTTTCTGAGGAACCGCCAGACTGCTTTCCAGAGTGGTTGTACCAGCTTGCAATCCCACCAGCAGTGGAGGAGTGTTCCTCTTTCTCCACATCCTCGCCAACAACTGCTGTCTCCTGTGTTTTTGATCTTAGCCATTCTGACTGGTGTGAGATGGAATCTCAGGGTTGTTTTGATTGGCATTTCCCTAATGACTAAGGATGATGAACATCTCTTTAGGTGCTTCTCAGCCATTAGATATTCTTCAGGTGAGAACTCTCTGTTTACCTCTGTACCCCATTTTTTAATAGGGTTACTTGCCTCTCTGGAGTTTAACTTCTTGAGTTCTTTGTATATGTTGGATATTAGCCCTCTGTCGGATGTAGGGTTGGTAAAGATCATTTCCCAGTTAGTTGGTTGCCGCTTTGTCTTTTTGACAGTGTCTTTTGCCTTGCAAAAACTTTGTAATTTAATGAGGTCCCATTTGTCATTTGTCCCTTGATCTTAGAGCATAAGCTATTGGAGTTCTATTCAGGAAATTCTCCCCTGTGTCCATATGTTCAAGGTTCTTCCCTAGTTTCCTTTCTATTAGTTTCAGTGTGTCTGGTTTTATGTGGAGGTCCTTGATCCACTTGGAATTGAGCTTAGTGCAAGGAGATAAGAATGGGTCAATTTGCATTCTTCTGCATGTTGACCTCCAGTTGAGCCAGCACCATTTGTTGAAAAGGCTATCTTTTTTCCACTGGATGGTTTTAGCTCCTTTGTCAAAGATCAAGTGACCATAGGAGTGTGGATTCATTTCTGGATCTTCAATTCTGTTCCATTGATCTACATGCCTGTCACTGTACCAATACCATGCAGTTTTTAACACTGTTGCTCTGTAGTACAGCTTGAGGTCTGGGATACTGATTCCCCCAGAGGTTCTTTTACTCTTGAGAATAGTTTTAGCTATCCTGGGTTTTCTGTTATTCCAGATGAATTTTTGAATTGCTCTTTCTAACTCTACGAAGAATTGAGTTGGGATTTTGATGGGGATTGCATTGAATCTGTATATTGCTTTTGGCAAGATGGTCATTTTTACTATATTAATCCTGCCAATCCATGAGCATGGAAGATCTTTCCATCTTCTGAGGTCTTCTTCAATTTCTTTCTTCAGAGACTTGAAGTTCTTGTCATATAGATCTTTCACTTGTTTGGTTACAGTCACACCAAGATACTTTATATTGTTTGTGGCTATCGTGAAGGGTATCATTTCTCTTACTTCTTTCTCAGCCTGCTTATCCTTTGAGTATAGGAAGGCTACTGACTTGCTTGAGTTGATTTTATATCCGGCCACTTTGCTGAAGTTGTTTATCAGCTGTAGGAGTTCTCTGGTGGAGTTCTTTGGGTCGCTTAAGTATTCTATCGTATCGTTTGCAAATAGTGATAGTTTGACTTCTTCATTTCCAGTTTGTATCCCTTTGACCTCTTTTTGTTGTCTAATTGCTCTAGCTAGAACTTCAAGTACTATATTGATGTTTTAATTATATCCGTTCAGACTGTCTCCCTCAAACTCATTCCCAGAATCTCTCAGGGAATCCCCATGCTGACTTCATGTCTTTTTCTTCATTACCCCACTGAATCCAGTTAGTGTACCTGCATGTAAATGTGTAAGGCCACTCACCAGCAAGGGCAGTTTACCAGGAGCAAGACTTCCTGAGGTAAACTGACTCTTCTTCCCCCAATAGCCGATGGCTTCTTAACTAGGTGTGAAACGTTGTGAACCTCTCCTTGTTCTGCACTGGAATTTGGGCTAGCTTGGTCTTGGGGAGATCTTGGGGCAGACAGCCACAGCTGCTGTGAGTTCATGAGCACTGTGCCCTGTTGCACCAGGACACTGGTGAAGTGCTCCTTCCCATCTGTCTGTTACACACTTCCTTCCTCTCTTCCTTAATGGTCCCTAAGCCCTGTGGGAGCCGTATGATATAGATGTCACGTCTAGAGCCAAGGACTTCACCCTCATTGCTCTCCGTACATTGACCAGTTGAGAGTCTCTGTATTAACCACTGCGCACAGAAACAAAGATGCTTGTGCCATGGGGGCTGACAGCTGCATGGGCATGAAGGCGAGTGTGGAGAAGACAGCTTGATGGCCATTTACAAGACAGCAGGTTTTCACTCGGGCCATGTTTGCAGTACTAGGCAAAAGTTTCATTCCATGGATCAGCCAAAAAGTAGTTACTACTGTAATATTCATGCAGGAGATCTCATCCTAAGTAATAAAACAGCACATTTTAACCAAAGTTTTCCTCCTCCGGCTGGGCATGATGACTGTCTTGGTTGGTTTTTGTCACTTTGACATAAACTTAGACATATCTGGGGACCAGGAATCTTTTTTTTTTTTTTTTTTAGTTTTTCGAGACAGGGTTTCTCTGTGTAGCCCTGGCTGTCCTGGAACTCATTTTGTAGACCAGGTTGGCCTCGAACTCAGAAATCCTCCTGCCTCTGCCTCCCAAGTGCTGGGATTAAAGGTGTGCGCCACCACCGCCCGGCAGGGACCAGGAATCTTAATTGAGAAAATGCCTCCATCACACTGGCCTGTAGGCAATTCTGTGGGGCATTTTCCCAATCAATGATTGACCTCTGAGGGCCTAACCCATTGTGGGTGGTGCCACCCTCAGCAGGTGATCCTTGGTTATTTAGGAAAGCCATCCTCTTCCTTGGCCTCTGCTTCAGTTCCTGCTTCCAGGTTCTTGCCTCAACTTTCTCAGTGATGGACTGTGACCCGAGAGTTCTAAGCTGAAATAAGCCATTTTCTCCCCAAGTTGTTAGTCATGGTGTTCATCACAGCAATAGAAACCCTAAGCACATGTCTGTCACCCAAGTACTTAGGCTTTGGGAGCAGTATGAATGTGAGGCTAACCTGGACTACATAGTAAGTTCCACTATGGTCTAAGTGAGATACTCTATTTTAATGTTTTCCCTAAAAGTTAAGAAACTTGGTTTTTCCTAATGTAGGTATAAAGATGTTTGAGCTTTTGTCATTTCTTTCTGTACAGTTACAAAGCCTCCTCTCTTTTCTTCTTGTACATTCTAACTCAACCATGCCTTCCCCCATTTTAATCTTTGAAAGACATGAACATAATGCAACCTTTTTGACTGTTACTTTTTATATATAAGATGATAGATTTTTTAAAAACATATCAACAGTAATCCTATGTAGAAATTTAAATGTTAGTTTTCATCAACTTGACATGAGCTAGGGTCACCTGGGAAGAAGGAACCTTGATTGAGAGAAGGCCTCCATCAGATTGTCTGTAGGCAAGTCTATAGAGCATTTCCTTAATTAATGATTTATATGAGAGGCTTTAGAGCACCTGAAGTGGTGCCTAGTCAGGTGATCCTGGGTGGCATATGTAAATGTAATCCTGGAGGAGGGATGTTTCTATGCCCCTCTTCGCTCCCAAGTGATGACAAGGTGTTTCTACATTCATTCTAGCCCATTTCAGCTCCCAAATAAATGATACAGAGACCTGGTATTATTGTAAAAAGGCCTCAAGCACTATGCTGGGCACATTCTGAGCTGTTCTAACCCAGCTATGCTGTCTACTCTCCAGCTATGTTGTCTTTACCTGCATCTGGGTCTTTCCCTGGTTTGTGTTGGTTCACATTTGTCCTCATAACTGTTCTCTCATAGTTAGTGATCTTATGGTGAATCCTCCTGGTCCATTTCCATAGTCTTTCCACCTCTCTTCTCTCCCTTTCTTTGTGGTCTCTTTGAGACTAGGACAAATTTAAATCAAGAAATTGGGCAGTGGTGGTGCACGCTTTTAATCCCAGCACTTGGGAGGCAGGGGCAGGTGGGTCTCTGAGTTCGAGGCCAGCCTGGTCTACAGAGTGAGTTCTAGGACAGCCAGGGCTACACAGAGAAACCCTGGGGGCAGGGGGAACCCTGAGGAAAAAAAAGAAATCATATAAATGCCAACAAAAAGTTTAAATTAGCTTCTAATCTTAATATGCAAGCTTTCTAAAATATCAGTGACACTGACTATAAAAGCATATAAACAGAGGAAAGTATTTATAATATATGGCAGAGAAATAAGTAATTGCCATATACATTTTTGAGTGAGAATATATATAAAAATGATGTACCAATATAGTCCCTGATAGAAAGGAGTTATTTCTTATCTTATTTCGTTAATCTTTTGTTATGTATGTAGCAAAAACAAATTAGTTACTCACCAGGAATATGCAGCATAGAACATCAGCAAGAGATAACTAAACTGAAAACTGACTTGGAAAAGAAAAGTATCTTTTATGAAGAAGAAATATCTAAAAGAGAAGGAATTCACGCAAGTGAGATTAAAAATCTGAAGAAGGAGCTGCATGACTCAGAAGGCCAGCAACTTGCTCTCAACAAAGAAATTATGGTTTTAAAAGACAAATTGGAAAAAACTAGGAGAGAAAGGTAAGAGTCAAATTATTTTCTCATCTAGCAGATATGTACTATGTGTATGTTATGTGCCAAGTCCTAGGAAACTCAGGCAGTAGTCATATCCAAGTTCCAGCCGGGAAGAGTCAAGATTGCTAAGCAGGCAATTCTAGCGCAGCGTGGCATGGTGAGAGGGCAGTAGGGGCAAGTGTGGAGGCAGCCCAAGAGCTGCAAGAGGACCTTTGAGATGTGCGAGCTGTCCAGTGAGAAGTACGAGAAGTACGTCTTAGCTGCACCTAAAGAGCTAGGAAGAAGTAAGCGGGGAAGTGCCCAGGAAGAGGTGGCAGAATGTGCTAGGACCCAAAAGAAAGAGAATGTCGTACAGTCAGAAAACAAGTGCTACTTACTGTGGTGAATACACACACAGAAAAATAGGAGTGGTAAGGGATGAGCTATGAAAGAAAAAAAACACCCAGGTAAAGTTGTGAATTAATGTAAGGCCTTTGCACTTACTTTGTCCTAACAGATCAAAGGGAAGTTACATGATAGTGTTTATATTTTGGAATGGTCATGTGTGCAGAGTGATTTAGAAGCATCTAAGGGAATCCTGCTATAATAAACAAGGCAGTAGTCCATAGATAGTATTGAAATTGGAAGAAAGTGTGGTAGATTCAGAAATTCTGCAGAGAAGACAGACTCTGCAGGACAGAAGGGAGTGGCTATGAGAGAGCAAGAGGAGTGGTAGTAGCACTGAGGTTCTAGGTCTCAAACAACTGAACAGATGTTGGCATCTGTCCTTGTTAATTATACTGAAGCCCACATTCTTGTGATGAATGCAAAGTGCTGCTGTGGTACAGTAGTATAGGGGTGAGCAGACTGAGCAGTCTGTCCTCACGGAGCCTGCTCTCAGTTGTGCAAGACAACAAAGAGAATAGGAGGTAGAACACATTACAAAATGATGTGTGCCAAGGACAAAACAAAGGAGGGAGAGGGATGACATGCTGGAAGAAGTTTTACAGAGAGGGTGACTTCCCAGTAAAGAGTAAATAAAGTTTAAATGTATGCTACTGTGTAAAATACGTAGAAGAGCCCGCCCATCTGTTCAAAAGTCCTGCACACACCATGGAGTATTAAGAGCTCACTGTAAGTGAGTTTCAGATGCTCAGTAGATGTGGAGTCTTATGTGTGGAGTAGGCTGGTTTCAGGGATGAAATACAACTTTGGGTGTCCCTCTGGTGTTGATGCTGTCATCTGAGTGTGATCATTTGGAGAATAAACAGAGAAGAAGGTCCTGTACCGAGCCCTGGAGCATCCCAGTCCTTAGAAACTGGGAGAGGAGAAGTGACTCAAGAGAATTACAGGAGAAAACCAGGCAGGTGTGATTTTTCTGGGACCCTGATCAAAACAGCATATCCAGTCTGGCAGTGTATAGGACAGTATGAGGTCTGAATCGAGGAAAGAACTACAGTGACATTTGCACTTAGCATCATGTGACTTTTGTAATAACAGCGTCAGTGGAAAAGTGATCACAGGAAGGAGTCCTGAAGAGGACCCAGTGGAACAGTGTGCAAGTAACACTGGTGCCTAAAGTTGTCCCTGCACAAGCAAGCGCTTTATCTCAAGTGACTTTGCTTTCTGGTGGTGTGGGGTGTGTGTGTGTGTGTGTGTGTGTGTGTGTGTGTGTGTGTGTGTGAAGTAGAAATGATAACATTTGTAATCTGACAGAAATTAGTCAGTCGATGGTCCAGTAGAGTTGGGAGGAAGGTACTAGAGCAATGAAAAGATCAGCCTTACCCAGCAGGCATATGCAGTTTTGCCTGTAGAAAAGAGACTGTAGAGTACACGGGCTCCGGTGAAGTCAGCTAGGAAGGTGGCTCTGGTTTTAGTGTTGAGTTGGGAGTGTTGAATGTGAAATGCTCAGGAGACATTGATGTGTGGGGTATGTCATCAGTTTAAAGCTCTGTCAGGTTTCCAATATAGATCTCAAAATCCACTGGTGTAGTAGATAGTATTGGAGCCAGGTGCTGAGGTTGAAGGAAGTACTCAGGGAGAACGTTTGGAGAGGAAGCGAGCACATGAGGTGGCATTACAGGAAAGCAGAAGGAGGGCGTTCCCGAAGGCAGATAGGAAGAAGCCACGTCACTGCTTACTTACAGTCAGCACCCTCATCTGGAAGTACCTGCTCCTGGGTGGTGACACTGATGACGGGCACAGAGCACTCTTAGCTTCAGCTGTTGCTGCGTACAGGTTCTTACCTGTCAGCGCCTGTGCCTTCTATCAGGATACACTGACAAGACCATAGTGCTGCACACTCATGACTTCAGACATGAGGGCCAGGTGAGGGCCACCTACACAGTTCTGAGGCCTACATGCTTTAAAACTGTGGTGAGACCTAGAGAAGACAAACTACTTTGGACGAAGGGAAAATGAGAAAGAAACGGCCAGGCCCAGCCCATGTTTTTCCGCTGACTTGGGACTACATAAGAGACAGCATTGAGCTGATGGAGGCTTAAACTGGGAAGAAGATTTGGTGGTAGTGCTAATTGGAACAGGTGCTTGTGGAAATAAGCATGCACTTGACTTTGGGAAATACAGTCTGGATTTATAGGTCAGAAGAATAACATCTGCACCTGCCACTTAGTTGGTCAGGAGAATACTGTACACATAGAGTAATCTAGCAGCTGATGGACAAAGCTAACCAGTAGGACATCTAGGCAAAGAGACACGGGTTCTTTGTACTACGTTTATAACTTTTCTGTTACATTGAAATTATTTCAAGCCAATATTATTAAATATCAAGATTCAGATAATTATTAATTTCTAAGTATTAACTGTTTTTACTGATGTTAATAAACTAGTTTATTCTGATTTCTACATATTTGCTATGTAACTGTTACACAAATATTTTTTTCAGTTGACTTTTGATCCAATTCCTTTTTCTGATTTTCTGTTTTGAATTGTGTTAGTCAAAGTGAAAGGGAAGAATTTGAAAATGAGTTCAAACAACAATATGAACGGGAAAAAGTATTATTAACTGAAGAGAATAAAAAGTTAACAAGTGAACTCGATAAGGTGAGTGGTTGGTTCTCCTTTGGTTGAGTGCATGCTGGCTGTGGAGCACTGTGGTTTATGCCATGATTGTCACTTTGTATGTGCTGTGATAGTTCAGGTGGCCGTGTTTCAATGACAAGTTACCCACTGTGTCAGACTTAGTTTTGCTCACCCCATCTTTTTGCCCTGTTGAACCTCTCCACATCACCACCTTTTGTTTGAGACACTATTTCATGTAGCCCAGGCTGAACTTGAACCTACTTTATGACTGAGATTAGCCTTGAATTACAAATTCTCTTACCTCTACTGGAATTACAGTCATGTACCACCATGCCAGCTCGTGTGTGTGTGTGTGTGTGTGTGTGTGTGTGTGTGTGTGTGTGTGTCTGTGTATGTGTGTGTGTGTGTTGCATATGAATGGGTACGTATTCTATATGGCTATATATGTGTAGAGACTTATTACTAACAATAAATTCACTAAAGTTATAAACTGACTAGTCCTAGTAGCTGTAGTTGGCAATGTTGAAAACAGGGAGCCTTCCAGTCCATCCACCAGCAGTCTCAAGATCTAAGACTTGTGCAGTTTCTCCTTGAACACAACTTGTCAGATTCCCTTCTGCCTGTAGTGCCTGCTCTGTTAGCGAGGATAAACTATGTTATCCACTGTACTGACTTAAATGTCGGTTTCATCCACTGATATCCACACAGGCATATTCATAATAAGAATTGACCAAATATTTGGGCTCCTCTCTTCCAGTCAAGATGACATATAAAATGCAAAACAATATGATTTCTCATCATGTAAGCAGTTCTGTGAAAAGCTTTTCTTAGAAAAGTTGTCCCCATCAACATTACATGTTAAAAAGGCTGGCCTAGGATCTCTGAAAATGTACAAGGAAGAAAGAAATGTAGCAACTGATGGCAGTGGGGACCATTTGTCAGGAAATGGGTGGATAGTAGTAGCATGAGACTTTTTTGACTTAAGAAAATTTTTGTACATAATACATCACATACGTGAAGAAAGTTGCCAAGCATACCAACAAACCCACACAAATCACTGAAGGAACAGCAGGAGGATGGAACAGCACAAACAAAATTACAAAATGAGAGGGAGGACAAGGCAGTCAGTATAAGCAGAGGTGTCAGAGTTCTCACATGCAGTGTGTATGCGTCGATGTTGAAATAACTGCAGTATATGTCCAAGAAAGGAGATGAAGTGAAGAAGTTGAACAAATAACTGGATTTTATACAGAATAATCAAACAGAATTTTGAAAAATTGAATTACCAAAATACTTAAAAGAAAGTTTTACCAACATATTGGAAACAGTAAATACACAACTAAATAAAAAGATTAGGGTTAGACAGGACTTCAAAAAAGAAAAAAGAAAACAAAAAGGGGGACATAAAAGTGTGGGAGACGTGATGAGAACTAACATGCAAATATTTGTTTTCTCAAAAGGAGAGGTGGGTGAGACTGTTGCAAAAACAACATTAAGGAATTAATGACCTAGATTATCCAAAACGTGTGTGTGTGTGTGTGTGTGTGTGTGTGTGTGTGTGAATAGGCATACATTTTTAAATGCCAGAGTCTATAAAGCTGCTGAATCACAACACTGCTCAAAGCAGGAACCAATATAGGATCCTAAAAGCAGCCAGAGAGGCTCATGGTACTCAAAGGGTAAAAGACAGAGAGCTGAACCTCAGTAGGAGAGAAGAAAAGAAGCAAACCTGGAGAAAAGAGAAGGCACTCTCCAAACACTGAAACAAAGTAACTGCCCTTGTAAATTGTTAAATGTTGAGTTTCATAAAGAAAACTGCAAATAAATAAGACATGCCAAACAATTGTGTCACATTCTCAGTGGGTCATGATTTAACATAAGAAACGTAGGTTAGACTTTTTTTCTAAATATAAATTTCAACAATGGGAAGTTTGTTTTCAATGTTTCTATGGTATTTGTGTGTACATGCGTATACAGATAGATGGAGTAGACTAGAAGTAGATCTTTCTCCCCCCCACCCCCCATCCCCTGCCCTTTTTAAGCTAAGGTCTCTTGCTGAAATTGGATGAAGCTCACTGCCTCGGGGACTGGATGGGCAGCGAGCAACAAGTCCCCAACTCTGCCCTATGCTGGAGTCGCAGGTGACAAGTAGCCTCCTGCCACATCGCCTTTTAGTGTGTCCTGAGGCCCAGAACTCAGGTGTTCATACTTGGCACAACAAAAACTTATTGACTGAGCCATCTTCTAAGCCCCACGTTTAAATTTAGGTATAAAATGTTTATATTTAAAGTGAAAGAGCCTCATTTTAAAATAATATATGTTACAGATAATTTTGTATAATAAAAATGCACTTTTCACCTGGAGTATGAGTGAGAGAAGATTACTGTTGAAGAGGTGGGGTAGTTGTTGAAGCTGGGTGTTGGGCTCTTGAGAAGTCACTTACAGTATCTATTTATTTTACTGATAAATACATTTATTTTACTTCAGTTTCTTTATTCTTTTGAACTAGTGTTCATTTGTATAGTTTCTCATATTTTAAATAATCTTTATTTTTGTTTTATGTATATAGATGTTTTACCTGCCAAATGCCTATACATTATGTGCATGACAAGTGCCTATGGAGGCCAGAAGAGGGTGTTGTATCCCCTTGGCCAGAGTACCAGTTGTTTTTCCAGAGGATCTAGGGTTGATTGCTAGCACACACATGGTGGCTCACAGCCAATGTTTTTATGTAATTGTAATTCTTTATAAGAATTTTATAAGTTAACAGGACATTTGCAGAAAAGGGAGGTGGGAATGAGAGAAGAAGGAAGAGAGAATTTGGCATGAGGAATTGGATAATTTTTTTCAAATTGATGAATATTCACAATTAAGACCAATTTCATGTAGGTCTTGGCAAAAGGCAAAGAAAGCAGGAGATTTCAAAGTGCTCATTGTTTCCAAATTCTTCAGTGCATTCTCAGTATTATTACATAGAATAATAAAAAGACAAACAATTTTAGTTGAAGGTTTTGCATTATTAGATGGGATAACAGGTATCTAAGTACTATAATGTCTTGTTCAGCCACTCATGCCTTCAAACTACCTTCCAGCTAACTTCGTTGTATGAAAGCTTAAGTTTGCGCAACCAGCACTTAGAAGAAGAGGTCAAAGATCTAGCAGATAAGAAGGAATCAGTTGCCCACTGGGAAGCCCAAATCACAGAGATCATTCAGTGGTGAGTGCCCTCCAGAGTGCTGTGGTGCGGGCAGGGCTGCGGGCAGGTGGGTGTGACTCGGAGTTCCTGACACCCTCATTGTCTTCCTTTGCCATGGAAATAAAGTTACTTTAAGCTTGTAAAAATGAAAAAGTAAGCCTTTAAAGAACTTGAGAAACACTTCCATCTGCTTTTGATGTTCCCGAAGATCAAAATTCCATATTTATGGTTATTTTAAGAAACTGATAGCCTGAGAAAAATGTAAAAGATAAACCATACAGTGTTTGTAAGTATAACATAGCAGTTCACATATGGCATTTTTAAAGTCTTAAAAGATTGTGACTTAGATTCACAAACTATTTCCTACACTCTGAGGACTAATTTTGATTATTTGGCCTATGAATTTTGTCATCTTCATTTACTAAGTGATTGTTACCATGTCTAAAAAGGTTTGCCTCTCTCTTACTACATGGAGAAAGAGGAACCCAGTGAAGACCTTTTTTCTTAACGTTTATATTTATTTAAATCTTTACCCATTTTAACCTTTATATTAAAATAGCTAGTTCCTTATATATCTACAAACCCATTTATTATTTATTAAGGATTTTAATTTCCTGTGATTATATCAGCTTAATCAGTTTTCTACTTTCTTTTATCAGATTTCTAATACCCTTCTTAAATCACAACCCAAATATGTCTATGCTGACCTAACTGTAGAGTTCTTCTGATAACTAATCTTTGCTTATACAAGTGCCCAGATTATGGAAATTTACTTGTGTTCCAGAAAACAGAACTGTTAGTTTATTAGTGTTTAATTCCTATCTACACCATTGGATTTGTATTTCTAAAGGGAATCATTTTAACACTTGGCCACGTTTATAATGGAGCTGAACAATAATAAAGGGTAGATCTGGAAAACTGCTCTATCGGCCGTGTTTCCAAAGCCTGTGACCCCAGCCCCTGCCCTGTTCCCAGTGACAAGGACAGTGGGAAGTGAGCCAAGTAAAGGAAGGGTTTTTATTCATGTTTAAAGACAGTTTTCACCGTGTGCTCATGGCCAACCTCAAATTCTTGGTCTTCCTGAAGAAAAAGGAGCAGCATCTGCACCATGCAGTGAAATAACTGCGTGTGGAGATGCCGAGTACCACGGGTGACAGAGGGCCACCATGTAGTCAGCTTAACGCTGCAGCGAAGCGCTGTGCTGCACTCTTCACTGGCCCATAATGCAGCTTGAAATAACTACACATTTCAACAGTAGGAAATGTGTTTTTTAAAAGTGTGTATGTGTGAGGAGGTAGGCTAGGATCAACTTCGGAATGCTGCTTCAGTCACCGTACCCTTTTTTTTAAAATGTATGGTTTGATAAATTTTCTGTCTAAATCATACTGATTTTTATTAACTCCGTGACCTTAAGATAATAAATAGAAACTGGACTTGGATTTATTTAAGTTTTAACCTTTATTATTTCATTATTATTTAATTAATATTTTTAGAAAACACGGGTGCTTCATTATAGCCCTGATTTCTACAGAATATCATATTTAAAATTTTCTAACTTCAGCTTTAAATAAAATATGTATGTTTTGTGAGATAAAATATGAGAATCTAAATAATGAGAAATCTTAGTATTCTTCAGAAAGCCTTATACTTGTCCAGTGTGAGATCTAGAGGGTCATCGTTTGTGGTTCATGGAGGATTTACTCTTTGTCAGATGTAAGCTGGGCTTCCGTAAACACTGCTAGCTTCCATTTGTACAGAACCAAATAGTTAATAAATCTGTTCCCACCTCCTGACAGGTAGCAGTAATAGTGTGGCCAATCTTTTAAAAGAGTTCTTTAAGTATTTCGCTAAGTTTTTGGCACTTGGTTCTTAATGAAGCTTTAAATTACATATGTCACTGAAGTTTTCCTGTGTTTTACTCTATACTGTGTCCACCTGTGTGTGTGTGTGTGTACTCTAGGGTGAGCGACGAGAAGGATGCACGAGGCTATCTTCAGGCCTTAGCTTCTAAAATGACTGAAGAGTTGGAAGCATTAAGAAATTCCAGCTTGGGGACACGAGCAACAGTAAGTCCTACCATCTCACACAGAGGCTCATCTCTGTAACCAGCAGAAAGCACATGATAAATCTGACTGCTGTAAGAGTTCTCATGGGAAATCTTTTAGATCTTTATAAGAAAATATAGCACATTACTGTTAGCTCTCATTGTATAGCTACTTATTATTGAACGAACTGAAAAAAAAAGTTATTTGTTTATTTATGCATATTTACTGTTATTTCTGGAAATGTATTGAAACGTAGTGAAAATGTATTTTCACAAGTTGTATGTTAGTTCTACTCAGTTATCAGTGATATTGATTATAACATAGCTGCTAGAGGATGGCCTTGTTGGTCATCAAAGAGAGGAGAAGCCCTTGGTCCTGAGAAGGCTGGATGCTGCCCCAGTATAGGGGAATGCCAGGACAGGATAGAGGGAGTGGGTGAGTTGGTGAGTAGGGGGGGGAAAGGGGATGGGATAGGGTGGTTTTGGAGGGGGAACCAGGAAAGGGGATAACATTTGAAATGTAAATAAAGAAAATAACTAACAAAAAATAAGTAAATAAGTAAAAAAATAAAATAACTGCTAGATTCACTTGTACTATGAAATTTAATCTTAAGAATAAAATAGGGAACTAAGACATAGCCATATTATTCTATAGGATATGCCCTGGAAAATGCGTCGTTTTGCAAAACTGGACATGTCAGCTAGACTAGAGTTGCAGTCTGCTCTGGATGCAGAAATAAGAGCTAAGCAAGCTATCCAGGAAGAGCTGAATAAAGTCAAAGCATCTAACATCATAACAGAATGGTAAGGTCCATAAGCTAGTCACTACAGTAGTTTGTAAGCTTGGTGAAGTTCCATGTTTCATTGCCTATCTGTTAGGGGTTATCGTTGTTGTTTGTTTATTTGTTTAAGCAAAAAAATGAAGACCAGAAGATCGGGAATACTGTTCAGTAGTATAATGCTTGCCAGGCATACCCAAGGCCAAAGGTCTGCCCCCACCTCCCTGACAAAAGTGAGGAACGGACTTTGGAGATAGCTCAGTCATTGAAGTGCTGGTGTTATAAGCATAAAGACCTAAATTTGGGCCCCATATTTAAAAATAAATGCTGAGAGCCATAGCATCTGCCTATAATCCCAGGGCTGGAAAGGGAGAGGAGAGGAGAGAGAAAGAGAATTCCAGCTCAGTGGCCAGGCACCTACCCAGATCAAAGAGCTCCAAATTCAGTGAGAAACTTTGTCCGATCCTAAGGTGAAGAGGAAGACACTGATGCTGCCCTCTGTCTTGCACATTTGTGCACACATACCCAGACACATACACATGAAACAGTGACCACAAAAAGTTGTCAAGATTTGAAAAGCAAAGATGTGATTCCAGATAACGTCTCCTACAGTCTTGCTCTCTTCAGGCTTGCCCACAGACGAGTCATTGGTGTTGGATAATAGTCCATTCTTTATTTTTCTCCTCATATGTAAAGTTTAGTTAACTCAATTTTTTTCTATTAAATCTAAAATTCTCTCACATTCTGTATAGAATAAAACTTGTAGCCAGAACAAAATATAAATATCTGAAAATTGGGGCCTCTACCATAGGTCTTTTACAAATGGTGATTTTATTAATGTTAAATTTTGTGGGTGTTTGTTTGGGGGGTTGAGATGTTAAATTTTGTAAAGGCAAAATAATTATGATTATTTTTATTATGATTATTTTCAAGGTTCTTCATTTATTTAAAATTAAGCAAACTCCTAGTATCCAGAGCATTTTGATACTAAACATATCCCCTTGATTCTTGTCATAACAGTAAAACAAATTCTATTTTAGATGCATAAATGATGAAACAAAGGTTTTTATTCGATTAGATATAAAAATGGTTCAAAAATAAGTCACAGGACTGGACAGATGGCTCAGCAATTGAGTACCCTCAATGGTTTTGCAGGGACCAAGGTTTGGTTTTCAGCAGTTAGATCAGGTACCTCACAACTGCCTGTAAGTCTAGTTCCATAGAATCCAGAAAGCTGGGGCCTCCTTAGGGAATCTGTTTGCATGTTGTACACATAAACTCATATAGACAGATAGACACACACACACGTGAAGAAAAATAAATAAATCTTTAAATAAATCAGTTGGTGGGTAACATTGGAACAATAGTAAGTTCACAGTAAAAATTAAACTATAAATTTAAAAATCCTTCTGGCTCAAAAAAGTCAAAACTTCCAAAACCCTGAGAAGAACCACAGGACTACAAATTGAGCTGTGAGTTGTTCGCCACCCTGAGACTTAAGCTATAGTCATTTTTTTCTTATCGAAGGGCAGACACACTCCTGTTGAATTACAAACATTTGGTGTAAATGACACAGGCATAAATTAAGCATGTTTTAATTAAATGTGCTTGTGAAGCATTGAAAGAGAAATTTTTCTGGAGAATATGAAGTAGACCTCACATAAAGAATTACCAAATGCCATTGAGTAAGTGTCAGTTTCCTCTTGCTTTAAATTGCAGTTCACACACTTGCTCATAAAGCCAAGCTGAGTCAGATTGACAGTAATAAGCGTGTGTATATGCTCTAGCTTCATGGTGGTATATGAAGAAAGTCTAACAGGATTCTAAAATTAACCTTTGGTTTCATAATATTGTTAAATGTAATAATTCGGCTCAGGGTCATCAGATGTCTCTATAAAGGCACGTGTAGCCTCTGCTCAGTTCTTGGTCACAGTGTGGCAGCAGCAATCCTGTTCTGATGCGTGTAGGTGCTAGGGGTTGAGCGAGGGCTTCCTTCACACAGGCCAGGCAAGTCCTCTGCTACTGAGCCGCATCCCAGACCTGGTAGCCACCATCTTTACCTAAATGAATGAGCCTGGCTTGCTTTATTAATTTGCATAATAGTGGGTGGCAGGCTGCATTTGTCTTCATGCAGTAGTTAACAGTTTTCTAATTTAGCCTCACAGACATTTAAACCCAGTAAGTCCAGCTACACAAAACTAATGACTGTTTTCCTTTCCCTGCCTATTTAAGTAAACTGAAAGATTCAGAGAAGAAGAACTTGGAACTGTTGTCTGAAATCGAGCAGCTGATAAAGGACACTGAGGAGCTTAGATCTGAAAAGGGTATGAGAATGTGTGTTTGCATCAGCGCTTGCTGTACTGAATGGTCATTGTTACAGAAGAGCCAGCTTACTGCATACATGGAGAACTCTACATTAGCAACCACACGTGGACACACCCTGGAGAGTTCATACAAACACACACTCATGCATATATACATGTGCATAGATATATACATGCAGACTGGATGAGCTATTATATATTAATGTACATCATATTAAGAATTTTTAATTACAGAAATAACCACTTTGGCATGAGTTTGACTGTTACTTCAGTGTTAAAATATACTTCATGAGTAACTTTTGAGTTGGGATAAAAGTATTTTATGATGTATTTATAATGTTCTCACATGTCATATGAGGTAGTCACTTCAGCAGTGGTGCTGTATGGTAACATTAGAACTTAGTTAATAAACTTGAAAAGGGGGAAGTTGTTTTGGGGACAGAGTCTTGTTGAATAGCTCATGGTGTTTTTGAATCTTCTTGCCCACTTCCTCAGAGTGCTAGGATTATATTTATTAGCACTTTGTATGTGCCTACAGTATATAAAATCTTATGGGTACAGGAAAAACAGTCAGGGAAACTATAAAATAATTAAGATGACTAATTCAATATTAAGTGTTTGACTAATGAATTATTTGGGTGTTTGTTGTCTTTTTTCAGGTTGATGCTTACGTTGTTTGTCTTTTAAGGGTTCCCAGAATATATTAGTATTTTCTTGAGAACTTTTGCTCTTCTTTTTACATGTACCTAGCTCAGAGCATGTCATAACCCTATGGTCTAAAACTCTTATACAATTTTTCCATAGTGTGGACATTACAACGGTGATGATGATTTAGTAAAAATAAATTCAGAATGTGACTTATTTTAGTAAAGACATTTTATATAGAATTATCAAAAATCCATTTTTCTGGCAATGACCATCATTAATTACTGGATTATATAAGGGCTTTGTTTTTGGCTAAGAGTTTCTCTATTATTTCCCATATCCATAACACAGAGAGGATTGGGTCTTTAATGCCTGCTTATACTAAGGAGAACAGACTAGCCACATAAAAGCACTAAGATACCTTATGATACCTTTTTTCGTTGATTGAATTTCTTTTTTTTTTTTTAAGATTTATTTATTTTATGTATTCACCATTGCTCCCTTCAGACACACCAGAAGAGGGCATCAGACCCCATTACAGATGGTTGTGAGCCACCATGTGGTTGCTTGGATTTGAACTCAGGACCTCTGGAAGACCAGTCAGTGCTCTTAACCACTGAGCCATCTCTCCAGCCCATTGATTGAATTTCTTAATGACAAAAGTGAATAAGAACTCATAATACCAGGATGAGCCATCCTGCCAAATGATCATGCTTGATTTTAATTCATAGACAGTGGAGAAGTATATTAAGGAAGAAAAACAATATGTAATATGAGTGCCTGTGGTCCTAAAAGCAATTTAACCAGAATGACACCTGTGCCAAATAAAAGTGAAAGATCAAATTGACTGCATTATTTTTTATATTATATCCAAACTTAAAAGACTTTTAAGTTTCTGGCACATTGCTTTATGAAAGCATGTTAAACAAAGGCTTTCTTATTCAGAATATTGCAAAATTTCATTATGTTACAGCATGATGTAATGTGCTATTTATTGAGTTTACAAAATGAGGGCAGAGTCCTTTTCTATATTTTATTTACTATTCTATTCCCAATATCTAGAAAAGTACCTGGTATAACATTTGTGTGTGTGTGTGTAGAGAGACACAGACAGACAGGCAGACAGACAGATTGGGGGGCGGGGTCCATGCCTTGGCATACATACAGAGGTTAGAGAACAACCTTCAGAATTTTGTTCTCGCAAATTGTGTGTCTTAGAGACTGAACTCAGGTCTTCAGACTTGGCACCAAGAGCCTTTAGCTGCTGAGCCATCTCAGCTGTTCATAGTAGACTCATGATAAATATGTGTTGACTAAATATCTGAACTGCCTGTTTGATAATTATATTAAAATAATATTAATATCAAGAAGCACATAAATCAGTGATTATGAGATGATTAACTGTGTAAAATGCTTATTTTGCAAACATGAGTATCTGATTTCAGATTCTGAGCACCCACATTTCCATCATCCAGGGGTGATACACCTAAAATTCCAGCACTGAAGGGGAAAAAAAACCCTGGAGTTCACTGACAAGCCATTTTATCCAAATGTGAGCTTTAGTTTTAGTGAGAGACCATGTTTCAAAAACAAAACAAAACAAAACGGAGAGCAACAAAGCAACCTGACAACTGACCTCTGACCTCTGACCTATAAATGTACATGCGTGGTCATACACCCAAATAGAGACACAGAGAGCACCTGCCCTGTGCTAGATAAACACAAACAAGTTGGCAAGTCTTCACAGTAGAAAAGTCAAAGCTGTAGAGTGGGGGCTGGAGAAATGGCTCAGCATTCAGAGCACTGGGTGGTCTTCTAGAAGACCATGTTTAATCTCCAGTACCCAGAGTAGCTCACAGCATCTGTAACACCAGTCCCAGGGTTCTGATGCCTCCTGCTGGCCTCCACAAGCACTGCATGCACATGGTGCACAGACATACATGAAGGAAAAACATTCATATATGCAAAATGTTTTTAAATTAATTATAGGCTATCTCTGCTTTATCTCCCCTAGTATTATCATCTTTATATTTAGAGATTTTTTTTTGAGATATATATTTAAATTATCATAGCCAAAAATATATGTAAATTTTTTTAAAAAAATTAATCTGAGAAAAAAAATGAGTTTTGGATTCTTCATTTTTCAGTAAGCTAATACGTGAAATAGCAAAAAATGTAATTAACTATATTTGTTTTTATTAATGAGATAAAGATTATATTTCATAAATGCTGAAAATATTTTTAAAAAGTATTTCAAAAGATATACCTTGTTTGGCTGGTAAATGAATTTAGAAAAATCACAAATAGACAAGTTTCTAGTTTTATATTTTTTTCAAATTGCCCAAAAGATATTTTATTATGATGTAGTAGATAAGTGATTCTGAACTTTCTTAATGCTGTGTGATGCCTTAATACAGTTCCTTATGTTGTGATGACCCCAACCATAAAATTATTTCGTTGCTAGTTCATAACTGTAATTTTGCTACTGTTATGAATCTTAATGTGAATATCTGATACACAGGATATAGATATCTGTGAAAGGGTTGTTTGACCCCCAACAGGGTCCTGAGCCACAGGTTGAGAACTGGTGTACAAAACGGAGAAGTTAACTAGTGACTGAGGACTATCATGTAAGCTAGTCTAGTTTAACTGTTGAGTCTGGGAAACACTAGTGGATTTTGGATTTTTAACTGTGTAGAGCTAATATGATCAACTTTGAAACATAGTAGTTTTATTTATAAAAACTTTGATAGATTGAGAGAGGAGAGGTTATCCATGAAAATTATTTTTAGTTGTTCTACTTTAAAAAAAAAAGTTGCTGCTGTTTTCTAGGTATAGAGCACCAAGACTCACAGCATTCTTTCTTGGCATTTTTGAATTCGCCTACCGATGCCCTGGATCAATTTGAAGTAAGTAAGGGCTCTGAAGGCCCTCGGGGTCTGTTCACAACTCACTCTGGGACCTAAATTTACATGCAGTAAAACTTTAATTGCAGCAGCATAGGAGAACCTAGCATCATATAAATAAGTGGATAGAAACATGGAAGGGGGGAATGTCTGCATTCTTACGGAAGTACGACCACATTTGTATGTAATATAAACACCTAAGAGTCTGAAACCAAAAGCTGTTATTAGACTTAAAGCAATTTCAACTTCAACCCCCTGAAGAAACGGTGAAAGCAGGGAAAATCCCAATTTTTGAAAAAATTTTCCTTTTCTCCAAAGCTTGGAGGCACAGTAAAAATAAGTGAAAGCAAGAGCACGCACTATAGCTCCCTGCCGGCTCGTGTTCCGAATCAGTTCCTGAAGGAGCGTGCGCTAGAGTTGCTTGTTGATAAAGGTGCTAATCTACATTTTGTGAGCTGCACTCTGAAAGAGTGATTATGTAGCTCTTTGTCATTCTTTCCTTCTTATTTAAATATTTAGGTGAAAAAAGTAATATAATGTCAAAGTATGTTTTATGTCAGAAAATATAAGTTATTGGTTATGGCCTTGTGCAGCAGTTAAAAATCCTGGAATCTATGTGCAAGGCTTGGCTCTAAGAACTGGAATGTGCAATGAGCACAGATGACAGATTGATCCCTCTCATCGCTTATATTCCATCCAGAAGAGTTTGGAGCAGAGACTCCGATACCCTGGTTCAGTTGTTATGTTCAAAAGTGTACCATTGATTTAATTAGCAGTGATTTGCCATGCACTGCCACTTTATTACATTGGGGACAGTAACTGAATTTCATTTCTTGGGGACGGGAGAAAGAATCACTCTTTGAGAAGTAATCCCTAAGTTCTTGACAGTGGTGACAGTAACTGCTTTTCTCATTTGAACAAATGCCATTTGCCTTTTGATTGTTTTGCAAAATTTTGATTTATTATTTGTTTGTATTAAATTGCTTCATCCATATTTTCTATTTTTTTATTGCTGAATTCGTTAAATAGGATTCCTTTTCTTCTTCCTCATCCTCACTGATTGATTTTTTGGATGACGTAAGTCTTTGATTTTCAACCAATGCATCCTTCAGTAAAAAAAGATCAGTGAATTGATTTGAAGAATTTACCTAGTAATGCAGTCAGTTTTAGAAGTATCATTTGGAAATATATGTGAGCCAAATGCTTCCTTCTTATAAATATAATGGTCTATCATTATTAAATGTAATATAGTAAAAAAACCTTTTGCTTTGGCCTTTGGCAAATCTCTGTTTCCATTCTTTACGAGAAAGACTGGAGCGCTTGCTTGTGCACTGTCTGTCTGTGATAACCGGCGCATGGGTTTGCTTTTACTCTCTTCTTTTCTCTTTAGCACTTTGCTGTTTCTGTGTTGTTACTTTAAAGGAATCCTCTGATGGAGTAATTAAAAAAGTGACATTTTAAGAATTAACATCTTAGTTTTATTATAACACAGTAAGAATATAAATTAAATTTTAATGCAGACAGATTTCTAATGTGCAAAGTGATTTTAAGTAAATTTAAGTAATTTTAAGTAAATTGTGCTCTATATGCCTCATTTGTCTGCATTAATATATTCTATCTGAATTAATTGTGTAGATTTAACACTGTTTCCAGTAAGTGTGTGGCGCATCATTCCCCACCTGCACTGGCTGTTACATTCACTTTCTGTTCCACTTTAGATGACTCAGAATCTTTGATATCCTGTTGAACTTGCAAACTCTGCAGGAATTAAAAGATGAAAGAGTTTAAATGTAAACAATGTACATTAAGGTATTTTAAATGAGGGGAAATTCATTAAATGTTTTATTCCTAATATTTTGTTAAAGTACAATATTATATTCAGAAGATGATTTCAGCATGATTTTCACTGGAAATTTTTTTATATTATTTTTCAAATTCATAAACAACAAAGAGACTTTTTGGTGTGTTTGAAAATATACTCAAACCTGTTTCCCTCCAAAATAGAATTTTTTGTTGTTCTTAAAACAATTTAATAATGCTGGATGGTTCTGCAGTATAATTGAAAGATAACTGTCCTGAGAACATCACATTCCATGTCACGGTCTGCTGTTTGTTGTGCTAAAACAATATTGTACTTTCATTATCTCATTAGAAAGCTTGAGGAAATTACAGAGTTCTATTTACCAATCAACTATTTTCACTTTTCCTAAACAAGTTCTTGCCTCCATCCTCTGCTTTCCCATAAGCACTCGGGCTGTAAAACCTGAGCAACTCCATAGAGATCCGGAGTGTCCTCTGCAGACTCCTGCCGCAGGGCAGGACCACTCTGACCTTGCACCTCTAGATGTAATGGACGTGCACCCAAGCCAGACCCATTCATTCCCAGCCGCACATTCTCTCTCGGACCCCTCAGCAACTGTTAGGCAGCACAGCCTGAATCTTAGAAAAGGGAACAGGGGTTCCCAGTACACAGTGAGTGAGAGTGAGCCGATGAACAAGCTGCTGAGTCTCTGTACGGGTTGTTTGGGGATTTTTGTTTTGTTTTGTATTTGCTTCACATTTTACCAAGGCACAAGTTGCTGTTCTTCCATTGTTCTGGCAAACCTCATAAGCTGCCTAATCTACTTTCTAACATGGAGTTTGAAGGAGATTACCTGGCCTTTGAATACCTAGGCTTGCCCATCTGACAAATAGTTGAAGTTATGGTCCTAGTCTCATAAAGTTTGATTATTTAAAGGAATTGTATAATGCCTTCAGGAATTTTAGTCCATTCCCTTACTAGCTCGGTTGTCTTCTCTTCGCCTTTAGCTCTATCTCTTGTTGCCAGTGTTAGCTCACTGAAATGCTGCTGTCCTTGCTCCTTACTTCTTAGTCTTCCACTTGCTAGTAATATAAACCACAGCACCTTCTTTGGAATGGTCGAATCCCATTACTGTTGGAAAATGATAGGGTTTTTTTCTATTAGAGGGAGAGCTAACAGTGAGCTCCCATTTAAAAAAAGTGTTCTGTTCTTAATTTATACTTTATTATATAACCCTCTTGTTTCTTTTGTTTGTTGTTTATAACTATGATTGTGTTTCCCAGTGTTAACAATTCACTCATTTTATTATTGAAGTCATAGTAAAATTATGTTTCAATAGTAGCATTGAATCTTGGTATGTTCCTGTTTCACATCCATCATATGATACAATGAAACACAAGTTCAGTAGCTCCTATTGTTAGGTATTTAGATTCTTAAGGAGTAATTGAATCTTCATTCTTCTTTATCCACATCTGGTTATATTATTCATCTTCCATATAATGTGTGACTTTCCCTGCAGTAAGTAGGTTCTAGTCCTTAAATAACCTCAAATACCATCCTTCTAGTCATTCACTTCTATCTTCTATTATTGCTATAAAAAGGAATGTTGAAGGACTAATGTTTAATTGCAGCTGGAGCCTCCACATTTAGGACAGAGGGATCACAAGTTTAATTTGGTGTTGTGTCTACATATCATCTGTCTTCTCAGTTCTTCCCCACATGCATGTCCAGGGTTACCTTCAGAGTTGTCAGTTTTGTTACTATTAGTCCTTGCCTCCAAGTTTACCTTCTGCTCTTCTCCTACTTTTATTCTTTGATTTGGGCTACTAAAATTACTGTTTCATTGTTTAGAACAACACGGAACTCGTCTCCTATTCACGATTTTTCCTGAGATTGTTTTGTCTGTTTATTTACAATTCATATGAATGCTGGAATTTTTATCAGGATGGGGAGATGGTAAGGGCAGGATGCCTTAAGTCAAGCTGTGTAGTTAATCCTGTGTGGGAGTAGCTTTGGTTCATGTGATTCCAGTCATGTTGATGCCCAGGAAAGAGAAGAGTCAGGCAGAGCAGGGTGTATGCTCAGCACTCTGCGGCCCTGCTGGAAGAGGATGGCTGTTGGGCTGCTGGCACGCAGTGCGGACTTCATCGAGGGCGGTGGCCTAAGCCTTTGTTTATCACACCTTCCCGTTTGTGAGGGTGGCCTTAGCAAGGGTGACTTTTAGGGTTTTCATCTTTAGGGAAAAACACAAATGTAGAGACAGGATTTGTGTGGCATTTCTTAACACACATAAAGAGACACATAGTTTAATGGAAATGAAGGGCACCATGACAAGAGGATATAGGAAGGGCTTCCAATATTTAAATTGCAGTAGAAAAATAACATAATCTCTTCTTTTGTGGAAATCTATATCTCTTCTACCTTTTCTTTTCACTCAGCTCCATACATATCTCTAATCCTGGTGAGTTCACATGAGACCCAGCCTCATGTTCTGCATAGCCAACCAGATGAGGACAAATAGAAATTAAAGTTTTAGTATCTGAAGTTCAGACATGGAAGAAGATACTGGATCCGTAATCCAGCTTTCTGTTTACCTCATTTTGCTTTTCTTCCTCATATTCTGTCAAACAAGAGAAATGAGTTATTTCAGCAGGCAGAGTTTATGCATAAATTTTAGCCTCAATTAAAATCTTACTGAAATGCTCCAGAATATTGAACTCAGTCATGCTTCCTCCCTTTGCTAGTGTATTGATTTTACCATCGCTCTCATAGTGATTCACAGACCTTACATTTTCACATAGCCATTCTCCAGGTCTGAAAATGTTGTCAAGGTGGACAGTACAGAACTAGGCTCTTGTTTCCTCTGTTGTCAGTGCTGATGATTCCTAACTTAGTTCTCAGCATTTTTAAAAGTCGCCTTTGAAAAGAGTAGGAGTTGGTATGTAAATGTATAAACCAAAGCTCCTTAATTATATATTTCATGGGTGGGGTGTGTGTGTGTGTGTGTGTGTGTTTTACTGTGGTTCAAATATGTTTTATTAAGTGTTTGCAAACAGTAATTCAAAATTAAATAGACCCATTGTCGAAATTGTTCACAACTTGATGGACCACTGCCATGTGGATCACCCTGTGTGTGCAGTGAAAACTTCAGCCTTAGACCACATCTGAGTACTTGAGTACTTGTTTCCTTACTGTTATTATCCTACAGCTTTTCCTGGATATCAGTGGACTTGAATGTATCAAAATGATGGTGTTGTACATATGTCTGTATGCTATATGTTGGTACAGAAGGCCTGGGGCCTGTCCTATGAGTATGTGTAACGTGGTGTTCTCTCTCTGTTGAAGCGCTCTCCGTCCTGTACTCCAGCTAGCAAAGGCAGACGTGTAAGAGACTCTCGCACTGTGTGCTGTCCCAATGCCTTCTGCCTGTGTCCTGCCCCTGGCCTTTGGCTGCAGAGCCCTTGAGCATGCCCCATGTGTCGTTGCATCTCTCCTGCATGTGCTGCTGTTCTTGCCGCCACTCCTCCTCTCCTCTGCTCTCCTCCCTGTGGCTCTCTCTAGTCCTTCATTTTGGCTTTGGCAGCAGAGCTTTAGGAATGTTCTTCATGTAAATTTATACAACTAAGCCACAAAAATAGTAAGATACCTTTTAAAGTGTGCTTTCTAAGTTATTGAAACACAAGGTAAATGAATTTCTCATAGAAAATCTGATACATGCAATGTGTAGAGTGTCCAGGCCATTTGTAGACCTCCTTGACTGGATTTCACATTTTCTGAAGAAATTGTGAGGTAGGTATTTAATGGATGTCAAAGAAATTTCCCTAAATATCTTACACAGTATAGATTTAGGAAAATAATTTTAATAATGGTTTTTATTGTAATCTAAGATAAATTCAAGATTTAAAAAGCTTCTATACATTATTGAGTCTGCAGACATCTTCCATTGCCAGTGCAAGCTCCGCACATCTGGACCTCAAAGTGTTTGGCCACATCCCAGGCCCTGTGTGGCTCTGATGAGCTCCAGAATCAGTATGTGGAAAGGTCTCGGACTTTCATAAGCCAGCCTGTCCCACCACCTGCCACACACACCACTGAGATGCTTAAGTGCATTTACATGCGGTGTTAAATAGCTCTAAAGGACATTCACTGGCAGATAAAAAGTGTAACTTTAAGCTATCAGCTTCATGATTAGCAAGCACCTTTATTCCACAATTCCTAGAGATGGAAAGTTGGAGATGATTTACTTCTTGGTGAACATGAGAAGTAGTAGGATGGCCTTTGATTCTTGTGTTCTTTCTGAGCTGATGAAGGGTTGTTGTCGCACAAACATGAGTAATGCTAACGTAACAGATAATTTGAGCAGCCCCTTCAGCTGTCAGTGTTGGGCTCAGTGGGTCTGTGAGTTCATCTGCCCTCTATTAGTACAGGTCTATAAAAGATTTCTGCTTCTGCAGATGTCCTGAGTGTTTTATAGAGTTAAGCCGGTAGATACTTGTATCTATCAAATTAATCTTAATATATGGTAACTAATTTTGTGATGGGAAGGCTAGCATTTGTCTGCCCATCTGTACTAGGTTTGAAGTATCAGCCTGAGAACTGAACGAATTTATGATGGCTTATTTTTAATAAGGTTATAGTTTAGAAAGGGTTTGTTTTATTGATGATTTTATTAAGTATTAGTTTTATCTGATTATTAATCCATGTACACTGTGGGAGATTTGACCACGTAGAACATTTAATTGACTCAAGAAATAAGAAAAAAAATTGAGGGAAGTGACTGCTCTATGATTTTCACTCCCAACCCTGGATCTTTATATGACAGCATCTAATAAGCTGCCATTAGCCAGAACCTGCCAGTGTGGTAGTCCTGATTATCTCCTTTCCCAGCTTCCTCCATTTCCTCCTCGGCTTAGTAGCTGACTTTTTTCTTTAATTTGTAAAGCAATGTGTTTTAAGGACATAATTGAAGAAGTATAAATTGCCCAGTAGTTAAATGGGAACTTAACTTACTTTGTAGTGGAATTGTAGTCTCTGGGGCATGGCTGTAACATTGTTATTTCCCTAGGACACCGAATACTTAACCATTCCTAATTGTGGTTCTGAGTCTAATGTTGACATAGGATTTCATATATGCCATGTTTTCAGATGGTTAAATGCTTTTGTAAACTTAAAATTCTTTCCCTTGAAATAGCACAGAAATAAGTTAACATCCTAGAGTTGGCCATTTCTATGCTATTAAACCTCATTTGCAGGTTGAAGACTTAAAGTTCTATTAAATAATGAATTATGTATACTATAAGAAAAATGTTATAAATAGTATTAATATATTGTTAATGTATGGATACAAATGACTAGGGAGAGTTCCGTCTGATTCTTTTAATACTGAAAGGCACAGACTGTCTCATTTCAGATTGTTCCTTTAGAACTTGGAGCAGAGACCATAAAGAGTCAATGTAAAACTTAATTTCCTGTTACTTTCCTAGGGCATAATTCTCTAGAGTCCATATTCAAGTCAAAATACTGAAAATAACTTTAGGAGAAATTTCCATAAAGAAATTTCCAAAAATGATGTAACTAGTAAGACTGTACCTAAGTCTATAAGATTAAGTAATTTTTACTTGTTATAGGATAATACAATATTATATTTACTATTTTCCAAATGAAATAATACTTCTATAATACTAGAGGTTGGTCATAAGCTCAGTTAACAGAAATAATTATTTCACTAAAAGTTTTGTGTTCTGAACACAAAACATTAGCTTCTTTATTTCAAGAATGCTTCTAGCTAAACAAATTTGATTTTTTTTAAAAAGTAGATTTTTTATTTCAAATTATAGTTCCTTACACAAGCAATATATTAGATGCAAGCTGCTTTTACTAAATTATAATTTATTATCTGCATTAAATATCAGTCTTGTTTTACTTTAAAACAAGTTGCGTGTGTGCGTGCTGCCACCTGGGTGGCTCTGTGATCTTGAGAGGTAGAGTATCAGGGACACAGAGTCAGGGTGACGCAGTCACAGCCATTGTCTTAGCTCTTGCTTATTGCAAAACCATGCAGTGCAACAGAAGTAATTCTTGGTGAAATCATCTGAAAATCAGACAGTTGCCTGGTTCTGGAAAGAAAAATACTTTTATTTTATTACAGGACTTTAAAAATATATTGTGAGGATAATTTGCTAGAAAAATCTTAATACATTCAGGGACCATTGTGGACTTCTTGCATGATCCTGTCATGCATTAGGAACAAAAAAAAATCACAGTATTTGGCTTTTTATTATATACACATTATTTATTTGAACTAGGAGAGCATAAACAAAACTGACAGTATTGTAAATGTCTTTTATTTCCTACTCATTAGAATAAGTCATTAAAATATGTTTTCTTAGAGAAAATGAGTTAATAAGAATAGAAAAAGTATTTTTTTAAAGTACTCTTTCTCAGTGGATTATAATTTTAAAATATTGAGTAAATTTTTTATACTGTTAGATTAAGATTTGCTTCTAAGACTGTCTGACCAATATCAGAATACTCCATCTATTAATATTATGTGTTGCTTTTTAGCTATTTACCTTTTTATTGTTGTTTTTATAATTATCAAGATAACTATTAAATTAATGTAGCTCTGCTCTTATGTATATTATATTTATTGGCTTTTACTATATTAGTAACTCAATTGACTACTTGGACTTAATGCTATAATATCTTTAGTAGTGTCCATGGGTTAAATACAGAAATGATGATTACATTTTTAAAAGGTTTTAGAGTGCACTGTGTAAAAATGTCATTCATGTTTGTGTATATGAATTATTGTTAGCTACTCTTAAAATCAATCTTAGGCATCTTTAATTCTAGTGTATTTAATGAATATTGTGAAATTTTTGTTAAGTGCTTTTAATGGTAAGAATAAACCATTAATTATGAATACATTGTAAGGATTAGGATGTAATTATAGTTAATTGTAGTTAAAATGAAAACCACAGTCATGTTGGTGATGATAAAACTCTGGTGAGGAGCATGTGTGACATGTTTTCCTCGTCTGCCTTGTTAAGCTGCGTTTGAGAGAATATTCACACTGGTAGCAATCCCGGGACAATGTGACAACGCAGTGTCTTTATTTCCTTAGCTTCTGTTTTTAATAGAATCTTTTAAAAGATTTTAAGTTTGATGTTCAAAATTTTTTTTTGCCTTGAGTGTCTTCATGTTTAATTATGCTTTTTGTTTCTTGCATTTATTAGAATTATGCATAGAAAAGTAGAGTGGTAATTTTCAAACTCCATAGTGTTTTTTTTTTCAAAAATCAGAATGTAATTGTAAATGATATAGTTGGATTTTTTAATATTCCCTCTCAATGCCATTTCAAAGTACTACTGCTATGTAGTTACTTAGTTTCTTTTAAAAAGTTTTAGTTTAAGAGCATACAGCTCTAAATGCACATATAGTGGTTTTTGCTGTTCTATTTTATTGTAGCTAACACTGGTTTGTCTTTCTAAAATATTACTGTAGTTTTCAATATAGCCTGGGTTTACTTGATGCAGCTAGGAAAGTAATTTTTTTTTTTTTTTTTGGTTTTTCGAGACAGGGTTTCTCTGTGTAGCCTTGGCTATCCTGGAACTCACTTTGTAGACCAGGCTAGCCTCGAACTCAGAAATCCTCCTGTCTCTGCCTCCCAAGTGCTGGGATTAAAGGCGTGCGCCACCACCGCCCGGCTTAGGAAAGTAATTTTTATTTCCTCATTTTTGTTCTCTTTCCTTGACACTAATTAGTGGAAACTAGCTAAAAAGAAACAATAAATTAATACATGGCAGAAATTCTTCAAAAGAAAAAGATGTCTATTAGAGGGTTCAAGAATTCTGAAGTCAGCAATCACAAATTAAACTGATAGTGAGTCTTTCTTTGTCTAGCAGTTCACTCGCTGCAATGCCACATCTCCATGGGGTCCCAGAGTGTGCTGGTAAATGTCTTAACACCTGACTCTGGTCGATACACTGCTTAATAAACTGCCAGCTTTGTGATAGAAAGTCCTGCTCACCCATGGACGGGAAGGTGGTGCAGCCGCATGCTCCGATGCTGGTGCCGGACAGTATAGCACTGTGCTCGTTTCTGTTGGCCCACATTCCCATAGCTCAGAGAGTAGGCCTGCTGTAAAACTTTGGTCTAGGATTGATGAAAAACACAAGCAATTTGCCCTTGACTGTAGAGATATTGAAGTCACAAGACCTAGAGGTAAAAGTCATTTGAACTATTTATTCCTATTCGCAAAATTACCTTGTATCCAGGGTTTTTTGTCTTACTGTTGGGTATAAGTGTTCCAGGCTTTCATGATCACTCAAAAAAAAAAAAATTAACTTATTCTTAAAATAGCGCAGTTTTCAATGTGTAACAAATTTTCCACTGGGACACTTCATAACAACTTGTATGATTGAGTCCTTTTAGGTTCTTACTGTAAAATATTTCAGAGCTGCTTCTTTACCTTGCAGTTTATATAATTAAATAGGTAATAGAATAAGGAGAATGTAGGAAGTGAGAAACACTCCTGTTTTATATAGCTAATAATACAATTTGATTACCTTCTCCTTGGCTGCCCCTAAATAAAGTTGTGAATGGGGCAAATTTGTCTTGAGACTCATTTTATTCTTTTACTCTCCTCTTCCTGTTCACAGTTCACTGTCAAAAAAAGAAAATATAACTTGGCCTCTATGATTCTTATTGCTTTGAATGTTTCTGTCGTGGCAGCACCTTGGCAGAACATAGAGGACTGGCCGTGCAGTAAAGAGTTGGATTCAGGCCTAACTTGCAACTTCTCAAAGCATACCAGTTTAAGGAATCATCTGTGCCACACATACAGAGCTGGTAGTAGTATCCCTCAGCAGTTCCAGTTTTTACAACCTGAAAACAAAAGACTCAAGTTGATTAGTAACTAACTGTGTTGGTTATTTTCACCAAACCCTTACCTCGTGGATTATATGAATGGTGGTCTGTGCCCACCACCCTCAGAGGCCTTGGTGGATATACCCATAGAGGGCTGCTCCTTATGTTCACCATTCCTAGTCTGTAACTCCTGCAAATTTACCAGATGATAACAATTCTCCATATTGACCAAAAGGTGACGGTTTTATATGAGCAACATATCACAACTCCAGAACAGTTTTTATTCTGGTTTCATTTCTGTTTTTGTGATTTTAAAAACAAAAAAACCAAAAGCCCCAAACCAACACCTGATTAAAAGCAATATAGTAAAGGATTTAGTTGGCTCACGAATATCACCCATTATTTGAGCGAAGTCACAAAGCTGGTCAGCCACATCCATCACCAATAGCAGAGAGAATAAATAATGCACTCATGATGCCTGCCTGCTCTCATCTAGGTTGTTCTTGTCTTATATAGATCAAGACACCCTGCCTAGGGAATGGCGCTGCCCAAAGTCAGCTGACTCTTCCTATATCACAGCAAGCAAAAGGCTCTCTCAATGATAAGCCCGTAGGCCACTGACCTAGATAATTCTTCATTGAGGCTCTCATTCCTAGTGACTCTCAAGTTGTAGCAAGTTGAATTTTAAAACTATCCACCATCTGCAGTAACCAGCGCGCCAGCTCTGCTGTGGGACTTCTGCCTGGCAGAGGGACCCCGCACTGGGCGGGAGCCTACCAGCTTTCCTTCCGCGACCTCTGTTCCCTCAGACTGCGCTGAAGAGACAGGTACCCCAAGCTCCCTATCCCCAATATAACATCACTTGGGACACGGCCTGTTGGGGCTTCCGTTAGTGCCCGAGAACGGGTCAGCACTGTGGTCGGCTGGGTGCCAGATCGGCAGGCCATCGCGTCTGCAGGGTGAGCGGCGCCACGGAGAGTGTGCAGATTGCACTCCGCCATCTTTGCTCCAGTGACTGGGAAGTTGGGACAGCCAGGTTCTGAGACAGACAGGCATAATATCACTTGGGTCTCGGGCGGCTTGTGTGTATGCGGCTCCCAAGTGCGGGACTGATCTGCAGTAACCAGCGCGCCAGCTCTGCTGTGGGACTTCTGCCTGGCAGAGGGACGCCCCCTCCCCCCCCCAGGAGAGATCACTCACCCCTGCACAGGGCAGGAGCCTACCAGCCTCCCTTTGGCGACCTCTGCTCCAGGAATCCACTAGGCTGAGCCTTTGGATGTGCAAGGCCTCCCCAATATAAGATCACTTGGGGCAAGGCACATTAGGGCTCCAAAGTCACTCAGGAGCAGGCAGGCCCCAGAAATCGGTGCCAGGGGAATCCTGGCAATCCAGGGGGGCAGAAATAGCTTTGCAGACTCACAGGAGGTCCAACCAACAGCCAGTGGCAGCAGGACCAACTAACATCAGAGGTATCCAGATGGCAAAAGGCAAACGTAGGAATGTTACTAACAGAAATCAAAGTAATGTGGGACCATCCGAACCCAACTCTCCAACAGCAGCAAATCCTGGATACCCCACCACACCCGAAAGACAAGATCTGGATTTAAAATCACTTCTCATGATGCTATTAGAGGATCACAAGAAGGACACAAATAAATCTCATAAAGAGTTACAGGAGACCATGAATCAACGGTTAGAAGCCCTTACAAAGGAAACACAAAAATCGCTTAGAGAAATGCGGGAGAACATGGATCAAAAGATGGAGGCGCACAAGGAGACAACACAAAAATCGCTTAACGAGATGAATCAACGGGTAGATGCACTCACAAAGGAATCACAAAATTGGCATAAAGAAATGCAGAAGAATATGGGTCAACAGACGGATGCCCATAAGGAGGCAACACAAAAATTGCTTAAAGAAATGAATCAATGGTTAGATGCCCTTACTAAGGAAACACGAGAACTGCTTAAAGAAATGCAGGAGACAATGGATCAACAGATGGATTCCCATGAGGAGGAAACACAAAAATCACTCAGAGAAATGCAGGAGAACGTGGGTCATCAGGAAGAAATCCTGAAAGAGGCAATGCAAAAATACCTTAAAGAAATACAGGAAAATACAAACAAACAAGTGAAGGATCTCAGCAAATCCATCCAGGAACTAAAAAAGGAAGTAGAAACAACTAAGAAATCACAAAGGGAGACAACTTTGGAGATAGAAAACCTTGGGAAGAAATCAGGAGTCATAGATGCAAACATAAACAATAGAATACAAGAGATGGAAGAAAGAATCTCAGGTGCTGAAGATTCCATAGAAAGCATCAACTCAACAGTCAAAGAAAATGCAAAATGCAAAAAATGTGTAACCCAAAACATCCAGGAAATCCAGGACACAATGAGAAGACCAAACCTAAGGATTATAGGTATAGATGAGAGTGAAGATTTGCAACTTAAAGGGCCAGTAAACATCTTCAACAAAATTATGGAGGAAAACTTCCCTAACTTAAAGAGAGAGATGCTGATGAACGTACAAGAAGCCTACAGAACTCCAAACAGACTGGACCAGAACAGAAATACCTCCCGTCACATAATAATCAAAACACCGAATGTTCTAAACAAAGAAAGAATACTAAAAGCAGTAAGAGAAAAGGGCCAAGTAACATACAAAGGAAGACCTATCCAAATCACATCAGACTTCTCACCAGAGACTATGAAAGCCAGAAGATCCTGGGCAGATCTCATGCAGACACTAAGACAGCACAAATGCCAGCCTAGACTACTATACCCAGCAAAACTCTCAATCACCATAGATGGAAAGACCAAGATATTCCATGATAAAACCAAATTTTCACAATATCTTTCCACAAATCCAGCCCTGCAACGGATAATAGGTGGAAACCTCCAATACAGGGAGAGAAACAACACCCTGGAAAAAATGAGATAATAACCTTCTTGAATCAAACCCAAAAGTAGATAACCACTCAAACATAAAGATAGCGTCAAGAATGGCAGATGGCAATAATCACTATGCCTTAATCTCTCTTAATATCAATGGTCTCAATTCCCCAATTAAAAGACATAGACTAGCAGACTGGATACGTAAACAGGACCCAGCATTTTGCTGCATGCAGGAAACGCACCTCAGTGTCAAAGACAAACACTACCTCAGAGTAAAAGGCTGGAAAACAATTTTACAAGCAAATGGCCCCAAGAAACGAGGTGGAGTAGCCATCCTAATATCGGATAAAATTGATTTTCAACCTAAAGTCATCAAAAAAGACACAGAAGGACACTACATACTGATCAAGGGAAAAATCCACCATCAAGAACTCTCAATTCTGAATATCTATGCTCCAAATGCAAGGGCACCCTCATTCGTAAAAGAAACTTTACTAAAACTCAAAGCACACATCGCACCGCACACAATAATAGTGGGTGACTTCAACACCCCGCTCTCTGAAATGGATCGTTCAGGAAAGCAGAAACTAAACAGGGACACAGTGAATCTAATTGAAGCCTTGGACCAAATGGAACTAACTGATATATATAGAACATTTCATCCTAGAGCTAAAGAATACACCTTCTTCTCAGCTCCTCATGGTACCTTCTCCAAAATTGACCATATAATTGGTCACAAATCAGACCTCAACAGATACAAGAAGATAGAACTAATCCCATGCCTCCTATCAGATCACTATGGAATAAGGGTGGTCTTCAATGGCAACAAAAACAAAAGAAAGCCCACGTACACATGGAGGCTGAACAATGCTCTACTCAATGATAACTTGGTCAAGGTGGAAATAAAGAAAGAAATCAAAGACTTTTTGAAAGTTAATGAAAATGAAGGCACAACATACCCTAATTTATGGGACACAATGAAAGCAGTGCTAAGAGGAAAATTCATAGCCCTGAGTGCCGCCAAAAAGAAACGGGAGACAGCATACACTAACAGCTTAATGGCACACCTGAAAGCCCTGGAACAAAAAGAAGCAAATACACCAAAGAGGAGTAGAAGGCAGGAAATCATCAAACTCAGGGCTGAAATCAATCAAGTAGAAACAAATAAAACCATACAAAGAATCAACAAAACGAGGAGTTGGTTCTTTGAGAAAATCAACAAGATAGATAAGCCCTTAGCCAGACTAACCAGAGAGCACAGAGATAGTATCCAAATTAATAAAATTAGAAACGAAAAGGGAGAGATAACAACAGAAACTGAGGAAATTCAAAAAATCATCAGATCCTACTACAAAAACCTGTATTCAACACAACTAGAAAATCTTGAGGAAATGGACAATTTCCTTGACAGATACCAAGTACCAAAATTAAATCAGGATCAAATAGACCATCTAAACCGTCCTATAACCCCTGAAGAAATAGAAGTTGTCATTGGAAGTCTTCCAACCAAAAAAAGCACAGGTCCAGATGGTTTTAGTGCAGAATTCTATCAGACCTTCAAAGAAGACCTAACACCAATACTCTTCAAACTGTTCCACAAAATAGAAACAGAAGGAACACTACCCAACTCGTTCTATGAAGCCACAATTACACTAATACCAAAAGCACACAAAGATCCGACAAAGAAAGAGAATCTCAGGCCAATCTCTCTTATGAATATCGATGCAAAAATACTCAATAAAATTCTTGCCAACCGAATCCAAGAACACATCAAAACGATCATTCACCACGATCAAGTAGGCTTCATCCCAGGGATGCAGGGATGGTTCAATATAAGGAAATCCATCAATGTAATCCACTACATAAACAATCTCAAAGAAAAAAACCACATGGTCATCTCATTAGATGCTGAGAAAGCATTTGACAAAATTCAGCATCCTTTCATGCTAAAGGTCTTGGAAAGATCAGGAATTCAAGGCCCATATCTAAACATAGTAAAAGCAATTTACAGCAAACCGGTAGCCAGCATCAATCTAAATGGAGAGATACTTGAAGCAATCCCACTAAAATCAGGGACTAGACAAGGCTGCCCTCTCTCTCCATATCTTTTCAATATAGTACTTGAAGTTCTAGCTAGAGCAATTAGACAACAAAAAGAGGTCAAAGGGATACAAATTGGAAAGGAAGAAGTCAAACTATCACTATTTGCAGACGATATGATAGTATACATAAGCGACCCAAAGAACTCCACCAGAGAACTCCTACAGCTGATAAATGACTTCAGCAAAGTGGCCGGATATAAAATCAACTCAAGCAAGTCAGAAGCCTTCCTATACTCAAAGGATAAGCAGGCTGAGAAAGAAGTAAGAGAAATAATACCCTTCACGATAGCCACAAACCATATTAAGTATCTTGGCGTGACTCTAACCAAACAAGTGAAAGATCTGTATGACAAGAACTTCAAGTCTCTGAAGAAAGAAATTGAAGAAGACCTCAGAAGATGGAAAAATCTGCCATGCTCATGGATCGGCAGGATTAATATAGTAAAAATGAGCATCTTACCAAAAGTAATACACAGATTCAATGCAATCCCCATCAAAATCCCAACTCAATTCTTCATAGAGTTAGAAAGAGCAATTCAAAAATTCATCTGGAATAACAGAAAACCCAGAATAGCTAAAACTATTCTCAAGAGTAAAAGAACCTCTGGGGGAATCAGTATCCCAGACCTCAAGCTGTACTACAGAGCAATAGTGTTTAAAACTGCATGGTATTGGTACAGTAACAGACATGTAGATCAATGGAACAGAATTGAAGACCCAGAAATGAATCCACACTCCTATGGTCACTTGATCTTTGACAAAGGAGCTAAAACCATCCAGTGGAAAAAAGATAGCCTTTTCAACAAATGGTGCTGGCTCAGCTGGAGGTCAACATGCAGAAGAATGCAAATTGACCCATCCTTATCTCCTTGCACTAAGCTCAATTCTAAGTGGATCAAAGATCTCCACATAAAACCAGACACACTGAAACTAACAGAAGGGAAACTAGGGAAGAACCTTGAACATATGGGCGCAGGGGAGAATTTCCTGAACAGAACTCCAATAGCTTATGCTCTAAGATCAAGAATAGACAAATGGGACCTCATTAAATTACAAAGTTTTTGCAAGGCAAAAGACACTGTCAAAAAGACAAAGCGGCAACCAACTAACTGGGAAATGATCTTTACCAACCCTACATCCGACAGAGGGCTAATATCCAATATATACAAAGAACTCAAGAAGTTAAACTCCAGAGAGGCAAATAACCCTATTAAAAAATGGGGTACAGAGCTACACAAAGAGTTCTCACCTGAAGAATATCTAATGGCTGAGAAGCACCTAAAGAGATGTTCATCATCCTTAGTCATTAGAGAAATGCAAATCAAAACAACCCTGAGATTCCATCTCACACCAGTCAGGATGGCTAAGATCAAAAACACAGGAGACAGCAGTTGTTGGCGAGGATGTGGAGAAAGAGGAACACTCCTCCACTGCTGGTGGAATTGCAGGCTGGTACAACCACTCTGGAAAGCAGTCTGGCGGTTCCTCAGAAAACTGGGCATGACACTCCCGGAGGATCAGGCTATACCACTCCTGGGCATATACCCAGAGACTTTACCTGCATGCAATAAGGACACATGCTCCACTATGTTCATAGCAGCCTTATTTATAATAGCCAGAAGCTGGAAAGAACCCAGATGTCCCTCAACGGAGGAATGGATTCAGAAGATGTGGTATATCTACACAATGGAATACTACCCTGCAATTAAAAACAATGAATTCACGAAATTCCTAGGCAAATGATCAGAACTTGAAAATATCATCCTTAGTGAGGTAACCCAATCACAAAAGAACACACATGGTATGCAGTCACTGATAAGGGGATATTGACCCAGAATCTCGGAATACCCTAGACACAATCCGCATATCAATAGATTTCTAAAAAGATGGAAGGAGAGACCCCTGGTCCTGGAAAGACTGGATGTAGGGGAACGCCAGGACAGAGTAACGAGAGGGGGTTGAATGGAGAAAAGAGGGAGGGAAGGGGGCTTATGGGACTTTCGGGGAGGGAGGAAACGGGAAAGAGGAAGTGATTTAGAATGTAAATTAAAAAAATAAAAAAAATATATACTCTTTTACTATCCTATATCTACTGCCTTAGTTTAAATAATTATCTTCTCTTGTTTAGATGATTATTATATTTGTTCTCTCTTTTTCTAGGTCCATTGTTTTTGCTGCTAATATACTATTTTCCTAACTACAAACTTCTGTTACCAAAAGATAACTATTGAATGTATTAAGCATCTTCATAAAGACTAAAAACGTAGTTTACATATACTCCCACACAGCCTATACCCATCTGTCTGTCTGTCTGTCTGTCTATCTATCTATCTATCTAGATCTGATTTTTTATTGTCCTTTAAAAATAAATTTTATTGAATCCATTCTTTGAAATTTTCAAAAAAAAAAAACTATCCACCATAGTATTCTAACTGTACATGAACTAATAGTCCCAAATTGAGAAAATTATTTGTGTACTTAGACATGGAATCTAAGTACCCAGAACCCTGATTGCCATGAAAAAGGGAGCTGGAAAGTTAATGTCTGGGAAACTGTTTCTGATTGCTCTAATCCTGATCACTTACCAGTCAACCTATAGTTTTAAGAAGTTTTATTTGTTCACTTAGTTCCATATACTAGGTCTTTATCATTTTAGTATGTGTTCTGATCTACTTTGTTAATTCATATTCTCATGTCTGTACTTAAATCTTTCATCAGTTATAATTTAGAAAGGGGTACATTGACTATCATCATGTCCCCTCTCCAGGAGTAACCATAATAAGAGAAAATAGTTTAGTCCTTTTGTTAGAACATTGCTGTTTTTCATATACTACCTTCAAAGCAAATTACCTGATCTTTCTAAATTATCTTCTTTAACTAAATCCTAGGAACTTTGAAATTTTCCTATGTTTCATGAAGATTGTCTATGTTTCATGCTGACTTTTAACCCAAAGCATTTTCAGTCTCTAAGAGTACTTTAAAGGTACTAAGAGTAACTTAAGAGTAACTTTAAAGGGTACATCTGACTATAATGTTTCTTCTGTTGTAAAATAAGATTGACATGACAAACACAAAGCTCATACTAAATTCCTTGTCCTTTTAATTAATACCTTGAAAAGAACTAAATTTCACTGTCTAGGACAAAATCATGTATAATTTATAGCATGCATCTCTTATCTCACATATGTGATTCTTGAGTGTGAAGTAGAAATGTTTTACATGGCGTACAGATTACGGGGTAAACCAGTGCTCACGGTAAGAGGAGAACAGCAAGCTTGGGGCTGGAGCTTTGGTTAACTGCTTAGGAATTGTTTGAATGCCTGCCTGTGCCCATTGCCCATGGAGGGCCACTCCTAAAGTTTGTCACTCGTCACCCATAACACCCATACAGCTGCCAGAGTATAGCAGTTCTCCATATTTAACAAACTGGAGGAAACCTGGTGCTTTTGCTCAGTGCCATCCCGAATGTGAAGACTCAAACTGGGTTATTGTCATGACCGTGCCAGAGAGCTCCATGCTGTTAAAAAGTGGTTTCTTGGGGTTTTCCCGACTTACTTTCCTAGACTGATCCCATTGACAACACTTATATACGGAACCCGAGCAGTCAAGGCCCACATCTCCTTCCACATCTAGTGAAGCTGAGCCAGTGAAGGTGTCTCCCTGGAGCAGCCTTGCTCCACAACTGTACCCTTGGGTTCAGGGAAGGGCCTTGAAAATTTTAAGTGAAATCTGTCTAAGTACATCGTATGCTAAGTTATGGCTCATTAGATGTCATTACATTTTGATGATATAGAGAGAAATAGAAAATTACCACTCACATAAAATAGGCAAAAATAGATAGGTAGCGAGAGGTAAAGGTAGTTTTTAGCTAGAGAAGTGTGTAGACATATGCTTATATAAACATTACATTCAAAATTTGTAGAAACAGTGTTGCTAGGTACAACTGTAGGCACATGGCATTGAAAGTGCCATTCTTGATTTCTGTTCTTTAATTCTTCTAATCAGTTTAATAAGCCATGATATAACTAATCATTGCATCATGAACATAGCTTAGAAATGAAATTATTACCGAAATAGCAACTGAACGACTGTGGCAGCTGGATAGTGTATTCTACTGCTCAATTAGCCGTGGGTACTCACTCAACTAAACCATGCCTTTTAGAGTCAAAAATACTATGTTAATAATGTTTATGTCAGCCAGTTGCTTTAAGCAGCCCATTGGTAAGTTTTCTCCCCCAAAGACTACCTGCCATTGTAAACAGTTGGCACATGGCAGAATGTGCATTTAGGTCATTGATTGTATCTTCTGTATAAACTTTAAGCCAAAGGTGTTGGGTAACAGTCTCATGAGTCACCACTAGGAAGAGTGACATGTTGACATCATCTCTGTGGATTGCCCTGGATCTGGGACACATTTCTTTCCATTTTTTGTTTTGTTTTGTTTTTGGAATTCAACTATGATTTAGAGCTTTACAAAACAATGATAAGAAGAACTGCTGTAATGACATGCTCAGCACTCGCAGAGCATAAACATTCTCCTGTTGTGGGAGACTTCACTGCTTCCAGCCCCTTATTGCTAAAATGAGTGCTAAGGGATGATCATCCTAGTATTTATGCTTTTGCACATGGGCGGTGTGAGTCAAAGTAGTTGTATTTTGTATATACCTTAAACCTAAAGAACTAGTTAGATCTTCCCAAATTGTTTTCTCCAGTGCTTGGATACATTTTCATCCCCCATACCCCAGCAGTATATGAGAGTTCCCCATTTCCCCACATCCCTGCCAACCCTTGCTACAGTCAGATACTGACGTTTTCCCAGTTGGATGGATGTGAAGGGACATTTTTGTATTTTTGTGCAAACTTGAGTTTCTCCCTTTTCTAGTGGTATTTGGCATTGTTTTATGTGTTCATTGACTATTAATGATTTGCCTCTTGTTATCCTTTGTCCATTCATTGTTAATTTTACTGTTTTGTTTTGTTTTAATATTCTTTTTAAGTCTGAATATGAGTTCTTTGCTGGGCTGTTGGTTGTAAGCATTTTCTTCCATTCTGAGGATAATTTTTAAGTGTTGTGTTATCATTTTGTTCTTCAGAACGTTTGGTCAGCTTTATCAGTCTTTTCCTGTATGGCTTCTGCTTTTTGAGGTTTTTAAAGTAGTTTTTCCTTATGGAAATATTATGTTTCTTTCATGTTTTCTTCTAAAGGTTTAAATTACTGCTTTTATGTATTTAAGACTGAATACATACAAGCTGACTTGTATTGCTACATGGAGTGGGAAGTGGGATTCTACTATTTTTTCCATGTAAACGACTGAGTGTCTCTGTTTCACCCCTGCCGCACTGTTTCTGCTCCGCATGCTCGGGTCTGTCATGGCCTCCCTGTCCTGTGCTTACTCCTGCACAGATTCTCCGTGGTCTTCATCACTGCAGCCTACACAGTTCTGGTACTTGGTTTAGGGTACCACTAGTAACCACTTTTCCTTCTTGACCCTTTAGTTTTGAATACTACTTCTACTGTTAGCATGTCAAATTCTGTGTGACTCTATTAGAATTGAATTAAATGTATATATTTGCATGTGGAAAATTGGCATCTTCATGATATTGGGCATTTCCACCCGTGAACATGGTACATGTAGAAGTTGTTTCTTTTCATTCGTCAGTAGAGGTCCATTGCCTTCGATGTGCTCTGTGTTGCTTGTTGATTTATTCTGGTGCCCTAAATTTTGTATTCTATGTGAGTGAGATCCAGTTTAATGCAGTTTTTATAGTCATTGTTGATCTTTTATCCAGCACCTTTGCTTGAGTCTTTAATTTTAGTAACTTCTCAGGGACTTTCTGTAGAACTCTAATGACAGTTTTGTTTGCTATTATGTTTTATTACCTTTTGCATACATTTTTTCATTGTCCCTCTTTTTTATATTTATCCTCTCAAATGTTAAATTATAGCTTGGGCTTAATACATTTCCAAGGTGTTCAAAAGTAAACGAAATTTAAACTGAATATAAACTCACAATTCACAGAAAACTGAGACTTTAAGTCAAGTTCCATACTAGGATTATAATTTATATATGATCGCTTTTGAGGTTGTGGTTAGAAGCAGAGAACTACCCAACTTTCTCTTAATGTTTTAGTATTCTGTAACTTTATATGGGACTTAGCTTGTTTTCCTTGTGTGCTTTCTTATCGTCCTAAAACACAGTTACTGTCCTTTTATTTTTACTTTGCTAACTAAGCCTCCTCCCCTACACTAACTTCCAATAAAGCCACGGTTCTCTTTATTCAAAGAAACATCTTACATAATTCTTCATAAAGTAGGCTGCATTCTACTTATAGTAAAAATATGGTCTATAACTAAACAAACTAAATTCATAATTCCAATAATATCAAATATTTCTTTAAAGTTAATTTATGTGCAAGAATCACACAAATCTCTATGTAGTCAAATCTATGTAATTATACTCTGTATGCATAATCTATATTCTAAATATGGAAATCTTGTAGGACTGGTGAGATGGCGCAGCTGGTACTTTACTTGTTGGGCAAGCCTGAACTTTGTCTCTGGGTACGCAGAGCTTATGGTTCCACATAAGTATAGAAGGAGAGACGTAACTTCACAGAGTTGCCCTCTGACCTCCCATATGTGTTCATCTAACTCATACACACATCATGCATGCACACACCAACTCATACACAATAAAAAGTTGTTTAAGAGATTAATCTTCTAAATATTATCATCAATCTTGCTAAATATTAAGGTACTCTTAAGGATCAATGTGACAAATTCAAAAGAATGTAAAAATATTTCCACTTTTGTGTAAGTTATATGCTGTGATTCTTGTTTTCTTCTCTGGATTTTATTTTTTAATTTATTTTTAAATTTCCAAATTGAAATTATTATAATTGAGAAAATATTTCATTTGTAAATATTGTGAGCTCAGATTTAAACTATAGTTCTGTGGAAGCTTGACCCTCAGAGAGGTTACACAGTGTCTTGATAGCCTTCTTGATGTGTTGTCTGGCTTTATTTACTCTGGCCTTTTTCTAGTAATTTTCTAAATAAAGTGAATGTTTCATGACATTCATTTCCTCTTTTGCCCGGGATTCAGATCGCAGACTGTGCTCCACTTCCAGTTCACACACCAACCTTAAAGAAAAAGGGATGCCCCACTTCAACTGGTTTTCCACCTAAGGTACTTGGTTCCAAAACATGAGAGTGAATTTCTTCTACTTTGGATATTCACTGTGAGTTTTGTTGCTGATTTCCTCAAAGTTATAGAATTAAAAATTTGGGAAGAAAGCAAATTCTTTAATGAATATACATAGCATTCTGCATGTTGGGCGGCATATTCAGTATTTAATTCTTAAATTCTGTTTCAAAGCCAATTAGAGGAGCCCTCCAGGAACCCCTCATTTTGGTACCTGACAAAAGCATTAAGTTGCCGTCCCTTGTTAGAGAAGATGAATCCAAGTTTAATCTATCACTAAAAAAGAGAAATGTTCAGTCAAAAGTACAGGGGGTTGTCCTTGACTAGGGCATTGCATGTGACAAGTCATGAAGACTGAGCTCCTTGTCTAAGCCATGTGAAGAAATTCTAGAAACTGGAAGACCAATGCTTCTTCTCCAGAACATAAACTGTGAATAAATCACAAATGAGAGAGGTCAGTGGCTCTGAAAACTAATTTTAAAAAGCATGTAAGAACATGTGCTAAACAAAAGAACCATTACGGGCCATTACATGAGGCCAGACAGAGTATGCCGTTAAAATAAGCATAATAAATATCCTTACCAACACCGGTAATCTCAGACAGAATAAAGCAGGGATAAGAAAAAATAATGTCGAAGTACCTATATACCTGACATAGGCTGTAAGTACTGAAGTCCACATATAAGGCGCTAATAATAGAGCAAGCAGAACAGGCAGAGGAGGACAGTGCCTCAGTCAGCAGTGAGGTGAAGACTGAAAGGGGAGCTGTACGGCAGGGACGCTGTCAGCTCCGTAATACAGTAGGACCTTCAGTAGGAAAGAGATGGGATTAAAGAAATAGGAAGGGTCTGGAACCGTGGCTCTGAGGATAAGAGTACTTGCTGTTCTCAGCGTCTCCCTGGAGCTGTCGCTGCACAGCCTGATGGCCTGCACTCTTCCCCAGAGTGAAAGCCAGCCAGATGCAGGCTGTGTGTCCATAGTCTTAGCGCTCTAGGGCAGGTGGAGGCAGAGACTGGAGACTCTGGAGGCTCAAGGACCACCTGGCCTGGAGTACACAGGGTAGCAACAGAGACACCAAGACACTGCCTCTGCACGGTGCCAGAAGAGAGCTGTCTCTGCTGTCCACCTGAGTGGCACCTGCACTACCCCTCCCCCATGATAATAGTATTTTTAAAGATGTGGGAGAAAGGAAGATTTGAAATGATAAAGAATTCAGGAGAAAACTAAAACTAAAATATTTCAGAAACATAAGCTAAACTCCTAAATTCTAGATCAGACAAGGTCTAAGAGACAAAAGATGAGAGTTTCTCATTTCTGTCAGTAACTGAGGAAGAAGTAGAAAGCCTCAAGTAGATGACTAAGAAAGACTGGCAGAAAAGAGCCAACGTGTGTGAAGATAAGAGTCCCTTACATGTCACATGCAATCAGAAACACATAAAGTTATATTCGAGAAAAACTCATAAAGTAAAAGTAAACTCGAAGCAGACAGTATGAGTCCGTGCAGAATGTGTGAGGTTTGTCTCTGGTGCATGAGGGGCCGCAGCTCCATGTGGATGCGCAGTGAGAAACGGAAGGACTGACTCTCTGTCATGTATTTTGCAGCGCAAGACTCATCAGTTTTTTGTGAAGTCCTTCACTGCCCCTACCAAGTGTCATCAGTGTACCTCCTTGATGGTTGGTTTGATAAGGCAGGGCTGTTCCTGTGAAGGTAAGAACAGCAGCCAAGAAAAGACAGCTCGTGGTTTATGACAGTCCTGTTGCTAACAGGGCACATGGGCTCTAAGCAGACCATGGGGTTGACTTCCATCACTGCCGCCAAGCTGAGACTCGGAGCAAGACGAGTGTAACAGAGATGCTAGGAAATGCTCAGTGGACTTACCTCTTATCCTCCCTATAGTGAAAGCTTGAGGACGGCAGCTCCACATGCCCCTTCTGTCTGCACCTCGATAGCCACTGAAACAGATGATTGGTAAAAAAAAGCTGCTGGGTACAGGCTGGGGGGTATGGCGTAGTGAATGAGTGTTTCCCACAGAAAGAGAAGGACGAGTCTGAGTCTCTAGCACACATGTAAAGGCCGGCAGCCCGGCTGTGGTCCCAGCCCTCAGAAGGTAGAAATAGGAGACCCTTGAGGGTACTAGCATGCTTGACCAGTTGAACTGTTGATCTCCAGGTTTGATGACAGACTGGGCCTCAAAATCAAGTGGGGAGTGGCAGATGGGGGACGATGCCTGACATCAACCTTGGATTCCACATCATCACATACCATAAACATGCAAACACATATACATGCATGCATGAACACCACATGCCGATAGAGTGTTGAGTACCTGAATGCCCGTTAGTAACTCTTGCAAGGGATTTTCAGGGCTGATAACAAGTTGCAGTAGTATAAAGAGCGAGAACCCTCCAGGGAGCTCTTCTGTAGGATCATGCCTTAAGTCAGCCGTGGCACTTACAAGGTTGGGATGTGATTACTAATATTAAAGAGAATGATAACATAAATAATAAAAATATTTACTACTTCTCAGTGAACTTCTGAATGGCAAGCAACTGGATTTGTTTTCCCTAGTGAAAAATGGTTATTTAAAATAAAGTAGAAAAAAAGCATTCGGTCTAACATAGCACCATGCATGCAATTAGTGCCATTGAATTTTTCTGTGTTAAAATGAAATTTATCTAAATTGTGTCCTTTTTTTCCCTCCAAAAGTCTGTGGGTTCTCATGTCATATAACTTGTGTGAACAAAGCTCCGACAGCTTGTCCAGTTCCTCCTGAGCAAACTAAAGGTCCACTTGGCATCGACCCCCAGAAGGGAGTAGGAACGGCATATGAGGGCCATGTCAGGGTAAGTACCTCTGTTCGTCACTCAGTGCTTGAGAGAAAATTTAATGAATCAAACTCATTTCAATAATATTTTAACTAGAGTCATGATTACATGGAAATGAATTCTAAAACACCTCAAACTGTTCTATACTTTCTATATCTCGAGATTTGCAAATGTTGAAATCATCATAAAGGAGTCTTTGGGCTCTGGTCTTACCTGAGAGGTAGAATGTGGTTAGGTTAAGGTAGGAACTTGCCCAGTGGGACCTGAGTGTCAGTTTCATCTTATTACCACATTTGCTTGTTATGCTTTTCTTTGAAAAGCCGTGAGTAACCTGCATTTAGCAAGTTGTCAGTTCAGAGCCTGCAGAAGCCACCGGGAGCCACAGTGTTCCCGTTTTCCCCTTCCTGTTGGCCCCATGTCACACTTGCAGCCTTATCAACTGGGAAGCAGGCCCAAGATAGGCGCACACAGCCTTCAGGTGTCACCTGCAGCTCACCATCATTTTCATTTGAGTCTTGTCTGTTTGTTTGTCTGACTGAAACTGAACTAAGATCCCTAAGCCGGCGGGAGTGAAGAAAGGGTGGCAGAGAGCACTGGCTGTGGTCTGTGACTTCAAACTGTTTCTTTATGATATCGCGGAGGGAAAAGCATCGCAGCCCAGCTCCGTCATTAGTCAAGTGATTGACATGAGGTAAGCCCGAGGAATGAAGACAAATGTATGTGTCAAGGCAGCATAAGGACCAAGGTCTATGCTTTGGTAAAATTTGTGTCAGTTTTCAGATTTAGCCCTACAGGTACATACTAGAAAGAAGGAAGTTAGGGGTAGGGGTAGTTCTAGGTCAAGTTGGTTTATATATTGAGTATGTGGAGTCAAAGTTGGGGTCTAAAAGACCAGTTATATAGTCCTAATTATGTGCTGTTCAAGTCATCGTCTGAAACTGCAAAGTGACTGAGTGTAAGTGAAGGGGTAACTCACACCGGCCCTGGACAACACGCTAAAGCGGCACACACCTAAGAGTCTGTTTCCCTAGCACCATTGTCCAGACTCTTCGTGTGCCCCTCGACACCTTCCTCCTGTCCCTGGAACGTCAGCCCCTGTCCTGGGGGTTTATTTTCTCCTACAGCTTCAGGCATTGCTCCTGATTGCTGGATCCCACATGTCTCCTATTCAGACATAGCCATTGCTCAAATGCCCAATTCCTGCCACGCCTAGTGGTATCCGGAGCACAGCGAGATGCGAAGGGATATCAGCAAGGGTGATGTGACTGACCTGCCAGTGGGCTGGTGGGGGGCTAGCAAAGGGAAGCTCCTTACTTAGCCCACACGATGAAGGACAACATGGACAGCCACAGACTGTCTTACAACTAACAACTAACGTAAGCCTGAGTCAGGACTCCTAAGGCAAAGGGAGTGGGGGACTCATGATAGCCTCACGGGACAAAGGAGTAAACCACTATTTCAGATGAGAAGACACAGCACACATGAGATTTATTATGGCAGGCAAGAAAGTCCAGAGAAGCCTCTTGTGGCTGTTGCTTCCTGGCCTTGTGTACCTTTGAGAGTCGCTGTTATGTCTAGTGTAATGTGCCACTGCCAGGTCACTCCTGATGAATCACCTTGAGTACTGTTAGTATTTATGTAGGGGAGTCTTGTGTTTTGTTTTGTTTTTTGTTTTGTTTTAAATTGAGCTTGGGTGTTTGTACAGTTAAGCTTTGAGGATTGCTTCGTATATGTTATTTGGGTTTATAAGCAAAACCATACACACACAGCAACATATAATAAGCTTAAATGTTTAACTTTTATTTCAGAGATGAAGAATTTTCTGTGAGTTCGGTCCTGGCTTCTGATGTTATTCACGCAAGTCGAAAAGATATTCCCTGTATATTTAGAGTAAGTCTGTAAATGACTTGAGCACTTAGATACTTTGGGTTGTGTGCACGTGTGTTTTGGTGCACATGCATGTGAAGGCCAGATGGTGACATCAGATGTCTTCCTTGATTGTTCTCTACTTTGTTTACTGAGATGGAGTCTCACCGAACCCGCAGCTCGCAGCTGTAGCTAGTTTAGCTGGCCAGCCTGCCCCAGCCATCCCTGGCTCTACCTCTGGAGCTCTGGGACAACAGACAAGCCCACCTGGCTTTTCCCCGGGTTCTGGGGATCCGAACTCTGACCCTCAGGTTTGTGCAGCATGTGCTTGATCCACCGAACCAACTCTCCAGCACCTAATTACTTGTTTTTAGTGAATATATTTTGCTACTCTGTATAAATCATAAAGTCACTAGAACAAGACCTAGACCTAGTGCTCATTTATGTATCCATACCATCCAATATTCACATGAATACAAAATTGTGCTAAGACTTGTAGAATACATTAATATGTTTCCAAAGTATTCTTCATGTTCTATAATATTTTTGAGTCCCAGTTAACCTTCAAATAAATATTACCACATGAAGTTTCTCAAATTAAAAAAAAAAAGTTGTTCTCTGTAAAACTCTCGTTGTAAAAATTGTTTCAGTTGTCTACTTCTTTATAACAAATGTTCCAAGATGTGAGCAGTGCTCATTTGTCGCTGTCGCGGAGCCGGCTGCTCCTGTGCTGCCTCCGGCTTAACTGGGGCAGCAGTATCCGAAGAACCTTTCTCTTGTGTCTGTGGCTTTGGTGCTGGCTGGCCGTGTCTGTTCTCCTCACATCCCCCTCTCTAATTGCATACAGATAATTGCTAATGGCCATCTTGGTGAATTAAACAGTACAAATTTGTAAAAACTATTCTGTTGTTATAACTGTGCTACTTTCTATTTGTCTATGAATCTTACATCCAAGGAAGGTCAAAGACTAAACCTAGTCTCTTACTTTCCAGGCCAACAACTGTTCTCCCCTAGCTATCAAGGGAGCCTATAAAGGTTCACTTACCTCTAACTAATTTGCAGTGGAATTGTATTGTCACTGCTGTTTAAAGCATATATAAGTATATAAAGGGTCTCTACACATACATGTAATATATGTGCATATTATATAAATAATAAATGACAGCTTAAAAGTGCTCTGATTGACTTGTAAACTTTTTTGCATACTGTTTCTAGTGATCTAGTCTTCTTTAATGATAGTGTGAAAGGTTGTCAGGAAGCACATAGACTTTCGGAACAGTCTGATGTAGTGCTTCAGAGCATTGAGACCTGCTCTAGCTCTGTGCCCTTGGGAGATTACTTACTTTACCTTTATCATGGATTCTCATATATACACTGAGATTATAATCATAGTTGTTGTCTCGTGAAGCTGTTAAGAGGGTTAAATGAGTTAATTACTTTTCTTTCTGGTACTTGATAATTTTGTGTCAGATAGTAAATTAGTGTCTGTGCATTTCTATGGTATTTTATGGCATTATGTAACACAGAGCATAAGATGATAATCACATTCTGACGTCTCACCTCTGTTGTTGGAATTGTAGTGTTGCAGTGAGACACTTTGATTCAGTGTAGCTAAAGTGATAGTTTAATAAATGCTCATCTTACTGACGAGCGCTAAGCAAATGAGCATAATTCTGAAGCTTAGCATAAAAGATGTCTGTTTTCTAATATTGTGACTATTAAATTGTTTCAGGTCACAGCTTCCCAGCTCTCAGCACCTAGTAACAAATGTTCCATCCTGATGCTAGCAGACAGTGAGAATGAGAGGAGCAAGTGGGTGGGAGTGCTGAGTGAACTCCACAAGATTCTGAAGAAAAACAAGTTCAGAGACCGCTCAGTATATGTTCCCAAGGAGGCTTACGACAGCACTCTACCCCTCATCAAAACAACACAGGCCGCTGCAATCATAGGTAGGACTCTACGGCACTCAGATTGTCACTGATCTACGTTTTGAGCTGGCACCAGCTTTCACACAGGAGTCCCCAGTGTCTGGGATAATGTGCAGATGTTTGTGGGATGAAGGAGGCCTGTGTCAGGCTGGTGGGTTGAGTGCTTACGTGAGTGAAGGTGCATTAGCTTCTGAAGGTGCACAGTGCTGAAGGCAAGGGTTTTCTACTTTTGTGATTGGAACAAGTTAATTCCTATAGTGCAGGCATTTGTAATGTGTAATTGAGGAGTTTGCAATCATAGCGTGCTCAGCCTGCCGCCAGCAAACAGCAGCTCCCGTGGTGGGTTTTCCTTTGCTCTGCTCTGAAGTACATGCCCACTTCCCTGCTTTCTAGTAAACTGTAGGAAGTTTAGTGAGTGGGAGTCAGATGCCTTTCAATGCTTCTAGAGTGGATGGTGTCTGTGATGCTAGCAAACTAGGTGTTAATGTTATTGTTATTGAATAAGCATTTATTTCTTTTGATAGGTACTAAAGCAGATTTTTAGTTGATAGTTCTATTTTAAAAGGCATGAGATATTTGCCACTGTAATCTGAGAGGAAATATTTTGATATTGTTATTTATCTTCACTATTGCACCAAATGTTCTCATTATCTGCTTTATTCTAGAATTTTTACATTACTTTTATCTGAGGAAAATGTTTTATGTTTGTGTCTTAAATAGATCATGAACGGATAGCTTTGGGAAATGAAGAAGGATTATTTGTTGTGCATGTCACCAAAGATGGTAAGAGAAAACCCAGTTATTCCAGAGTAACCTTAAACTACATATTAGAAAACTCCTGAACCTAGAATTTTTCTAGATATAATTTCATATTTTTTAAATCAAAAGATTTCTGGTTTTCTTTCTCTTTTTTGCTCTTTTGAGACAGGGTTTCACTCTGTAACTCTGGTTGTCCTAGAACTCACCCTGTAGACCAGGCTGGTTAAACTTACAGATCTGCCCGTTTCTTCCTCCTGAGTGGTGGCAATAAAGGTGTGTGCCACTACACCCGGCTTTAAATCAAAAGATTTATTCAATTCTATTATCCCTTTAAAGTTCTAAAGCTTCAGCCATGTGTTATCCCTCCCCTGTCGATTTATTGAGCAGTTCCACTGTCTAAAGATGGCACATAAAAGAAAACTACAAATTACTTTCCATTCTTGGTAGTGCTTTAAGAAGTCATGTCTGAAATGCCCCTGGCTCAGTACAGTAGGTTTTTAGCTCCCAAGGGGGAAATTAAGTGCCAAGTGAAATAAAGCAAAACCAGTTGAGTTTGCTCTTCATAAACATATCACTGACGTTCTTAAGTTCTGTCTTTATATCAGGTTAGGTCTTGAGAAAGCAACTCATTTAAACTTGATGAGTTTGTTATCCATAGCAGTATCTTGAGAAGAGTAGGAAGATACGTCAGTTAGTGAAGTACTTGCTCTGTAATCATTTGACTCCCAGAAACAACAAAAAAAGCTTGACATGTGTGTACTTGTGATCACAACACTGGGAAGGCAGAGACAGACGCATGGGCTCCTCTTAGCACTGGCCAGCCACCCTAACCTAGTTACCACGTCCCAGTCCTAGTGAGAGCGCCTCACTTAGTAACAGAATGGGGGTGGGCAAGATAACTCAGCACATGAAGGTGACCTGAGCTTCATCCCTGGAACCCACATAAAGCTGGACGAAGAAAAGTGACTCCACAAGGTTGTCCTGTGACCGGCCTACCCGTGCTGTAACATGCACCCACACACAAACACAAGTTAAGTTTTTAATTAAACAAACAAAACCTCAAGGCAGGCAGCTGCTAAGAATGAATACCCTAGGCTAATTTCTGGTGGCTCCGCACTTGTGCATGCATACGTAGCCACATGTACACACAAAAGAGAAACACATGTACACACAAAAGAGAAACACATGTACACACAAAAGAGAAACACATGTACACACAAAAGAGAAACACATGTACACACAAAAGAGAAACACCTGGAGAGGTGACTCAGCGGTTACGAGCTGCCTCTCCTTACAGATGGTGCTGGAGAGGTAACTCAGCGGTTAAGAGCTGCCTCTCCTTACTGATGGTGCTGGAGAGGTGACTCAGCGGTTACGAGCTGCCTCTCCTTACTGATGGTGCTGGAGAGGTGACTCAGCGGTTAAGAGCTGCCTCTCCTTACAGATGGTGCTGGAGAGGTGACTCAGCGGTTAAGAGCTGCCTCTCCTTACTGATGGTGCTGGAGAGGTGACTCAGCGGTTACGAGCTGCCTCTCCTTACAGAGGACCTGAGTTCAGTTCTCAGCACCGACATGGTAACTCACACCATCTGCAACTTAAGTCCCAGGGGATCTGATGCCGCCTTCTAGCTTCTACGGACAGAGGCATGCAAGTGATTCACAGACGCATGTACACAAAACACCTACATACATAAAGTAAAACTTAAAAATACCTAAAGAGAAACATGAGTTGTACTGTTACTTAGATTTTAAAAATAGGAACTTTGTAGTGAAATTCCTAGATTTGGGTATCAAAAAAACAAACTTTGTGAAGTGTAAGCATGTTTTTATACAGGGATTTCTTGTCTTGACTGACAGAGATCTCAGTGCTGAATTTAATACCAGCTATCAGTGGGCTAAACGATCTGATAATGGGTTTAATTAACTTCCTTTTTCTCTCAGTGATTTTTGACCTTTGTTACTTTTGTGTATACGTGTCTTTGATATGGGTTGAGTTATATACTTCGGGGTTTAATTTAGATGCATTTAATGTTGTTGTTTCTTCCTGTAGAGATTATTAGAGTTGGTGATAATAAGAAAATTCATCAGATTGAACTCATTCCAAGTGACCAGCTTGTTGCTGTGATCTCAGGACGAAATCGCCACGTCCGACTTTTTCCTATGTCAGCTTTGGATGGGCGAGAGACAGAGTTTTATAAACTGGCAGAGACTAAAGGGTGTCAGAGCATCGCTGCTGGGAAAGTGCGCCATGGGGCTCTGCCCTGCCTGTGTGTAGCCATGAAGAGACAGGTCCTCTGCTACGAGCTGTTCCAAAGCAAGACCAGGCACAGGAAGTTCAAGGAGATTCAAGTCCCATGTAATGTCCAGTGGATGGCCATCTTCAGTGAACATCTCTGTGTGGGATTCCAGTCAGGATTTCTCAGATACCCCCTGAATGGAGAAGGAAGTCCATGCAATATGCTCCATTCAAATGACCATACACTGTCATTCATTACACAGCAACCAATGGATGCTATCTGTGCAGTTGAAATCTCCAACAAAGAGTACTTGCTGTGTTTTAACAGCATTGGGATATACACAGACTGCCAAGGCCGAAGATCTAGACAACAGGAACTAATGTGGCCAGCCAATCCTTCCTCCTGTTGTAAGATTCTCTCTCTTCCCTTTTTGCTTTTTCATTTACTTTAAATATATTTACTTTTACTAACAATTTGTTTTTTAATCATTCTTAAGGTTTTCTGCAAGTACTAATTATGTTGCTCTTGTAAAATAACCATATATTGTAAAACCTAGACAAAGAGGGTTGGTATTAAATGCTTATAACTGAAACTAATCCTTCTGTGGAAAACCTACTGGGATACATCTTTTTTAATCTCCATGTTGTTATGTTTTGAAATAATCCCAAATCATTCTTTTCATTGTCACCCCAAGTACAGTGAGTGTCCTTAAGTAGCAGTAGCATGTAAGACTCATGTCGGGGAACTTACTAAGTGTGTTGTTTAACCAGTTCTCAGAAGGTAGAGTGTAACCTTTATTAAAATTGTTACTCCATTTTATATTTTATAGGAGTGTTTTAGTTAGGGTTTTACTGCTGTAAACAGACACCATGACCAAGGCAACTATTATAATGGACAGCATTTAATTAGGGCTGACTTACAGGTTCAGAGGTTCAGTCCGTTATCATCAAGACAAGGAGCATGGCAGAGTCCAGGCAAGAATGGTGCAGGAGGAGCTGAGAGTTCTACATTTTCATCTAAAGGCTGCTAGGAGAAGACTGGCTTCCAGGCAGCTAGGATGAGGGTCTTAAAGCCCATCCTCACAGTGACACACCTACCCCAACAGGGCCACACCTCCAAATAGCGGCAGTCCCTGTTCCAAACATATTCAAACCACCACAAGGTTTATACATTGATTTAAATTTACTTATTTCACTTTTTTCTGTAAATATTAAAATATTGCTATGCCATTTAATACTTTTATCATGGAATAATAATAATCACTATTGAATATGTATTATTTTACTATATGAGATGAAGTTGTGAGTGAAATAGATGCAATGCACTCTTCCTGCACAGTAGGGAAGACTCCTGACAAACCGTCGAATGCCATGTTACAATGTTACAATAGCGGTCAGCAGAGTGTCTGATCCACACTGCTTTGTTTGTAGTGGAAATCTCTTGAGCCTGTTTGAATGCTGAGAGGAAAGCGCCATTAGAGGATCAGTAGGAAAAGGTGCACTATTTGGAAAATGCAGAAAGTATTTGGAAATCCAGAAGGGCCCAAAGAGGATGGAGTTCAGAGTTCTAGTAAACCACTACTGGAGCCGAAGGTGGGGACCTCTCCCCTTGCAGCAGGAACAGTGGAGGGAGGAGGGATGGGGCCATCCAGGTAAAGTCAAGTGAGAGAATGTGGACCAGGACAGTGAGGCTTATAACAGAAAAGCAAAGATATCTGTAATAAAAGAACAGCCAAACCCTCTAACCTACCACCCAGATTTAACTATTTACAGTGTTTTATTTCTTCTGAAATGAACATTTTTATCAGTTATTTTTACATAATGGGTAAATGAATGGTGTTTTATAGCTGAGTCAGATAACCCTGAGCATTCTAATGTGCAGTGAAAACGAAACCAACCGTCTGTCTCATTTCTGTGAGTAATCTGTTGGTGGCCATCGTTCGAGTGAGTCACATACTCTGGACTTGTGTCCCCATTTCTTCCACAAGTGTGTAGTGAGCATCTGTTCTTGTCATGCAGCTGCAGGTGACACGTAGCATGTATGTCTGTAGCATACATGTCTCTAGATACACGTGTCATGTGTCTCTTGCTTTCCCGTTCTGGATTAGAACACTTAGGTAAACGTTTCTGTGTGTTGTATGTTTGTTTCTCTGTCAGCAGTTTAACTGCTTTAGAAGCCCAACTCTTTACAATGCAATGAAATTTCTTGTTGGACAAGGTGTGTTAATTGACTCCTTCTGTATTGGGCTTTATCATTTGAGCTATGGTATATCAGTTCTTTCTTTATGATTTATGTGATCACTTCAAAAGTGTTTTTAACGTTATTCTTATATAATAATCGTGGGGTTTTGAAAAAAAAATCCACTCTACAGTTGCTTAGGATAGATCTTTCAAAATGTTTGGGGTTTACTAGTTCACAATAATCAGCAGTCTGCGCTTTCCTTCCCTTTTTCCTTCCCCCAGGTTACAATGCACCGTATCTCTCCGTTTATAGTGAAAACGCAGTTGATATCTTCGATGTAAACTCCATGGAATGGATACAGACTCTTCCGCTCAAAAAGGTAATGGAACACTAAAACGTGGCCCAAATGATTACCTTTTAAAGTTTTTCCTTGCAAAAATTCATTGTACATGGTAGTGTGTTGCATAAGGACATGTTCATGAGTATATATTGTACATTAGGCTTACTACCCCTGAATTCCACAACTTTCTCTGTCTGCTCCCTCTCCTGGGAGGGTCACCAAGACCAGCAGAATGTCGGTCTGCATGAGGCAAGAAGGAAGTCTGGTTCAGTGTGACTCAGGAGCCACTTTGGTTCAACCTTCAAGAATCTGGCACTGGACAGCTTATTTTAGGCATATTCAAGCACAGCACAATTTGGGGAAAACTTCCTGGTGATAATTAACTCAGTCCCATGTGTACAATGAAGTTTAAGGCATGACTCTTACTAAAAAAAAGTAGTATTCAGTTTTCCTTGGTTTTGCAATTTATTAAACTGTTGAAATGACCACCTTTTTTCCTTGCTGTCTTTGTTCATTTATTTACATTTTAAAGATGTATACATGTTGTTAGATATACATCCAGTTCATTGATTTTTTTTCACTACTATAAAACCATCTTTTAAGTGAATAGTGTTTATCCATTATCCAGTTGACAGCATTACTTCTAATTGGTTGCTATTGTCAGCATTTCTGTATAGGTTCTGATGAAGGTGTGGGGGAGTTTCTTTACCCCATCAATCTCACAGTGGCATTGCTGAGGCATGGGCTGCAGCTATGGAACCTTATGCAATACTGCCATGTTCTTTTCCAAACCATCACTACAAATGACAGTCACATCCACATCATTTACAGGTTCTTTCTGACCCATATCTTCCCTAGCATATCATTTTATAAATTGTAGTAAATTGGTTTATCACTGAAGTATGTTTGCATATCCCAGTTAACTGTGTTTATCACATTTCATACTTTCTCTTGCAGGCTGTCTTAGTTAGGGTTTTATTGCTGTGAAGAGACACCATGACCAAGGCAACTCTTATACAGGAAAACATTTCATTGGAGCTGCCTTAGAGTTTCAGAGGCATATTAGTCCATTAGCATCATAGCAGGAAGTGTGACAACGGGCAGGCAGACATGGTGCTGGAGGATCCAAGAGTTCTACATCTCTATCCGAAGGCAGCTAGGAGGAGACTGTCTTCCTTCCTCTGGCACCTAGCAGTAGGCTCTCTCACACTGGGTGGAGCTTGAGCACTAGGAGATCTGAAAGCCCGCCTCCTAAGTGACACACTTCATCCAGTCAGGCCATGCCTCCTCCAACAAGGCTATACCTCCTAATAGAGCCACTTCCTATGGGCCTATGGGGCCTGCTTACATTCAAACTACCACACAGGCAATGCCTGGTCATCTTTGTTCATTTTGTTGTTGAATTTGCCAATGTTTTTTCTTCCTGGCTTATTGAACTTCTTTTGTGGATCCTGAGTTACTGATACAAAGAATGAATCTTCTCCATCTCTGTGATAGCTAGTCATGTTCATGGAATATTTTCCTCAACAGAATTATTAACTTTACTGAAATAAGATGTTATTCCTGTTGTTTAAGTGTTTCCTTTTTCTGTTCTTAAGAAAGAAAAGAGGGAGGGAAGGGGGCTTATGGGACTTTCGGGGAGGGAGGAAACGGGAAAGGGGAAGTGATTTGGAATGTAAATTAAAAAAATAAAATAAAAAAAAAAAAGAAACTTCCCTACTTCAAGACCATAAAGATACAGCTTTAATTTTCTTCCAAGTTTACTGTTTCTGACTCCTATATGTGGATATATGCAGCATTCTGTGCATAATAGACTTTTGCTTGCTACCCATGTGCCTGTGATCACTTAGACTTGTAATGTAGGTGTGAGATAGGGATCTGGCTGTATTGGTTTATATGAATGGCTCCTCCATCGGTTTTATCAATGGTCCCTTTCATCTCCACATATGTGGGCATATAGTGTTTACTGATAAGAATTTATAAACCAAATGTGTTCTTTCCTGATTTAATTTTTTTGGTCACATTTTTTGGTGTCTTTTAAAGGGTCAGTTTTAAGATTTATTTATTTCTACTTGATTTTATTTGTCCATGATAGACTTCCTTTAAAACATTATTGTTATAAGCTAGTTTGTTTAAATTGTGTGATAATATATGTGCGAATAAAAATTACTGAATTGAGACTCTTTAAAAGAACTATATTTTGACATAGGTAGGTAGTAGATGAAAGCTCTTAATAGTATATTCTTAATAGACTAAAACCTTTATGATTTAATTTTTAAAAGTTTTATTGAAATATTAATTTTGTTTTTATTATTTTAGGTCCGCCCTTTAAACACTGAAGGATCATTAAATCTCTTAGGGTTGGAGACCATTAGATTAATATATTTCAAAAATAAGATGGCAGGTAAGGAGATATATTAATAGGATCATTTCAATGGAAATATTACACCAGTCCAAGGCATTTGGATATGAAGTGCCTCAGCCCAAATTTGTACTGAGCATATCTCATCTGGAGTGTGTGATATGCAGTCAAACTCTGGCAAGACAGTAAAGACAAGCCGTAAGCAAACAATCTGTTTATGCCTGTATGACTGTATAGGCCAAGTACCTGCCTCTGACACACATTTTCCTGAGGAGCACCCAGGTAAGGAGAAAAGTGATGACGGCTGGATGTGTCTCCTGTGCCTGTGATACTATAGACCTAGTCATTAGGCCTACATCAGGACCCCATCTCCAGCCATTCCACAGAATCTCTCAAGTACTGAAGACAATCTAGGAAGAGGCTAAGAAGGTCACCGGAGTGAGTCCGCAGAGTAAAGACTTAGAACAGGAATCCAGGAAAGTGAGGGTGGGAGAAAATAATCTGTGGAAAGTGGAAGTTTCTCGGGGGCTGAGAGGCAGCTCTACAGTTAAAGAGGATGCTCTTTGAGAGGACAGGAACCACCAGAACCACTCATGACAGGACAGAGAAGGCCGTGTGAAGATGGCGCGGGTGGAGTGGCTGCTTAAAGCCACGACACCAGAACAGCTATCTTGCGCTTATAATCAAAAGTGAGACTGTTTCGTAAGCTGTGCTAATTTCAGCATGTATCTTTTTGCATATTCCACTGAAAATTACTGCTTGCTTTCTGATTTTTAGTACATAATTCTTTAACTGTCACAGTTGTACATACTGTGCAACATCACAGAGATTAATGGGTAGGAAGAACTTTTAACAATCTAAACAATATTATTATTTTCTTTCTCACAGAAGGAGATGAACTTGTAGTTCCTGAAACATCAGATAATAGTCGGAAACAAATGGTTAGAAATATCAACAACAAACGGCGTTACTCCTTCCGGGTCCCAGAAGAAGAGAGGATGCAACAGAGGAGGTATGCAGTTAACCTGTGCCCAGCATCCTCCGTGCTACCATCACCCAGACAACCGTCTAGGATCAGTTTAGAAGAAAGAGTCTCTGAAAGTTGGTCACTCACCTGTGGTCAAAGTGTGTAAAGGCTGAGTGGCTTATTGGCCGAGTGTTTGCCAAGCATGAGTAAGGCCCAGGAATCTATCTCCAACTGCAGTGGGATCCCACAGTAATGAGTAGCACCCCTCAAAGTTAGGAGAATAAAGTACCATTTTTCACTCATTTCTGGATGTATATAGGACAAACTATAATTTATGGCACATATAGCTCTATAATATGAATCATCTGTGTCGAGAGCAAATTTGTATATGTTTACAAAGTACAGAAGCCAGGCATGGTGGCTCATGCCTGTAATCTTAACACTTAAGAGGCTAAGGCAGGAGGATTACCTTGAGTTTGAGGCCAGCATACCCTGAGCTAAAGGGTAAGATCCTTTCAAAAAAAAAGTAAAAGAGAAAAGCAAAAAGAAATTCAGATTAACTTTATTCTCCATGAGCAAGCAGATGTAGCTATATTAAAAACCATTTCTAAAATATTATCTATTATAAAAGATACACATATAATTTTTTTAGTTTTCTACAAAGTAGAGCAGAAGATCTTCAGTGCAAGGGATGCAGCTGAGTGGTGAGCACTTGCTGCATATGTGTGTCCCCGTCTTTGATCCCAGCACTGAACAAACTACACAAACAAATCAAATCCTAAAGCTCAAGATCTTCTTACTTAAAATTTAAAAACAAAGTAGTCTAAGGAATTGAACTATTTATATTGTTATTCTAATTATATCTTTATTTTTATAAACAAAGTATGCTTAATTTTTTAAAGTTATATTGATTAAATGTGGAAATACTGTCTAAACAGGTATTCTGCCTTACAGGGAGATGCTACGAGATCCAGAAATGAGAAATAAATTAATTTCTAACCCAACTAATTTTAACCACATAGCACATATGGGTCCTGGAGATGGAATACAGATCCTAAAAGACCTGCCCATGGTAAGAGGTGTGAAGAGCGGTGTGAATATGAACGGCGTGAGGAGTCAGTGTCAGCTGCCGGGGTAGAACGTGTACATAGGCTCACATGCATGCACTACTTCAAGTATGCACTACCTAGTGAGGACGTGCTCTTTCAACATGACACAGTATGTCTAAAATGCACAGTGGCATCTGATGGAAGAAACTTAAGTTCAAAAATCTGACAAAAGTTCTTAACCCAGAAAAGTTTTCCATTTTGCTAATACAAGTTTGCTACTGTTGGTGAAAGAAACTGCCGTATTTGAAAGGTTCTGTGACAAATCCCAGATGCAGTTCCCAAAACTTTAAGGTTTCACTCAATTGAATGCAGATACTTGGGTGTTTTCTCCTCAGAAGTGCACACGGGCTTCATCATTCATAGTCACACCTCTCAGCTAGCTATGAAATTCAGTCTGTTCCTTTGCTCAAATCCAAGCACGTTTCCTGGTCAATTACATGGGAAAAGAAGTACCATACAGGAAGACTGTTGTACTTTTTAACAACATGAACATTGCATCCACAGACCCATTATGCTGAGGTTAAAATTACTATTGGCCTTGGCTAAGTCTCCAGGCTGTCTGCTCCTGATGCGTCAGTGTTACATTCCTAGCAGACCACTAAAACCCAAAGTGACCCTCTGATCAGTAGCACTAGCTGCTCAACTGGGCAAAAGAACTTCAGAATAATTACTATCTTATGACAGCTTGGGAGACAACTATGAATACTGTCTCCTAAGGACATCTGTCTAAATTTCATTAGCAACACCGTGGTAGGAGAAAGAAGAAAGAAGGGATAAAGTGTGTTGTGTAATCAGAATTGTATTGTCAAAGTTAGGATATAAAGGGGTTTTTATTTATTTCCTGGAAAGAAAAATAAGTCTACATTCATTTCAATCAAAACCTTTGGTTGCAAATATCTCAGTCACATGACTGCGCTTTCTCACTATTTTCACATCTTTGGGGCTGGGGTGGGGGCCCCAGCACCATTCCTTTATTGAGTTCAAATTATTCACATTAGTCACATTCAAATTATCCCTTTGGGATCTGTTAGCTGTGAGATTTATTAGCTGTGCTGGGTAAATATACAGTACACACTAGCACACTAGTATACACTGTAACCAGATCACAGTGAAGCCAGGCGAGAAGCGCAAAGTCAAGTGTGTTAAACTCAGAGCTGCTGTGCGTGTTGCTGGGTTTGTAAGCTGTTCTGCTTCCCAACTTCTACCCGGAGCGAGAGCACGGGCGTCTCCATTTCCCGCTGCTACCACTGCTCCAGAGTCTTCGACTGCCCTGCTGTCATCTGGGCAGTGCGTACAGCATGGCCCTGAGGTCAGGCCTCTGCCATTGCTGTTCTTGCTATTTCATTTTTCTAAGTGGAAGTTACGTGCCAGACCCACAAGGCTTTAGTAGAGAGAACTTTTTGAAATATAACAAACAGTTAAATATGACTGTCTTCATAGGGTGTATGTGAGAGACCAAGTATGGTGCACTGTTTTAACAGAGATTTTGATAGTTTTTTCATAAGTGTATGGTATTGAGGAATGGAGAGAGAACCAGCTTTAGTCGTAAAGGTATTTTGTCGAATGGCATGCCGGCTAAATCAAACTAAGTTCAACAGTAGCAAGGCCTTGATAGATAATAACCTTTTAAATTAAAATCTTATTTTTAACTATGTAAAAGGAATTTTAGAAAGTGTTGATCTGCTTGGGTTCCGCCAGGTGAATTGTTTCTGTTCTGAAGGTCTTCCCAACCTTCACATACAGTGGAGCGTGGACCTTGGATTCTAAATCAGCAATTTAATATTGTAAGAGACTTTAAAGGACTCCCTCAGCCTTACTTTTTTTGTTTAATTTTTTTATTTCGGTTTTTGTTCTTGTTTTTTGAGTCAGGGTCTTACTGTGTAGCTGTGTGTGGCCTGGAACACTCCATGAAGACTAAGCTGGCTTCAGACTCATGGAGCTCCAACTGGCTCTGCCCTCAGAAACAGGCCTGCACCACCACACCCAGCCTAACTGAACTCTCCCCTTCAGGCTCTTACCACTTGCATCTTTTGTTTGTTTTGAGACAGGATTTCATTAGCTGGCCCTGGCTGGCCTTGAATTCACTATGTAGCCTAGGCTAGCCTCAAATTTGAGCCTGTCTTTCTCCTGCCTCAGCCTTCTAGGTGCCCCAGGTATCTGTCACCGTGCCCACCAGAAATTTGTGGACTTGTTATTGTTTCTAAAAAGATTTTTATTATTAAGCAAAGCAATTTCAGATGATAGTTGTCGTTCATCCTCCACCTGGCTCCATCTGTATGACCCTCCGTGCTGGCTGCTGATTCTGATTAGACGGTTAGCTTGGGGTATTTGTCGTCACCTGGTTTTGTTACCTCCACAGCCACCTCCCCACAACCCCAGATTAGTCCTTTTACATACCAGTTCAGTCGGTTTTTAATGTGCCTTTTATCTTTTAGTGTTTAATTACTGTGTAAGATAAACACTGTTCTATTTTCAGGCCGAAGTGTTGTGCACTTATGAAACTGTTCCTCCATCTGCACATGTCATAGGCAGCAGAATTTTCCTGTATCCAGATTTTTTTGTTTCCTGTTATTTTCACATGACTTTTCTCATTTCACATGCAAAGGATCTAGCTCTCTAAAGGCTTTATTTAGTCCCCTGGCACGTGCTTCCTGAGCACATACCCTGTGCCCAGGCCAGTGCTTCTCTAGGGGTAGACACTGAGACCGCAAAGCACTGTGTGTGTCTGTAGGAGTGCTCACATGTAACAAGGGCTGGGATTTTCACGTAATCTTAACTCTGTGTGTCCTTTCCAGCCAAATGGAATTATGAGTTATTCCTCTCTCCCCCTCCAAAAACAGACGAATTACATTGATCTGGCAACATGTCTAAGAGCTTCCAAGTCCCAAAGCTGTGTTGCTGTCTGCAAAGAACATGGGGGCCCTGCATGGTTTTATGCCTCATCATAATTAAATCAATATCATGTTCCTGTGAAATACTGAAGAGCTTAGAATGCCTTAAAAAGCTCTTTAGAAGTATAATTCTACTTCATTTATACCAGATGTCCTGAAATAACACTGCTTCTACCTTATATATGGAAGGGGCATTAAACCTTGGAAGAGTCCCTTTCTTACCTCTTATATCAGATGTGAACCTTCCATTTCCATCTTAGTGTGTAGAGAGAAGATAAACAATTAATATAAAACGGTATGTGAGTCTTAGGAGAGATACTAAATTAGTTTTCTTGAATCTTTATCATTTACTTACCTGTGGTTTTTGTTGTTGTTAAGCAGTTGCTAGAAATACAGGAACGTTTTTCTCCAACCTAATGCAAGAGTGCTTTATCACTGTAATGTTTATCACTATATTCCTAACATAGTACATTTTACCTGTTTCTACAGTTGTTAATGACCACAACATACTGAACTCAATAACCTCTTTAAGAAGTAAATTTACTTCTTGAACTGGGGGGTGTAGTCCAGTTTTTCCTTGTTATACATACAGTGTTTCCTTGTTAGTATATGCATGGAGGGCCTGGGCTCAGTCCACAACACCCTTAGCACTGTCCTCTCCTAAAGGAAAATTTTCTTCCTTAAAGTCAAAGATAGATAGATAGATAGATAGATAGATAGATAGATAGATAGATAGATAGATAGATAGATAGATAGATAGATAGATAACCTTAGAAAATAGTGATTTTATTCACATTTCTAAAATAAATGAACTGACATGTAAAGAACCTTTCTTTAGGCTTAGGTAAGTCCTGAGGGATGGCATACTCTGGAAACAGCTGTTCTTCAAGAACTGAACTTTGAAACATCTCCATTATAGGAAATAGCTGGCCGTTCAGTGCACCTCCCCAGTGCTCACTCAGAAGTGCTCATCAGGCGATGCGAAGCCTTCTCGTTAGACTTTTTTGTAACTTCATTATTATTTGCCTTTTAAAGAACATGTTTGAACATTCCAAGCAAAATATTCCCTTGTTGAAAACATGCTTGGAGATAAACCAGAAATAGTATAGCCTCCAATTCTCAGTATCTTTGTTATAAGGAAATAAGATCACTAAAGGCCAGGACATGTGGTAACTTCAGAACTGAGAACTGGCCGTAAGGCCTGAGGCGCGGGTTTGTACTTTGTATCTGGAAGTGGTCTGGGGTTCCCTCGTCCTTTCTTTAGCTTCCTTGCTGCTTCTGAGTTTGGTGTTGTGGTGTTGTGGAGAGACGTTTACAGTGCTTTTGTTATGTCACCTAAGACAATCCTGAAGGACTCAAAGCTTCTTGGACCTCTAGAAGCCACGCCACTACTCACTTAATTCTGGTAAAATGGGAAATGATCATCTGAAGATCTGCTATTTTGAGTAACTGATTGCAGAATTTAACCCTCTAAGGCCTGAAAGAATGTCACTGGCACTGGTTCTGAGACCGCCTTGCTCTCTGCTGTGTGTTGTCTGGGGTCACTCACCCTGATCCGTCAGTGTCACTTTACACTATTTTTTTTTCTTTCTGTTATTTCGATAGCCGGGTTTCCCTTATTCACCCCCTCATCACCACTCCGGCCTGATCTCCTCTCCGAGCAACTTTGAGCACATCTATCACATGACTGTCAATTCTGCTGAACAGTTTCTCTCTCCTGATTCCATAAGCCCTGGGTACCCCCCGTCCCTGCGCTCTGCCCCTGGTTCACCACACTCTGTGACTCTGAGGGTATGAACAGCTGAGTTGAGCTAATCTTGACTAACCGCGTGTGTGTTTTCTAACCACTGAGGTGGCGCCTTTGGGGAATGGTTACCCAATCCTCCTCCTCAGCTGCCAGCTTCAACTGCTTTTTGACTTCTGTTTATCCTCCTCTTTTTCCTCCTCTCAGTCTATCATGTTCCTGCTTTTGAGGGAAATAGGGAAAAATAAAAGGTTTCTGTATTGATTTTGAGCCGGCTGTAGAGGTTGATCTTTGTTGGACAGAGTTTTCCCATTATGGTATTTTCCATTCTGGATACCATGTTAAAACAAAAACCAACCAAACAAAAACAGTCCAAACTGGATCTTTATTAAAACAAAGAGAAAAAGGGCCCCCTGAATTTCTGGAGGTTTTCTTTTTTTGCTGCTGTTTATCCTATAGCCACTTGAGTTCAGAGAAATGCTTTATATTTGATGAGATTATGGTCTGTGTAGAGCATCTTATCCACAGCCCTACCGAAGTCTCCAAGGTAATGCTATAAATAATGAGCAAGTAACAGGAAAAAATCCAAAGTTAACAACAATGTTTACAAATCTTTGAGTTGCTGATGTGGATTTACTTGCAGCCGAGACACACGGTATAAGAAACGTTAGCAAGGACAGCAAAGAGGCTGTCCCACCCTGAAGAAGCAGGGTGCTGTTGGTCCTTTCAGTCAGCCCAGGCCTTTGTTACCCTGCCTTTATTAGCTGAAGTGGCTGTTAAACTGTGTGCTTTATCAAGTAGTGTCTGTGTATAGGAACGTTAAGGGAAGTTAGTTTTATGGGTATTAAAGTATTTGGGTTATACCATGCAAACTTATTTTCTATAATGCCCCAGGTTAGTAAATTAGTAACATTGACTTTTAAATTTTGTAATATAGCAATTTTTCTGTAAGAAAATTCAAGGGGTTAAAAGATTATTTTTGTTCTTATTATCAAATTACTTTGATAAAGTAAGTAACAATACCATCTGAATGCCTTACTTGACAGAATCACCTTAGCTTACTTGGCAACTGGAAGTGGATTCCAAGGCTCCACTGTCAGCAGGGCCTTCCTGTGAGGGAAACTACTTAACATAGCTTGAGCTGAGTGGTACCAGACAGTGGGGATTTGCCTTAAGCATAGTTTTAACTAAGAAGTCCAAAATCCTGTGTTTCTTGTTATATTCTAATGGAGTTAATATCATTTGGCTGAATGATAAGCTTTTTATATAAAACATTTTTTTCTGTTTATCATTCCTTTAGAGGTTAGTTCTCAGTTGTAGTTACTAGCATATTTTGGAAGCTTACCCTCCATTGTTTGTTCTACAGTAGGCTTATTTTATGGCTTTCAAGTGCAGATTGACTGGCAGTTCCGCCTCCGCGGAGCCCCTCTCCTGTTCTTACGCACGCTGCTGCTGCGATCAGAAGCTTGCTCCTGTGTGTGCAGATGCTAAAACTGCTGCCTCTGACTGTCTTGGTTTTAATTTTTTTTAATTTTCTTAGATAAAATAAGGCAAAATATTTTCTTTAAACAAGTACTGCACAGAATTACATGGACTTTGCAGATCTGATCTAGGAACCAAAGTAACAGTGCTGACTTGCTTCTCTCAGGGTTGTAGGTGTTCGGGAAATCCCAGTGCGCAGACACACCCAGAGCCATCCCCCCCCCCCTTCGTGGGCTTTATAGTCACATAGTAATTGTGTGTCCAGTTCTAGACCTTCTTAACAACCAGAGATAATTAACCACACTATTAGATTTCCTTTTTGCCTCTTTGTTGTGTCTGCCTCTTTTCATAGATCCTGTTTAAATCATTTGATCTTTGCCTTACTATAGCAGAGGCAGCTGTCCTTTGATAAGTATTAGCGTATGGGTTAGCTTCGTTAAGAATTAGAGGAACTGGGGGCTGCGTCATGGCTCAGTTGGTAAAAATGCTTGCCCTCAAACCTGACAACGTGGGTTCGAACCCTAGAACCTACAGTGAGGGAGAGGACCATTGGCCACCTGCATGGCACACATATGCTCACATTCACACACACACACACACCACATCCCATACAAATAAATAGACATTTAAAAGAAAAAAAAATGTAGGTAGGAAACAGCATTATTAGTAGTGTCTGGTGAGTTAGCAGAAACATCGGCCTCTTTATGATGCATTGTTACCCACGTACCCCACCGTCCGGGCCAGTCCCTTGACAATAAGAAAAAAGCATGTTTAAGGAACTAATTAATGCTGAGGAAACTTCTGGCTGGTTAATGTATTTTCCAGTCCCTTCTGATTAATCGTATTGGCCTTGACAGTCCTGGGATCTGCTGAGTGTAGAAACAAAGTGGGAGTGAGAGGGCATGCTGGGTAAAGGAGCCTGCTGCCGAGCCTGGCAATCCAAGTTCAAGACCCAGGACTCACTCACACGGTGGAAGGAGAGCAACAACTCCACAGTGTTGTCCTCTGACCTCCACGTATATAGTGGCACGATGTGTACACACACACACTTTTCTCTAAAGGAAACCAAACAAATAAACCAAAAAAGATCCCCAGGTCAGCTCCTCTCAGAAAAGTTGCACATGCTAGCTCCATCAGACTTGCTTTTCTTAACAAATGCATTCTTCAGGAAAGTCACAGAGTTGGAGTTTGGACTACTTTTGAATAACTATTTCTTTGTATTTTCTCAACATCTTGTGTAATGCATGCCCATCCCTCCTAGAAGAATTCTGATGTAATTTCAAAGGAGGTTATTGATACTAATGCTCACAGATAGGCCGTGTGAGCCATTAGATCAGGGCAGGAGAGCCACATAGTGGGCCAGGGCAAGCAAGTGCTTTGCTCCTGCGGATGTGACCACTGTGATTCTCAGAACCCACGAGGCATGTTATAACACCTGAGTGCTGGACACACTAAGGCCTGCTGCCCATGGGCTCCACGGTGCAGACAGCTGTGTGCTGTTTCACCTCCTTCCCCACCCTACGCCCCCACCCCGCCTTTGCCTCAGAAAATATTTGCAGGAAGGTGGGACCATGTCCACACAAGAATAAAGTGTTGTAAATGATAAAAAGTTAGTCTTTTTATCATTAGTGGGCCTGTGTAGTCTGCCCACTCTAAGACTTAGAAAATAGATTCAAATGTCTGCACTCTCTGGGTTCTGGTCAGCCCCAGCACCCCTTCCCTCTAGTCTGAAAGCACCGAGCAGGACAGGTCCCAGACTCATGCTTCCTGGTACAACTGTTCCTGAACTATGATGTGCACCACGAGGCGTCATGTTCCAGAGCTAGGAAGACTCATGAGCACGACACATGGTATCAGAAATTTTTGTCAAGAAAATAATTTTAATTGACTCTCCTTCAAATAGGCTGACTTGGGTCTCTTATCTCAGCTGTAGTCAAAGCAGTTTCTGTTATCTGCAAATGTCCATGTAATTCTGCACTCCACTTACAGCTAACCATGTAACATTTCCCAACCAAGTACTGCTTATTGGTAAGTACTCCTTGGCAGGGATAAGATTCATTCCATCTCAGGGCTTCAAAGGTCCTGCTGGTGAGAAAGACTGGGACCTGTTGCTCCCTGCCCTATATCATTCTGTTCAGGATGTCTTGAGAATCAGAATTGAAGGCAAATGTCCACACAAAACTGTGTTTCTGGCTGAAGACTATGCCTCTCCTTTGTGTCTTAGAACCCACGGCCTCAGGAAAGCCGGACAGTGTTCAGTGGCTCCGTCAGTATTCCCTCCATCACCAAGTCCCGCCCTGAGCCAGGCCGCTCCCTGAGTGCCAGCAGTGGCCTGTCTGCACGTAAGTGCCGGGATGGGGAGGGGCTTTGCCAGTGCTCATGGTGGGGAGGGGAGAGGAGAGCTGAGGAGGTGTGACCACAAGGAAAAGGTATCCCTTGGAACAACTCAGCTACTTGCCCAGGAAGATGGAGACCTGTATCTACCTGGATGGACTGTACAGTGATGCCACAGCAGCTTGCCTGAGTATGCGGGAAGATGTGCAACTTTCTGTGACAGTTCCCAGATGGAAGATGGTGCTTACAGACTGGCATCAACTTTGAGTGTCCCAGACACTTGACACTGGAGACCTCAGCAAAGCCTTCTTTATTCCCAAACCACTGATGGCTGAGCAACTGAATACACTACGTCCATTTTCCTGTCTCAGAGTCCTTCAGTCAGAAAGCGTGCTCATTGCCCTGCATTCCTGGATTTCCCTGGTACTTCTGCTGCCATTTATTCAGTGAACACTGATTTCTATACCTGCTTTGTTCCCAGATACCATGAGGTCCGGCTGTGCTATATTCATTGATACTGACAGAGTAGCAACCCACCCCACAACTTAGAAACATAAAACATCAAGCAAACAAGCTGGGCCTGGCAGCACAGGGCTGAAACAAGACAGTGGCAAGTGTCCAGTCTGGGCCGTGTAACAGAACACTGACACGAAGAGTCGGAGGCGGCGGGGAAGAGGGGAGCGGGGAGAGGAGCAGACAGACACCACAGCATGCATTTTATTTATCTCACGTGGTTTCTGAGAGTCAGAACGGTTTGGGCTTTTTTCATAACGCTGTTGGCATCTTTATTTACCAATCAGAAATAACTAGGGCAGGGGCACTTAGCATCTAAGTGCGGACCCTCTCGTCTGTGGGGCAACCAGTCTTGGGGACCCAATGTTAGTATTAGAATACAAGCAGCATCAGGCTAACCCACCACAGCCATCTGGCAAGGACCTAGGTGCTATATCTAGAACAGCAGTTTACAAGCAGTACTGGTAGTCTCTCTAGAAGGAGTCGGGGATGGTGACGGCTGTGAGGGGCTTAGGGAAGGGACTTGGGGGGTACTGAGAACAGTCTACCCGGTGTGCTTCTGCAGTGCCTTTCTGAACATGAACAGTTGGTGGTCAACATCTGGACATGCAATTGTCTGGTGATACTTTTGTTGGATTCTTAATTTAAAAGGCAGTTAACAAAATCAGTAAAACATTGAAACAGTCTATAACTTAGTGTCCTTGACCAATCGTGAAACTTAATAAAATTAAAACTTTTCTTAAGCAAAGACTAAAACAGAGTGAGAAGCATGGAGCACCTTTGAATAAGCACTGGCAGTACCTGTCAGGTTTCCAAGGGTTCTTTTCTGGTTGTCAGTGCCACTGGTCGGTCCCCTTGCTATATGTTCCAGCTCATAGGTCAAAGCGTTTGAGGGTGCCCTCAGAGTGTTCCTCTCAGCTGTGAAGTAAGAGTGCTTCCTTGTGTTCTTTGTTTTCTATGAGAGTTTCCGGAAGGCCAAATCTGCCTGGGGATGGCTGTCTGCTGCTGAGAATGCAGCCCATGTCCTAGGAGCCTGTGAAGTCTGGGTAGGCAGAGATGCCCCGTCTGTTAGAAGAAAGCCCAACATGTCTATGGTGTGGCAGATGCTGCGGGCACCACATGGCCTGGGGACGACTGTCTGAACACCAACAGTCCCGTCGCCAGAGGAAGACAGAAACAACCTTCAGCATGAGACTTCTGTCTTCTTGGCAGCCTGTACACTTTATAGAGGCATGGCCTCTTCCAAATACATAGTTCTTCCCAATTGTTGTCCTGTAGGGTCATCAGCCCAGAATGGCAGTGCACTAAAGAGGGAATTCTCTGGAGGAAGCTACAACTCGAAGCGACAGCCCATGCCCTCTCCCTCGGAGGGCTCTTTGTCATCAGGAGGCATGGACCAAGGAAGTGATGCCCCTGCGAGGGACTATGATGGAGAGGTGAATGGGCCATGGATGGCGACTGTACCTGCCATGCATGCTCAGGACCAGTGTTTCGTCAGGGCTGCTCTACCCCTCCCCCCTTGCATATGCCTCTGAAGGGATGTCACGGGTGTGTAAGCTATGGCTTTCCAGAAGCTCCAGGCTTCTAATCGCTTTTTAATGGAAGGGTTCAGTAATTTCAATGTGTGTGCATCCTCCAATCGTCTCATGGAGGGGCTGTCTGCCGGCACCTGTGGCTGGTTGGCTTGTGGGCACTGGAGGGGCCTGGGGCACCGACTGTCCTCTGTTGTTCCTTTGCTCCTCACCAGTGCTTTGGTTTTTGTTTTTGTTTTTTTTTTTTTGTTTTGTTTTTTTTGCAGGACTCTGATTCTCCAAGGCATTCCACAGCTTCCAACAGCTCTAACCTGAGCAGCCCCCCAAGCCCCATTTCACCCCGAAAGACCAAGAGCCTCTCCCTGGAGAGCACAGACCGTGGGAACTGGGATCCATGAGCCCAGGCCCAGTGACTGCAAGCAGGGACTCTGCACTCCCACTCCGACAACGTGCCTGGCAGCAGCACTGCCTTCCGCACTGCTGCAATGAGGATTCCTCCACAGCCAGGCCCACTTCACCCTCCCCCCCCCCATCCCCCATCCCCCAGGTAGCTTCTATAGACAGACTGCGGAGATGCAGCGCTAAGAGTAGGCCGGTTGTGTTCTCATCGTAGCCCTCACGTAGCGCCCAGCAGCCTCCACGAGTGTCAGCAGACTGTGGCCAAGAAATAAACCCTCACGAATTAAAATAATGCATATTTTACTACAATACAGAGTTTAAATAAATACATAGATGTAGAAGTTAAATACTGAATGTAAATAGTCAAAGAAGCATCTTGTGTCCGATGAAAGATGGATGCGTATATAAGAAAGATCGTTTAATTTAAAGAAATGTGTTGTTTCCTGTCTGTTTCCCAGCTATGTCATATACAGGGTAGAAAGGCCTCAAGTGACATTTGTAATGAGAAGTCAGGTCCCCATGGTGTCTGTTCTCAAGCCTAGGCAGGCTGAGGTCACAGGGACATCTAAGGAATGTTCAGAGATTAGTGCCATTGGTAGGATGTGACCTGGACACCACCGGTGGTGTTGAAGCCACTCCAGAGGCACACCTGCCTCCCAAAGCATTTTTTCTGTAGTTATCAGAACATGTTCCCCACTTACTATATTTTGATATCTCGCACAGATGAATGTTTCTGAAACAGTTCTGTTACCTTCCAGTCCTTCCCATCGTAACAGGAAATTCATGGCTTCTGAAGATCATGGAATGGTTATGTAGCTGCTTTTCTGTCCCAGCTAAACCTTGTCCCTCTCTAGGTTGCAGTGGGGTCTCTGGACTAAGCACAGCTTCCCTGTTTGGTTAAGGGTGGTTGTGAGCGCACTGCTGGGGAAAGTTCTTACCCTCAGAAGCATAGGCTTGAACAGCCTTGACCAAATATGCCTTCCCACGTGAGGGGACGGTGGGGCCTGAGGCGTGCTGGCCACTGTGGACTGAGCCAGCTTTCTCTCTGGATATCTGCTGCTGCACTTGTCCCAGGAACCAAAAGGAAGACCAGGACTCCTCTATTCATACGTCCACCAGCTAAGAACACAGGAAAAGGTGGAAACTAGTGGCCCTGCCACTCTTAATCTTCTCCTCTCTGGGGTTGGAAAAGCCACTGTTTCTCCCCACTTTAAGCCACATCTAAAATAGATTCCCAAAGTTGCTAACCTACCTGGCATGCTGACCTTTGGCACAGCATGCTGCCAGGCCCTGTGGTCAGACTCCCCAGTCACACGGCTTTATGGAGGGTGTTAGAGAGTTCAGGGAGGGCACATGGTAACAGAAGCACTTGAGCTGGGGTCTCTGTAGGCAGCAGCTGTGACAGACACTCTAGAGTCTCCAGCTCCAACATGAGCATGTGTTTTCTTTTGGGTGGGCACTGTGTCATTCTACATTTATCCTTTTGGAAACATATCGTATAAAAATAACTTGCGTACACCCAAAAACAAGGGTCAGATCTTTAGTTTGGTCAGAGCCCTATTACATCTGCTTGAAAGAGCTGCCCCCCTCCCCTTTCCTCCCTTCCCCTCCCCTCAATCCTCTCCCTCTTCTTTCTTCTTCCCCCAACAGAAACCTGACCAGGCTGAGACACACTGAGCCCCACCCTGAACCTTTGGTTTGTAGCTTTGACAACCAGTTGTGACTTTTTGTTGCCTACAGGTGCTTGTTTGTAAAAGAGCCCTTTTAGAGTTAGTCCGAACCTCTATATCCCTAAAGCCCAGCTCTGCCCCAAGGAGCCCTGTAGATTGATTAGTGGGTTTCCCACTGCTGTCAAAGAACCAGGCATCCTTACAGCAGCCCTGCTGGCCCAGTGTGTGGGGTAGGGTTCCAATCACGACTGTCTTACCGGATACATCCAGCCTTCTGTGAAGAGTGTACCTGTTAGAAACTGTGGGAAAGGAACGGGGAAAGACGACTGATAGGTTTCCAGGAGACAGACAAAGATTCCTCAGAGCAGTCAGTAACAAAGATTACAGACAAGGCCTTAGGCTTAGGCCCTTCTTGAGATCATGCTCCCTACCCCATGCAAGGTATCTGAAAGTGTGTGGCACTGGGAATTGATCCAGAAATGGAGAAAAAAGCATTAGGAAGCATTTCTGATACAGTGTCTATGGATTAGTGCTTGGCTTTATGTCCAGCCTGGGCGCCATTCACCCTTTGAATTCTGGTTATCTGTTATGTGAGTTTTGGGTGGGTATACAAAATATATTACAGGGTTTGGTTTTAGTTTTGCCAAAAACAAAAGCCTTCCTATCAATAATTGCTAAGTCAGATCATATATATATACATATATATATATGTATATATATGATTTTTTAAAATTTGTATATTTACTCCCTGTGCTTAGCCATTTTCGTTCTTCCCCAGTGAGCACAGCTTTAGGACTGTGGGGGATAAATAGCCTGTTTGGCTTTCCAATGAATTCCTATAGCCGGACTTAGGGAAAGCATCTGGAATTCCTGTCATTCCTACCAGCCTTTCCTCAGCTACTCCTCTTTCATGTTAGAATCCTGTCGTTTTGTTAACTTAGTGGCCAAGTTTATCTCTAGGCAAGTTCTGCTGCCTGTGTGGGTCCTCAGGTCTTATTAAAGAAAAGCAGCGCAGAGGGGCAGCCTCCATTCCCAGTGCAGCAGCCCACAGCAGCCTTGGCAGTGACCACAAATCCAATCTCCCAGCTCAGCAGACCTAGCTGACGCCCCCCCAACACAGGTCCACTTAAAACAGCTGACACCCTGCTGCAGGTCCTGCGCTGCCACAGCCCAAGGCTGCTGGCCCCTCCCAGTCCCACCTGACCCCACTGCATAGCACCCCTGTACTCTCCGAGTGGCTCATACCTTGTCTTCACAAGCCCAGAGTTCCTTGCAGAGCGAGCCCTGCTGTAGTGAGCGTGTCTCCCGCCCCAGGGACAGCATTATACAGAGCCCTCCTTCTGTTTTAAGAGGCTGACTGTCATAAGTCAGCCTTGATGTCATTGAAAACAAAATGACCTTGTTTGATAGAGTAACAGCATTTATTTTATAAATTTTTAGGATTTTTTTTCTCATTGTAATATTATTGTACAGTTTTGCATGGCCTCTGTGTAATCATTTTTGTTCAGAATATTATGCTGACCAGTGTGTGTGTGGAAGGGAAGATAATGCTTTGACCTTTTAGCACTCACTTGGTTTGGTTTCGTCCCTAGATGTCCTAGGAAATTTCTTGACAGTATCTGCTACCAAACTATGACGTGGATTCTTTTGCACAGAACTATTTAAGGTGGGATGGTCAAAAATGTAACAAAGGATTTCTCACCAATATTTTATGTTGGTATCACCTAATTAACCAGACTTTGATGTACTGCAATAAAATAAGGAACTGTTAGCACTGAGTATTTTGACTATTTCTTTCCCTGTGTGGAGTGTGAGGCATTCTTGGCTCCCTGACCTCTCCCCTGGACCTCTCTGGATACCCCAGAGGACACAGGTCAGTTTGCTCCTGGGGTTTGATCTGGGTCTTGGAACTCAGGTAAGAATAACATTCAAACCCACAGAAGTGCTCAACTCCCCTCTCTGATGGGAACTCCCCAGACACTGCTTTAGGCCCCTGGGTCACACTCCACAGGCACTTAAGACTCAGGGTTGTCTGTCTGCAGTGTGGACCTGGGTGTTGGCTCTGGTCTGAGGAATTAGAATGGTACAGCTGGCACACAGGCAAGGCTGGGTGACCTTATCAGAGACCCCAGAACTGCAACTGAAATCATAACCCTCCTAGGCACTGTGACTCTCAGGTCTGCACGTCGCATTGGGCTTCAGATGCAGCATCTGTGGAGACCAAGACGGCAAACACACCACAAAGAGATGGCCAAAAATACCATGTTCCAGCAAAACTTAAGCTCGGTGAGCCCATGTGGTGCAGGGGTGGGAGTGAGCCAGACCCCTAGCCAGGACAGAGTGACCACACTCTTCCTGTCCCAGGTTCGAGTCCTACCTCCCAGAGCCTGTTCTGTAGCCACTGAGCCCCACAAGCTTGTGTTCTCTAAAATGCCTAAAAAGCTTGGTGGCTTAAACTTGTGATCCTAATTACTTGGGGGGAGGGTGGGTAAGCAGGAGGATTACAAGTTCAAGGCTTGCCTGAGCAACTTGATGAGATCCTGTCTCACCAGGGTACAAGCAAGCGATGCTAGAGCACACACTCCACTCTGTAAGGCATCAGGCTCAGCCTCCAGTGCCCTTACAGCCCTGAGTCAGAGGCATGCACACATCCCCATATCGGTCCCCATCAAGAGCAACAGATACTCTGGATCAGAGACCTTCACAGATAAAGACCACACCACCCAGGTCGTAAGTGGGGCCACCTCATTCGCAGGATTCATGGAACGCATAGGAAATGGCAATTGGCATAGGAAATGCCAATACACTTCTTTATTGAACACAAAGATATGAGTGTGTAATTACAAGACATACAAAGAGCCTATGCTGATCTCCTGGGCTGGGGTAATAACTACCTCTCCTGGGACATGCTGGAGCCCTGCTGCTCATCCAGTGTCAGCCCTGCTTTAAAGGGTCTGTTGTCCATGCTGAAACTGAGCTAGGGTGGCTACCCTACTGTCCTGAGCTTCTAGCTCCAGGTCACAGGCTGGGGTGGCAAAGGGCAGGGACATAAGCTCACCCAGAAACACACAATTCATTCTGCATGGCCAACCTGACCCCCAAAGGTGGCCGGGTTGAGTTAGCACTGCGTTGCTCCGTGTTCCTGGTTGTACATCCACAGCAGGGAGGAGATGGCAAAAGAAGCCTGCTTTTTGTCTGGAAAGTACAGAAGCAATAGGAGGGTCTATGCAATACTCTTCCTATCATAGAGGCTCTGGCTCCCTTTCAATATCCTCCCTCTGCTTGGCTGAGCCTGAAGGAGGGCACGACCCCGAGTTAGCCTGGCCCACGCCTCACCTACTGCAGTCCAGACTTCATCCTGCAGTAGTTACTGTACGCTTCCTCGAACATGGCCTTGCAGGGGAAGCGGGCCTTCAGTTTAGAGCAGATGAGGAAAGAACCACCCATCTTGCGGTGCAGAGAGTAGGTCTCCTCTGGTGGTGGGATGAGGCGGTGCTTCAGCATAACGGGGATCAGGTTGTGGATCTTCTCAGTGGTGCTCTGGGTACCGAAGTCAAAGGGCTCTTCTGAGGCAAAGGCCTCCCCCAGGATGAGAATGGCATCCAGGTGGGCATCCTCCATGGCCTATATCAAGAAGAAGGGCAGAAATGGCTGGGTCAGAAGCCCCCAGACCCAGGTCCTACCATAGCTCTTGATCTCAGTACTGAGTTCTAGGTCTGGAGGACATCAGAGGTGACAGGATGACTTTGGTCATAAACAGTGTCAAGCAGACACAAGACCACGTGTGACACACAGAGCGCAGGAGCCTTCGTTCCTCCCACAGCATCCACGTCAGTCTTTACAAAGTCATTCTAGCCAAAAGCACAGACCACAGAAGAGGCAGTCCCTGGGCTCAGCCACTGGAGATGGTTGTGGGAGCCTAGTTCCTAGCACACGGCAGCAGTCACCTGCCAGGCACAGGATGCATGAGAAGTAACTGTCACCGGCAGAGTGCTGGAGGGACAAATCAAGCCAGCTGCACAGAGGAAGCCATCTCAGGTGGCCATCTTAGATGGCGGGAAGAATATGAATGAGGGCCATCCATCCTGATGGTATACTCCTACTAGATGAGCCCAGAAGGTCGGGGAGCGTGAGCTCTGATAGCTGCTGGGTGGAAAGGCTCTAAAGGCCTGGGTTCTCTGTCCATCCAAGCAAGTCATCCCCTGCCTCTTGGTGACCAGGGTGGGCAGGCAGCACCCGGTAAATCCTAAGCACAACAGTTCTGCTCTACCCTACATACTTCTACAGACTGCACTTTTCAGGATGAGAGGCCTAAGGAGACCTTCAAGGGCTCACACAGGCCCCCAAGAGTAGCTGGTTCTTAGGTACCAAAGGAAGACACTATGGTTCCTACAGGAAGCTGGGCCTGAATCTCCCAATGAGCCTGGGTGGTCCACTCACCTTGACCTCATAACCAGTAAGGAACTTCATCTCTATGGATTTCTTTAGCACCGCCTCCCTGTCCTGGTCAGCAGCAGCACGGATGACCTGGGAAGAGCAGAGAGGCTCCAGCCTACCCTACCACAGCCCTCCAAGTGCTTCCCAACCCCTGGCCTGGGTTCAGAGCCAGCTAGGTGGACCTGACAGGCTGTGGCCAGCTCCAGGTGGCTCTCCCACACTTTCAAGAGCATTGGCTCCGGGCCTTTGAAATACAGGGGCCGGGGCCCCATTCCTGTTCTTACCTGAATGTACAGGTCAGTAAAGGATCTGTCATATTCTCGAGTTGCCCCAAAGTCCAGGAGAGCCACCTACAGATGGAGATACAACGCTGAAGCTTTGCCCTGTGGTGCCGGTACGTATAGGGCAGAGAGGAGGACGATCTCTTCAGGGCAGGAGCCCGGGTCTCTGCTGATACCTTCACATGAGGCTCAGGCTGGGACTTACCTTGTGCTGCTGAGGGTCATAAAAGAAATTGGACCAGTTGGGGTCAGTCTGCATGACATGGAACTCAAACAGCTCCCTCAGGCACAGCACCAAAATGTTGTAGCAGATCTGGGGATGGGACGGGGGCCTAGGTCAGGCAGCACAGACTGAAGCCTTTGCCTCCTGAATACCACCCTAACTGCTCCGCCTGCTGCCCCAAGAGAAAAAACGCAGTCACCACCCCTTGTCCACACCACACCCCAAGGGAGGGCTTAGGTCTCTGTTTACACCATTAGGTTCCCAGCACAGCGGGTCAGCACGCTTGGGCGCACCTCATTCCTCACTTCCTGGCTCAGCCCTTCTGCCTGGTCCAAGGGGAAGCCTGTTATCAGCTCTGTGGTCAGCACATGGGGACTGCACAGCTCATCCACAATCTCAGGCACATAGAAGAAGGGGTGGTCCTTCAGCAGTTCCCTGTGGGAGAGGGAGCTCACACCTGGTCTTCGCCCCCACAGGCCCCAAATGGAGAGCCCACCACAGGGAAACCTACTCTGCAGTGGGGAGGATGCGGCCACACCCTGGACCCAGGGCCATCCACCCTTAAAAACAGATGTGCCTACCCACTTGGGTGCCCTCAGCCTCCTGGGGTCCCCATAAGAGCCACACCTGAACTTCTTGGCATAGGCAGCCTCCCGCTGGTAGTCACACTCAAGGGTTAGCTCCCGTCTCAGCACATCAATCAGGTGCTCAGGGAATAGGCCTGTGGCAGAATTGGGGCATCAGGTGGGAAGGGTCTCTGCAGGGCTTTCCCCTGGCATTCCCAGAACCAAACCCAAGTGCCCACCCACCCACCCGCCCGCACCTCATGCCTATGGCCCAGCCTGACCTTCTGGAAGCATGTTACTCATGTTCAGCACAGCCATGAGGTTGTTGACATCACTGTTAATGCTCTGGGCCACACCAGGGTACTGCAGGGAAAGAAGGGAAGTTACCTAGGGAGGCAACAGGGTAGGCTGTCCCTGCCCATTAGCTTCCCAGCCATAGCTGGCCAGCTTGGATGCAATAGAGCCAAGACTAAAGGTTGCCATGATCTGACCCATCACCACTCTACTCTCCATTTCTCCTCATCCTACCCCAGAGAAAGCCACTGGCTCCAGCCTGGCCCCCAGAAGGCCACCCTGCACCAATGCTGCCGGAGGCAGCTCTGTCCCTCTAACGCCTCATCTCGCAAACATGCTCCTAGCACCCAGTGCAGCGAGGCGAGGTGCTAAAAACAGAAAGACGGGTGTCTCCGGAGACATGGGAAAGGCCCGACCCTCAAGTCCTGTGAGGACACAGGGCCATCTACCTGGATCTTCATGGCCACCTCACGGCCGCCCTTCATGCGGGCCAGGTGCACCTGCCCTATGGAGGCAGCTGCAAAAGGCCGCTCTTCAAAGTACTCCAGCTTGTCCCTCCAGTGGGGGCCCAGGTCATTGTTGAGGGTTTTCTGGAAGACAGAGGTACAGCCTGGCTACCTGGGGTCCCTAATATGCACCCAGCTTGCCCTACAGCTTGCCCCTAGATGCCCAGGGTTGGGCAGTGGCTCCCCCAGCCCACCTCCTGCCAGCCTCACCGTCATCTGTTTCAGTGGCATGAAGTCAGCGCTCTGCCTCACCCGCTCAAAGATCTTGGCCAGGTGAGGGTTGATGAAGGCATCATCTGGAAGAAAAGAGAGGTCAGAGTGGGGCTTCTGTTAGGGATGTGCACAGGCCACTAGGCTGCCCAGGTACCACGTGTCAGTGTGGCCTCCTGGGTAGAAGAGGGGCATTAAGCTTTACCCTCTGTTATCCTGGGACCTGAAACTCAGACACTATGACAGACTCAGCCCCAGCTTCCTCCTGGCACACAGACTCCAGGCTGGGACTGTAATGGGGACGGGGGTCTTCTCTGCTGAGCACACGGGTAAGGCACCAACCAACAAAGGCACAAGCCTTTAGAGATAGTTCACCGCGGCTTCCCCTCCCCAGAAAGCAGCCAGGAGGCAATATTTTTATAACTAAGAGATGAAATTTAAATTGCCCATAATCTGACTGTACTTCCTTCCTGTCTAATATGGCACTGCATGGACTGTCATGAACACACCTGTGGGTGGTTTAAGTGACAATGGCCCTGGTAGGCTCATATATTGAAATAGTCCTCAGCTAGTAAAACTGTTTGGGAAGGATTAGGAGATGTGTCACTGGGGGTGGGCTTTGAGGTTTCAAAAGCTCAAGCCATTCCCAGTTAGGTCTCTCTCCTCCTCCTCCTCCTCCTCCTCCCCCTCCTCCCTCTCCGAGCCTCATGTGTGTGGATCAAGATGTAAGCTCTCGGCCACTGCACCAGTGCCACGGCTGCCTACTACCATGTTCTCCGCCATGATGGTCACAGACTCAAAATCCTTCTCCTCTAAGTTATCTTAGTCATGGTGTCTTATCACAGCAATAGACAAACTATGACAGTGTCCTACCCTCCCCATGTGCTGGGAGTGCTACCAGCTGGGAGACACCAACACAGGCCCTCACGTACTTTACCAGACTGCATCCTGCTTGCTCTTGGCCCTGTAGCACAGCTCCTAACCCTGCCAGCCCACTGGGTTTTCCTTCATTTAAATTCTCAGACACCACACCACAGTGGGCTGTGCTGTGAGTACTACCGGGCTTCAGTTAGCGCTGTCCACACACCTTCCCAAAAGCCTGTGTCCAGCTACATGGCAGCTCCCTGCATCCAGCACCCCAGAGAGCTGACCCTGGTCAAAGGAGTAAGCCCACCTCACCGCTCACACCTTTCCACTTAGAGCTCCTACAGAGCTCAATGCAGCTCTCCCCTCCTCCGCCAGCCTAGCCTCTCCTCCCTGCCCCCTCCCTGCCCCCTCTCTGAGGTCCCGCGTTCCTCTACTAGTTCCCAGTGACTAACAGAGCAGGCAGGGTCAGGGTGGCCGGACCAGGCTGCCATGCTTACATGAGAGACCGCCTCTCGGTTTCTCAAAACGTCCAGCCAGAGGGCCCGTTTGAAGATGACACACACATCCCCACGTCCCAGACTGCCACGGCAGCTCTGTTCCTACACCCCCCACTCTGACTCCCGCCCGCAGCTGGGGCAGGACGGGCCCCACTCACCCTGGATACTCAGCATCTGGCCCAGCTTCAGTGCGGCCCCACGCACCTTGCACAGTGTACTCACAATGCGCTCTGCGTTCGCCTCTGACAGGAAGGGGCTGGAGTCCAGCACGGCTTTCTTCCCTGTGGGCAGGAGGGTCAACATGCATTCAGGGTGTAGGAAGGGTGACTGCAAGAAACCTTCATGATGCCTGGGTATAGGGCCTCAGGCAATATACACAATTGTTAGGTGTCAACAGAAACAGGAAGGAAACATCCTCTATAGCCCTCCAAAGCCAGGGAGGCCTCCCCTACTAGCGGGTCGAGTCTGGCAGGAGGGCTAGGAGAAGATAAGCCTCTACCCTACTGTCCTGGCTGACGAGTCTCTGGGTCTGTGCACTGTGCCACACAGATCTTAGCTGCAGTAAGGACTCCATCATCAAGGGTCAAGGACAGCACAGTCTTTGGGTATTGTTTCTCCCCTCTGCCCCACAGCTTGGCACAGCCAAGTGGCCCAAAGACAACCCCTTCTAGGACACAGAGTGGTGGCAGCAGCTGGGTGATGACTCCAGGGAGCTGACAGCGCCAAATGCATCCTGCTGCCAGCCACCAACATGGCCAAAGGGCACCACTGCTTCTACCCACAAGCCAAATCCACCCCGTGGCAAGGGAGGAGCACAAACAGGGGTCTAGGCTGCCAGGTCCCTGTCCTCCCCAGCCCCTCAGCCCCTGGCAGCTCCTTCAGCATGTAGCCACGGGCCTGGAAAGCCAAGGGAAGAGGACTTAACAACTGCCCTTGTATCAAGCAAAGCCCAGCTTGCTTCTGGCGAGCCAGAGAAGGGGGCTACCATGAGAAGAGTTACAGAGCCCTTGATTGCCAGCCCCCAGTGACAGACACACTGAGGGCTTAGGCTCACTCCTTGGTCCAAACAGGAGGACAAGACATGCAGGGTAGGAGGGTCATTCCACAGAAGCCTGGGCTATTCCAAGACCTACTTAAACACTGGTATAGGACCAACCCAGGACAAGTGGGCCCAGAATGGACCCTGGCAACAGGAGAAGAGTGGGGCAGCCCTCCCCTGTCCTCCCCAGGTCATGGGACTCAGGATTAGGAAGACAATGGAGGGAGTGAACATAGGCAAGGCCACTAATTCCTGGACAAAGGAGGGAAACTGTCGCTCTACCTATACACAAATCACTCCTCAGCTGAGCCCAATCTCCTGGTACTTGGAGACGGTGTCTGGCCCAACTGGCTTTCCTGGACATCTGCACCCCAGGGTGGGCTGATCTTCATAGGCTTGAGACATGTCCCCTACCCAGAATGCCCTGAACCAGGCAGGACAAGCCAGAAACATGGTGGTATGCCCAATGCAGGATAGGGTCTCCCAGGCAGAGCTTGCCAGCCTGGACAGCACCTTCAAGGTCAGGGCACTGTAGGCATGTTAGGAAGCCTGAGCAGGTGGATCTCCCAAGGCCATTTACTCTGGCCAATGCCTCAGGACCTACTGGCAGGGCTAAAGGAACCTAAGCCTCAGTCACTAGAGTCCCTGAAAAAGGACACCAGCTATGCCCTTGAAGGCAGACTGGCCTTTTCTCCTCTTAGACAAGGTAGGGTGGAAAGTGGCTGGCAGGGGGTGCTAGGTCTTGGGAAAGCTAGTTTCTAATCCAGAAAAACACAGGCTTCACATCCCAACCTACTTGAGCACCAGCACTAAAAATACCCATGCTAAATCCCCTGTTCTCGGGTCCCTTCCAAGAGCACACAAGTCCATCCCAGGGCTGGAGTCTGAGAGCCCGTGAGTGAAGTGCTGTCTGGGATGCTGGTACACCCCCTCAGGCCCCAAGAGCATGGACCACGCGTACCAAGAGGTCCAGTGAATAGGTGTGAGAGCCGTGAGGAACCTTCATGAGACTGCAGTTCTTGAGCAGGGCCAGATCAGAGGGTGCACTTGGAAAATCCACTAACAGGAACCCTAATGGCTCTGCTGGGTAAACTCCCAGCCACCTACCCTCAGAGAGGAGCTCACAACATGGCAGCCCATGACTCCTTCCCCAGCCAGAATCCAAGCATCAGGAAACCCCTTGGTTTTGGTGGGGCCTGAATGCAGAACTTTCTCTAGATTGTACAGCCACAAGTGATCACTAAACTTGTGTTCCAGGCAAGCCTGCTGGGCCAGATCCTGGGAGGCAGAGAACAGAGGTGGCATGATCTTTACCTCAGACACAATAGTCTCTGGAATGGTCCCAGTCTCTCTGAGCCATGTTCAATGAAGGAATGACACAATACGCCTGTCCCTACCCACAAGGACAGAGGAGCTCTGCATTTGAGAAGCCGGACTACAATTCAGAAGGTCCTCAGGATCAGGGCAGGAAATGAGAGCAGGAACAAAAGGTGGGCATGCAGGTGGGCGTGCAGGTGGGCGTGCAGCCTGCAGGTGGGCCTGCAGGTGGGCGTGCAGGTGGGCGTGCAGCCTGCAGATGGGCGTGCAGGCAAGCGAGTATGGAGGTGCATAGCTGGTGGCAGCATGAGTGTGGGCAGGCAGAGGGAGCCAGAGGGTGCTGGGAGATCAGCTAGGGCTGAAGGAGGGAGCCGTCTCCAATTCTCCAATTCTCCAACTCTAAAGCAAGTCAGTGTACCAGTCACTCAACCCAGGAACAACATCCACAGAAACTACATTCAGAGGGCTCCTGCAGGCAGGGCATGGGGCGGTCCCTGGTGGCTGCCATTCCTGGACACTGTTGGGCTAGACCTTCCAGAATCATCCACCCTTTCTACAGGCCCTGCTCACCTGTGGAGTTCTCAGGACGCAGACTCTTCTTGGCAACTTCAGCCAATGCCCCAATCCCCAGACCTACAGCCAGACCTGGAAGGGTGAGAAAGCAGGTGCTTGAGTGGCTGGGGCCATCCAGCTACCAGGCCTGGAGAGCAGCAGGCAGATACCACTGCGGTATGCTGACATCCGCAGGGTTCGCGAAAGTTCCCAACAGGGAGTAAGGAAGAGCACACGGTCGTAGCTGTAGACCAGTCAGCTCTGGATAAGTGCTTCCTGTGAGTTTGCCCAGCTCTCACCCATGACCTGTGACAACCCACACTCAGGAAAACACAGACAGATGCCATATTGGGAGGGACCAGCACAGATGGGAAGATGGAGTGGTCTGGTCTGTGGACCACTTCCTGTCAATACGACTAGGGAAGACACCCACTCAAGTCTGCAAGAGCACCCAGTAGTCTTGAATTTTCTACGTTATCTCTGTATCAATATAAAGCAGATAGCAGTAAAACCTGGAATGGTCCACAACAGAAAAACCACAGGGGTTCCTGCTGAGGTCCCTGGGCCCAGAACAAACCCCCCACCTCCCCTCCATTCTGGCAGCACTGGCAGTGACTGGGAACAACAGCTCTTGGTTCTTCCCTCCCAGCAGATACGACTGAGGCCAGGCAGAAAGACTGGGAGTCTGGCTCACGGCCTACACCTTCCTGGAAGCTCCCTTCTCAAAGGCTGTACAGGACAGGCATACCACTCAGAGACAGGCTAAGGGGCACGAAAGTGTTCTCCAGCCTTTCTACAATAATAACCCAGCACAGAAGAATGCTGGATTAGCTGAAAACTTATAAAAAGAAACTTAAGCTGTGTGTGGCCACACCTGCTCTCACCCCAGCATTTTGGAGGCTGAGGCACGAGGTCTACCATAGTTCAGGGCCACCCAGGGATGCAAAGCAAATTCAAAAATATCTAGGAGTATATATGGTGACCTTGTCTCAAAAAAACCACTTAAGTAATTTTTTAACTGCTTTTTAATTCCTTTACACATTTAATCCTATATTTATCTGCCACTAGGTGGCAGTGCATGCACTACTTTGCCTACCCTAACAGCCCTCCTACTTCAGAGCTCACTCAGAGACAACCAAAAGTGTCAAGTTACCACACTCTTAGGTCCAAGGCAGGCCAACAAAACCGCTTGTTTATTCAAATCCATCAGGCCAGTAGTGACAAAGGAAGTCTTGTGTCAACTACATGCATGACTTTTAAGATTTCTGGAGGCCGTTAAAATATGGCGAGAAGAAACATAGTGAATGAATTCTAATGCTTTTAGCCCAGCATATTTAAAATAGAAATCAACATAAAAATTGAAAGCATTCTCCATCTTGGGTGTGGGCATTGTCTTCAAATCCGGTGGGAAGGTACATGCATAGTACAAATGGGGCAGGACAAGCCAAACTAGAAGAAGCCACAGAGACAAACGAGTTGGTGCCCTGGGACAGGGGTGTTACTGCGGATGTCTGGTGGGGCAGGCACCAGCCCTTTAACACTCCGCCTACCCAGGCCACTCTGGAGGGCACTGGGCACCGGGAGTCAGAGTCCTGATTAAACATTAACTTCCTGCCAACTGTCTTCCTCACCCTGCCTAGCACAATATCTAACTTAGCAAAAGAGAGGAGGACAGGCAGCATTAACCTTCACCAATGTCCCTCTGGAGTCCTTTCAGCTTAGAGCAAGCCCTGAGACAAGCCCACAGAAAAGGCAGGCAGTGTCCCAGGTCATGAGCGTGTCCAGCTGCACTTCCCGCAGTCAGAGCCCTCCAAAGCACCCCTTGGCTGGACCCAGCGCTGTGCCAAACTGTTCCTACTGTTTCTGGGCTCCCAGGCAAAGCACAAATTCTACAATGGGGGTGGGGGGAGGAACCGTTATTTAAAAAAAAATGCCTGAGGGAACATTTTAGAAAGGAGGCCTCTGAGGAGGATTTCTGAGTTCGAGGCCAGCCTGGTCTACAAAGTGAGTTCCAGGACAGCCAAGGCTACACAGAGAAACCCTGTCTCGAAAAACCAAAAAAAAAAAAAAAGGGCTGGAGAGATGGCTCAGTGGTTAAGAGCACCGATTGCTCTTCCGAAGGTCCTGAGTTCAAATCCCAGCAACCACATGGTGGCCCACAACCATCTGTAATAAGATCTGACACCCGCTTCTGGAGTGTCTGAAGACATCTACAGTGTACTTACATATAATAAATAAATAAATCTCTAAAAAATATAAAAAAAAAAAAAAAAGAAAGGAGGCCTCTGGCTCCTTCAGTAGCTGTACCAGACCCACGAGCTGCCAAGAGAGGGACAGGCTCCCGTGGCAGGCAGATCAGGAGGTAAGAACAAGCTCACTCAGCCAGCAATCGTGCTCTTGGCCTCCCTGGTTCTAGAAGCCCGGAATAAACTTGATCCCCCTTCTCCGGGCCTGGTATACTGTGATTCCTGGAATCCCAGCTCAGCCTTCATCCAGCGCAGGTAAACCTGGGACAGCTAACTCTGGAAAAGGGGATTCAAGGCTAGGGTTTTCTGCCACCCTCAGGTGCCCTGCTTCTGTACCCACGGACCTCACATAGCACTGCCTCTCCTACTGTGATCTGTGTCTAGAAGGCTTGTTCTCCACATGTCACTGGGAGGAGAGAAACACTGTTGGCAACTTGACCTTCCTCCCAGCCTGTAACAGACCTCTGCCCATACACAAAAAGTTCCTAATACTTCTCATTAAAGGTGGTTTTGCCATCAAGGAAGGGAAGTGACAGGGCCCAGAACTGTCCCACAGGCAAAGCAGAGGTACAGTGGCCTGTGTCCAGGTTGGGAGCCTATTCTGGGTAACTGAGGCACCTCACCTAGGTCAGCCGCTCAGGTCCTCTGGAGGTCACCAGAGAAGCAGACACTACACTCACTCCCTACCAGTCACCACAGGTGAAAAAACAAAGAAGCTCCATGAGCAGGCTGGGTGACAGGAGAGCGGGGCAGCAGGCCACCAGTCCTACTGGTGCTGCTCTGCCTGCTGAAATCCCAGGGCCTGTTTACAACACACGGCTGGAAAGGGCCTCTGCAGAAGCAACCAGACAAGAGTGCTGAGATACCAGGCAGTGTAGACCAGGCCCTGCCTGCACTCAGGAGGGACCCAGGGTCTTGTATGTGAGTGCTAGGCAAGATCTCCACTCCCTAAACCACATCCTCAGCCCTGAACTCCACTTTAATTAATACACATGGCTCACTCTCTCTGCTAAGAAAGTCTACATAGAGCAGACAGACAGACAGACAGACAGACATGGCTAATGTCCTATGCGTGGGTACTAGCAGTGTACTTCTAGATAAATACCTGGCATCCAACAGCAGCCTCATCCCCGCCCCAGGAGCTGTGGCCCAGGAGGAAGAGGAAGAGGAACAAAAAGGAAGAAACAAGATGCCCCTTCTCCCAGGGGAAGAACTAACAGGTCCTCTGCTGTCTGTGTGGGAAGGCAGATGCCTACTTATAGGGCAGGCAGCTCAGATGTCCCTGCACAAGACAGAGGTCTGTGCTCATCCTCCTCTGAAACTGTACAGAACAGCAGCCGTTCCCAGCGTGTTCCTGTCACACTCAATGAAGACTTTGCTACCACATACCACAAGCACCACGACAGACTGCTTCACTGCAGGCCCAGAGACAGTCAGTGCCCACAGCTTGAACCTTCTGAAACCACCTGTTGCTTCTGCCACAGGTTTTGGCAATGGTGGAGAGAAAAGAAAATGACTGATAGAGATGGACATACAAGAGGATGTACTTACCAGGAAAGGGAAGACAGAAGGTCCGGGGCCTCCCTGACCAACACCATTATGACACACCAGAACTGCATGTAGCTAACCATGGTCGAAGGCCAGTGTGCGAAACGAGCCAGCAAGGCTATTCTTTGTTATTTACATTGCCTGGACCCGGAGAACTACAGAGGACAGCTAACCCTTCACAAACTGCACCTCCAGAAACCCACATCACAGTACCTGCTGCAAATGGCCAGCACTCTCAACAGGACCTCTGCAGACGAGTAGTGTGCACATGCACTATGTAAGTGTCCTTCCAGAAGGGCACAGGTATGGTATGGTCAAAGGCTGTTTGCATAAAAGCAAGGACAAATGAAGTGCCCAAGCCTGCAGCAAATGGCTTTAACTGTGTCGGCAGCAAAGGGCCACAGTCTGTCAGTATCACACTGGAGCCACACTGTGGGAACTGGTAAACGGTTCCCCAAATGGCTGGTCCCAGAACAAAAGGTCCTCTATATAGGGAGCTAAAGGGCCCAGTGAGGTACCTGTACTCATGAGCGGTCTCCTTCCAGCAAAGACTGTCCCAAGAACAACTCGCCAACTAGTCCGAGCTGTAGCTCATGACAAGACACAGCCACACACCAACCCCAGGGATAAGCCAAGATGAGGCTGGAATCCAATAACCAGGCCATCACCCATGAGAAAACCCTCAACAGTTACTTCGTGGGCAACATTACCACATGCCGCCCAATACTGTGGCACGGCTGGACTCCCAACCACTTCCACCTTAATGTACAGTGGCCATCTCCACTCGAACAGGACAAACAGGGCAGGGCAGTAGAGGAGGGGCAGCACGGGGTACGTGACCACCTCACCTCCAAAGTTGGCCAACCGCCCAATCCGGGTAACTGGCACCTTCCGCTCCCGAGCCCGCTCACTGAGCTGGAGGGAAAAACAAAAGAGACCTATAGGATTGACAAAACTAACAAATGAGACGAGGCAGCCTGAGGCTCGTGCTGTCTGTACCTCCCCTCTCCACTCCCACAGGCAGCACTGTACAAAAAGGCTTCCATGTGTTACTAAAGTCACAGCATGGTGGTAGGGGGCAAAATGAGGGCCAACACCAGCCCCACTGCGAGTAGAAACCACCCAAGTCCAACCATGATGCCTCTCAGACCTACCATCTGCTTGTGTGGCTTGCTCTCAGGGCGAGCCTTGGCCTGCCGGGCCTTTTCAATGTCTTCTGCCGTGAGGCCTCCCACAGGGGACTGGTCCTGGTGGAAGAATCTTCTCTGGATGCCATTGGCCAAGAACAAGTCTCTGCAATCTACGAAGTGCCTTCCATTGACTCTGCCCATAGGAGAGGTGGCCTGTCCAGAGAGCCCAGATTCCCTGAGAGGTCCACTGGAAACATAGGCAGGAGCTGGGCCCTCACTGTAGGCACGACCCAGGGATGAAGACAGTGACTGGTCCAGGGAAGAGGCAGAGAAGTCCAGGGAGGCGCCAGCTGCCTGTGGTGTTGAGAACTGAACCTCAGCTTCCAGATCTTCAAAGTTCTCAGTGGCATATGACTCTTCGTGCTTATCCTGACCCTGTGGAGAACAAAGGCCAGCGTGAGGGGCAGGGCTGGTCTGGTGAGGGTACTTGCATGTGACTGCCCATCAGCCCTCTCTAACCCTCCAAAGGAGATGCTGCCTAACACCTGAGGTCCACTTCAAAGCCTAGGAGGCGGCAAACAGCTCTCACATGCTTCTTCCAGGACCCTGCTGTGTGATCTCAGGCAGGATGCTATACACCACTGGGCACCTATTGTAGGCACCACGGGAGCAACAGGCTCCTCATCTATAAAGCAGGGCCAGCAGTGAGCCATGGGGCTTTTAGGAGAGAAACCAGGACAAAAGATGAGGAAAGTCTGCAGAAGCGTAAGGCACAGACCAGCGAGTGACGGAAGGAGAGCACAGGTGGGAAGCACGGGCCGCAGCACCTCACGGCAGACGAAGGCCGCCATCAGCCTGGCGTGCAGCTACGGTTGTCGCCAGACATGGTCAGAGCCTGGCTGGCCTTGCCAATCTGAGATACAGAGAAAGGGGCAGAGGACACCCCATGTTTCCTTTGTACATTATAGGTTCAACCTCCAAGCTCAGATTCATTCTGATTTTTAACCTGGAATGAACTTGGACAAGTTCCTAACCACTCTGAGTGACTTCTACATCTGAAAATAGGGCTCCCACTGTCAGCAACACAGTTATACCCAAGGTCACAGAAACTGCCAGTAAAGGCTATAATTAAACAGCACTGTGTCCTAGAGAGAGGGGGAGGCAGGCCTATGGCCATGTTCCCTGGTCCAAATGAAATCTGAGCAAATGCCATGGTCTACGTGTTGTCCGCATGTCAGACAGCAACACAGGGAGACCTGTGGCCCTACGCCCAGCTACCTGAGATGCCCTAAGGACTAAAGCCCTGCTCTCCCAGGAGGTGAGTAGACTAGATGCTACTCTCACTTTGCCACATGAAACAGACTGAGAGCCGACATGACGGGTGAAGGGCAGAAGGCAGCAGCAGAACAGGGGACCAGAGCCAAGCCCAGCTCTGCTACCCAAAGTCCCAGAGTAGAAGAAACACAGCACACTGGAGCTCCAGGCACCTCTCCACAGCCAGAGAGGCCTAGTACAATGAGCCTGGGTCAGAATCCCCTCCTGTCCCACAACTCCCATGATAACCTCCTAGTCTTGTGTGACTGCTATTACAGAAGCTGGGGGTTCCTACAGGCAGCAAAGGACCCCTACTGCCTGAAAGGGCCTCAGGCTCTGTAAGCACCTGATGAAATGTGTAAATATGAGGCATACAGGTTCCCAGAGCAATCAGATCCCTCAGACCTCCAAGGCGGAGAAAAGCAGCGCAAACCTAAGCATTAGGGACTGAAGGGAACCAGATGGCCACTGTGCCTGGGGGCCTCCTCCATGGCAGTGAGTTATCTGTCTTCTGTCTCAGTGACTATACAAAGTGGGGACAAGAGGAAGTCCTAGGTGGGAGCTTGCACACTGGTGGAGAAGGCCAGTCTAGAATACAGTCTTCCTTTGGAGTAATGAAGGGCAAGCTCGCCTTCCAGGCTTTCCCCAGGACCACCACCCACCACCCAAACAACACCAGGAGGACAGAGTCTCACCCTCTCATTTGATGTACAGCACGGGGAGGAATAAGCACGTAGCACATCAGCAGCAGGGGACCTCAAGAACACAGGGTATAAAGACTTAAAATCAGAGTAGCCTGTGTTGTGAGGAATGCTATGTCACCCTCACAGAGGGGCCTGGGGATCCTGGACCTAAAACTGAGACGAGGCTGGGGACTGGGACAGCCTTGCAACCAGAAAAGCATGAGGCCTTTATTCAGAACTGTTTTTTTTTTAAATAGCTTGTTTAAGCCTCCCAGTCTGTAGACTTCTGTTACAGTAACAGCCCACTCACAGAGAAACCTGATCTGCCCTAGTATGACAGCAGGACATGCCACAGGACAGAAATGGCACAGGAAAGAGGCAGGGCAATCTCTGCAATGCATGCACATGAGGGTATGTGGCACACACACACGCACGCACGCACGCACACATCGCCCTTCAGGCTACCTACCGAGTTGCTCCGAGGCAGCACTATGCTACAGTCATGGCTGTTCTAGATGCTGAGGTTTCCTAGACCTTTGCCCCAACAGCTTGAGGGAAAGGGGTAGACAATGCTGCCCCCACCAGGGCTTTGATAGGAGCACCTTCAGCAAGGGTCAGGAAGCCTTGCCTGTAGGAGGAGCCTTCAAAGGCGAAGCTGAGGTAGGCTGGTCGGTCTACACATGAGCCCTGCTGAGGACTGCATGTCTGAAACCTACACCCACTGCATGCTAGTACACGGACGGTGATTACATCATGATCACAGAGCCAGGAAATGGGCCCTTATTAGATGCCAAATCTACTAGCGCCTCAATCTTGGCCTTCCCAGTCTCCAGAACTAAGAAGTAAATAGTGTTATTTAAGTTTCCTAATCTGGTCTCACACAGTGTCCTACCCTGCGCTAAAATGACAGTAGGACACACCAGCCGCTGGGTGCTCTAGTCTCATCTACAAGACAGGATGTCAGGTTTCTGCGTGCTGGTTCATTCGCTGGTCACATTAAGAGCTCCACGCCTGGCTCTGCCTACCAGCACAACACACCCATTGCTGAAGGGGCCTCTCACCTGCACCGTCCCAAAGACCATGCTGATCTGCTCCGCAGCTGTAGACTGCAGGGCCCTGGCCGCCAAGAGGAGCTCCCCACCAAGGCCCAGGTTCTGCAGGTGGGTTTCCACAGCTGCCTGGGTCAGCTTGGCAAGGCCTTTGGCCACCATGATGGCATCCCCCAACATAGCGGCCATCCTTCAGGGCTGGAAGAAAAGAGACCAAATTAGGGAACGGGATACCACATCTGATACAGAATCGTATGTACTCACCCTGACCAGGTCCCACCAGACTCTGAACGGAAGGCAGAACTGTTGGTTTGGTTTTTCTGCTCATCTTCCCTTTCGATTGAAAACTGAAGCGGAGAGGAGCAGGGCCCAGGGCAATGACGAACCGACGCACTTACTGCTGCCTGGCATTTCCTCGCCTGTGCCTCAGAAGCACTTCCCACACCTCAGCACACAAGTCAAAGCACTGTGCTACAGCCAGGACTTAGCATGCGCACGGACTCCCACCCACTCTAGTGCGCTTCCTTCTGAACCACAAGGGCAGGCTGAAGCAAATGTGGCCCTCCCCAAGCAGTTCCTTGCAGGGCCTAGGGGGCTACTTATGACAGTGGCGCCTCTCCCCAGGCCTCAGTCGATGAGGTACCTGTCTCTTTCAAATCATTGATGTATTGCCCAGTGAAGCAGGAGGCAGCCACCCAAAGACTGAGATACTGAGAGGATTCCCCTGACCCGCAGGTCAGCCAGGGATTCCACACAATTCAGCACTGAGAACAACAGACAAGGCACACAAGGCAAGAAAAAGCAACCATATACCACCATGGAGGCTTGCTGCCTGCCTCTACCATGTGCCATTTTCTCTCTATTGGCCATAGAAGAAAGTGTTTCTGAATGTAGGTCAGGGTCAGAGATGGTGAGACCCAGTATCCACAGTGTAGTTAGGGCCGGGCCGGGCCTGGTTGATCATTAACTACCCCTGAGGCATGTTTATAGGTTAAGATTAGTCCTGTTAACATGCTGGAAGCTAAAGAAAAAACAGGGAGAGCCAGAGATCCCACTGCAAGCAGCACCATGAGGCAGGGAGCCGAACTGGGCAGGCCAGGTAAGGAAGGGACACAGAGTCCACTTTAAGTCCCAGGGACAAGAAAGCCAAAAATCCATAAGAGGGATGTGATGGGCACTTCTGACTGGGGACTTGCAGGAGCTATGAACTGAGCAGGGACCCTGACTCACAGACAGCAGAAGAGAGAGGACAGTCAAAGGGGTACCTCCATTCCATCTTACACTACGTTATTCGAGAGCACAGGTGGGGACACACAAGAACACTGGCAAGGGTCCTGACCAGAACGAGGGGACATCTGGACACGTCAGCCCCAGTCCCTCCAAGGCATGGCAGAAAGAGACCTTTATTTAAAGAAGAACCAGTGTGTGTGCGCGCGTGTGTGCACGTGTGTAAGAGGGTGGAGAGAAGACTCAGCAGTTAAGAGTACTTACAGCCTTCACAGACAGCCTGAGCTCAGTTCCCAGCACCCACAGCAAGTGGCACACAACTGCCTGAAAGCGAGTTGCAGGCGGAGTGATGCATCTGGCCGGTGCTAGCACCTGCATCATGTGCACACACCTACACTCAGATACACTGTCTTTAAAGACCGTAAAAGGAAAATTGTTAGAGCACAAACTCACTACCAAACAGGCAGCTCTGAGGCTATGTTTATAATGTGCCCTTGGGTGGTAACTTCCCCTTCAAATACTAACAGTTCGCACACATAGGGCCAAGACTTTCTTACGCCCCTCTTAATATTGATAAACAGTCCATGGCCATCTGTCAGTGAGAAAAGCAGAGTTACAGAAGGAACTAAGGAGTCAAGGACACCAGCAACTTCTCAGTGGCCATGGGGTTGGGGTGGGGCACAACAGCCCTTGCCTGTTTTCTCCCTCCTCAAACACTTGGCTGACTGACTTACAAGGACAAGGCACTGTTTGGTCACCGCTTACTGACCCTCCAGTCTAAGCCAGTAGGTTTGGAGAAAATTACCATGTCACATCCTAGGTTTCTGCTCTGCACGTCTCTGAATTAATGGCAATAAACAGGTGAATGAACCCACAAACCAAACAGCTAGTACTGGTCAGACAGCGGGCAACCCGAGCTCAAGCAGGCCTGTTGGCAGCTCCTGGCTCAGAGCCGCCACAACCCTCGACACACACCAACACATCTTGTCCCCTACCCTGAAGTCTAGACACGACTCAGATCTCCCATGAGGGTCCTGGAGAACCTGGAGAGGGTGGCGGGATTTTGAAGAAATGTACCAGAAATACACTCCTACTAGTGGCCCCAAGACATCATCATGTCCCAGAAATCCCCCAAAATCAAGTCTTACCATGGACCACCTTTAAATCATACCTAAAAAGAACCAGGACACAAAGCTCCAACAGACCATGACCACAGTAGTGATAAAACCTCAGTCTGCTCACTGCCTGACACTGAATTTCCTCAGAACACCCACGTTGTTCAGACTCTGACTTTAGCCCTGACACAATTCTGCCTGAACTTTCCATTTAAGTTACTCTACCCTCACACTAAACTCCCGTAAGAACAAAGCTGGTGGGTGATTTTGGGCCAGTGTAGCCTACCTGGCCCATTGCATTGGTAAGAGTTTAATTTTTAAAGCCATTTTAGATTCTGTGCACAACCACAAGCCAACTATGGAGCCCACCAGAAACCAGCATTGACTCCCTGCTTCCTGCATACAAGTCCACTGCTAAAACAAACAAACAAACAAACAAAACGCTCTTAAAGGGGAAAATGTTAAGTAAGTGAACTGCAGAGGTGAAGTCTCTGCGTTGGGAACTATGAGTAATAATTATCTTTTTCAGTTATTTTCCAAACCTTTTTAGTTCACATACCCTACTTTCAAAATGGCAAATAAGTTATCTTACAAAAATAAATAAACTGGGGGCTGGAGATGGCTCAGTGGTTAAGACCTATTGCTGCTCTTGCAGAGGACCCAGGTTCGGTTCCCAGCACCTGTGTCAGATAGTTCACAACCTCCTAGGCTCCAGGAATTCCATTCCGTCCTCTGACCTCAGTGGGTACCTGCATACATGTAGCACAGACACACACATACACATATACACTAACAAGAGTTTGGTTCACAGCACCCATGTATACTGGTGGTTGTATATAATTCAAGCTTCAGGAGATCTGATATCCTCTCTGGCTTGACCACACACACACACACACACTCACTCACTCAGAGATACATGTGCATAAACGAAAGAAATCCTTAAAGAATAAATTAAGAGGGCTGGAGAGATGACACCGTGGTTAAGAGCCGTTGCTGCTCCCGCAGAGGACCCACGTGTGGTCCCCGCACCTACGTGGTGATGGAAGCCATCAGTAACCCAGTTCTGAAGGAGCGCGTGCCTTCTTCCGATCTCTTCACGCACCAGGCAGGTACGTGGTGCATATATACACGTATGCAAGCACACACATAGCTAATAAGTATTTTTTAAAAATTAATTAAGAATGAGCCATACTTTCTTTCCTGCCTGAACAGTTATATATGAAATGCTAGTGAATTTCAAAATGGTGCCAAGTCCTGCCTGCCCTAGATTGCACCCCAGATTCCCGTCGATTTCCGCCTTCCTCAAGTCGGCAGTTCCTGCTAACAAGCACAGCCTACTCTTTATGAGCACAGACTTCAAAATTTCTGTGGCTGGTCCATGGCCACCCCCTTGGGTAAACATTATTTACTCATCGTGCAGGGATATGCTGGGCCTCCCTCACAGTACAAAGTGAACCAACCGTTCACAGCCTTATCATCACAGGCAGCTTTCTACAAGGAGTCCCGGTCCTCCAACAGCAAAGAGGAGGTGAGGAGCAAATGACTACCAGAGGGAAGCTGCTTTCCACTGCTCTGCTCTTTCTGGTTTTCAAACTTAGGGCCTTAAAGACCCGATTCCCAATTCACCACGATCCCACAGTGACCAATAATTCAACCAAGTCAGGCACTCCGCTGGGAGGCATTTACATCGTAGTTACATCAAAAGCCCATGAACCCTTTCACACACAAGAATCACATCAGCACCATGATGTCGGGGACAAGCATCCGAGCCCTGGTGGGATGTCAGCCCCGGTACCCTCCCCACCCCCACTGGCCCTGACGACAGTACCCTGCTGGTTTGGGAACAGTGTCCTGAGTGAATGTTCTCCTCTGAGGGGAACACAAGATCCAACAACCTCAAGCAAAGCTGTGTGAGAGAACAGACACCACACCTGGAGAGGACACCAGCGAGGAACTGTCAGCATCCTTCACGCACGGCGCTGTGCCTGCCTTGTCCCTGCAGGCCCTGGGTCAATGTGTCCTAGCCATGTGCCATAGCGCAACATGCAAGCACATCTATAATGGGTACCGACCCGAGGGGAGCAACAAAGGCAGAAACAAAGGAGGAGCCCGCCTTGTGAAACACCATCCTCAGACCTAGACATGGGCCCAGTCCTGCTGCCACCAGCCAGATGGCTCAGGCCCTTCCAGCATCTTCTGTTCCTAATGGCAAATTTGTATCAGCAAAGTACATAAAGACAGTCTCAAACAGAACTGCATTGAATGAAGCTTTCCCCTTGGGGCACAGAGACTGAGAAAGTGGCACAGGCAGACCAGAGGCCAATGTCCCCAAGGCTCTGGGAGGTTTTCCTACTGACCATCATTTGTCAATCCTCTTTAAAAACCTTCCAGAGCTAGCTCCTGGAGCCACACTCTGGCTGGAAGTTATCTGGCGAATTGGGGACCTTCAAATAAAGTCACTAGGATTGACAAACATGCCCAGAGAATGCAGGACTATCCAAATACAGAAAGACATGTGAGCAGAAAAGTCTTTTTCAAACATGTGATGATTCCAACAAGCACAGACCTGACAAAGCATCAAATGCTCGTCCACTGGAGGCCCAGGTCAGAAGGGAGCTTTCTCTGTCTGGAGGGTAGCCATATGCACCCCACTTCATAGCCAGGATATGCCAAACTGTCACTGTTCATGGGTGAGAGCAAGCTGAGATGGTGTATGAAGATTTCCCAATACCCTTCATAACTACAGGGCATCACAGAGCAGCTCCAGGACAGTGAGGTTGTGGTGTTCACACCTCTGAGAGCCAGGGTGGACCCTCCTCTGGCCCCTCCCTGTCACAGCTGCTACTACAGACTTGGGATGGTTGGGATAAGAACCTAAACAGAAACTGCACAGGAGTCTTTGGCCCTGAGAAGCCATTCCCAAACAGGCAGCACAGTCTTCTGGGCACATACATCCTTGGGGGTCCACGGGCACTTCAAGCCTGGCCTTTCTAAAGTCAACAACCTTGATGACACCCAAGCCCCACGCAACAGCTCTGCTCACCACCCCGTCTTGCCTTGGCCTTCCTATGCATTCCCGGGCTGCCAGTCAGAGCAGTTTCTTTAAAAGAAACATCCTAAGTATTCCCACACCCCATAGCTTCCCTAAGAGGCAGAAAGAGCCTTCCTGACCCAATCCTCTCAGCCTCACCAGCCTTAGGCTTACTACGCTCCCTCCACTGGACGTGTTCCAGCCAGGCTAAACCACCCACTTCACGGGGGTCCCTCCTAAAGGCCTGGGTTCCTTGAGCAAAAGGAACAAGGTGTGTTTCCTCCCTCCTCAGGGGCATCTGTCCCAGCGACCTGTACTGTGCAGGCCACTGCAGCCATGACCATGCTCTCCAGATCTGTCTAGTAGCTATCTCGCTAGAGGCTGTTAGCCACGGGACAAGAACCACTTCCTGCATACTCCTGACCCTTCAGCACCAAAGGGTACTTTACAGCAAAAAATACTTAGCAAATTAAAAGAATTTAGTTGGTTCCTCCAAAGCTTGAGACAGCTTGAGATAAATGGCTCAAGCCTTCTTGCAGCTTTGACCCACAAACAGCAACCTAACAATCCAAGAGCGACGCAGAAGCAACACCCCTCTAGCTTCAGTCTGCAGCAGAAGGAACTGGAGGGCTTAACAGACAGCTGCCATACTCCCAAGCTTCTGTGTTTCCAGCAAGGTGTCATATGTACCAACTTTGATAGCCCTAGTCATTCCAGAAAAGGGGGAACAGGGGTGACTGGCCCCACAGACGGAGCAGGAAGCCTCCACTGAGAGACATTTCTGAACTTTCCACCTGCTGCTTCTGTCTCCGAAGCCTGGCTTTACCACTACACAAACCCTTCAGATGTTCCATTTTCCATGATTCCTTCAAGACCTTGAAAAAGGAAACCAGATGGAATCATACTTAAAGACAATGGCCCCATGGCCCCAGAGCCAACAGTGGGAACTCTCTGGACTGTCACTTCAAAGGTTCTTCCTCTCTGGGGGATCCCATGAGGCCAGGGAGTGCCTTCTCCCCCTTCCCAGTGAGGAACCTTCTTTTCCTTTGGACATAAACATGTGGATTTCAACCCTCTAAGGGAAATGAAAAGTCTCGTTATATCCTTAACATTTTTCCTTTTCTGACAAAAAGGAAAGAATGTAAGGACTATTTCCTCCAAGGACTCAGAAGGAATGCATTAGAGTAAACAAACTTCAGAACCAAGATCCTCAAATCCCTATTTATTAGATTTGTCCTTTGCCTACACCTTAAAAGTCACACATCAAGAACGATCGGTGATACACCTCAGTCACCGAGCTCCAGGCCTCTGTCTGCAGGTCAAGCAACGTCCTACAGTGCTAACATCTTCCAAAGGCAACTTAATACTAGATATAGGAGGGGGAGAAAAAAGGAAATGGAACAGACAGTCCCCTGTTCTTCCCGTCAGCAAGCAACAGTAGATGTAACCAGGGAGCCAGGCCTCTGCCTACCTAGGTTCCCACACAGGGACCACACTAAGAATCTCTCCCCTTCTCCCCAGGTCATCTATCTGATAACAACTCCAAAATCCTGCCCCAATCCCTCAAACTACATTCTTTTAAAGTGGATTTGTGTGGTAATTCAGCTCTAAGAATGGGCATCACAACATTTTTGGAAATGAGTTACGTGAGTGTCTGAGTGACTTTCTATTGTGTTAAAGAAACCAGGGCTAAAAGCACCTTCAGGAGGAAGGGGTTTATTTGTCTTAGACATCCCATCAGAGCCCATCATTGAGGAAGCCAGGGCAGGTACTAAGTAGGAAGAAAGCTAGGGCACAAACTGAAGCAGAGGCTACGGATGGATTCTGTTTATGATTTGCTCAGTCTGCTTTCTTATACAAGGCAGAAGGACCAGCTGGTCAGGAGTAGCACTGACCACAGTGGACTGGGCCATCCTACATCAATTAAAAATTAAGACAATACCTCAAAAGACCTGCCTACAGGCTAATCTCATGGGGGAATCTTTCTCAAAATTCGCTTTTCCCAGATAACTCCAGGTCTCTGTCAAGTTGACCAAAAAAAAAAAAAAAATCAATCAGCTCAGTAAACAGCAGTATATGTGTAGGGTAGAACACTGTGGCAACTTAAATACCACAAAGAAAGTATTGACAAATAAGAGTATATTATATGTCCCTGGAGAGAAAAATATGTCACCACAGAACATTTAAAAGCATGAGGCTTTTGCTGGGATGTTAGAGTCTTCAAAAATTTGTTTTCTAAAATTTTGTATGGAGAACATGTATATGAATAAAATTAAAACTGTGTTTTTTTGAAACCCCTTAAATATGTTGTTGAAGAAAATGTTTTAAGTAGGCACACAAATATGTAGTTTCAAAAAACTACTGCATATCCTTCTAGTGCCTGCCTAGGATAGAATGGACAGTAGGTTAAGGGGCAGATAAAAGGCTATAAATACCACTGCTCTGGGCCCTTGGTTAGCCCTGGTCTTCAGAAGACACCTCCCCCTAACTGGCTGCCAGGCACATAGCCTGTAGGCATCTTACTTTGGGGAATAAGGTTCAGCTGCCCTTCTCAGAATGGGGGTGAGAAAAATCACTTGGCACAGACCCTTCCTCCCCACTGGCCCTGCCCCAGAAGGTAGAAACAGCTAATGAGTGCCAACTCTACACACAGTCTCTGGAATTCCTAAGGTAGAGCGAACAACAAGTATGTCACGTGACCATATTTTCTCAGCAGGAAGACAAAGATGACTAGTGTCCTTCAAGGCCAGGGGGTAAGCGAACCAAGTCTCCAGGCCATATCTAGTCCCACTGCAACCAGCAAGCCTGGAAGAAATGAGGGAATTCTAGAACAGGGGGTTGTACCATCTCTATAGCGACCTGGTCTTGGGAAACAATGAACGCCAATGATCTAGAATCCTCCTGGGAATTTCACATCAAGAAAAGAAAATGGCTTAAAAGCTGGGCCACCCATAGGGGAAACTTTTCTCTCAGGGATTTATTTGCAGCTGTCAGTCCTTGTTGCAGGAGTGTGGACAGTCAGTGACAGGCAGAACCGAACCTTGACCTGGAGGGCTTGAGAATAAGTATCTCTCACCTTCTATTTAAGCGCTCCCCTCATGTAAGGACCCCAGTGAGGAATCAGGGCATGGGGTGGGGGGTGATCACTGGAACTCTTCCACTGAAGAAATCTCATTTTTTCTGATTTTCACTGTTTTTTTTTTTTCTTTTAATTTGGCTTATCAATGATGACTGGCTGAGCCCGGCTTGGTAGAGCAGCCAAGGCATAAACTCTGACCCTAACTCTGATAACAATGCTGCCTATTTTTGTAAATAAATTTGTACTGAATCACAACCACGTGTATTCACTTAAGTACTTCCTACAGCTGGTCATTCCCATTTCTTATTGGTCTGGTTGCAAGGGAGACCAATGACGGCCCACAAACCCCAAAATACTCATGTTCTGTCCTTCAAAGATGAAGTTTGTAGACTCCAATTCTAGGATAACAAACTATAACCATAATTATTCCAGGACATCACCAGAATTGTATCCTAACAGGCCAATGAGGATGGTCCTGGGACAAGGATTCCCACCCTATCAAACTCATCTCATGATAGCCAGAAATGAACTTTACCCACCATGCAGAGCCTGGGCACCACCTTTTACTGACTTACTTAGGAAGGGAACCCCAAGAGCCACTCATGAGTGGGAGTAGGAGGGGGTGTCAGATGCCATACTCGCTGTACAGATCCTTTCTCCCAGTCGTAACTGCTAACCACCTGCATTCTCCTCCTCACCCCACACAGAAAAGCCATTGTCAGTCCACAGCTTGAGCTTATTACACGGTTACCTCATCTACCACCTCACAACACTTTGTTCCTTCACATTCACAGCCTCTCTAACCAGTTCCTGCAGGACAAACACTGAGAACCACCACGGAGCACAGGGGTGTCTGCCGGTAGGCAGGCAGCAGACAGGGAGGCCCCCAAGCCTCACGCAAGGCCCTTCTTGACTATTGGACAGTGGTCAAATACTTGTGAGAGCACAGGCTGGTCAGCCTGCCCTACACAAGAAGCCAGTCCTCAGCGCTGCTGACCACAAACTCCAGCCAGGTGTAGTCCTGGTAGCACATATATACCTCCATACCACTCTGGAGGTTGAAGCAGGAGGATCGTGAGTTTGAGACCAATTTGTACTACATAGCAAAATCCTGTCTCAAAAAAATGTATGTATTAAAAAAGGGTTTGGCTCAGGTAGTGCCCAGCAATTTGGTCAAGACCTCTGTAATTGGTCACCTGGCTCTGCTACCAACTTGCAGTTAAATTATATAAGCTTAGCTTTGTCCCTCAGTTTTTCTCATCTGCACTGGAGAGTAGATTAGATCCCTCACATGAAAGTATTTAAGGCACTTATGGCATGCACTGGGTATCCAGAACCATTGATTGGCATGACTTCGAACACTGTGACCATGCAGGTACCCTGGTATAGACCCAGTAAAAGCAAAAAAAAAAAAAAAAAAGCTCTCTCTGTAAAGTCCAGGATCACTTCTGAGTCAGAGAGATAGGCAGTGCTGGGAAAGGCTAGGTTGGTCCTCACCAGGATGGTTTATTTAGCAATGTGGTATGAGGCACCACCCCAGAGAGGCTGTTCCATATGCTGCCTGCCATTTTAAAACACCTTGGAAACATGCTGGCCAAAAACACTCACAGACAGTCCTCGCACCACTGCTGGGCACAGGAAATGTCCTCTGTGTGCTTCACCTCTCTTACCCTCTAGCACACACAGACATGGGCGTGGCAATAGAAGAAACCCCCCCCCCCCAGTTCAAAAGCAGTTTTTATGAGTCAGGCTGCATCAGGCTGCGTGAGTTGTCTGCAGACACAAGCATGTTTTCCTAGATTCGTCCCATTCCTGTCTACAAGAGGGAAGCGGGAGAGCAGAGGAAGCCGGCAGCTGTTGCCCCGGAAGCTAGTCTGCTCTGGCTGTCCAGAGGACATTCTCAACAAACCTGGCCACAGCAATGCCCAGCCTGCCCTTTGATGCCCAGTGGTAGCTACCAACACCTCAGGCAGGGAGTGAGAACCACTCAGTTATTTTCGCTTTCTCAAAGAACTGAGTCGTCCGTGAGCACCGTCAAATGCCAAGCATTGGCAAGCCCTCAGCACTTTGTTCTGCCTCCCTTCTCCATGCCAGGATTGGAGACACACACACAGTCTCCAGGACATACCATCCAGCCCAGTGAACATCAGGTCTTCTAGCTCCTGCACACTTAACAAACTACAGGAGACTGACAGCAAAGATCTCGGTTTCCAGCTTCAGCTTAAATACCAACTGTGTGTGACCTCCAGGACACGGGTTCTGCTCCTGGGACCAGCGTGGCTCACTTCCTCATGTGTAAATCAAGACAGCGCTACTTACCCTCGGAGTACAGGATGACAAGGAGACACACAGGGCTCTTTTTGAAGTGATATTTTCAGATTTAACCGGGTCTAGAGAGAATAATTCTTAAAGGAATTCGGAAGAACCCATGTAGACATTCTACAAAAACAGCAGGGGAGGTACAGCCCTGTGCTGACTTCACAAAGGTGCAAGCAGAGTCTATATACCTCAGGAAAAGCCCAGGGCGGTGCAGGGGTAGGAAACACACACACACACACACCTCTCTTCTGTAAACACACATACACACGCACAGACACACAAACATCTCTGCTGTAAAACTCTCTTTCTGTCTGTCTGTCTGTCTCTCTCTCTCTCTCTCTCTCTCTCTCTCTCACTCACTCACACACACACACACACATACACACCCCTCTCTTCTGTAAACACATACTCTCTCACACACTCTCTTACACACACACACCTTTCTGCTGTAAACAAACACACACTCACACACAAACATCTCTGCTGTAAAACTCTCTCTCTCTCTCTCTCTCACACACACACACACACACACACACACACACACACACAGTGCTTTCTTTTTCAGTACCCCACAGGATTCCCTTTCCCTCCTAGACTTAGCCCAGGACCTATTCCCTCTGTAACAACCCCTTTGCTCCTTCTACTCCAGAATATGAGTGATCAATCTGAACACCTTCAATTCTTGGTCCCTCATCTCAGACCCTCTTCCAGGCTTTTCTTGTGCATTTCCCCTTTTACATAAGCCCTTCTTTCAATCCCACAATTCATGCCCAGCCTCCCTGCACCAAACACAGGGACGCCCCTGCAGAGTCTGCTCTCCTAGAAGAGAGCACATACACCCTGCTGTCCCTCTGTGACATCAGAAGTGCAAGCCAGTGGGACTCCTCAACCCACCTCCACCACGACTCTGCACTTCCTGTTGGCCTCACAGTCCCACAACTCTCCCAGCTTCCTTCAGCAAGATCTCTTCACCTGTCCAATATCCTGCAGCTGAACCTGCTCAGGCAGGTCCCAGCCTCCTCCCTCCCCATCTGGACTGTTCTCTGGCTGCTTCCTTCTGTCCTTGAGCTAGTCAAGGCCTCCCCACTCTCAGGCCAGGGAGACTCTCTGATCCCAGTTGCCCACATCTGTACTGCATACCCGTCCCAGCAACCCAAGGCACACACGGGGACTTGGAAGGATGGTGAGACTATTCTAACTTTGACTGTGGTAGTGGTTAATGTGGCAGTGGTTTCCCAACTGTGTGGGAAATGGGTGAACTTAGTGCATGCGAATTTTACTTTAATAAAAAAGGATAGAATATATAAATATTCTATAGAATATATAATAGATAAAATAGTTCCAAAGGCACTCTGCCCCATTATGTCTGATACTAACATCGTCACCTTCCCCCAAATTAGTTCTCTCTCCTATGACCTCTATTTTCAGTACTGACACCATTACACTTCTTCCCCATCGAGAACTCCGACTCATATATCTTACCTGTATATATTCAGTTCACACACTGAGTCCTGTGGTCCCTCTGATTCCTCTACCTGTGGCTCAGGTCACACTGTCCTTAAAGGCTGCCCCTCCCTCTCCTTCACGCCCATTCCCATCACACAACCAACTAGAGAAGAAACAGGACCTTTGAGTTCCCCCACACTCCCTCCTTTCCCACTGGCTCTCCCCAGTTCTTGACTGTTAACAGGAATGTTAGAACTATTTCCAGTTGCCAAACCAAAACAACACTTATAATACTCCTGTCTAATTTTGCACACGGCTCTGGTTTCAACGGACAAAGATAATGACTCAGTGTCCCCGGCTCTTAATGGAAAATTATCCTGCCAAGTTGTGAGCTTCCCAATAATAAACCTCTCTTAAGAAGGAAGTGATTTCCCTTCCAGATCTTTTTCTGAGGGTAGCAAAGGGCACCCCCAAAACCCCTACTTGGAATGTTCCTCCTCCCCTAGCTGCAGAATCTTGACACATTCCCACAGAAATACAAATTCACTGTAAAGGCTTAGGATATTTTTCTTTTCCAGTGCATCATCTTTCATCTTCTCTGAACAGCCATCATTTTAGGACTTAATAGTAAGTTCTAGGTTTCACAGAAAGCAAAATGTAGACCCAAAGGCAAAGCCTCTCACCTCTGCACAAAAGAGCTGGAACATGGTTTCTGGAGCTAACCAACCATAAATGGATTCTACAAACTGTACATGTGCAGACACTACATCAAAACACCTGCATGCGTGTGCATGTATGCGTGTGGTGTGCAGCCAGACGCTCCCTGCAGACACAGGCACGCTCTCCTTCCACATTAAAACACACACACCTGGCGAAGCAAACTACGATAAGAAAAGTGTGCCCTCAGAAAGTCTCTTAGCCAGTATTCAGACAGCTCCCATTTGTCTGCTCACCGTTGAAGAACCATCCTATGGTGGTTTTCTGTGCTAATCCGCCAAGTCTTCCAATGTTCCTATGTTACTGGCAGTAACTACCAGTTTTCTGCATCCTCATAATTTGAGCCTACCCAGTCACACTCATCAGGCACAAAGGCCCAGGGTTTCTGCGTCCGAGTCTCCTTTAGAATGTTTCACCCCTACCATCCTGTGCACTCGGGGTTTCTCCTTTAAAGTCCCTTGCACCATTTGTTTACAGCAGTGACATAACACTGTCTGAAACTTCCCAACTACTTGTGGGCAAGTTGCACAGAGGTAGGTCCCTGGCAGCATGAGACGACCCTGTCTTGAGTCTTGCCTGCATAGTTCTCAACCAAATTTGCTCTTTAGGGGGTATTTGGCAATGTCGGGGGACATTTTCAGTTGTCACAATTGGTGGGATTGGGTGGGTAGGGGTGGGGGCTGCCACTATTTGTCTAGCAATACAAGGGATGCAGCTACATACCCTATAAGGCACTAGACAAGTACACAGTAAACAAGGTTGGGTCCAACATGTTTATAGTTTGGAGTTGGGAAGCTCTGTCTGGAGTGGTTCATTAGCCCAGACAGAATTCACAGAGTGCCTGCCTCTCTTTTGCTTTGTGTCACCTAGTCCAAAAATGATCACAATTCAGTTGTCTTCATTATTCACAAGGCTAAATATAGCATCCTCAGCTACCCTCAGAGTCGTACAGATGCTGCCCTTGTAAGCCAACAAACCCCTGTAGCCTCTTCTCAGAAGTGCCTTCCTCACTCCAAATGTTTCCCAACAGCCTCCCTGCCTGCATGGCCACTAGCCACAGCACAACTAGATGTCTGTCGTGATCACTAGTCCAAATCCTCCGGCAAGAGGGTTGGCCTGACACACCCAAGCTTCAGAGTCCCGTTCCAGACACCAAGTCCAAGTGAGCCTAAATCAATTTTCTACAGAGCTGCAAGACCAACCCAGATTGGATGTTTACACACAACCTCTGCCCCTTCAGGCAGCCCAGCCAATGGAGGGTCCCAGCACCCAGACCCGCCCCTACAGTGTTCTCGGTCTCCTCACACTCAGAAGGTGGCTTGGCTGATACGTGACAGTTTCTGTGCAAGAGAATGCAGGAGTTGTCCAAGTTGCTAGTGTGACCACCAGTGTCTGGAAAAACAAGAGAACAGGCCAAAAAGAAAGGAAGAAAAGGAACAAGGAAGGGACTTCTTCCCCCACGTCACCCCAGCCATGAAACCCCACAGCTGGCTCGGGCATAGAAGTCTGTAGGTCTGACACAAACTGCAGCCAGAGCCCGATGCACACAGTTCAAGGGTCTGAGAAATCAGAAACATTATTGGGCGAAAGGCAGCCACGTGCGTGGATGACGAAGAGGCCACGCGCAACCCTCCGCTCGCTGAGCCAGACCCGGGGCAGAAAAGAGCTGCACCAGTAACCTGTCCCCGAGGCTCCTTGGCTTAAAGGGAAACTCGCAGCCCAGGCCGCACTGTCACTTGAACGTGAGAGTAGAGACCCCGGGATGCTGAGGCGAGCAGCGGGCCGGCAGGCAGCCTTACCGGGCTGCAGGAAGGTAGGCTCCTCCGTCAGCAACGCAACACCGCCACGCGCTGGCCTGGCTGCAGCGAGCGCTCCGCACGCGCTCGGCTTCTGTTTACCTTCTGGCCCGCGTGCGCAAGCCGCGCTCCGCTTGCCCCGCCTCCGGGCTCTCCCATTGGCTGAGCCGCTGTTAGCTGACCCGGTGCCACAGGACGCAGCGGGAGCGTGCTCGCCGCGTGCGCGGCTCACAGCCAATAGGAACTGAGGGTGGAATGACGGAAACCAATGAGAGGCTGTCCTTGAAGGCCGCGATCCCTAATCAGCCAGTTAGCTGTCTTTTCTCCCGAGTTGGGGGGGGGGGGGGAAGGCCTGCTGTTTTTCTGCGCTTGCGTCCTGAGGATTGACAGGCGTTCACAGGGCCGCCATATGCGGGTCGCCTGGGTACGGACGCTAGCTTAGCTTCCTAGGGGCCCGGAAGGGAAGATCTCAGAAACTTTGCAGGGACCACAGAGGAGCCCCGCCCCACGCCCCAGGGCCTGGACTAGGTCGGGTGAGGGCTTCTGCCTGGGTTGACACCAAAGTGCTATACCCTCCAGCTCTGTATTTAGACGAATTGTGCTTGTTTATTATGAGCGCCAATAAAAAGCAGGGAATCCTTTTCCAAGGTGATAAACAGCCCTGAGGAGTGCACTCAGATCCCTCTGTTGGCCCACAACAGCCCGCAGGGACTGCTTACTCAGAGACCCAGAGAAGATAGGATTGCGACAGGACCATGCCACCTTTGTACCAAATGGGAGAAAATACCTAGCCTTGGAGCCTTTCCAAGATACTTCCATGCCAGCTCAGCCCTTTCGCCCAGCAATGCCAGGCCAGCTTTCCCTCTAACGTACCTAAGACAATCGCTATCCTCTCCCGTGGTTTATTTTCCGTTTTCATCAGCTTGATATGATTTGGGCCATATTTCAAACAAAACAAAAACTCCTGAAAGGATTCTCTATGCTTACTGTCTCTGCTTCCTTTTCTTTCCTTCTTCACAGAACCAATCTATCAAGACTTCGATAGTTCGGATCCTGAGTATTTTTCTCAAAGACTATTTGTTTAAAAGGCTTGGTCCCAAGAGGAGGTAGACACAGGGAGGTTGTCAAACGTTAGGAAGTATGGCCTGATGAGAGGAAGTGACATCACTGAGGTTGTGACTTTATAGGGAATATTAGAGAGGGTGCCTTCTCTGTTCGCTCACCACTGCCATGAGGTGAGCAGCTCTGCCCACTACACCGTCCTACCGAGACACGCAGATTCACGAGAGACCCTAAAACCACAACCCAACGGACCAACGCCTAAACCATGAGCCTAAATAAATCCTTCCTATTTTTAAGTTGGTTGTCTTGAGTATTTTGCTACATTGATAGAAAGTTTAAAATACAGGCTTTGGAAAGACTGGATGTAGGGGAACGCCAGGACAGAGTAACGAGAGGGGGTTGAATGGAGAAAAGAGGGAGGGAAGGGGGCTTATGGGACTTTCGGGGAGGGAGGAAACGGGAAAGGGGAAATGATTTGGAATGTAAATTAAAAAAATAAAATAAATAATAAAAAAAAAGAAAATATAGGCTTTAAGCATGCAGATTGCTAGTCTGATCAAAACTGAGATGTCCTCTGCCATTATTTCTTGAGTCTGTCTGTCCAGTCTTATTTCTCCAAGACTCCCACTGTGTGTACACTCGTGTCCCAGATGTTATCCCAAGGGTTGACTCTCTATTCATTTTCATTCTTTTCCAAACTGGGATAACGTCCGTGGACACATTTTGTTATTCTTATTGTTTCCTTGTGTCTCTATTTTGGGGCATTATCATTCTCATATTTTTGTCTTGGTTTATTTTTTTTTAGACATGCTTCCAATCAGTTCTTTGGATATATTTGAAATAGATGATATAAGGATTTTGCCTAGATGGTTAGCCCAGGATCTTTTTTTTTATTTCCTCTGTGTTTGTTACTGTAGCTCTGCATGTCTTGTACTGTTGTTAAAATCTGGATATCTTAACACAGCATGGTGTCTTTGGAAATCAGCTTCTCCCCAGGCTCCACCATTGTGGCCTTTTATAATTGTTGTTTAGTAACTTTTCAAAACTAATATGGAAAGTCTGTGCTTTCTTCGTGTGTGTGTGTGTGTGTGTGTGTGTGTGTGTGTGTGTGTGTGTGTGTGACACGACTACTAACGCATCTACTTGACTTACTGATCAGGTAAGAGGTCAGACACAGATTTTCCTAAATGCCTGGAACCAGTAAGTCACCTGCCCCAAACCACTGGTCTCTTGTTGGGGCCTGCCTTCAACACTCAGCCAAAAGGTTGACAACTCTGCCTTAACCTAAACTTCCTACTTACACAATCTCTGGGTCACTCAGAGGTGAACTATGGGCTTCCTCCAGTCCATCCTGACCATAACATGGCCCAAGCACGAGCACATATGGACATCTCAATCTCTTCAGGGGTTTGGTTAGTCTGTTGTTTACCCAAACTACATAAGACAGCTGAGCTACACAGCTAAAGTGGGGGGGGGGGATTAAGGCTTCCCACAACAGGGAACTTAAGTCAAAATGAGAACCTTTTAAATGGGCCCTCCTTTTACCCTCAGGTGGCCAAAGGATGGCAGCTTTGTAAGGAGGAGAAAGCTTCATATTCCCAGCTCCATTTTGCTCCCTGAGGTAGTAGCCTGTCTTCCCCAGAGATGCAGGTTGCTGTTTCCAAGACCCCACGCAGCTGGTTGTGAGTAAGAGGCTAAGAATGGAGCAAGCTGAAAACTCTAAAACGCAGCCCTTTTTCCTCCATAAATATCCTCTAGGTTGCTGCAAACCTTCTTTGAGTTGTCGGAGTTCTAAAGAAAAGAATATTCAGTCTTTGCCACCTTCTCTGTTATCTCTGTGGAGGACAGACACTCCATGCCTTCGCCATTCTCCTCTTCATTCTTAGTAGAGTTATTTGGCTTAGCCCTGAACATCATCCCCCACCCTTAGGCTGTCGGACTATTGAAACAATAAACCCCAAGAAACTGAAATTTCCCCAGGAGTCTAGGCTGGGAGAAGGAACGGGATGAAGTCAGGGATGAAGCCTGGTCCAGCCAGAGGGGAGTTTGTCGCCTGGAAGGCATCACACAGTTCTGACGGTCCGGTCCGTCAGATCACCATGCAGGAGAAACTGGAGCTGAGCCGGCGAAGATCAGGACCACACCTTGACAGCACGGCTTAGTTCTGCATAGTTAGGCAGTCTATTCAAACCTAAACCTCACTCACGTCAGGATCCTGAAGGTTGGCTGGGGGTGGGACTGGACCATTTTGTTTCTCTTACCCTTGAGACCACACTGAATACATCATTTCTGCTTTGCGCTAGGTGTTTAATTAGCCTATTGACTAAGGCTAGCTTGTTAAGGCTGCCCGGCCCAGGCTCTGACCTTAACAACTCAACACTTGTAAGAACCAGTCATATCTTCCACTGCCGAGTCCCGAAACCTTAGCATCCTCCTTGGCACCTGCTTCCATCCCACCTCGAGTCAAACCCAGCCTGTCTTCGAACTGACTGCTGAGTCAACCAGTTCTTACTTCAGCATCTCCGATGATGCCCTGAGCTAAGCCAGCATCATTTAGCACCTGCATCATTAGGCAGTTCTCGGGTCCTCTGTCTATTCACATTCTCCTACAGTGATCCTTTGTTTTATTCTAAAGCAAAAAGGCAGACCATGCCCTGTAAATTTCCTTCCTGCTGCTGACCTCCTGTCTCATCAGAGGAAAGTCCCAAGACCTCACAGTGCTCCACAAGACTCAGTATGACCCTACCCTGGGGATCGTCCAGTTCTTGTCTTCAGCTGCCCCCCCCTTCCTGTTCTCACTTTACTCCAAAGGCCTCCTCTAAGTGCTCAGAGATCTGAAGAACAGTCCCAGCTCAGGGACTGCATGGGATCTCCCTGTCCAGACCATCCTTGGCTTACACTGATCCTTCACAATGTGCCACCACCATATTGTTCTGCTGAAATGCAACCCAGTCTGACCCTTACTTGAGTACGTGGGGGGAGGGGTACTCGCCATGCCTTTATCTTATTCTCTTTCTGTCTCCAGAGCTTCTTACTACTGGATGCAATCGTTTGGCTTTCTGGAATGTAAGTTAGTTCCATGAGAGCAGAAACTCTCTCTAGCTCACCACCGGATCTCTGGCAGCTGGCACAGCTGGTGCTAAACTGAACGTGTTCAACAAAGTCAACGTAGTCTGGGGTAGAATCCCAACTCTGTCTCTTACTGCATGACCCTGAACTAACTAAACTGTGGGTGCCCCAGTTTCCTTCTGTACAGTGCTAGTACCCATATCTAATAGGATGTTGAGAACTAAATGGACAGATAATTGCAAAGCACTGTAGATACTTTGTACCTGTTACGTAGTAATATATTAATCAAATGATAACCCATTCTAGTACATATCATGTATTAAAGAGGGTAGTGCATGAGTACCCAGAGTCTGCAAAAGTGTTACTATATGTCTATAGAGACATTGAAATTAAAATATTACATTTTAAAAGGTCTAATATTTTCTGCAGTTTCAGCTAATTTCTTAGCTATCATAACCTCAAGAACGTTCACATTTTCTCAATGCTACTGGTCCCTAGATACAGCTGATAAGGGATTTTGACATCTGGCACAACCAAGAATCAACTCATTTGCATTTGTGGGTTTTTTTTTGGTATGTTTGTTTTCAACTCGTTTACTTAGTAATTTCATCTTTTATTTTTAATCAACAAGTCGAAGTACAGTAGTAGCTCATAATACTCGGCAAGTCAATTTCTCCCTACTGGGGCCAACAACCTCTTTGAGACTTTAAACTGGAAGAGCACCGTTTTCCATCATAACTTCCAGACTTGGAGAAAAAACACCTGAGGCGCATTTGCTGACTTATAAGTGTCAGGCTCCACATTGCCTAGTTGTGGTCAGAATCAGAATTCCCTTTGGTTCCTGGGCCCCTTGCCATGCCAACGTGCAGCTGAGGCTATAAACAAGTCAGGACTGTCTCATGCTTAAAACTGGCACAAGAGGAGCTGTTCCGAGAGGGAAGAGCGAGCTGCTCAGTCACAGCCTGAGTCACGGCCTGGACACCTGCTCTCCTCAGCTCAGGGCTCTCGGAGGATCTGTGTTACAGGAACATGGTCATTTAATAACTCTTTAATTCACTTAATACAACAGGAATTAAAACCCATTCCGGGGCTGGGCATCTGTGTCTGGTCCAGTACTTGCCAATCATACACAAGATTCAGAATTCTAGCTTCAGCGATGTAAAACAAACAAGATTCTATTACTGGAAAAATAAATAAATAAAAATTTCCAGTATACCTAGACCAATACACACTGCCTGAGAAACACTGGATTAAATAATCACAGGACTCCCTTCTGCCCTAAAACTTGCCTTCGAGAAAAAATAAATAATAAATTTACAAAATTTATCATTTAAATTTTAATATTCGAATAAATATTCAAAGCTGTTTTTGAATAAAACATTTTGATGAATTTATTTTACTCCTTTATTGGGTAACATAGTCACTTAATTTGTAAACAATTATTTTTAAAATTTGAGCTGTGGCCAAGTTTGATGATGCATACCTATAATTCCCAACATGGAAGAGTCACAGGCAGATGGATGAAATAAAACAAAAACTAAACAAAAGCCACTTGCTGTGAAAAGTGTCCCCACCTCCTTACCTGCTTCCCACGTTTCCCCGAACACACACCCTCCCATGCAAGCATTCCCACTACTTAGTCTTGTTCCTTCACTAGATGACTTCAAATACACGGGTGACTACAAACCTGCACTCAGCAAAGTTACTACACACACACACACACACACACACACACACACACACACACACACACACTGTGCTCTAGTCAGCTTCTTTTGTTATTTTAGTTTTTAATTTTTTAGAGACAGTATTTCTGTGTAGCCCTGGCTGTCCTGGAACTCATTCTGTAGACCTGGTTAAACTCATATTCAGACATCCACCCACCTATGCCTCCCAGGTGCTGGAACTAAAGGCATGCACCACCAATGCCTGGCCTTTTCATTGAAAAGTAACAGTTTTGAGATTGGAGAGGGCACTTGCTACTCTCCGAGCACCTAGGTTTGGTTCCCAGTAGCTACAGTGTGGTTCCCACTGTTCGTAACTCCAGTTTTGGGGGATCTGGAGCATTCTTTTGACCTACATGGGTGCCAGGCATTTATGTGGTACAGATACATGCAGGTAAAAGCCTTCATGGACAGAGCCAGGCAATGGTGCACATTCATTTAATCCCAGCACTTGGGAGGCAGAGGCAGGTGGATCTCTGAGTTCGAGGCCAGCCTGGTCTACAGAGTGAGTTCCAGGACAGCCAGGGCTACATAGAGAAACCGTGTCTCAAAAAAGCCACATAGACATAAAATAATTATTTTTATTTAAAATAATAGCTTAAGGGCCTGGAGAGATGACCTAGTGGTGAAGCTCTGGGAGGAGTCAATGCCTCCACGAGCATGTACACTTATGTGCACACCGGTATACACACACACACACACACACACACATACACACACAGACACACACACATTCATATACACACATACACACACATTCATATACACACACACACTTAAAAAATAAGGGTCAGGAGAAATGGTTCCATGGTTATGAGCACCCAAGTTTGGTTTGCAGCACCCATGTCAGGTGGCTTACAACTGCCTACAACTCCAGTTCCAGGGAATCCAATGCATTTTCTGGGAATCCAGTGTCATCTTCTGGGGATCCAGTGCCATCTTCTGGGGATCCAGTGCCATCTTCTGACTTCCATGGCACCTGTACACATGGGGAATACACATAGACACACATATACATATAAATAAAAATTTTAAACAAATAAATTTAATAACAACAACAATAATAGCAATATCTTTTAATGTTCTCCAAGTCAGTGTATGGGGCATCCTCACTCTTTTCTCAGGGTTGTACTATAGGGATAAAACATTCTTTTTTTTTTAATGCTGGATTTTTATTTCTTTTCCTTGTCTTTTAAAATGACTTATTTGTTTTTATTTTGTGTTCACTGATGTTCTGTGAGGGTGTCATAGTCCCTGAAAGTGGATTTACAGAAGTGGGTTCAACTCTGAGAATTGAACCAAAGTCTTCGGGAAGAACAGCCAGTGCCCTTAACCACTGGGCCTCTCTCAGCCCCAGTCTCCTTGTCCTGCAGATGGTTTCTGTCTTTTGCTTTCATAAACGGTGCTGCACTCTCAAGTATGTACCCCTGTTTTCAAATTGTAACTACCTTGGATCTAAGTAGGATGGATTGGTGGTGCACAGAGGCAGGGCAGGGCAGGGCTTGTTCCTGCTGTCCTCAGGGGTCTGCAGATCATGGTTCCCTGATTCTTGGAGATGAAAGTGTAAGTCAAACAGGGCTTATCCGGGGCCCAGAAGTTATTCAAAGTAATAAAACTTCATACATGTATTCTGTCCTGCTGGGGATGGGACTTGGAGCCATGTGTGTTGCAGGCAAACTATTGCAGCCCATAATCTGAAGTCATAAGACCCAAATCCAACCCAGGCCTCAGAGAACAACTGAGGAATTCACAACCCTGTTGAACTGTGGCAAGCCTAATCACTGTAATTAGCTGACTGCACAATTAGGACTGGTTAAACATGTCACAGAAGAGGCTCCCACTCTGCTTCCCACAGCTGGAAATTGCCCGGCTCAGCCCAGCACCTACAAAAGGCTGCTCTTCTCTGCGTCAGCTCTGTCTGTGCTTGGAGCACGTGTCTGCCTCCAAAGGCCACCGCTCTTCCCTGCTGGCTCCTTCCTTCCCAGCACACTGCTTCACATGAACATTAGCCAAGGACGCCATCATCTTTGGCTTAGTTATTGCACATTTAAATTGAGATATAACGTATATATAGCAAAATGAACAGATCTCAAGTCTACAGCTCATAATTTTTTTTTGAGACAAAGTCTCACTGTGTGGCCCTGGATGGCCTCAGACTTGCAGATATAAACCTGTCTCTGCCTCCCAAATGCTGGGATTAATTCTGGAGCCATCACATCAGCCAAATTCCTACAAATGAAGTATGTAAACATCAACATGTTAGCCAAAATAAGTTGGATTTCCATTATTTTCTTGGTAATTTTGAGTTTTACTGATTCATTTGTGAAAGGAGACAAGGTGAGACACTGGTATGTTTAGCTTTCTAGAATTAATATAGTAATTTTCCAATAGACTCATGATCCCAAGCTTTAATTAAAGCCGGGCAGTGGTGTCGCACTCCTTTAATCCCAGCACTTGGGAGGCAGAAGAATGTAGATTTCTGAGTTCAAGGCCAGCCTGGTCTACAGAATGAGTTCCAGGATAGCCAGGGCTATACAGAAAAACCCTGTCTCGGAACAAAACAAAAAACAATTACTCTTAAAATGATATTCTGTAGAGGAATTTTAAGCCAGCAGCAACATGGCTGTTCTGGCAAGGGATCACATTCCAAAGACCTTCTACATCTGTGTGATCTGACTGGAATCCAAACATACCCTTAGTACATACCTTTAATCCCTCTGGCTGGAATGCAGATACACCTTTAATTTTAGAAGGAAGCAGTCGTGTTGGAAAGTGACGTCTAATTGAGGAGCAGACAAAGTGAAGAATCAGAGAAAGATTTGACAGAATGAGTCAGAGATAGGATATGCCCAACTCTCACAAGAACAGCAGAGGAAAAGAAAGTCTACCTAAGAGCAGTGCAGGGAGAGAGCTTCCATCAGTTGGGAGGCAGTGCAGTGCAGTGCATGCAGTGGAGTTCAGTTTGTTTGTGTGTTCATGCAGTTCAGTGCTGGCCAGCAGAGGCAATTCTGCCAGAGAATAACAAGGAGCCAAAAGATTAGAACGAATTGTCAGAGTTAGTTTGAAGCCAAGCAGAGCAATTCAGTGAGAAGCCTAGAGAAGTCAGATTGAATCAGTCAGCTTGGAGAGGAGTTTGAGCCACAACACCTGAGTTGAACCAGCCAGCCAGAGTTCAGAAAGAACTAGAAAGCGTGAGATTATTCATCAGTAAGCCTCCAAGATGACAATTACATCTAGCAAATAAAAGTTACTTTTATAGTATTCCCATAAACTCTTTGTCCTTGTTTGTTGAACATGAAATTGAAATACCTTTTTCTAACTTTGTTCTTTGACAATTTTATACATGTATTGAATGTTTTCTGATCATATCTTCACCCTATGTTATTTCCCTCCCATTGGTATCAACTCCATCTTTTCCCTGCCTGTCCCTCCCAGATTCATGACTTTTGGTTTTGGCCATGACTTGTGGCCCATTTAATTTAACCAAGGTCTTCTGTGTGACAAATGGAACTATCCAATGGCACCTGGTGGGGTCACCAGTAGGTATACAGCCCTGAAGGCAATGACTCCCTTTTGCTCTGCGTCTATCTGTTGCATCTAGTTCGGCAGTGAGGAGCTGGGTCCCCTGAGCCCCTCTTCTCTACATGCCTGACTGATGACCAACCACTCATGTAAGTTCAGTACAGGCATGCATAGACGTTATGAGTTCATGATTACAGTGGCTATGTCTTTCCCAGAGCATTCCCCAGCCCTGCTCCTTATCTTCCAGCTCTTAAATTCTTTCTAACACCCTTTCCCCAGTGTTCCCTGAGCATTCAAACAGAAGGCATACATGACTTGTTTAGGGCTGAGAGCTCCCCACCATTCACTCTCAGCATCTTGTATAGCCATCAGTCTCAGCCTTCACTGATGTTCAATGGGAAGACAATTTTCTCTGAATAAGGATGAAAGGAGCATGTGTTAGGGATGGTCTCTGGGCTGGGTGGCAGCACCGTCTGCAGAAATTCTGGTGAAGGTGGGTTGGGTCTTGGAAAGCCCAGGGAGAAGAAGGTTCTACCATGAGGGGTGGCATGGTGAGGTGGGAGGGATCCTGGGAAAGCAGGCAGGGTCTTAAGAGACCTAAGGAGGAGAACGGAGCAGGTTCTACCTGGTGGAGAGGTCTGACCACATTTTCTCAATTGGGATTTTTTTTTTCTGTTTTCTTTTGTTGTATTGGTGATGGAACCAAAGGCCTTGTGCACGCTAGTCAACACTCCACCACTGAGATCGTGTGTGTGTGTGTGTGTGTGTGTGTGTGTGTGTGTGTGTGTGTGTGTCTGTGTGTCTGTGTGTGTGCACTCGGGAGTGTGTGTGTGTGCATGTGTGCATGTTTGTGTGTGTGTGTGTGTGTGTGTGTCTGTGTAGGGGAAAGAAGAGAAGGAGGAAGATGAGGAGAAGAAGGAAGAGGAGGAGGAAAAAGAAAGAGAAGTTTGTCTTTCCAAACAGTCCCTTTTATGCCTCTTTCCAGCCTTCTCCTTTACCTCGACTCCGGGAACTATTCTATGTTGATTTCGTTTAGGGAAAATAACTGATTATGACATGAATTAGGAAGTAGCAATTGTCTTGAAGGGAACCTATGATTCAGCCTCATGCCTTTGAATCCTCTCATTTAGGGGAGGCGCCCAAATCACTGAATACATGCCTGCTTTGTTCTCCTTCACAAAGTCACTGGGTACCATGTAAAAGGTATTTTGTTTTTCCTAAATTAATACAAATAATACAAGTTTTGGAGACATTTCCAGATTTGGGTCCCAAGTTGCAAACTAGAGACTCAGCAAACACTCTAAAGGGTGGGCACTGGGGACAGAGACAAATTCTGTAAAATACCTGGCCATACCTTCATGAGCAGCACAGCTTTACATTACAGAAAGGAAGCTGAGCAGAAAAGTATAGAAGAATACAGGCCCCAAGCATCAGAAGGCAAGCAGAAAGTACTGCATGATTAGACCTTCTAAGGCACGGTCTCACCAGATACCCAATGGATTCCAACTTATAGCTGAGAACTGACCAAAGACACTGTTTTTGCTAATGACAGGGAAGCTAAAATTCAGTGTGTCCATAGGATAGAGGAGCACAGGCTTGCCCATCTCCCTCAGGTGAAGCCAGTGATCCTGACTAAGAGGCATGAGCTTACAAGCCTGGGCAGAGCACAGTGTTCCTCTGACTCTAGATCTTCTCTTTCTTTGCAGCAATGAGATGGGAGCCCTGGTCATGATAAAGCACCTCAGCTACTTCCCCACCTCAGTTCTCCCACCCCACCGGAATGCTGGGCAAGCAAGAGTACATGATGGGCATCTACAGGAGGGAGAACAAGCTGTCTCATTGCTGGGTGTGAGGAGCCCCAGAAAAGAGAGGCCAGGAGTGCTGCTTCCAGGAAGGTACCCCATCCTCCCTCCTACCAAGTCCCTGGGGCAGCTGCTGCCTGAAGAGTTGAGTACCTACCTATGGTAACTCTAGACCAGCAGTAAGCAACACTCTTGCCCAAGTTTTAAGTGACAGGAGAATAGTCCTCTCTCAAGAGTCCTCCCTCAAGAGACGTACAGCCCTCCAAGCACTTGCATCAGCCACCAGATTGGTGGGACCAGTGGCTTCCATCTCCAAGTGACAACATGACTCAACTCCTGCCCTGGACTACGTGGGGCATGAATAGAGGTTCTGTGCTTCCTACTGGTCAGGCAAAGAAAAAACATCTCTATCACCTGGCACCTTGACTTGGGTCATCTTGGTTGCTAGGGTAACCATTAGGGCTGCATCACTTGCTTTAGCAAGTGCTCCCAGTAATGGGATACCAACTTGGTCCTCAACCCCAACCTCATCCTCCCTGATCACTTACAATTATAGATCTGCTCATCCTCTAGGACCTAACTCCAGTATTATCTGCTTAGAATCCCTTAATCAGAGACAATAGCAGTCTGGTTTTCTACTACTTTGCTGCAGCATTTAATGGCCTCCTTCTCACATTATACCTAACAGCACAGTGTGGGTGTTTTTCAGCTTGTCCTTTTGGATCTAGTAGATTATGAACTATACCTCTTAATATTCCCCACAGTGCCTTGTGCCTTGAAACTATCCCTTCCATTGTTACCAAGATGCGGCCTACATTGGGAATATCTAACATCTGTAATATCTCCATCTGTAGCCATGATCAGTTTGTGTGGTCACTTCCTGGAATGGAAGACAATTCCAAACTCTCGATGAGATGGCAGGTGTTTAATCTCAACCTGTCAGCATGTAGCGGGCCATAGGGATTGATCCAATTAGAGCCAAGCTCAAGATTCCTATTCAATGGGAGCTGAAGCTTGTCTCTCCTCCCATTAGCTGTAGCTCTAGTTGCTGTTTGGAGCTACCTTGCAGCTATCAGTTTATCAAGACTGAAGAGGAATCAAGCCCACCAAGTAGTTCAGGACAAAGGAAAACCAGAACGAGATGGAGCTGGAGCTCTAGTTAGAATATATAAGAAGCCCAACCAAAAATACTTAACTGTTCAGCCATGAGAACTCACAAATCCTACTCACAGTGTGTTCGAGCAGAGGTGTCCTGACTAGTATGTTGGAAATTATATAGTTTAAGCCCAAGGTCTGGTGCAATGTCCAAACAGGAAGCTAGAGAAACAGTGTCCAGGCTCATAACAACCCACTATCAAGAAATCTCAGTGTCCCATGGAAGCCACATTAATCCCTCCTAGAGGCAACTCATCCAATGAACTAAGGGTTTCTCACTAGACTCCACCTCTTAAAGGTCCCACTATCTCCCAGTGCTGCCACAATGGGGACAAACTCTCAATGTCTGAACCCTTAGGGGCCACACTCAAAACTCACAGAACCTAAATTTTACAAAGAGAAAACGCCCCCAGTCCCTGAAAGGGTTACAGCAACTGATTTTACAAGATTGCACACTTTAAAGCAGGGGTTCTCAACTTTCATAATACTGTGATCCTTTAATACAACACAGCTAAACCTCATGTTGTAGTGACCCCCAAACCATAAAATTATTTCATTGCTACTTCATGACTGTAATTTTGCTGTTATGAATTGTAATGTAAATATCTGATATGCAGGAAATCTGACATCTGACCCCTGTGAAAGGGTCATTTGACCTCTCAAATGAGTCGCATGACCTACAGGTTGAAAACTGTTGCTTTAAGCATTTGACAAGATATGGAACTGAGGAATCCAGACAATTTTTTTTTTCAGTGCTAGGAATCCAATCTAGGGTCGTGTACATGCTAAGAAGTGCTCAAGCACTGAGCATATTATAAACCCTCATCCTTTAAAAATAGATTATTGTTGATTTAGGTATCTGAATATTTCTATAATTTTAACCTGAATTCCTTTTTAGAAATTTATTTTACATGTGTATGTATGTGTGGTGTCACACACACACACACACAGAAAGAGAGAGAGAGAGAGAGAGTATGAGTGAGCATGTGAGGAGACCTGAGGTAGGTAATGCATCCCCTGAATCTGTAATTAACATAGTATAGACTGTCTAATGTGGATCCCTCTGGGAGAGCAGCAAGCATTCTCAACCACTGAGCCATCTTTCTAGCCCCTTAAACTGAGTTCTTAAAAAAATATGTAAGGCTCTAATAAGTGGCCATATAAAGAATTTTTTTCCTCTGAAACACATGTGTATTATTTGTGATACCTTTATTAATATTTAAATAAATAAGATCAGCTTTTAGCTCAATATTCAATTTGTGTTTCCAGCATATTCTGTAGGAGGCGAAACAGGCTTCTGATCCATGGAAGGTGACGGTGACTTTTGCGATGGCGCCATGCCTCGACCTTATTGACAACTGTGGTTTAAGGTTTTGCAACCTGCTTGTCTCTTGCTTTCTTGGCAAGCTTCCCCAAGTCCTCTCTCCAGGGGCCCTGTTCCTTATGAGCTGGGACCATGCCTTGTGCCTCTTTCATAAGTCATGTCCTCCCCATGCCGTGGGGAACACCAGAGCTTCCCCAGAGCTGGTGGACAGCACATGGAAATTTCCCCAGCAGTTGTTCATCCCACCCCCACCTGGGTCCTGGCTTCTAAGTATGACCAGCCCAAGGACACTGAGCCTGGCAATGGGACAGGCTCAAGGTCTATTTATGACTTTTTATCTCAGAGTTGGCACGTTGGTGCTCTGTACTCAGGAAACCTCCTGCCCTAGTCAGTCTAGCAACACAAATCCGTATCTGGAAGGAAATTAGGCGGCCAGGCACGCCAACCTGACCCCCACCATGGCTGCATGGCTGTTCCACCATTACCCTATTTTTGTTCATTTATTCTGGTTTGGAGTTTACATCTTTGTTGGGAATGAAAAAAACCTTCTGCCACGAGATTAAACAACGTGCTTTTTGTACTAACACAGCATCTGATGTGTCTTTATGACATCTTTATGACAACTGAAGAAGCTCTTAACGAACTCACGTCTCACATGGTTTACCTTACTGCGCAAAATCTGTCTCCCACGTGTATAGCTGTGAGCTCAGAGCACTGACAGAATCCGTCGTTGAGGTAGCCATAGGGCCCTGAAGAAGCTGCAGGGTGGGGCTGCTCCTGAGGACCTGGTGCCAGAGGGCAATGGGTGAGGAGCCACCCAGCCTCCACCAGAGTAGCTGTTGTTCCCTCATTCCAGGCAAAAGCCCGGGAGCCAGAGAAGCTGAGAAGAGAACTCAGCCCAGTGTTCGCGCTGTGTCCTGAGGTACACCGTGTGACTCTTTTGACCTCAGAAGTTTCTTTATAAGGCCTGTTTACTCCAGTCCTAACTTAATTGGATGAGCTCTGCAGTATTCTTTTACCAGCGGATGTGTGTGTTATGTATTATATGCCAACTGGAGCCTTCTAAATCAAATTGGTTCAAACTTCTGACCTACCCCCAGCAGAAGGCTAAAGTCCTCCAAAGGCCAGCCAGTTCTTGGAGGTAGCCCAAGGCAAAAGGTTGGAATGACCTTCCATCATCACTGGCCCTGGCTCTGAGCCCCACATATGCTGAACCATCAAGAAGTATATCCTGTCCCTATCTAGGGCTGTGCTGGTCCCTTCAAAGGAGCACAGGGGTGGTCTAGACAACAACTCTAGGTTGGATATTAGATGCCTCCAAGTTCTTTATGCCTTCCTGTGAAGATGTTTCATTGGCTGATTCCCATCAAGAAGCAGCTTTGCTAGTTCTCATCTTCCCAGTTATCCTCCGTACCCTTTCCCTCTCAAGTGTCTCTACCATAATCTTCTCGTTCTGTTCTGTAGATCCAATTATTCTGCCAAACTCAACTATTCAGATTCAACCATATTCTCTATCAGTGTTTCCTACTAAATTCTTCCCAAATGACAATCCCACGTCTCAGAAAACTGGAAACAGTGGAAAGAAGCGGTCCCTTGGGTTCAGTTCTCACAGACAAGGCCATCTGTTGGGAAGAGGATAGCAGGGGAAGGTCATGTCACTTGGGAGCCTGGAATGCTTGACTCTGCACCAAGAATTGGGAAGGAAGGGGAATCTCAGGATACCTGGAGAAGCAGGATGCACAGCTAATCTTGTGAGTCAAGATGAAAGGAAATCTCATACACAGAAAGGAAAGCTCATACACAGAAAGGAAAGCTCATACACAGAACCAAGTGAGGTTGTAAATTACGAACTATCCCTCTTTGGATTTGGAGAGAAATACTTCTATAGTCAAACACAAAAGCAAGTGGTCTCCTAATCCTTTTTGCTCCTACAAGGAAAGGTCCAAAGACACATTTTGTAAAGGAGAGTGTTGATTAACTCACAGTCTTTGAGTCTAAGAGGCCAAGACTGAATGGCCTATTAATTGAGTCTCCAGGGGTGACCTCATGGTGAATGGCATCACAATGACACCCACATAGGAAGCCAGTGGATGCAGGAACAGGCAGGGTCCTTTTAGAGCAACTCATTCTTGGAAGAGCAGATGTATTCTCTAAGATGGGTACTAATCTTTTCTGAAGATAGGGCCATCAATGACCTAGTTACTTGCCACTAGGCTCTGTCTCTTAAAGATCTCATTGCCTCTCCATATCACCATACTAGGGAGGGGCTTTCAGAACAAAACCCTCTTGGGGAAGAATCCCATCAAATCCACAGTCACGAGTTGAATGGTCAGGAAGGTCTTCTAGTGACCAAGGCTCTGGAATCTTCACCTTGTGACCTCCAAGAGTGACATGGGCACAGAGTTCCATGGCCAAACCTGGTAGCCGTGTCTACCCCATGTGCCATAGCTTCACCAGCTAAAATGCAATTTCACAGCAATAACAGGATGGGAAGTGCCAACTCTCTGGGTATCCTGGTACACTAATTTGTGAAGTAGCTGACAGGCTCCTGCAGACCCCTTCAGTTTTCCTTAATATTGTGTTTTATAAAAAGAGAAAGGAGAGAAGGAATATGTTTTGGTGGAGGTGTAGTCAGATGTGGGGAAAGGGGGTGCCTCCTCAGGCCCATGCTGAGGCATCCCTTCCCCCTGAGGGACCAGTATAGAAGAGAGTTTATTCAGGGGATGGGGAGGGGAGTTGAGAGGGTAGTAGAGACAGAGAAAGGCAGAGAGAGAGGCAGAGACACAGAGAAGGAGAGGGAGGGGAAAGGAGGGGAGGGAAAAGGAGAGACCAGCCATGAGAAGGAGAGAGGGGGAAGGGGCAAGAGGACTGGGGGGGGGGGTAGCAAGAAGGCAAGCGAGCAAGAGAGAGAGAGGAGAGGACACGTAGCCCTTTTTATAGTGTACTGGCTGGTTTTGTGTGTCAACTTGACACAGACTGGAGTTATTACAGAAAAAGGAGCTTCAGTTAGGGAAGTACCTCTATGAGATCCAGCTGTGGGCATTTTCTCAATTGGTGATCAAGGGGAGAGGGCCTCTTGTGGGTGGTAACATCTCTGGGCTGGTAGTCTTGGATTCTATAGGAGAGCAAGCTGAGCAAGCGAGGGGAAGCAAGTCAGTAAGAAACATCCCTCCATAGCCTCTGCATCAGCTCCTGCTTCCTGACCTGCCTGAGTTCCAGTCCTGACTGTTTGGTGATGAACAGCAGTGTGGAAGTGTGAGCCAAATAAACCCTTTCCTTCCCAACTTGCTTCTTGGTCATGATGTTTGTGCAGGAACCCTGATTAGGACAAATTGATACCAGCATAGTGGGGTATTCCTGTGACAACCTGACGATATTTTGGGGAGGACTGTGGAAGGACTTTGGAACTTTGGGCTAGAAGATCCATTCGGTGTTAACAGCTCTATGGGATGTTGTGTAGGAACTTGGAAGATAATGTTGAGAACAGTGCAGAAGATGAGGCCTGGCTTGTGAAATTTCAGAGGGAAGACTCTTATCAGGGCCATGTTTTGATTGTGAAGATTCTGTGGTTTTGCTTAGCTGGGGCTGAAGAATAAGCTGTGATTAACAAGATACCAGAACTACTAAAGCAAGCCTTTGTGCTACTGGGACTATTGATGCTGGTTAGCTGGAGCTAAGAAATTAGCAGTGATTAAGAAGAGACCATCATTCCTGAGATGAAATCTTCTGTGAAGTGTTTTCTGAGAGCACAGAGGCTGTGTTCCAGAGATAGATAAGGTTGTACTTTGTGCTGTGGCTGGATTTAGTACTGTGTAAGAGTCACTCAGGCGGTACTGGTTTTGAAGGCATGAAGGGGTCATGAAAAACAGCTGAGGCTCGGCACTGTGAGAGGCCGAGGAAGGCCATTGGTGAAGGTGCAGCCTCAGTTGCAATTGATGGCCCAGGACTGAAGGGGTCATGCAAAGGAGTTGAGGCTTAGCACCATGAAAAGAGCCTATGAGAGGCTATTGGTGAAGCCTAGTTACAGCAGAAGACAGCTGTGTGTGGGAGATGCCAGTACCATGAATGACCACCAAGAACAGCAGCAGCAGTGGAGTACAGGCAGCTGGAGCCTAGAAGACAAGCTGTGTGCTACAAAGGGCAGAGCTGGAGGAGTGACCCAAGCCCTTGGAGGAGCCCGGAAGATCATAAGTTGGATCTCAGACATTGGACTGCTACAGTTTGATTTTTGCTTTTGATTGTGACTGTGCCCTGATATTTTTCCCTCTTGCAGGAAGAAAGTGTTTTAGTGGAGTTCACAGTTAAGAGAGTTTGAATTTTTAAAAGACTTTGAACTTTAAAAGATATTGGACATTTTAAAGGGATTGAACTTTTAATATGTAAATACTGTGGGACTTTTAAAGTTATTTAGATCTTGTGGTTGAATAACAAAGTAAGGGTTGAGGCTTAATAGTGATGTTTGTGAGTCAAGTTGACAAGGGGTCAATTGTACTGGTTGGTTTTGTGTGTCAACTTGACACAGGCTGGAGTTATCACAGAGAAAGGAGCTTCAGTTGGGGAAGCGCCTCCATGAGATCCAGCTGTGGGGCATTTTCTCAATTAGTGATCAAGGGGGGAGGGCCCCTTGTGGGTGGTGCCATCCCTGGGCTGGTAGTCTTGGGTTCTATAAGAAAGCAGGTTGAGCAAGCCAGGGGAAGCAAACCAGTAAGAAACATCCCTCCATGGCCTCTGCATCAGCTCCTGCTTCCTGACCTGCTTGAGTTCCAGTCCTGACTTCCTTTGGTGATGAACAGCAGTGTGGAAAAGTGTAAGCTGAATAAACCCTTTCCTCCCCAACTTGTGTCTTGGTCATGATGTTTGTGCAGGAATAGGAACCCTGACTAAGACATATAGTGAGTCAGGCACACCTGGCTGTTGCCAGGTAACTGGGGTAGAGCCTAGACAAACTGCTAACATTTAATAAGGAGAAGGAAACAATAACCAGGAAAGAAAGTTAAGGGACAGTTTGGGTTCTGAAGAGACCATAAGAAAGCACCTTGTTGTTCCAGAAGACCTCCGTCTTTTGACCTGGGTATCCAAGGGTACTGAGTGGGGTCATAGGAAGATAATTTTTATGTCTAAGAATCCTTGGTGAGAAGAAGTGCTGTGGGAAGGCTGAAGAGCCCCACGCTGTCATCTTGCTTGTCAAAAAGACTACAAGATCTGAACCCAGAAAGTATGCACAGGTGAACTAGACGTTAGCATGGTAGTCGGCTAAAGAGATGATCAAAGAATGGTCTTGAATATCCAGAAGGGTAGAAACTGGCCACTAAGAGCCAGTGTGCCATCCAGACCAGGCTCGGCTCCTCCTTTTAAAGGAGTCAGCTTTAACAATGTCCATATTCTTAAGAAGTGCATCCTAAGCAGATCATTTAAAACATTGTAGAGGATACAGACTCTTTTACATATGGATGAACACTGGGGAAATTGGGAAAGTTAAACATGCAGGCTTATCTCTTCAAAGGATGGAGAGGTTTGCCTGTTTCCACCCGCAATGCTAGGAATGGCTGTAGTTTACAACCTGATGATCTTCTGCTACCTTAGGGCCAGGCTTCGCCCAAATCCCCCAACTACTGTGCTCATTTACTATAGACGGTCATCTTGAGCATTGCTTCTCAGTCAATAAAAGCCATCCTTAGGAGATGTCACTAGTACCTTACAATAGCCTAAGTGACTCCTGCATTATCTTAGGGCAGAGTCTGACTCCCACAGGATATTATGTTTACCTCAGTCATTCTCCCTAGACCAGCGGGACTATTCTCAACCTCCCTAACACTGTGACCCTCTGATATAGTTCCTCGTGTTGTAGTGACCCCCCAACCATAAAATTGTTTTTGATGCTATTTCATAACTGTAAATTTGGTGTTGTGAATATAAGATGAATACCTGTGTTTTCTGATGGTCATAGGTGACTCCTGTACAAGGGTTGTTTTCCCCCCACAGGGGTTGCAACTTACAAGTTGAGAACTGCTGCTCTGAACTTTTATTTGAGCATTGTTTCTTTATGGAAGACGCCACGTGTAAAGAATTTCAGTGTAAATATGTCGTAAGCTTTGTTGTGGACATGGGATGGAGTGAATTGTCACAAGGAAAAATTTTTTTTCAAAATTGTGCTGTACTTAAATATGGCTAAAATAAATTGCCTTGTGTCAAACACTTGATGTTTTGAAACAGCCTGCCTAGCTAAGTCCTACTGACCTGGCTCTCCTTCTCACCTCATGAATAGTTCTTCTGCCAGCTGTAGTGTTTTCAGGGACCCCCCACACACACACACACACAAAAAATATAAACAGTTATTTTTCATAAAAATAGATTGTGTATTTATAAACAGCAAAAATGTTAAAAGTATAGTAGTAAATGGTTATGAAAATTATTAATCATCGAGATAATAAACTATAATGCAGCCTTTGAAGTTACCTCTATAGAGTGTTTAATGACACAAGGGAATATTTATGATGGGCTGAGGAAAGGGCTCGGTGGGTAAAAACATTTACCACGCAAGTGTGAGGACCTGAGTTCAAATCCCAGAACCCACATAAAGCTGAACATGGTTCACATCTTTAACTCTAATGCTGCTACGGTGTGATGGAAGGTGGAGGCAGGACAATCCCTGCAAGCTCTTGGGCCAGCTAGCCTAGCATACACACAGGAACATCTAAGAACGTGTCTCACACAAGGTGGAAGGTACAGGTCCATCACCAGGGCTGTCCTGTGATCTCTATACACACACCGTGACATGTGCCCACACTCACACAAAAGTATCATACACAAACATATGCAAAAATACGAAGTGTTTATGAAATACCGTCAATAAAAAAGGAAAACATTAAAAATAGAACTGTGTGGTCTAAAAATCTCACTACTGAGCATATAACTAAAGAAAATGAATTGGTATACTGAAGCCATGCTCTCTGCACATTGCAGCCTGTTACCAATAGCTGAGAAATGACCACAACTTATGTGCCCATCAGGGGATGAATGGATGGAGAAAACATACACAGAAAGCAGTGCCCTAAAGAGTAGCTTTAATAACAAGGGAATCTTGTAATCTGCTGTAATGTAGTTGTCTTAGTCAGGGTTCCTATTCCTGCACAAACATCATGACCAAGAAGAAAGTTGGGGAGGAAAGGGTTTATTCGGCTTACACTTCTACACTGCTGTTCATCACCAAAAGAAGTCAGGACTGGAACTCAAGCAGGTCAGGAAGCAGGAGCTGATGCAGAGGCCATGAAGGGATGTTTCTTACTGGCTTGCTCAGCTTGCTTTTTTATAGAACCCAGGACTACCAGTCCAGGGATGGCCCCACAAAATGGGCCCTCCCACCCTTGATCACTAATTGAGAAAATGCCCACAGCTGGATCTCATGGAGGTACTTCCCCAACTGAAGCTCCTTTCTCTGTGATAACTTCAGCCTGTGTCAAGTTGACACACAAAACCAACCAGTACAATTGACCCCATGTCAACTTGACTCACAAACATCACTATTAAGCCTCAACCCTTACTTTCTTATTCAACCACAAGATCTAAATAACTTTAAAAGTCCCACAGTATTTACATATTAAAAGTTCAATCCCTTTAAAATGTTCAATATCTTTTAAAGTTCAGTCTTTTAAAAATTCAAACTCTCTTAACTGTGGACTCCACTAAAATACTTTCTTCCTGCAAGAGGGAAAAATATCAGGGCACAGTCACAATCAAAAACAAAAATCAAACTCTAGCAGTCCAATGTCTGAGATCCAACTTATGATCTTCTGGGCTCCTCCAAGGGCTTGGGTCACTTCTCCAGCTCTGCCCTTTTGTAGCACACAACTTGTCTTCTAGGCTCCAGATGCCTCTACTCCACTGCTGCTGCTGTTCTTGGTGGTCATTCATGGCACTGGCATCTCTCACACACAACTGTCTTCTGCTGTAACTAGGCTTCACCAATAGCCTCTCATAGGCTCTTTTCATGGTGCTAAGCCTCAACTCCTTTGCATGACCCCTTCAGTCCTGGGCCATCAATTGCAACTGAGGCTGCACCTTCACCAATGGCCTTCCTCGGCCTCTCACAGTGCCGAGCCTCAGCTGTTTTTCATGACCCCTTCATGCCTTCAAAACCAGTACCGCCTGAGTGACTCTTACACAGTACCAAGTCCAACCACATCACAAAGTACAACCTTATCTATCTCTGGAACACAGCCTCTATGCTCTGAGAAAACACTTCATAAAAGATTTCACCTCAGTGATGCTGGTCTCAATCACCACTAATTTCTTAGCTCCAGCTAACCAGCATCAATAGTCCCAGTAGCACAAAGGCTTGCTTTAGTGGTTCTGGTATCTTGTTAATCACAGTTGATTCTTCAGCCCCAGTTAACCAAAACCACAGGATCTTCACAATCAAAATAGCAACAGACCTGATAAGAGTCTTTAATCTTCCCTCTGAAATTCATTCTACAAGCCAGACCTCCATCTTTTGCACTGTTCTCAACATTATCTTCCAAGCTCCTACACAACATCCCACAGAGTTGTTAACACTGAATGGATCTTCTAGCCCAAAGTTCCAAAATCCTTCCACAGTCCTCCCCAAAACATGGTCAGGTTGCCACAGGAATACCCCCACTATTCTGGTACCAATTTGTCTTAGTCAGAGTTTTTGCGCAAAAACATCATGACCAAGAAACAAATTGGGGAGGAAAGGGTTTATTCAGCTTACACTTCCACACTGCTGTTCATCACCAAAGGAAGTCAAGACTGTAACTCAAGCAGGTTAGGAAGTAGGAGCTCATGCAGAGGCCATGGAGGGATGCTACTTACTGTCTTGCTTCCTCTGCCTTGCTCAGCTTGCTTGCTTATAGAACCCAAGACTACCAGTCCAGGCATGGTACCACCCACAACGGGCCTTCTCCCCTTGATCACCAACTGAGAAAATGCCTTACAACTGGATCTCATGGAGGCATGTCCTCAAGGGAGGCCCCTTCCCATGTGATAACTCCAGCTTGTGTCAAGTGGACACACAAAACCAGTCAGTACAATAGCTGAACTTGGAAGGCATGGAGTTAAGAGAGCCAGGCACAGAAAGACAAAAACCAGATGATCTTGCTTATGTGCTGAATCTAAGCAGTTTGAATTTAGAAAAGTAGAGTGGTAGTTAGCAGTGGCTGGGACGGGGGAGGGGGGGTGGAGATCCAAAACCCCACTGGAGGAATTAGTCCAAGAGAGCTGTTGTCCAATGCAGTGATAATACTTAAAAACAGAACATCCTTCACAGTGGCTAAGAGTAGGGCTGGTGATATAGCTCAGTTGGTACAATGCTTACCTAGCATGCACAACGTCCTGCACAATGCCCTCAGCACTACCTAAAAATCAGTGTGATGGTGCTGTAGTCCCAGGACTTGGCCAGTGAAGGCAAAAGGATAAAATGTTCAAAGTCATCCTCAGCTATGTGCTAAGTTCAAGGCCAGCCTAGACTACATGAAACCCTGTCTCAAAACAGAAGTACATTTCTAATGCAGCAATGGGCACACACAGCGGGCTGAGCACATCTGTGTGGCTGCCTTATGCCACGTGATCCTTACAACTTCCTGATATTATTATTATTGCCTCTGGCAGTGAAGGAAATGGAGACTCAAAGAAGTTGAGTGAAACCTCCACTCTGAAGTTTACACATGGTAGAAGCAGGACCAAACCTTGCCTTGACCTTTGAAACCTAGATTTTCTTAGTCACCAGGCCTATGGGACCTAGGGCTGGAGTTACAGTAATAGAGAAAGAGCAGGGACCAGAAAATGGGCAGCGTGGGACCTGTGACTTTACTTCCTACTGGCTCACATTTGATCACATTAGGTTACTTTGAGACTGGAGAAGTCTCTAAGGGGAAGCTAAGGGACAACATTAAGTAGCCTCAAAGCCCTGCTTTCCATTCCTAGAGTTCCTGTGACTTGCTATGATGCCAACATGAGGTCCTGGTTATGAGTAAAGTTTCACCTGTGCCCTCTAGGTTTGCCCAAGTCGGGGTAAAAAGGTGGGTAGCATGCTGGAACTCTCTCCCCCTCCCCACTTCACTGCACCTGCATGTTAAAGGTGTGGCTTCCAGTCTATGGAGACATTGATCTCTTTAGGAGGTTCCTAGAGGAGGGGCATTAGGTTCCTGGAAGCATTTCTTGGAGGGATGGATGCCTTACCCCTCCTCTCTGCTTCCTGACAGTCATGAGTTGAATTGGGTTCTCCTATCAGTACCCATTTCTCCCATGATGCACTGTGCACAAACCCAGCAGCCATGGACCAGAGCCTCTGAAACCACAATCCCAAATAAGCCTTTCCCCCCTCTAACGTTGTTGATCTAAACTACAGGGATGGCGAACTTGCTAAGCCAGCATGTCAACATTGTGCTGTTACACACTGGTTGGTTCAGGGCGCTCTTCAGACCACTCCCACAAGAACAAATGCAGGTTAAACTGAGACTGGAACGGAGTTCTGTGAGCCGCTGTGTCCCATGGAGTTAATGCGCATTCACCAAATATCCCCAGCAAGGTGGTCAGGCTCAGGCCTGGGCCTGGACCAACACCCTGATGCTGGGGAAACAGAGCTAAATCTCCTACAGAGCCAGGACCTAGACTATGACTTAGTCCAGGACTGGGTCAGATCCTGAAAGAGGCTGGAGGCAGCCGACTGACTTAGTGAATCTCCTAGGGTGAAGACCTAAGAGGCTCACAGCGGGATCTGCTGCCCTCCTGTGGCCTGCTGTCGTGAAGTCAGAACAAAGGACACAAAGGATTGAAGAAAAGCATGGCTTCCAGGTCACCAGAGCACAGCAGCCTTTAGGATGTGTGTGTGTGTGTGTGTGTGTGTATCTGCCCAGTCCTCCAGAAACATACTGGCCTCAGAGCTTCTCACACAGGTAGAAGTTCTTCAGGACTCTAAAACCTATTTTGGAGTTAATTCTACCTAGTAGAAATGGCAAACCAGAATTTTTAAAAGTTATGTATTGATTCCTTTACACTAATATGCACTATATTGACATAAGCAATGGTTTTATCAAAATAGTTTTGGAAAAAAAAACTTGAATGAAAAAAATGACATCTAGTTACACTTTTGCAAGTTTTTTTTAAAGATTCATTTTTTTGTTACTTTGTTATGTATGTACTTATACATGTGTGTACCATATGCATGCAAGTGCCCAAGAAATCCAGAAGACAGTGTCAGCTCTCTGGATGGAAGCTGGCGTTACAGATTCTTGTGAGCTGCCATGTAGGTGCTGGAACCAAACCCAGGTCCTCTGGGAGAGCAGCATGCACTCGTTGGTTTCTTCTTACTTTTATGTACATGGGTGTTTCCCCTGCACATATGTCTGTGCACTGTGTACATGCCTTGTGTCCAAAGAGGCGAAAGGAGAGAGTTAGACGGCTTAGATCTGGAGTATCGATGGTTGGGGGCCATTGTGTAGGTTTTCAGAAACCTGAGCCTTCGGGAAGAGCAGTGCCCCTAACCAGCGAGCCACCTCTCCAATCCCTTTTGCAGATTTTCTACAGTTCTTAACATTTATTTATTGTGTACATATGCACATGTGCATGTGCATATACATGCCATGGCACATGTGTAAAGGTCAGAGGAGAATGAATATGAGTCAGTTTTCTGTTTCCATTATCAGGAATTCAGGGATCAAACTTAGGTCACCAGGCTTGGAGGCAAGCACCTTTACACACTGTGCCATCTCGCTGGTCCAATATATATGTGTGTGTGTATACACACACACACACACACACACACACATATATATATATATCTCAAAATGGACTTACAGAAGACATCTCTATTCTCTTCAGCATTCAATCCTTCATGATTTCCTGCATCCCATGGCTTCTGGGAAACCTGTGCACACACTAGTGTGAGAAGGAGAACGAGAACCCAATGTTACATTACCTTACTGAGACATCGTCTTACCTCCCAGACCCCCAGGACCACACTCTGAAAGCCACTGCTGTCGAATTTAAACGTGGCATTGAGTGGACTCTGGTTTTCTCTGTCAGGGCATCAATTCCTCTGCCAGTAATAAGCCTGAAGAGGGGGAACCCAGGCAAGGGAGGCTGCCTAGACCACTGAGGAGCAGAGCTCACCTAGATCTGGGGAAGAAGAACCATCATGCCCTTGCCTCCCTTTCTCTCAGCTCACCCACACAGAGGCTGGACTGTACCCAGGTGGCCTGACTCCAAGGGGAAGCACCCAGCAGGAAGAGGAGCGCCTCCCAATTGTTTTTCTTTAATGGACTTTAGATGTGGGACAGAAAGAACTGGGGAACTAGGTAAGAGTCAGCATGGTGGCATGTGCATACAGTCCCAGCATTTAGGTGAGGCAGGACCATCTGGAGATTAAAACATCCTGGGCTATAAATTTGAGGTCAGCCAGGGTGGTAGGACACCCTGTCCCAGCTCCCTCCCTATCCAACTCCCCTTCACCCATCCCTCCCTCAAAAGTGAAGAACTAGATAAGATGCATGTTGACTCAGCATTTCCCCAGCAGGGACATGAGTTTGAACTCTCCAGGCTGGTGCTGGGGGAGCAAGGCATGGCAGAGTGAGGTACAGCTTCCACATCTCAAGGACTTTGGGTCCACGGCTCACTTCTCCCTCCACAGGCTTCTAACTAAAAGGCCAGGAGAACCTCAGGCAATAGATGGGACCTGCCTGTCTTGCCTGGGACCCTAGGGATTATAGGCTCAAGAGGTCCTTGTCAGCCCTCCAGCAGAGACTCAAGAACAGAAATGGTCACAGGAGAAGGACCCCAGATTCTCATGAGACTCCTGTAGGCCCTGCATTCATAGAAAGTTCCCTCAGTCAGATAAAAGGGACATGGTATGGATCCTGAGACCAGAGATGATCTTAGTCACCACTAATGTAGACAGACAATGAACCATTTGGGAAAGATCTTAAGAAACCAGTACAGTTGGCAGCAGCACTGAAAAGATAAAATACGTCAAAATAAACCTACCCCAAGAGAGGAATCACTTGCATGCTGAAAACCACAGAAGACTGCCAGGAGAAATTAAAGAGGGCATGAATAAATAAAAAGGCTTTCTGTGGTCATGGGTGGGATGACTTGATAGTGTCCCAGCCAAATTGGCCTACACAGAAATCCAGTTCACTCCCTGTCCTGCTAGGGTCTCTATTGCTGTGATGAAACACCATGACCAAAACAACTTGTGAGGAAAAGGTTTATTCAGCTTACACTTCCACAGCACTGTCCATCATCCAAAGGAAGCCAAGACAGGAACTCAAGCAGGGCAAGAACCTGGAGGCAGGAGCTGATGGAGAGGCCATGAAGGGATGCTGCTTCCTGGCTTGCTCAGTCTGCTTTCATAAGGCAGCCAGGACCACCACCAGCCTAGGGGTGGCCCTACCCACAATGGGCTGGGCCCGCCCCCATCAATCACTGATTAAAAAATACCCGACAGCTGGATCTTTTTTTTTTTTTTGACAGCTGGATCTGATGGAAGCATTTTCTCCATTAAGGGATTCTCCTTCCAGACGACTCTAGCTTGTGTCAAACTGACAGGAGAAACCAGCACAGTAACTGACTAACCTCCATAAGAGATCTACATCCACTCAATGAAGAAAGGCCGTTTCTTCAACAAATGGTAAGAAAACCCAATTTCTTGTTTGCTAAAGAATGCAGTGGAGCCGCAACTTTATTCCATATAAAAAAACTAACTTTAAATGGATTAAATATCTACAAAAAAAAACAAACAAAACAAACCCAAATCATAAAACCCCCAAACAAAAACAGAACTGAAAGGCTTCATGACATTAGATTAGGCCGTAATTTCCTGGAGCTAACACTAAAATCCCAGGAAACAAAAGAAAAGTAGACACACATGAGCTCATCAAATGTAGGTACTTCTGTCAGGGGAGACAGGCCACAGGCAAAATGCCAGTCCACGGAATGGGAGAAAATATTTGTAACCTACATGTCGAAAGGGTTTAATATCTCACACACTTCTCTAGCTCATCAACAAACTACTTGGGTCAAAAAGGACCCCAGGGGGCTAGAGAGATGGCTCAGCAGTTAAGAGCACTGACTGCTCTCCTAGAGGTCCTGAGTTCAATTCCCAACAACCACATGGTGGCTCACAACCATCTGTAATGGGATCTGATGCCCTCTTCTGGTGCATCTGAAGACAGCAACAGTGTACTCCTATAAAATTAATTTTAAAAATATTTTTAAAAAAAGAAACCTAGAGAAGAGGGCACAGCAAAAATGGTGTAATAGGGCTCTCCAGTGACCTGCTACACACACACACACACACACACACACACACACACACACACACAGCTTTCCTATGCTAAGAAAAACCAGCTGTCAAAAGCCCGTGACTCTGCATTCACTTTGCATTTTGCTCTGACACCACTGTGTTTGTAGGGATGGGATCAACCAAAGACACCCTGCTTGGCCTTGTGGTGTGTGTGTGTGTGTGTGTGTGTGTGTGTGTGTGTGTGTGTGAGAGAGAGAGAGAGAGAGAGAGAGAGAGAGGAGGTGCCCACAGAGGTCAGGTCCCTGAAAATGTTTAGGCAGTTGGCTGGCCATGGGTCAAGCATCCTTGACCATTGAGCCAGCACTTGTGGTTCTTGTCATCCCCAAAATAGCACAGAGACCCAGGGCTCCCTCGTGGTCGCGCCATGATGGAAACAGAAGCACTTTCAAGAGAAAGCCTGCTGGCAGAGAAATTTAGAAGCAGAAAGACCCCTCTCTCTCTTCGTGAGCTTGCTTTGATCGAAAGCTGTGCGTGAGGCGGTGTGATCTGCTCCTTTTTCTCTCCCCAGAAAGTCTTCAGTGACACACACCGCAATTCTCTTGACTAGAAGGAAAGCTGCCCTGAAAACGTCAGGATTCTGCGCTGCCCAGAACTGGGTCTACAGCGCTTTGCCTCCCCTTGCTGCTATCTCCCAGGGATTCACAGCAAAGCTGTTCCGGAGAAAGTAAACCAGGAATCCCTGGAAGTTAACAACACTTAGGACTGTACCAACTGTACAGTCTCACAGCCTAGACATGTTGGACCTGGTGCTTTCTGCATCAGGGTGACAACTTGAGAAGTGACCGTGTCATGCCTTTCTCAACAGTGAGGGGAAGAAGGAACTGGACTGGGCTGAGTTGCCTTTGTCCCTGATCACTGTGCTACAGAACTTTACTCTGAAACCTCTGGCTGACCCAAAGGCCATTAACAACACCTTAGCCGCCAACTCCATGGCCGTATGCCACCCCGTGAAGTCCCACTTTATTGTCATCTGAAGGCAATGGATCCACATGGCACCCACTGTACTGTAGTCTGTAACTCCCCCCTCTGGAATCCTTCTGCCATGATGGAGGCCGGGTTCTCCAGGCCTCTCCCCTCTCATGTGGCTCTACCACCTCAAGACCCAGGGGACAGCGCCGTTCTGTGCTGAAGCGTTTCCGAGGTCATCGCATGTGTGCCTCTGTCCCCTGTACTATGTGACACAGAACTGTCTGCACAGTGCTACATCATGTCCAACGGTGAGTTCTTAACGTAATCCCAGCAAAACATCAAGGTGATTGCAATATGATCCATTCAGAGTTGCAGGCCCTAAATAAGAAGCATGCTAAGGACTTGAGTAGATGTTTCTCTAAAAAAAAGATACAAACAACCTGAAAGCTATAAAAAAGGATGCTCAAATCCAAAACAGTCAAAGTGACCGCGAGATACCTCGTACCCATCAGGATGGCCACTGTCAACCAAACCCGCTAACAAGTGTTGGCCAGGATGCAGAGAAATCAGAAACCGCAGGAATGCAAGCGAGGCTGTAAAGGGAGTCAGTCAGCGTGAGAAACAGCCCCTCGCAGAGTCAGAAGCTGGAAGAGTGCATGAGCAGCAATTCCACTGCTGAGGTTGGGAGCCTCCAACAGATATACGCGCACCTGCGTTCAATACAGAACGGCTCACAATGACCATACGGCTCAGTGGTCATCCTGTGATCGCCAGACATGCTCCGTGGTATGTGCTGTCTCCCCATACAATGAATAACAGAAAAAACGTAAAACAAAATACACGTCACAACACCCAAGAGGTAGATGCAACCCAAATGTCCACCACTAGGGGGGGCTACCACGCACACAGTGGAACATCCCTCAGCCTTTTACAAAGGGAGGAAAGCTCTAACTTTCTGCAACACAGCTTGGACCCTGAGGATACTGTGCTAATTGAAATAAGCAGACACAAAGCAACCAATACTGCATGAATCAGCTCATAGGAAGGATCTAGAGTGGTCAAACAACAACTAACAGGTTAGCTAGGAGCCCGGGAGTTGGGGCAGCGGGTGGGGGTGGGGGGTGTTTAATGAGTACCAAGTTTCAGTTTTGCAAGATGGGAAAGTTTCAGAGCTCTGTTTCACAATATTACAAATGTGACCAGCTCTGATGAGCTGTATACATAAAACTGGTGAAGATGACACTTTATGTGTGTTTTAAACACACACATACATACCACATCACACCACACACATACACACACACCATACATACACACCCCACACCACATACACATACCACACACCCCACACACTACACACCACACACATACATACACACCACACCACACCACATACACCATACATACATGCCATACACCCACACATTCACCACACACCACACACACATATACCACACCACATACATACCACACACACATTACATCATACATACATACCACACACACATACATCCACACATCCACACCACACACACTACACACACAAAGTAGAAATATACCAACCAAATCCCGCATGTACCCATTAGATTCCATCCCCCAGTGTTGTTGTTACATGGGTCATGGGAACAGAGAAAAGAACAATCCACAAACTAAGTTCACCAAGAATTCACTGAAAGTCTATTTTTCCTCAATAGACAACATGGAACTTAAGTTATGGAAAAATGAAGAAAGTTATTGAAGCAGTTAGCCACCTCCTTCTACCATTTCAGCCTCACTAACTGAATTCTGGCTTGTACGCTGATATCCACCCCTCCCCCATGAGCTGGTCTGAGGCCAGCCATGACAATTCATGTCCAACAGCAGTGGTTGGTTTAGGCACAGGATATGATACAATTTTGACCAGTGACAAAGAAAGGGAATTTGCCTCAGAGTTTCTAACCACAGTTTTCATTGACCAAAAAGAGTAACAATCAGTTTTCCATTGCTGTAACAGAATACCTGAGACCTGGCTATGTATGAAGGTGAGAAGTCTGTCTGGCCGGTAGTCTTGAGGCCAGGAGATCCAAGAGCACAATGCCAGCATCTTCTCAGCATCTGGGGGATGGCTTTCTTGCTGTTCATGACAAGGTGGGAAGCTCCCCTGCAGAAGACAGCGAGCCTGTCAATCAAGCTTCTCTTCCTCCTTTCCTTTCTAGGTAGCTGCAGCTACCCTATGTTCCTTGTTCCCACTCATGAATACCTGGTGTTAAACCATCCTGTGGTGTCGCTAGATGGGGTCCCCTCACGTACTCCAACCTGAGCATAGCACACTTGCCCCAAGCAGCCCTCCTTCTTGCATCTTGTGCATCTAGAAATGGAAACATCTTTCAGAGAATCAAAACCCAGGCTCTGTCTCCATGTGGCTTGGAACACACCAGGCATATGGAAAGTTCCTGTGTGCATGAAGGACTCTGGACCTCCTCTGATCCACCCAGGTCCTGTCTGTGCCCACTGTCCCTGGTGTCCCTCAGCTCCACTAGCCTGAGCACTGTCCCTAACCCACGCGGGCCTGGAATGGGGAGCTCCAATAGGCAGAACTGAATAGCAGCAGGAAGAACCCAGCAAGTGACTGGAACCTGCTGCTTCCTGCCGGGCGGGAGCCGCCCTGAGGTCCCTGTCCTCGTTCCTCAGAGTGTGCAGTACACCTGGCCTGGCTTACTCTAGAGAGTAGACGCTGCTGCTGCTGCTATTTGGAAACTGAGTAGTTCTATCACAGCTTTAGAATTCCCTGGATTACTATTTGACTTACCTCCCCCCACCCCCACCCCTCCCTCTCTTGTTGTTTATTTCTTTTAAGACAGGTGTTCTCCGTGTAGACCAGGCTAGCCTTGAACTTACAGAGATCCACCTGCCTCTGTTTTCCCAAGCGCTGGGATTAAAAGGAATATGCTATCACAGCCTGGCTATCCCCTGATGTTTTTGGTTTGTTTTTTTTTTTTTAAGTAGTCCTGAGGCCTGAAGTTAGGACTTCTAAGCCGCATGTACTAGTCTTGAACTTAAGATCTTCCTACCTCAGCCTTCTGAGTAGCTGGGGTTATAGGCATGTGTTCTTGCAACCTGTAATATGTCTTAAATCCTTCCCTGAACAAGCATTAGAAATGGAGGCCCCGAGAGAGGCAGTAGACATCTGCCCATGGCTACTAACGGTAAAATAGAAATGATCTCTGTGGCACCATGCTTTCTTGTTGTTTTAGAAACTGGTAAGAGGAGGTGAACGCCCTGTGTACATGTTCCTGTCTCTCGGAAGTTACATCTTCTTGAGTTAATGAAAATGTGAAATAACAGAGGGGAGCTGCTTAAACTGGCAGCAGCAGACTGTGTGTACCAAGCTCCTGCTTACTGTGAAGAACACTCGGGAAGGGGGCTGGAGAGAACTGACTGCTCTTGCAGAGGACTTGATCTCCGTTCCCAGCACCCATAGCAGCTGGAAACATCTGTAACTCTTATCAAACAAAACAAAGAACCGCTCACAACGACGTATATCTGTTGGAGGCTCCCAACCTCAGCAGTGGAATTGCTGCTCATGCACTATTCCAGCTTCCGACTCTGCGAGGGGCTGTTTCTCACACTGACTGGCTCCCTTTACAGCCTCGCTTGCATTCTTGCGGTTTCTGATTTCTCTGCATCCTGTCCACCACTTTGTTTTTTTTTTTATAAGAGTTAGATAAGATTTGTTTGTTTGTTTGATTTAGTTATTATATGTAAGTACACTGTAGCTGTCTTGAGACACTCCAGGAGAGGGCATCAGATCTTGTTACGGATGGTTGTGAGCCACCATGTGGTTGCTAGGATTTGAACTCAGGACCTTTGGGAGAGCAGTCAGTGCTCTTAACCACTGAGCCATCTCTCCAGCCCTTGGTTTGTTTTTTCACTAATGTAACAAGGTTGTAGGAAGCTGGGGGGCGGGGGGGGGGGAACGTGACCACATCCTGGCCTCCTTGTAATGTCTTTCTCTGCTGCGTACACTTTGCCTATGGCACTTATCTCCACGGTCATAAAAAGGCTGTGACTTGTCACAACACCACAGTTGTGTCTCACTGAGAGGAAAATAAGAAGGATAAGTCAGGTTACCTTTGAGTGTGCCCCCCCCCCTTAAGTCAAGAAAACAGCTTCTGGCAGGAGATCCCCCACTGGATTTCATCTTAGCCCTCAATGGCCAGGGAGTCCCAGTGCTCCCGACACTGTAAGTTAATGTAACTGTGAGGTGGTGAGGAACCAAACCAAGCCCTCTGGCACAGGAGGGTTCTGCTGGTGAGGAAGAACAGGAACCCGTAGAGGCAAAAACAGAAGTCATGTGACTAGATAGGATCACACGGGGTGGCCGAGGCAACAGAGAAGAGAAATAGAAACCAGAAACCCCAGAAAACACATTTAGAGTGTAAGTAGAAAATGTTCAAGCAAAGGGTAGGGAGGGGGTGACTTCTAAATTAAAAACAAACAAACAAACAAACAAAAAAACAGAAATAAATCTGTAGAGTTTTGAGTCTTATTGGAAAGGATGGCTTCAAGGCCGGCAAGGATGTCACGTGGGTGCCCATGACAGTAAGTGCCACTCTGGAAAAGACCCTTTCTTTTGTAAGGGAACAAAGATGATTAGAAGGCAGAGATGGGAGGGTGGGCACGCTGGACGAGGTGTCAGCTGAGGGGTGAGTTTGCAGTACCCTGACATCCACCCACCCATGGTGGGGAGTGGGGACACAGAAGAGAGAGAGGACTGAGTCATGCTATCACTGTGTGGGTCACCAGGTCGCCCTCTCATACTGTGGACACGTGGACGGTGGGCACACAGACGGTGGGCACACGTGTCACTCCCACACGTTCCACGCTGTGCATCTGAGAATCTTTGCATCTTTTGGGGAGACAGGGTACAGTTCTAGACTGACCTTCCTCTGCCTCGAGTTCCCAGAGCCAGGCGCTCTCAGGAGCTGAATCTTCTCTCCCCACCACCCCGCGGCTCCATTCACCTGCAGGCCTGGGAGAGCCAATGTTATGGAACACAGCAGAGAATCCAGATGTCCATTACCTGCTTACGGAAACTTGGTATATGCTAGGAGAATTCTACAATACACTGGACAAATGGAGAGAGAACCAGGAAAATCCCAGTTACCTCCCTCCTATATATGACCCCAGAAATCTCAGAAGAATTAACAAATCTTATCGTCAAAATAAAAACATTAGCTTGTAGAAAAGCATAGAAGGACTTCATAAATTTCCAAGGCAAAGGATACACTAAGCAACACACATTCTCAGACTAATTTGGCACAGCAAAGCCCCCTCAGGGAGGGCAGGATGTTTGCAAGATGTTTGTACCACATTTACAGATAGGCTTCAAGATGGACAAGAAAATACAGGCAGAGACAGGTGAGGTGACTCAGTCAGTAAAGATGGGTGCCACCAAGCCTCATGGTCTGCATTCCGTCCCTGGGGCTGGTCCAGCAGAAGGAAAGAACGAATCCCTGCATACCAATCACTGCCTCCGACTTCCAGATGTGTGCAGCTGGTCCTTTCTACTTTGTGGGTTTTTTTCCCACCCTTTATCCACCCCTCAACCTCCTTGTCCCCCCCTCCTATCACTAGATAGGAGAGAAGGAAGGACAGAGGGGAGAAAGAGATAGAGATCCCTGAATATACTTTCTTTCCTTTTGCTTCTTCTTTGACCACTAAGGAACTGTATCCAACTCCCCTGAATGACCAACCCTGCCTCTCTGAGCCCTCGCTCTGAAAAGTTCCCAGAATTCTAACCACCACACAATTGTAGAAACTCGAGCAGGAGGCAAGGCAGAGTCAGTTGCTGCGGACAGTCGGACAGTCGGAAGCAGCTCCACACCCCCCACACCTGGGATTAACACGAAAGCACATTCGTACAATATTTCCCTATTTTTAAAAGGTCCCAAAATTCCAGAACTGTCACTACAGGTTTGTGCCATGGTACACACACACACACACACACACCCTACAGAATGATGTCATTTCTATAAAGAAAAAAAAACATGCCAACCGCTGAACTGAAACCAGCTGGGGTACACATTGACTTCACGCCTATGAACTGTCCATCATGGATGGGGGAGGGATCTGCAGTGGCCCACCCTTCCCTGAGGATTTACAGGCAGCTCACAGTTGCTGGGGAGGACTCATATCCCTTGGTTCCGGGGCTACCAGTAACCTGTCCTTGCTCAGGTAGATAATCCCTCTGCCACACTTGTGCAGGCAGCCCTGAACGTAATAGGTCACAAAGAGCAAGAAAAGACACGAGAGTAAAAGAATACTTGGTGGGAAGGGTCCTCGTGGGGAGGGGAGGGGAAGGGGGAGGGAGGAACACTGGGAGGGGGATATAATCAAAGTATATTATGTGTGAAATTGTCAACGAATTTTTAAAAAGGGAATAGGTTGACCTGAGAATGGGTACAAAAGCAATAGGATTGATATCATTTTTTAAAAAAACTCACTTATTTCTGAGGCAAATAAGGAAGCTATTAGCTGACCAGCTCCGTGGGGCAGGGATGGGGTTTGCAGATCTCCTCACTGTCCTTTCCAGGATGTCTGGATCTATCTTGAGCTCCTAGGTTTTGGTTTATTGCGTTTTGTTCTTGTTGTTTTGTTTTGTTTTGTTTTGGGGGGGGGTCCTTCTGCTGTGAGGACTTCAGGATGAATCTACTCTAGGATCTTCCCTTTCTCTTTCATGACTCTTCCACTTTACTTCCCTCAGAGAGGTGTGTTTTCCCAATCTTAACACTCAGTCTTAGCCAGGAACCAGGTCCTTCAGGGACCAACCACAGATCACCTTGCTCCCCCGCCCCGCCCCGCCCCTCCCCCTTGTCAGCTTGTTTACCTGGTGGGGCGGGGCACACCTCTAGTTCCACTTCCGGCTCTGAGTGCGGCCTCTATACCCACATCTCCTGGCTAGCCCTTTCATAAACATCTCCTCAAGCTGCCAAGATCCAAACATTTACCAACCTTCTCCTTAGACGGTTCACCCTGGAACTATTCTGTGGAAGAGAAACATTTCCATAACTGACAATTGTAATGGGCTTTTCTGTTTTCTCCGCTGCCGCTGGGAGCTTTCACCCCCAGGGATTATCCCAGCATCCTCGGCTGCTCCCTGGTCTCCCAGGCTCTGCCCTGTATCAGTTACCAGCTTCCAACATGGTGTCTGATATCAGCAGCGTGCGCCCCTGCCGGTCTTCTTGGGTCTCGGCTGTGCCTCAAGAAGTACTAAGGGGGAAGAAATCAACACACACACACACACACAGCTCCACCCTTGCTCAGTACCCGCAGTCCATGGTGTTACTTTTGGAGCACAGGGGTGGGGCTAGCACACACGCCTGGGTTTTCTCTGCAGCCCCAGGAGGGCAGCAGCTTCTGTGGCCTCATGTCCCCACCCAGAGGCACTTCTGAGACTCAGCCACCTGTGCCAGGCTGGGGCAGAGGGAAGGAGGCAAAGCTGGCCTGCCTTCCACCACAGGCAGGAACTGGAAGCGACTCTGAACCCAGGTGGTCCCCTGACCCCTCGGCTTGCTGGCTTCTACTAAAGACAGACATCTGTCAAAGCAACCACTCAGCTTTTTATCAACTTCCTTGCCGCGTTTCTGACACCACAGACAACCTATCAAAGCCAAGGCCAGGAATCTGTGGGGTTCCAGCAGGCTTTTGTCGTCTCAATACCTCTCAAGGCCCTGCTATGGAACTTTCTAGTTAAAGATCCAAGTGCAGAGAGGCCTGGGCCGTGAAGCCTCTCTCCTTCTAGATGGGTTAAGCCCCGCCCCTAGCCCCTCCCAGTACCCAGTGGAGAACAAAGGACCGCACACCAGCTTCCCGCAGGAGAATCTATTTATTGGTATTGTTAAGCCACTTCCCAGCAGTCAATGCGGAAATAAGAACAGGACTCAGCTTCTAAGGTCCTAAAGTAACAGACATCACAAACACAGCACTGGGGGCATTCATGACTACACACTGGCTTTTCTCCTCTGGTCAGGGCGACGGTGCCTCCTGGTCCCCACCGATGCACATGTTCCTTCTGCTCATCGCTGGAGGATGACAGACCTGGATGGGGCCTGCGTCCTCCCCATCCTGATCCGCACACATGACCTCATCCCTGAAGATACGCTTGCTCCCTGAGCATCCCACCGGCGGGCGCCACAGATGCTCTGACAGGCAAGCCACAGTCTGGTGACAAGACGCCTGGCGTCCGCTTCCTCATCGCGAAGTAAACACGACACGTTTTTATTCTTTTTTTGTTTTGTTTTGTTTTTTTTCTTTTGTAAGGAAAGAAAGGTTCTTTAAAAAATATATGGCACTAGAGTGTGAAACTATACACCTGCATCCAGTGACGCCCCCTACAGCTCTCAGAGCCCACGCCCGTCTCCTGTCAGATGTAGAGCTGGTGGGAGGCCAGCGTGTCCATGAAAGGTCGCACCAGGTTGTCTGTGGAGAAGTAGAAGATGAGGCCAAAGGTGATGGAGATGGGGAGGGCGGGCAGGGCCTTCTTGAACACGGCAAGCAGCAGGAGGGTGAGACACAAGCCCTGAGGACACCAAGGTGAGGGGACTCATCAAGGTGAGGGGACTCACTCGGTGACCCCATCTTGTGGGTGCTGTAATCCCGAGACTAGCCCGAACTGCCACAGACATGCACTGTCTCTTATAGATATGCAATAGCCCCTCAAGATGCACGGGGCGGGTTCTCTCCCACACCTACCCCTCAGTCAGGCTGCCTGTATGTTGGCTACGGGGTGGACAGAACCCTGGACAGGTCATGGGGCTTGTCCATCTAGGGACAGTGGTCGAATAGATGGTAGGAGCCTCTCTCCAGGGACTGGAGTTTTGTTTGCATTTACAAGAGACCCAGAAGGGCTGAAGTGAATTCCTCTGAGGTTCTCAGCAACAATCACCAGGGAAACCACAGACGTCACCTAATCCATCCCTTTAGAAGCAAGCATGGCGGTGGCCGTGTCTACCTCCACCCTTGGTGTCCAGGGTGAGGACAAAATACCAACGTGCCTGCCGTGCCCTTAGGACAACAGGTCCCAAGTCAGACAGTATGGAAGGGGAGGAACCCCGGGTCTGTTATCCCATCCGTGACACACATGTGGGCAGAAGTGAGCTCTTCTGAACACGGGACAAAGCACCAGGCTCCCACCTAAGGCGGCACAAGGTGCCATAGCCTTCTCAGGGACTCTTCTAACATCTAAAAGGCGGCATGACATTGCAGGGTATGTCCCCAGCCTGAGTACCAGCCATCAGAGCCTCCGGACTACACTAACGCTGGAGTTGGAGGGCCCAGGACCCAGCATCCCTTGCGGTCCTGGTGGCACAGAGAATATGCAGCTGTGGAATGGGAGGGGAGACCTTTCCATTCCTCCCTGCTCCCGTGAGTAAAGGCCTTTGGCTATTTCATCACCCATAAACCTCAGACAGTCCACAATCCAAGGAACCAAGGGACAAGGCCCTAAAGCTCTCATCCCGGTCCTAGTGTGTGGTCAGTGAGCTCCCATTCAGGGTGCTCTCTCAGGAGGGAGCATTCCTTGGTGACCATACTGAGTTGGACACCCCTCCCCTCGCTGCCTTTACCCTAAGAGGGAAGACAGCAAAAATAAACGCCCCATGAGGGCCCCAGAAGATGTGCCACCCCCGCCCCTGCCCCACCCACTCACAATGAGGATGGCGATAAAGCAAGCCAGCGTAGTGTTCCAGTCCCCGTTGCCCGCGGCTGCAGCCTTGCCCACCAGGACGCTGTAGAAGATGAAGTCTCCCAGACCAAGCTTCACACCCCCTGTGTGGAGAAAAGAAAGTGGCCCCTGTCCAATCCAACCGATAGGGGACCTCAGCAGGAAGCAGGCAAAAGAAAAAAAAAAAAGAAAAAACAAAAAGGAGTGAGGGTCGGGGTTTGATGCCCTGGCATAGGGGAATGCCAGGGCGGGGAGGTGGAAGCGGGTGGGTGGGGGAGCACCCTCATAGAGGCAGGGGGAGGGGGGATGGGATAGGGGGGTCCCGGAGGGGAGACTTGGAAAGGGGATAACATTTGAAATGTAAATGAAGAAAATATCCTATAAAAAACCAAAAACAAACAAATAAACAAACAAAAAAGGAAGTGAGGGACCAGGACATGAGCCAAGCGACCCAGCGAGAGTGTGGAGATGAAGTATCCCTCCGCAGCGCTATTCAGTATTGCAGACTAGGGACAAGATGGACTGCCTAGGAAAAGATTGGGGGCATGGGGATGGGACCAAGGACTGAGTGATTGGCAGCCTAGGCAGGCTGGTATTTCAGTGAGCCACTAGGTTAGGAGAGAAAGGGACAATTGCTGACCACTGGGGCTGCACGTTATTGTGTGGGTTAGCAAGGAATCTGACTAAAGGTATTTTTAAATAAACGTGTGAAGCAGGCCATCTGAACTTGGGCACCTTACTTTCCTCCTCCTCTTCCAGTTCTTCCCCTGGGTAGCCAGACAGGGGGGCTTCGAAGGCTTCAGGGTATGTGGGCTCCCCAAAACTGTCATAGGAGTCTTCTTCTGAGCGTCAAGGAACGAAGGGTCACCGTCATCGTATACCAGGAAGAGTGGCAGGGAGAGACAAAGGCTGGTCAGAAGGTGCAAACATCGAGGAGATTCGCCAGGACCCTCCTACATCAAGGCTTCCAGCACCGCCCACCAACAACATCCAGCAAAACTGAGGTGGGAAACTGAGGCACGGGAGGGACAATCCAGCCCTCACTCACTCCCTGAGATAGGTGTCAGAGTCTGGCCCATCAGGCAATGCGACTCTGCCATTCTGAACCTCAATTCACAGAGGGTCCAGCCAAGCAGGGTGCAGACACGGCGCTCCCGAGACACGGCTGTGAGCCCTGTACTCACCCATCTCTGGGTCGTAGGGGAGCTGCAGTACTCCTTGAGAGGAAGGGTCCAGCTTCGCCATGCCCACCGTCCACACCATGGCAGCTACGGAAAGAGCAAAGGGATACACATGCCTCAGGCAGTACCCTGACCTGGCGGAAGTGGAGCCAGGCTGTGTCCCCAGAACGCCTGCACGGTTGGTCCCTCTATCCTGCAGGGCTGTGCTCATGTTTGGCTGATAGAGGCTAGGGGTGGGGGCCGTGGAGTTCAGGGACACTGGCTGGGTGGGGATTGACATTTCACCTTTTTGCAATCCTCTCAAGCAACACTGGCAATAACAATGATTAGTGAACAACTTGGTGAACTGTGTCTTTAAAAAAAAAATTCTTTTATTTCTAGGTTTCACTTTATTATAAAAAGGGAGGCATGGAAATTGTTTACATGATGAAATAGCTCAGGATGTCATTGGAATAGGCAGTTTCTTGTGGCGCCATTTCAACAGTGATTTCAGTCTGCATATCATCCAGGAATGTCACCGTCTCTAAGTAAGAAGTTATCTTTGTCGTCTAGAACTACTTGGTGCCTCCTTGTTCCGGGAGACAAACGTCTCCAGCTTTCGCACTGACTGCTTGAATCCTTCCACCCATTCCTTTAGAGCCCGATCCCACAACTACTTGCTTGCAAAACTCTCTCATGAGCTGTCTGTCATGATTCACGCCACTGCAGCTAGAACCTAGATTGTCTTTAAAAGAAAATGCAATATAAAAATGTAACCATGAGGGGCCGGAGGGAGGGCTCAGTGGTTAAAAACCTCTTGAAGAGGTCCTGGGTTCACTTCCCAGCACCCACATGGCAGCTCACAAGTGTCTATAACTTCAATTCCATGAGAACCCAGTGCCCTCTTGTGGCCTTCATGGGTACTGCATGGATGTGACAGACATCCAACCGGCCAAACAGATACTCAGGCAAATTGTTTCTTTCTTTTTTTTTTTTTTTTTAAAATGCAGTCCTTGGAGGAGATGAAGGGATTTCAATCCCATAGGAAGAACAACAATATCAACTAACTGGACCCCCCACCCCGAGCTCCCAGGGACTAAACTACCAACCAAAGAGTACCCATGGTTCCAGCTGCATATGTAGCAGAGGATGGCTTTATCTGGCATCAATGGGAGGAGAGGCCCTTGGTTCTGTGGAGGCTCGATGCCCCAACCTCGATGCTAGGGTGGTGAGGGGAAAGTGGGTGGGTGAGTAGGAGAGCACCCTCATGGAGGCAGGGGGATGAGATGGTGGGGTTTGAGGAGGGGAAAACGGGAAGGGGGACATTTGAAATGAAAATAAATAAAATAATCAATAAAAAAGAAAAGAAAACACTTTTCAGTCCTGAGGCTCATCTCCTGGTTGGGTGGTCGAGAGTACTTGTGCTCAGTCATGAGAAGCAGGGCTCACACTCCACTCCCTTTAACAAGCCAGTGGCCCTGGAAATGCCCCTGATACTAGCTCCAAGGGAGCTGATGTCTTCCTTCTGGCCTCTGTGTACACAAGGTGTATGCGTGTTCATCTGCTCATACAGACACGTACGTACACCCAAAACAAGCATCTTTAAATGCAGCGCCTGCTGCTTGGTGGCACCCTGGGTCTTCAGATCTGTGAAACAGAAGCCAGTTCTTTCATCTTCCGAGACTGAAACCCGTGCTCACTGACGCCCCCCCCCCACCTCGGCCGCCGTACCGAGCGTCCACTCTATTTTACGTCTCTGACTTTGCCTCCTCCTGCTGCCTTCTGTAATCACGCCATGTTTGTAATTCATCGCTACCTCAATTCACTGATCCCAGGGTCCTCAAGGCTCATCCATATCACGTAAGTCAGAATTTCCTTCTTTTGCAAGGGAAAAAAATAACATTCCATTGTATGGAACTACCACATTTTGGTCATCCATTGACACTTGTAGCTTCGGACTCCTATGAATGAAACTGATGGAGACACGATGCGCAGGTGCCTGCTTTGACCCTCTGGGGTACACTGGGCACAGTGGAACCTCCTGGATCGCTGAGCTGTTTCTCTCTCCAGCTCAGACTCTCTTCGGAGTTTATTACCCCATGTGTCCAGGTCCCCACTCCACACAATCCAAAGCTTAATACCTTCCCCTCACACACACCACCCCCGGCCCACCCAAAAGGCAGTAGGTCTTCCTTGTTGCTCAGACACAAAGCACTGCTGTTGACCTTGGCTCTGTCTTACAACCCCGGCGAGTCTTGCTTGCAAAATGCCCCAGAATTCTCTTCGCCTCACAGTCTCCACTGGTCCCCTTCCTGGGCTGTTTCTCAGCCTCCAAACTGACTCTGGGTTGTGCTACTGTCCGATCTTTCAGGGGCTTACCATTCCTTCAGGAGGATGGGCCAGGGTGTCACACTGCGGTCTGCAGGGCTCATACTGTCCAGACCTTCCCCTCTCCACCTTTCCTGTCTGCTCTAGCCACAGTGGACTCTGGGTGCCCCCTGAGCACACCCAGCCCCAGTCCAAGCCTACCTCAGGATCTTTGTACCAGCTGCCCCCACCCCTTTCCTCAAGTGCTGGCCTCCAGATTTCTACCTAGTGCTAAACCCTATATAATAAGTCAGGTCTCTGGTCAAGTGTGAACTATGAATGAGAACTGCCTGGCCATCTTTTGCAAAACAACCTTCCCTGTGGCCCTGAAGTCCTTGGTCTCTCGCCCTCCCTAGTCTTCAACAGAGCACCTGCTACCTTCTGTAATGTACCTGCTTCCTTAGTTTACCTTCCCCCAGGAATGAATTCTCCATGAATACAAACCTCCTTTGCACATAAGGAAGCACCCAGCCTCAGGCACTCAGACTGACCCTACCTCATCCTTAGAACATTTCTGGGCTGTGCTCTCAAGCCAAGGGGCACACTGCTGGCAATTCTCCATTCTAAGCTGTAATCCTCCCTCATTGAGTCCAGCTCTACAGAGGGCTTCCAGGGTACCTGAGGCCCCAGAACCCCAGAATCACAGGCTTGGAGAGTGGCCACTACCATCACAGGGAGTGAACTCCACTGGTGAACTCTCATAACCTTGCCTCCTTCGAGAACTCTACACCACACACAGGGCCTACCAGTAAGTAGGGAGGACATCTGTCAAACACATGTATAAACCCACATCCCTCTGACATGACCCCAAAGCCAGCAGCAATCCCTGTGCCTTCTCTTTAGAGATGACTAACTTCTACTCTAAGCCACTGTCCATGAACCCCAGTCCAGAGAGAAGTGGGGGCCCCTGTCCTCCAAAGCCTGCAGGGCTGAGTGGTGGTTGCAAGCCTCTGAAGGTAAGGCGGCATGTTCATGGGATGTGGCCTATACCCAGTGCAGGCTGCCAGGTGTTGGACAGAATATGGCCACAGGACTGTCCATACCCCTCTAGTATCCCACCTCCAACCCTGATTTCCCAACCTTCTTCCTGAGATCCAGCCCATTGTAGTCTCCAGAGGCGGAATCCTCCTGCAGGTAGTGACCTCAGAGTTTTATCATGATTTGACCCTCTTCTTTGGTTGAGATAGGATATATAACCTGTCAAATCTCAAACCCACGGCCAACTTCCATGTCTCCACAAAAGGCCACCTACTGACCCACACTGTTTGGTAGAGACATGGAATCACTCACATGAGTATATGAGGGCAGGAAATATGGGCTCATTTCTCTCCTGGGCAGTTTCCACCAGCATCCTCAGAGGCCCTTTGGGGCACAGCACAGCCACGAGATCTGGGAAAACAGAGACATCTTTGTTATATTAAAGGGGACCTTTATTCCCAGCGGCACAGAGAGGAACCACCCCTCCATCACCAGGAACCTAAGTGAGCTCTGGGCCACCATGCAGCTAGACTAGGGTCCCGAGCCCACCAATCCAGTTTGCACTGGCTGGAGCCACCGGTAGCTGCAGAGTGGGAAGAGGGAGGTGTCGGGACCCAGAAGACAGGCTCGGAAGTCTTCATTCCCAAAGCCTCGGATTTCTCATCCTTAAAATGGGAGTTGCAGCCCTGGCCTGGTGCTAAGGCTACCTCAGTGGCAGTCAGCAGTGAAGGTGGTGACTGAACCACGTGCACTCAGAACGTCCTGAGAAATCAGCGGCACAATGTGCAGGCCAGGCCTGATGAGCGGCGCATGTGCAGTTGTGGGCAGTGGGATCTGTGGTCACTTGGGGTCTGTGCTTCAAGTATCACGGAGGGAGGATCTGTGGGGAGGCCTTCTTCCTTAGGACAGGAGGGGAAGGTCCTGCTCGCCTTCCCACTTGTTATAACTTGAATGTGAAATGTCCCCTAAAGGCTCATTGAGATGGTTTATATGTGCTCGGCCCAGGGAGTGGCACTATTAGAAGGTGTGGCCCTGTTGGAGTAGGTGTATCATTGTGGGCGTGGGCTTTAAGACCCTCATCCTAGCTGCCTGGAAGCCAGCATTCTGCTATCAGTGTTCAGATGAAGATGTAGAACTCTCAGCTCCTCCTGCACCATGCCTGCCTGGACGCTGCCATGTGCCCACCTTGATGATAATGGACTGAACCTCTGAACCTGTAAGCCAGCCCCAATTAAATGTCTTTATAATAGCTGCCTTGGTCATGGTGTCTGTTCACAGCAGTAAAACCCAAACTCAGACACTTATGATTTGAGTGCTTAATCTCTAGCTGGTGACACTATTTTAGGGGGCTTTGGGATCCTTAGGAGGTAGGAGCTAGCTAAGGGATGCAGATCGTGGGGAGTGGGGGCAACTTTTGAAGGTTAGGCCCAGCCCAGGCCCTACTCTGGCAAACTCTGCTTCCTGGTCCACTGTGTGGAGTCTCTGTGACTTGCTCCTACTGAGCCACGCCCCCTGCCTTCCCTCCTATGGTGGACTGAGACCCTCGGAAACTGATACATCTTTCTTCCCTGACATTGCTTCTGCCAATTACTTAGGCAATGCAAGAACAAATGTTCCACCAGTGAGCCAGACTCACCCCAGTTCCCACCAGGCCCAAGTGACCTACCGTACACAGAGATGGCCCCCAAGATGACCCAGGCAGACCACTCCGGCAGGTACTTGATGAACACCAGGGCCATGAGCGCGCTGATCACAATGAGGTAAGCCTGCTGCAGCACCAGAGGCCCCTTCCAGTGGATGCACACCATGCCCACCGCCCCGAAGTTCCAGACAGCCAGGAAGAGTGTCGGGTAGTCCATAGCCACGTTGTAGGTCTTGAACACTTCCCTGTAGGCCCAAGGTGGAACAGGGTATGGGACACTTGGGGGTGAGGGGAGGTGCCACACCCGAAGCTGTCTGACACCCCCTGCTCCTCACCCATCTGGGTTTAATTCAACAACATTCCCATCTTCCATTTCTAAGGACCCCACAACTAGCCACTCGGTATTTTCTGGCATGTACTGGGGAGTGTATCAATAGCCAGTGGGTCACATGACCATGTGACGGACCTGCTTGGAAAGCCCTGTGCAAAGATGGGGTCCTTAAAAAAGTGTTTCTCTTTGAGTCTCCGGGCTGATATCCAAAATCAAAGGGCAAGAGGGCAGATAAACTAGGAAATACCCCGGCTTATCCACACACACACACACACACACCCAAGTAGAATGTGACTCTGTGGGGTTTCCACCTGCTCAGTGTGTTCTCCAGCCCAGCTTCCTTTGCTGATTTTTAAATCAGGAGCCAGAAAGAAACCTGGGACCGAGTCCAGAGCCGACTCCGGTGTCAACGCCTGGAGCCCAGAGCCCAGAGCCCAGCCGTAGTCTCTGAGACCCTTCCCCCGCCCGCCCAGGCCCCTCTCGGAGCCGCTGCTCACAGGCCATCACTCACCCGAGGTAGATGTAGGTGAACAAAAAGAGGAGCATCAGGGAGGACATGATCAGCCAACCATGGATGAACTGGACAACGGAAACAAGAGGGCATGGTGACCCCTGGCAGGGGAAGACACTCCAACTACAACATCCTGCTCCCATCCGTCCTTCCCTATGGCCACCAAAGGATTGAAACGATGGAGCCCGTGGGGCAGTGGTGGTGCACACCTTTATTCCCAGCACTTGCAGGGGCAGGGGCAGAGGTAGATGGATCTCTAAGTTCGAGGCCAGCCTGGTCAACAGAGTGAGTTCCAGGACAAGCAGGGTCACACAGAGAAACTGCTTCGAAAACCCAAGTGATGGACCCCAAAGAATTAGAATCCCCACTAGGAATTTTCACGCTTCCAAAAGGAAACACTGAAGCCTGGTACCAGCCAGAGGGGCTGGTCTCCAGAGATGGGATCTCGGGTACTTCTAACAGTGCATCAGGATGAAGGGGAAACCCAGGCAATGATGGGCAGCACCATGCCTCCACCACGACCGCTCAGTTACAACTGTCTTTTACCTTCTATCTAAGTCCTACGGTCATGTTAGGAGCTGGGGATGGGGGAACCCATAGGTCTGGGGAGGTAGTCGTTGGATCTCTTTGTCGTACTTTGAATCTCCCTTTTTTGGTATTTCACTATTTTGTTTTTTTAATTGGCTTATGGATGACAAGCCGCCAAACCCGGGTCATTAGGGCTGCCAGAAGCACAGGATCTCCTGCTAAGTCAAGTGTCACATGTGTGCAGGATCTCCTGCTAAGTCTAGTGTCACATGTGTGCAGGATCTCCTGCTAAGTCTAGTGTCACATGTGTGCAGGATCTCCTGCTAAGTCTAGTGTCACATGTGTGCAGGATCTCCTGCTAAGTCAAGTGTCACATGTGTGCAGGATCTCCTGCTAAGTCTAGTGTCACATGTGTGCAGGATCTCCATGCACTGCAGCCTGGACATCCTTCTCAGTCAGACAGGAAAGGCAGATCCCTCAGTGAGTTCTCCCTGGTCACCTACAAGTGTCTGCAGGAGGCGAGAGTCCTGAGGGTCTGCTGACCCCAGCCTGTGGTGGCCCACCTCTACACTCTCATCGTGTGAAAAGGCTGGCAGTCTGGACATCGAGGCTCCGCCCTACCTCTGAAGGGACCCTGCACAGTTGCCATAGGAAGACGGCTCAGAAACAGACAACAGTTAGGAGGTAGGAGGAAGGTCACACTGGACAGAGTCAGGGAGCTCACTGGCAGCTGTTTAGACAGAGTGGCCAGGGCAAGCCTCCTGAGGGGCTTGACAGAAGGGAAGCCCCTTCCCACTAAGGAACTCCAGACAAGTCCATCCTCAGGAGAGCTGTCTCTCCTTTCCTAGCTGAGCATGGAGGGGTCAAGGACGACACTCAACCATCAAGGGGAAGGGGCACTTCCTCCCAACCCCCTTTCACTGCTAAGGACTATCCTGTCACCAGCTCAGCCTGCTGCGTCTCCAGTGGTCTACCTGGAGGAAGGGCCACAGCAGGGCTGCACACCAGCCTTACAAGGAAGGGGAGGAGTGGCCTCTAGAACCTGCTCACCCTCTATCTCAACTCTGACCTGCTTGTCTGGGCAATGTCATCATGGAACTTCCCAATGACCGACTAAATGGATGGTCAAGCCACTTCTGAGGGACTGGCCACGTGACATGTACTGACCACAGCACGGTCACTTCCCATGTCGTCCCTAGTTCATTGCCATGTTCTCTATATGTATAAACGAGTAGTCTTCCCCCTGATGTCCGGCACCCTTTCCCTTCCAGCTGAGCCACTGGCTGGTTCCGTCCCTCAACCCCGGCAGCAGCCCGTGGCAGCAGCTTTGGATAGGTAATGCCTGGCTCCCTTCCCTGCGGTCTTTAATGTTTCAAAGCCTGCCACTTAAAATCAACGTCTAAAAGCTGATGGCACAGTTAGGTCTAGTAATATACAGGTCTGGTGAAGCGGAGGCAGGAGGATTGCCTGGTTGACTTAGCAAGACCTCTAATGATAAAAAATTACAGAAAGTGGGCTGGAGAGATGGCCCAGAGGGTAAAGGTGCTTTTTGCCAAGCCTGGCCAGAGTTTAATCCCTGGAACCCACATGATAAAAGAAGAGAGCTGACTCCTGCCCCAGGCAGGCACGTGCCCCACTTCCAACACAGGGAGGAGGGTACGGCTCAGAGGTACATTTGACTAGCACGAGCAAGGTCAGAACTTCAATCCCCATCTGGGGAGCTTGGGGGGGTGTTGTCTATAACTGGGGTCACGTGGAGAAGCTCAAGATCTAAAGAAGAATCCAACTCACAGGCTTCCCAGGGCCAGAAGACCATACCTCAGCCCACGGGAGAGGGAAAGATTAAAAATAAGCCTAGAGAGAAACGTCTCGGGGTGAGGGAAACTAAAACAGAACTTCAGAAGAAACAAAATCAACTTCAGAAGCAAGAGAGTGTGTCAGAGATACTGTGATGGGGAGCACACAAGACAGTGAGTGGGGGCGGGGCAAACAGTTTAAATGTCAGCACTAGTCATCATCCCACAGTGACAGAGAGCACGAAGAGGCAATCTATTCTGTAGAGAGAAGGAACCCGGATAGGTTTTTTTCAGAAAGCTGCCGTGTGGTAGTAGCTCCAGTCACATCACGGCCGGGGCGGGGTAGAGGCAGGCAGGGCAGAGGTGTAGGGGCAGAGGGTCACGGGCCTCACCTTGTAGCATCGATACTTGTAGAGTACCACGAGAAAGATGGTCATGACCACGATGACACTGATCATAATGAGGGTGTTCAGCACGGAGTTGAGGAGCCGCTGGCCCACCGAGGGCGTGTCCTCAGTGAAGGGCGTGTAGATGCTGAAGAGGTCACCAGAAGAGACTCAGTACCTGCTGCTCCAGGACACTCCCATGTCAGTGACACACACATACACACACACACACATACACACACACACACACACACACACACACACACACACGCAGGCTGACCACGGAGCTCCTAGAAACCCCATGCTGCTCTGGTAGAACCCTTGCACTGGCTGGGCCCTGACGAGGTCATCACTATCTGTGTGAGTGGCTTCTGTCTCTTGGTCAGTGGCTTGCAGTGCTCCGGCAACTGGAACCATCATGGCAGGAATGACAGGCTGTACCTCACTGCGATCTTACTCCTCCACTTGACTCTCCTATCTCCAGACCTTCAGCTCTAGCTCCTATTGACAAGATTGGCTGCCTGCTTCTTCATGTGATGATTTATTCTGTTTATCAACGTGAGTGGATTTGGAATCCACTAAGCATGTCTTAGGGTGGGTCTGTGAGGGCATTTCTAGGAAGGATTAACCCACCCTGGGGTGGACAGCTCCTTCCATTGTCAGCCTAGGTAGAAAGAGGTTGAAGGGAAGCAGTGCTCTTTGCCTGCCTACATTTGTCACTCCTTGCTAGTGAGTGCATCTACTCTATTGCTGCTGCTGCCACCCTTCACTAACACCAGAACCCCAACCACCATGCACTAAAGACCAGCAGCTCTCTGGGAATCCTTCTGTCATTCAGTAACAGATTGAGATTGCTGAGGTATCCAGCCTTATGGATCACAGCTATAGGGTTCTTGGCCTCTTCAGATAGCCATTGTCGGACTACCTGGCCTTTACTGTATAAGCCAATCTAATATATCCTTTTTCATAATACACATTCATTGGTCCCATTGCTCTAGAGAACCCCGACAACACACACCATGAAGCTTTGCAGCCTAAGACTCCTGCACCCTCTTCTCCCCCAACTGCAGTTACAGGTACTGCTCCAACTCTGAAGAAATTCACAGGCGCCTTGCTCTTCCCAGCTCAGATGCCAGGAGCTCCGCCTGCCCATCTATCTTTTGTTTCTATGAGTCCCCCACAGGCTACTTGCTTCTTAGTGTGGGAACTTTCCTACCTCCACTTTTCTAAAAAATAAAAAGAGGAGGAGTCCACTGGGGTGGGGGGAGCGCGAGGGGCGAGGGGAGGAGAGCGCTGGGGTTAGGGAAGCTCACAGTTCTCTGTATTGTATTCATTAAGTAATAAAGGGGCCTGATAAGTCCTCATCATCTGCTGGAAATGCGCTAAGACATCATTGGGTCCAACCGTGTCATCTCATACCTCAGGGAGCAGAGACCCAGATAGGACGTGACTCGCCTGAAGTCACTCAGTGTTTGAGACGCAGTGGGCCAGGACCAGATACTTGGTACGCGGAGCTCAGAGCTACGGTACCAGAACCGGCCTCTGGTCAGATCCCACTCAGCTTTTGGTAAGTACTGTGTGACAGTTCATGAGTATTAGCCAGTTAATTCTCCAGGCAGCCCCGTAATTAAACCCGTGAGACAAATATGGAAATGGAGGCAAGTCAGACATGCATCCAGACAAGTCACAGGACTGGAGGCAGCGAGGGCGTCAGGATTTAGGCCAGAGTTCCTGCCCTTGCTCTGCAGAGCTATAGGCACAGCAGCTGAGAAAGCCTATGACCCCCTCGAATCAACTACCACCCCAACCTCCCGATGCCAGCCGGGCCCCAACTCACAGCTGGCCGTTCTTCTCCGTGTAGAAACGCACAGACTTGATGGTGGCCACCACCACAATCATACACAGTGTGACCGGTACGAACAGCATGATCACGTGCTTTGCCCCATACTTGAGGGTCAGCTCTTCCTCCAGGCCCGATGGTCGCCCGGGAACCCCACAGCGGTCCGGGTCCTCATCACCGTCTTCCTCATTCTCCTGGCCCCCCTGTGGGAAATCACACAGTGAGGGCTACAGAGGCCCCGCGGCGAGCTGCTGACATTCTGCAGAAGGCTAACTGTGGCTTTCTCAGATGTGAGAAGTGTGAGCTCCGATTTAGGTCTCGGGATATATAAAAAAAACTTAGAAGGACGCTGGGGGTGGAGGAGGGTTAGAGCCAGCCTGCAGAGCCACAGAAGGGCACATCAAAGACCCTTGCCCTTCCCGAGGTCAGGAGCTAAGGCCACTAACTAATGTGGCCTTATTGGTCTAGGAGGAGACAGGCTCTGGAAGAGATGGAGAAACAGAGATCAAACATTTTGCTTGACTAACTTGAAGACCCAGCACTTCTTGGACCATCAAAACCCATGGCTGCCTTAGTACCAGCTTTCCACAGGGGAGTTCCCACCTAGCTGCTCACCTGACACCAAGGAGAAAAAGATATCTAATAAATAGAGAAGAAACTTCAGCCGGGCAGTGGTGGGGCAGGGCTTTAATCCCAGCTCTTGGGAGGGAAAGGCAGGCGGATTTCTGAGTTCGAGGCCAGCCTGGTCTATAGTGTGAATTCCAGACAGCTAGGGTTATATAGAGAAAACCTGTCTCAAAAAATAAAATATTAAAAAAAAATAAGAAGAAAAGAAACTCCTGGGGCTGGAGAGATGGCTCAGTGGTTAAGAGCACTGACTGCTCTTCTGAAGGTCCTGAGTTAAAATCCCAGCAACCACGTGGTGACATACAACCATCCGTAATGAGATCTGATGCCCTCTTCTGGTGTGTCTGAAGACAGCTACAGTGTACTTACATATAATAATAAATAAATCTTAAAAAAAAAAGAAAGAAAGAAAAAGAAACTGCTGTTAATAACCTTGAACTGTGAACCCACTGAGCCTCGGAGGCTATGCTGAAGAGGAGGAGAAAGGGCTCCTTCAGCAAGGTTGAGGAGAAAAGCCCTCTGGTCACAGAAAGGTTTTACGTTAAATAGAATCAGGCTCAAGCAGCTCAGGTGTGGTTTGCCTGACCAGGAGGGAGATGGCCACGCTGACTAAGTGACCCTACCCATCTCCTGACTTGAGGCTGAAGCAGTACAGGTCACAGTGCAGCTATATCCATGGGTCACGGTGTCCCTATGTGTCCCGGGACTAACATCAGGCCGGACTCAGGCCATCTCAGCACCCGGTTTCCCTGTCTGCTGGTAGCCTTTCCTCCTGTCTTCTCAATGTCTCTGTGTCATTGGTCTGTCCCAGGCACAGAATCACAGACCCTGGACACAGCAGCCTGCGTCAGAAAGGCAGGTGAGGGGTGGGAGGCGAGGAGAGATGTGCTAGCCGGCCCGCTGCACACTGACTGTGTAGTCTACTACACAGCTCTTACACATAGAAGACACAGATGCTTCATGGCCAGAAGATACTGCTCTGGCCAGTTTTCATTTTTATTTGCTTTTCCTAAATGGAAGAATGGCTGGTTTCATCCACGGGAGTCAGCTTTCTCTCCCAACCTCTATGTATATGTATAGGTATAGGTATATGATGTATATGTATATGATGTGTATATATATATATATGTGTGTGTGTGTGTATGTATATGTGTATGTGTATATATGTGTGTGTATGTACACACATATATGTATGTATGTATGTATATATGCATATGTAACAAGATAATTCAACTTATAGATGAAAAGGCCTAGAGGACTCAGTCTGGGATGGATTAGCCCTGTTGCTGTGAGCTTGAGGTAACCATACTGTAGCAGAACATGTGGAGAGAAGAAAGCTGCTCATCTCACAGTCAGGATACAGGAAAAGAGGAGGGGCTGGGCCTCCTCCAACGACTTGCCGCACTCCACAAGGTTCTACTCCTTAAAGGTTCTACGACTTCCTGGTCACAACACACTACGGACCAAACCTTCAGCACAAAGGTCTTGGAAGGACATCTCAGATCCAACTTCAGCAACCCGTAAGACATAGGAGGGGGCTGGACAGATGGCTCAGCAGTTCAGAGTACCTACTGCTCTTGTAAAAGACTTGAGGTCAGTTGCTAACACCCATGTCAGTAAGCTCACAAGTGCCCCTTACTCCAGCTCCAGGGGATAGGACATTCCTTTCTGATCTCCGTGAGTACCTTAGCTCATATGCATATACCTCCACACAGATATACATTAATACCCATAATTAAAAATAAAAAAGACATAGGAACCCCATGGCCCTGTTTTAAGGCCCACAGTTGCTGGGGGGACCTACCCACTGGGCAGTGTTCTCTCCGTCCTCTGGGCCTGGCCTGCCCTCCTGGCAGGATCGAGATGTGGGGCTCTCTGCTGACATCAAGGACGTCCGCTCATCACACACTTCTTCCTCGCTGTCAGAAGCCATGAACGTGAGCATCGTCTGGAAAAGAAGCATAGGGACCCCATTCCTGACAGGCAAAGGCACTGGGGGTGCGGGGCGTGGGGTGCAGGGGGGCATGGCTTGGTGGCTTCAACACCAGGCATAGGGCTTGCCTATAACAAGGTTCCTACACAAACACACGTCAAACAACTGCTCAAAACAGGATTTCCAGAAGCCGGCACGAGACCGCAGCAGCCTTACTTGGGATTGGCTTGGATGAAACTCCTGTCACACGGAGCGAAGCGTCCAGTTAGGAAAGTCAGGGTCACTCTGAACTGTCAACATGTTTGTTCAATCAATCAACACCTGTGGGAAATCTACTGTCCTTGGATCTGGAGCCTTGAATAAGTAAACCCTCTTGTCCCGTAAGAACAAAAGCATCATCCGATTTGAAAAATGACGTGTCACCAGAGGATAAAGGAACTTGTCCTCAGAAGCCGAAATTACATGCTTCCTAGAGAGGACTCTTGCTGGAGGTAGAGCAAGCACTGTGCAGGTCAGACAGTGGCCGTCCGCACCAAGGTGGCCCGTGTCAGCTTGGAAAGCTGGCTGTTGACAAGCGTCCATCTAGCTGGTGACGGTGAGGGGAAGGACAGAGGTCAAGAGGAAGGGTCCTGATTGGGGGAGATGTCCCTGAGAGGGTGCCCAGTGGGGGATCAGCCTGAAGGGAGCACATGCTTGGTGGGAGGAGCTGCCGCAGAGGACAGAGTAAAGGAAAAAAACCTAAAATACTGGCCAGGCTAGGCCAGGCTAGACCAGGCTAGACCAAGATGAGGAACAGGACATTACCAAGGAAGGTTGAATGTGATTCAGCGAGCCACAGAGTGTCTGTGGGTTGAAAATGGGATACCATTTAGGGGTACCTGTGTGTGGGGTACATGTAGAGTCTTCAGTTCAAATGTGGCAGCTAAGTCCAGGAGCCACCCAGCCAGTAGGGGGAGGTGATCCCTGGAAGTACCCACACTGAGGGACTTTGTGGGGGGGGGCTTCTGCACAGTTCTCAATATACTTTGACACAGCAGCACCCTGTGGTACCCAGTAAAGCTCCAGGTCCCCACGTTTTTGAGTTTGGGCACCTCTGGGAGGATCTGACCGTGCCCACATCTGGACAGACACTGCTACTACCGGCCACATCACCTCAGAGTTGAGCTTTATGTTACTGAGGTAGGAGCAGGCCTGCTCTTTGTTGAAAGCCTGTCTCCAGATTAGTCACTCTTAGAATTCATGTGATCTTCAAGCAATTAGACAGGGTCCCTTCACCAAGGCGGGGCCTATGACTGCTCCTCGGAAGACAGCCCTCCTGGCTATGGCCTGGATAGCTTCCATAAGGGCTTCCCTCAGTCTGCCATCTCAGAGATGGTACAGTGCCTGCCTTTGTTTACCTCTCCGACTGGGCCTACTATAAAGGCGCCCTCTGTCCTCATAGAGCCCAGTGCCCCCAGAAGCTGCCTCTCGGGGTCTACCAGACATTAGGAGTGGGAAGACAGCTGCAGAATCCCGCAAGCACAAGAGCGAGGTGGGGAGGACCATGCTGGAACAGGACGTTCTGGAAAGATGGAACTATTCAAGTGTTATGAGTAGGATGGGTATAGAACACCATCTTGCCTCAATATGATGGTGGGATCAGGGGACCTGGTAGGGTGGACCATTCTAGGGAAGGCTCTGTGTGTCTGACCAAGGGAAGGGAGCTTAATTCAGCCCAGGTATCTCCTAGGAGGACAGAAGAGAAATACCCTTTTACTGAGGCTACACAGAGCAGCACGTGTCCTAGATGTTGGGTCTACTGCCCTAATACTTAGCATTCTGGAAGCTCAGCTAAGCCCAGTGCTCAGGAGCCCTGTGCTCTGGAGTCCAGGCAGAACCAAGAGTCTACACAAGAGAACTCAGCTTAAGGGGACGCAGTTTCAAGGGTCAACTTGCCATGATATATGGGGAAATAGCCAGGCAGGGGTCTACAAGATGGTAAGGTCCCCCCGTCCTCTTTGAGAACTGGCTGTCATATTTTAAACACATACCCACTGGACCTGAGGTCTCTTCACTATCCCTTCCAGCAACAGTGAATTCTCTTCTCACAGATACCTAGATCAGGGATGTGCCTCTGTGGCAGAGCCTGGCATGCCTGAGGCCTTGGGTTTCATCCACGGCCCCACATCAAGGTTATCCTTAAGCCTGGGTATTCTATTGCTGGTCTCTTCAACACTATGCTAGGGTAGACTCTTATCTCAGCTGTTGTGATAAGTACTCTTAACACAAGTCAAGACTATTCCGACTCTCAGCTCATTATACAGGCGTATCACGGTGGGAGGAGCTTGAAGCAGCTGTCAGTCACATCTCGACAGTCAAGGAGCAGAGGGTGAGGAATGGATGCTGCTGCTCAGGTCTTTCCTCCACACCCACAGTCCAGGGGACTTCTCCACCCACCGTGAGCTGGTCTTCACACCCCAGTTAACAAAATCAAGATAATCCCCAGAGGCATGCCCAGGGGCTCATCTCCTAGGCGCTTGGAGATTCTGTCAAGTTCATAGTTAACTATCATAGTTGTAAATTGTAAACTCTAGCCTAGTGTCTGGGCAACACATTTTGAGATGTTACCCTACACACACATAACCATGGCCTCCTTGGGTTAGGTCTGTCTCTGGAAGGCACGGGAGCCTCTTACCCAGTACCTCCCATTCCCATGGCTGTAGGGGTGATGGTGTAAACTGTACAGCCCTTAGGTCTGGACACAGGACCAGGTCAGACAGCAACTAGGAAGAGAGGGGCGAGAGCTTCTCAGACTAGCCAAGTCTCCAAAAAACATCCAGGGAGAAAGAGGGCTGGAAGATCTGGGCATCCGATGCAGGGGTGGGTGGTGGGGGTATGGGGTTATGATAAAAATATATGTATAGTACCTAAAAATAGGAAAATCTCAAAGCTATGCAAAGATTCAGACCTCTCAGGTCCGTAAATGCTACAGCTTGGAATTTTATCTAAGAAAAAACATTCATACAAAAATATGTGCTTTAGTTATTTGTTATCATAAAAAGTAAAAATGACTGAAATTTCTGACTCTCTTCTCTGGTACAAGAACTCACTCCCCCTCCCCCGCTTATCTACAATTCTGCTTCCTGTGGTTATCAGTGGTCAAGAACGGGAACCGGAAAATTCCAGAGTAATCAATCCGTAAGTTTGGAATAGCTTCCACTACAGTGTATTGTTGTAATTGCTGGTTTGTTGTTATTAATCTTTTGCTGTGCCAAATTTATAAAGTAAACTATCACAAATATGTATGTTCAGAAACTAAACCAAAACAAAACACAGTTGACAGAGAATTTGGTATTCATCACCACTTTGGGTATCCACCATCTGATGAGAAGGACTATTACAGGAGCACCAAAGTCTTACTTCAAAAAAACACTTAGTGGGGCTGGAGAGATGGCTCAGCAGTTAACAGCACTGACTGTTCTTCTGGAGGTCCTGAGTTCAAATCCCAGCAACCACATAGTGGATTACAACCATCTGTAATGAGATCAGATGCCCTGTTCTGGTGTGTCTGAAGACAGGGACAGTGCACTTACATATAATAAATAAATAAATCTTTAAAAAATACTTAGTAACAATTAAGTGATGTTAAATTTAACAGAATATAAATGTTCTTATAAACATCTGAATCACACACACACACACACACGCACAACTGATAAAACTATTACAAAATTATTAAAGGTCATTTATCTTTAAACTGGTTTTGTGGGTGGACTGTGGGTGATTTTTTTTTTTTTTTTGGCTTTGTATTTCTCTGCATTTCTCAATTTTATTTATTTTCAGACAGGGTGTCCTGTCTCCCTGACTGACTTCTAACTTACTATGTAGCTAAGGATGGCTTTGAACTACTGAGCCTTCTGCGTTCACCTCTCAAGTGCTTGGATTACAGGCATGAACCACTACAGTTCTGCTGCACTAGGGGTACAGTCCAGGGTCTGCACACTAGGCAGGTACTTTATGGAGTTACATCTCCAGCTTTCCCCCGCCCCGTTTTTAATAATCAATATGGGTTGCATCTTCAACCTATTGATTTTTTTTTTCTTTTGAGATAAGGTCTCACTAAGTAACCCGGATTAGTCTGGAACTGGATGGGTAAACCAAGCTCTCCTGGAATTCAGGCTTCGGCCACCAGAGTGCTGGGATTAAAGGCCTGTGCCACAGTGCCCAACAAGCTGCTGGTTTGTAAACGGAAACACTAGACATCAACACACAGGGTTTCCTCCCCTTGCAGAATCACCTGCTTGACCGGGGGAAACAAATGAGAATACAGGAGGCTAATGACGTGATCTCCAAAGCCCTGAAAACAAACAAAAAAGCAAAAACGGATGCTTCTTCCACTCCATTTAGAACCCTAAGGGCGGGTCCGCAAGGCCTCCGTGTCCGCTCTTCGGTCTGAGAGCAGTAAAATCCTTAGAGGGAAAAATCGATCCACATCAGAGCGATGCAAAGAGGTCCTAGGGGAGCCTGACTCAGCACAGGCAGATATGCGATGCGCATGGAGTCCTGCCATTGCTGACGTCAGACAACCGGCTCACATCCCAAGAGTCCACAGGAAGCACAGAGGGGCTGACAGGGAAGTGTGGACCGAGTGCAGAGGACAGGCTGTTCTGGAAGCCCTGCTGGCAGGCACTACAGCACTATGGCTGAGGGATTAAGTGCCTACCCTCTGCTGACTTTTACTAACTCGGAGACTGGAATCAAACGTTGATTAGCTGAACTAAGAAGTTCCCCAACCGGCTTCTGCAATTATTAAGGAAACCGGGTGACCCAATTTTCTCAAACCTGCTTTTCAACAGGGGAGAGATGCAAAGGATTGCCCTAATGTTTAAAATCGGTGGCCCTGGCAGGCAGGCAGGCAGATTTTGGAATGCCACGGAAAATTCTGGCACCTGGTGGAAAATAATACTCCAAAAGTGAACTGGAAACTCTGGGCCACAAACATGTGTATCTGCAGAGAGGTTAGGACTCCCTGACACTTTTCCAAAGGGCCAACAGAACAATGTCCTTATCTTTCAAAAGGTCACCTTCTGTGGTCACACGGCTGCTTCCTGGCATTCCCATAACCCCTGGAAAGTCCCAGTCTTCTTCTACACTAGGGAAGGGCTTCCCCCAATCAAGCAACACCCTGCGACATCTCACAGATTCCAGACTCTAACTCTCAGCACCTGCCCATGTACTGGGCTGGTCTATCTGGCACTTGCTGAATGGTTCTACTGGATTTTGGGGGACCTCAGGCAGGGCTGGCGTTAGAGAGCCAGACCCCAGACCCTCAAGTGGTGTATGGTCTATTACCTATTTCTCTCTTGAAGCACCTGGGTTGGGGCAATTTTCCTCATTTCATGAAGTAGTCTGGGAGACAGGTAGTTAGGGGGAGGGTGCCTCTAGCAAGCCACACTCAAGTAAAAACTAGAATTTTTTTCCTTTCTTTTTGTTTTGTTTTTTGAGACAGGGTCTCACTGTATATCCTTGGCTGTCCTGGAATTCACTCTATAGACCAGGCTGGCCTTGAACTCACATAGATCTGCCTGCCTCTGTCTCCCAAATGCTAGGATTAAAGGAGTGTGCCACCATCAGGTGCAGAATACTTTTGTTTTCTTTACATGAAACGCTGCGCAGCCAGTGCTTGAATAGACTAGTGAGACATGAACCATACTTCCTGCACAGCTGCTAGCCATGCAAGGTGGCAGGAGCTATTTCCTCCTCTACGAACAGCAGAATAGGTTGTCTTCTAAGATTAGGAAAACAGGAGCAAAGCAATTAGACACAGTGGCTAGTCAGTAAATGGGAGCCCTGATGGAGACAGGAGGGGGCACTGAGAGGGGATTAACGAAGCCAGCAGGTACCCTTCTCTGGAAGCTAGGGAACTGCTACCACCAGACCAGAACTAGAACGAAGGCCAGGCCCCAGGGAGATCCTGTTTCCATCCAGCCTCAGCCTGACAATGGGAACATTTTGTCAAAGGGAAAGGCACATCCAGGGATGATGTCAAAGCTGGACTGAATACCTTAGGGGCCATTAGTTGGTCCCCCATCTCATAGTCCAGGAAATCAAAGCCCAGGGTAGCTGGGGATGAAGCGAGACTCAAGGGTCAGATAAGGACCAGTTTGCCCACAGAATGATGTCATCTCCGGTCCAATCAGGACCACCAGGTTCCTTCAGAGACCAGGCAATCAATCCACACCCACACCCTCTGGCTCTTTGAGAGTGTACTCATGCATTTGGATGGCATCTATCTTTGCTATGGACAAGGATGTATCTAGAAACAGCCCCTGCCCACTCCCAGATCATGCAGGCACAAAATCCTTAATAAAGTGTCTTACACTCTCCCATCTCCAGGCCAGGGGGCTCTGAGCCCCACTCGATCCTGGAGGTCTGTGAGGCTCAGAGGTGGACCTGCCAACTCAGAGCAATGAGGGAAGGAAATGGGGTACTGATTTTCAGTTCAAAAGACAAGTGGAAAAGTGTTCCAATGGGGCTAGCAAAAGAAATAAAGACATTTTCAATGACTCGTCACGCCTACCAGATCCGATTTTCCAAGATGTGTCAGGTAGCTTTCTGTGACTAAAACAAACACCTGAGATACAATTTACATTTTTTTTAAAGATGGTTTACTTTGCTTCATCTTTATAACCTAGTCCAGGGTCAGTTGGGCCTTCAGCTTTGGGCTTGTGGTCCACCAAAACTACTCAACTCAGGTCCGGAAGATTGGTAACAGCCTCATGCTTCCAATGACCAGATCTTCCACCAGACTCCAACCCCTGAAATACCTGCAGGGACCCAAAGCAGTTATTCCTCGGGCTGAGGGGGGAAAGGGTGTCTTTTAAAGACATGTTTTTAGAATAAGTATGTATTACTTTTATTTTTAAAAATCATGAGGAAGTTTCTGGCTGAGGCATCACAGGAAGGTGGCCAGTCTTTACATCTCCTTCATCTGCAAAGACGAGCAAAGACAGGCAAGCCTGTTCTCCCCATCAAGGGAGAGGCCTCAGGGAGCTGACTCCCAAGGAGGCCTTATCTTTCTTGAGGACTGACTGACTGGCAGTTTTCTTTCTCCTAAGTGTTCAGGTGGCAGTATCACTATCCCTAAGCCCAGGGAGGAGAGTGTACGGGACTGAGCACCACTCCCCAGGGGCCACAGCCTGTGACAGGTGGGGACAATGGCAGAAACCTTTGCTGTCTGCAGGAGTCCCAGCTGATCAGGGCGCCAACCTTAAAGAAACAGCTAAAATAGAGTCACAGAGGTGTTTGTTAGAAAGATCCACATGATAAACACACACACACACACACACACACAGGGTTGATGGTTACTTCTCTCTCTCTCTGTTTGTTTAGTTTTGGTTTTCTAATTAGAGAAGCCACTGCTACAGCCAGGATGACATTAAACTCCAGATCGTCCAGCCTCTCTACCTCCAAGAGCAGCATCACAAACATTTTGGGTTGGCCTTGAACGCAGAGATCTACCTGCCTTACAGTCTGGGTTTCTTTTGGTGGGGGTGGGGGGTGTTAAGCTGGAAGAATGGCACTTGTCTAGGATCAAAAGCAGTGGGAGAGGGAAGCAGAGTAGGAAGACTGACTGCCGTTAATTTAAGGCCTACCTGGCTACATACAGAGTGCCAAACCAACCAGGGCTTCGTAGCAAAACCCTGTCTCAAAATACAAAACGACTTTTTTTTTCCTCCCGGGTTCTCAGGAAGTCATTAACGAAGACCTCACAGAAATGTTCTGGGGAACAGTTTGGATACAGGTAAGAGATGACTGAACAAGCCAGTGTCCGACTCCAAAGGTACAGACAATATAGGTAGCCATGTCCCAAACCTGTGCCGACAGGCTCACACAGCTGGGCAGTTGGCCTCCCATCCCTGACACCCACACCCCAGAACTCAGGTTCCCAACTTTAAAGGAGTCATAATAACTGTCAGTGTCCTTTATCTCTGTTTGGTGACTTACATTGTTGTTGTGTGGTTGGTTGGTTGGTTTTTTGAGACAGTGTCTCACTAGGTAGCTCAGATTGGCCTGAAACTCATTACAAAGCCCAGGCTTGTCTTGAATTCACAGCAACTCTCTTGCTTCAGTGATTATGCACTGGCATTATAGATATGAGTCATCTCATTACTTAAGTTCTTTTAAAAAAAATGAAATTATATTTTATGTGTATCAGTATTTTGTCTCTATATATGTCTGTTTAGCACAGATATGTCTGTGCAGTACATTTGTGCCTGGTATCTACAGGGATCACAAGAGGTTCTCCAAAAATTTGAGTTACAGATGGTTGTGGGCCTCCACGTTGAACATGGGTCCTCGGGAAGTGAAGCCAGTACTCTTAACTGCTGAGCCATCTCTCTGACCCCATTAGTACATTTTTTATAATAACTGTGATAACCACTGGACAAAATGGCTTTTTATCATGAATGTCCAACTCCTAATCACATGGGATGTCACGTGGTTATTATCACCAACAACCCAGAGAGGCCAAGTCTAGAGAGAATCTTAACTGCGCAACAGAACCATGAGCAACCACAGAAAGACCACTGGACAGGGTACGGCTAAACGCTGCTCCAGGCTGACCCAGCGGTGGCAGCCTCTGGCAACATTCCTCATCCGAGTCTGTTACACCTTCTCAGAGAGCGGAAATATTCATTTCCACATACGAACGGACGCACAGCCTATATTTTGGGCACAGGCATGGGCCATGTCAACATAGTAGAAGGTAGTTTTCCAAACTTGGCACAGCCTCCAGCCCAGTCTGCCCCTCCACTCACCCACACCCATTCCCTATCAGCTTCCTTCCCATCCTGCACCTCTGCCACCCTTCACTCTCTATCTCTGCCCTAGCCTCTGCCCTGGGAGCCAAAGAATGAACCTGGATGGTCACCTCTAGGCTGAAGTCGGGATGCTTAGTCCCTTCACCAACGGAAAACACAGGATCTGGTACCGTTTCTCAGGCTCCCATAGGGCCATTCACATCTAAAGGGAAACTTGAAGCTTACACACCTGAAGCAACTTATACAGAACCTTTAATTACTGCCAGAAGTCTTGGCTGAAGGCCTGTGAGGCTCGGGTGTCCACATAGGGACTGTATAGCCAGCAGGTGACCTATTCTGAATGATGGAGTCTCTCCGGCTCCAAGAGACTATTCTGGGGACGGCTGGCTGTCCCTTCTGAGTTAAATTGGCCTGCATCTGTTCTGATTTAGAGGCTCTCGAATCCTCCTTCTGTATGGATGCAGTCATTTCACAACCGTTCTTATCTTTAAAGGCGAATACCTAAGCAAGAAGTGCTAGGACATTTCATCTAACTGGCAAAGGCTTTAGGTCTGAATTGCAGAATGAGGTCCAGGCAGCAGAGGCTCTAAGCCTGGCTCCACTATATCTTACCCAGGAGACCTTGGGCAACTGCACTTTCTAGTTCTGAGAGTTGTTCTCCTCACCCTCCTCCCCTACCCGGCTGCATGCATGCTTGGCAAACACTCTACCACACTGCTGCATCCTCAGCCCGAGGCGCAGTTTCTTCATCAGTATTACTGGAAACTCGCTCTTGCTTTCAAGTTCCTTTCAGCTTCAAAGGCTTGATTCTGGGCGTCTCCCTACTGCCTTAAGAGATTTACAAAACACCAAACACCGCTGGTAACAGAACGCCAGCCTCAGGCCCTGTCGGGCGCCCCGCTCCGCACACAGGAAGAAGACCTCACACAGGAAGAAGTCCTCACTCCCTATAGCATCTATAGCGTCAGGTCCTGGGTAGCAGGGACCAAAATGCCTGGTGAATACAGCCATGAGACCCACGTGCACTGGCCCTTTAACACCTCACTCCGCGCCTGGGGCTCTGGAGGCAGGAAGGGACGCGAGGGCACTCGGACGCGCCCAGAGGCCCAGAGCTGCTCCCTACGCTCCTTCCAAGCCCTACTTCTGGGTCGGCCGCACTGCTGCCTCCCCGGCACTTTCTCCTCGCCCCTGCGCGGGCCGCAGAGGCCGAGGTCGTCGCAGGGGCCGCAGCCTGGAGCCCAGACCCCGGGGCCCCGAGAGAGCAACGCAAGCAGCGGTCGGGGACGAGCGCACGAAGGGCCTCGCTGCATCCGGGCTCTCCGTGCAGTCGGCTACCCGCGATCGGTGACAGGTCCCGGGTCGCACACACCCAGCCCCCGCCCTCCGCTCACCTGCTCTGCCGCGGCGCTTGGTAGAGTTTACGCCGCGGGCGGAGCGCCTCTCCCGGGCAGCGCGGGCCCCGCCCACTACCCCGGTTCGCCCGCGCCCCGGACACGCCCCCGGTAGGGCACGCCCACTTCCCTGGCTCCTCCCCTGGCCCGTCCCTTGGGCGGTGCCAGGCTTCCCAGTGCACTTGCGCGCCTTCGTCGATTTACAGACAAACACTGGGTGCAGAAGGTCCAGGCATTCCCTGTGTCTTGCCTTGGAGTCCGCACCATTATATTGACATTGAAATTTGAAGTTGTGTAGTGCCTTTTCTTAGGGGCCTGGCAGCGCCATGGGGACAAGGGGTGGGTATTTGCTTTGTGATTTCAGGAGCCTCTGCTGCCCCTCCCTCAGGTTTCCTGCACTTTAAAATGGAGTCTAAAGTAAACTAACATCATCTTCGTGATCATCCTCTTGATTGATTTTTTTAGAGTGCCTCGGCCACATGGGGAGCTCTGGGTAAATATGAACCGGGATAAAATTGCATCGAGATCTAGGAATCTGCCTCGGGTCGGGGACAGGGAGGGGTTGTGATCGCAGGATCTGGGGATCTGTGGAGTGAGTTGAAATTGTCAACAATTTGCCAGAGTTGTCATTATCTCAGTAGCTTTATTCCTCCTTTAATTACTGCGAAATTCGTATAACATAAAATTGTCGTTGTAGAGCTGAGGATGTAGTTCAACAGAGTACTTGCCTAGCATGCAGGAAGCCCTGAGTTCAATACGAAATTCTGGTGTATGCATGGGTGAGTAATCCTGTCACTAGAAGTCCAAGGTCATCCTTAGCTACATAGCAAGTTGGAGGCCAGCCCGGGACACATTAGACCTTGCCTTTAAAAGACAATATATGTTGGGGCAGTGATGGTGCACACCTTTAATCCCAGGACCAGGAAGGCAGAGACAGGCAGATCTCTGAGTTCAAGGCCAGCCTGGTTTTCAGAGTGAGTTCCAGGACAGCCAGGGCTACATAGAGACCCTGTCTTCACCACCACCATCACCCACGCAAAAAAAAGTAATAATTTTAATTTAAGGTATTTAGTGACTTCAAAGTGTGCAGATCTGGTTTGTATGGTTGTAAAACAGTCCATTGCTTATAAAATAAAAGGCAGTTGTACAATTGAAAAGTTTGTTTCCTACCCCTCTCTCTGGACCTGTTAACCACCAACCTACTTCTGTCTCTGTGGACTTTGCTCAACACCTTGAATTTTTCCCTTAACGCAATTGAGAAAGCGGATTCTACCTGGCAGATAGTGTAGACTGCTGGGACGGAGATCTGAAATCTTCCTCTTCTGCCTATTACAATTCCTTACCCTTTCTGGGCCTCAGTTTCCTTATCTGTGGAAGGACAGTGTGAGAGCCTTCAGAGGAACATAGAAAATTAGAGAGAAATGACGGGGCAGGGGACAGCGTGGATGCTGAACAAACAGTAATTGTTCCCTTCCTCTGCCTCCCTTCTCAACTTGAGGTGGTGTAGGTTTCATTTTGTTCTGTTTGTCATTGAAATGATAGACCATAGTACTCTTCATGCCTAGTGTCCCTCCCCCTGTAGGGTCACCATCCTTCTGTACTACAGATGACTCTTATCAGTGGCGGCCACAGCATCACATGGAAGTTGTGGCTACAAGTTCTGGACCTTGGGTATGCTCACCACACTTGAAAAAGCCCAACTGTGCTGTAATGGAGGCTTTTCTATTGAACAGGACTCACAACTAACACACATGGGCCTCTGTTTCAGTCCCTTCAGGCTGCTATAACAAACCACCAGAGGCAGGCAACTTATGACATTAGAAATTTGTTTTTCCACTTCTCTGGAGGCTGGGCAGCTCCAGATCAAGACCTTAGCAGGCTTACTGTCTGGAGAGGACTTGTGTTCTGGTTTATAGGTAGCCTTATATGGTGCGCTTCTATGATGTTTATGTGGCAGACAACAGAGAATCAATAGACCTAGGTCTGAAATCTTTCCCTTGAACTCATCCATGAGACCTGTGTTCCTGTGGCCTGATCACTACCCAAAGGCTCCACCTCTTAACCTCAACAACAACAACTTTAAAGGTACAAAAACACTAAGATTTCAGCAATGCAGAACGTAAGTAATAAAACAAGTCCCAAAGACTGGGCAGTTATCTGCTACTGCAGTGTACCCTCACTTAGTCTGATTTGGGCCATACAGTTAACACTTAGCACCTTAGGTTCTGGACAATACTTTCTTTGTTGGACTTTTATAAAAGTTTTAGTTACATATTTTTATTTTGGGTGGCAGTTACTTTAAAAATTAGGTACTTGGTTTTTTTAAGGTTTAGACTTTGTAGAACATTTGTAAAATGCAAAAAAATAAATAAGTAGAAGAAAATCACATGTTGTTCATCTTTTTGTTTTATGTTTTTTCTAATACCCCTTTGGGTAATTTTCTTTTTCTTTTGAGAATAATATATGGGTCTTATAATGTTGTCAAGACTGGTTTTGAACTCCTGACCGTCTAGCCTTAACCTCTCAGTGACAATTTTATTACATGAGGATTTGGAAAATGTGGAAATTGGAAGCCTTGCTTCTCATGAGGTAGAAGAACAAGTGGGCAAATGGATTCTAGGAGCAGTGGACATTGTGTTGCCTAAAGGAGTTGCACACTGAGCCACAGGGAGCCACATTCTATGTCAGAATAGTCTCAGTTGGAGGTGTGGTAGTTTGAATATGCTTGGCCCATGAGAAGTGGCACCGTTAAGAGGTGTGGCCTTGTTGGAAGCGTGGCCTTGTTAGAGGAAGTGTATCACTGTGGAGGTGAGGCGTTGAGGTCTCATATATGTAGCAAAATTAACTGATAAATCCCGTCACGGGACTGCTTCCCGCCTCGGTGGCTTATGTTCCTGAATGAAAGGCACACACAGAGACTTTATATTTTAATATGTCTTAAGCAGCACACAATAGTTGGGCAACTGCCTAACCTCCATGTTTTTAGAATCTACCTGCCACCGATAACTCCGAGTTACTAGTTACCTAAGTTCTATGTTCCATCTTGGTTGTTCTTGACCCAGTTGAGCAGCCCTCTGGGCCACGTTCTTTTGGCCCCTTTACACGGCGGCTCTCCTTCTCCCTCCTGCAGGTTCTTACCCTTCCATGGCCGCTATCTTCTCTCCTCTCCTGCACACACTCCTAAGGCATGGTGGCAACCTCTGCCCTGCACACTCCTAAGGTATGGATGGAGTCTCCTCTCTCCTCTTCATTGGACCAGGGTGGGGGTCGGGGTGGTGGAGGTCCCAAGTCCTGGAACCCTAAATCCCGCCTCTGTCTCTCCTCCCTAGCAGCTATTGGCTGCTGACATCTTTATTTACCAATCAGAATTAACTGGGGGCAGGTTCCCAGAAACCACATGCAGACCCTCTTGTGCAAACAGTTTTGGGGGACCCAATTAGCATTAGAATACAAGCAGATACAATGTGTACACTCAAGTCTGGCCAGTGTGACAGAGCCTCTTCCTGACTGTGGAAGACAGTTCCCTTGCTGCCTGTGAATTGAGACTTAGAACTCTCAGCTCCTCCAGCATCATGGCTGCTGCACACTGCCAATACACCCTACCATGACAATAATAGACTAAACCTCTGAACCTGTAAGCCAGCCCCAATTAAATGTTTCTTTTATAACAGTTGCCATGGTCATGGTGTCTCTTCACGGCAATGAAACGAAGTCAGGTGGGCTCCAGAAAAGAGAGCCACACTGCCAGGAACCCCCGGCCTCCAGACAGACATTAGCCATGCATCCCTAGGTATCGTCAGTCATGAGGTAGATACTCCTAAGCATGTCTTTCCTTGCTGGGAATGATAGCTAAGGTTGGTTATCCACTTCACTGCCTTGAGTGACACTTGGGATATCTACAAAGCTTACGTCTGGGATATGCTTTCTATGGTATGTTCAGAGATGATTGACATGTAGGTCTGCAAACTGCATATGGAAGAAACTCCCTAAATGAGGACAGCTTGGTGTAACTGGGGGCCTCGAAGGAGTGGAAAGGCAAAGAGAGGGGCAACTCATGCATAGGCATGCTCCCCTATTCTTGAACAGGTATGTTCTTTGCTCCTGTGCTAAGGAAATCTGGCTTTTCAGCCTTTGAACGTGGACAGGCACAAGATGCTCGCTCAGGGGGCATTTCCAGCTCTTGGACTAGGGCTACACATTGGACCTCGGTGTCCTACGGTAGTGGTTCTCAACCTGTAGGTCACAACTGCTCAAAGGCTTTCAGTCTAAGCAGCTACTGGTTTCCCTGTCTTTCTCTGATTCTATCGTTCAGTCTACTAATCCTGTATATAATTACATGTGTGTGTGTGTGTATCCATATATACATATATAATTTATATTTATATATAAATAAATATAGATACACATTTGTATATATATACATATAGATAGATGGTAGGTAGATAGGTAGATGGTAGATAGATGGATGGATGGATAGATAGATAGATAGATAGATAGATAGATAGATAGATAGATGATATATAAAATCAATTCTACTTTAAAGAAATTAGAGGGAAAAGAAGGGCTTTGCTAGTAGGTCTGATCACTGGCAGCCATCACCAGCAAGATTCTCGTCATTCACCTGGTGACACTTACTACTGCATGACCATCATTTTCTCCACACCACTGGATGATTTTATTTCTCTGTGGAGGAGGTTTGTTTCCTTTTGAGGAGCCTGCTCTTATCATTTCAATCGTTTAAGCCAGCAGTTCTCAAACAGTTTGGATTTACAAACTGTTTAGTCTCATACAGCAAACTGAGGCCTTCACAGACACGTTGGCTTGTGCGACTTGTGGCTATGGAATCTTTCCATATGTGCTAACCAGCTTTCTGGGGCTGAGAGATTAGCTTCAAAGGAAGATAACACTTTTAGGTTCATGATATCAGAAGTTTGAGTCCATAGTCACTTGCCCCTGAGCCTAGAGTGACACAGAACATCATGGCCAAGACATGTGACAGAAGAAACCTGTTCCACTCATGGTGGCCTGGTAGCAAAGAGAGAGGAAGTGGCCAGTATTCCAATGTCTCCCTCAAGGTCTTCAGTGACTGGACTTCCTCTCACTAGGCCTCACTCCGACTCATAACACATTGACACCAAATGTGTATTGGGAAGAAGGAGGGGGTTTCACTAACAACCAATTATCTGACCCTCTAGACACCAGCAATTGTGATGGTCTACACTTGAATTCAGTTCTAACACTAGCTATCTGGAGTTAGGGCAGATCTCACAAAAGTAAGGGCTTGGTCGCCTGAGACTTACCCCTCCTTCAGAGACAAATTTCTAGTCTTTGATAATTTCACCTCTTGGGTACAAATTGGGGGTTCCCCTGGCCTCCTAGGGTTTGAATACAGAATGATCACTACACTGCCTCCTGGCTTAATACAGAGAAGATTGCACAGGATAGAGAGGAGCAGCCAGGGGATGGTGGGCAGTAGACCTGCCATGGTCCTAAGCCTGTGGGCCTCCTTGTCTCTGCACCATGCTCCTGACACAAGCCAGCACTCACCAGCCTGAAAGCTCTCTGGATTGTGCAGTTTATGGGTTATTTTCCTCCTAGTGTTAGGGACGGAGTCACACACTGAGATGTGTGTGTCCTACCTAGCCTCTAGTTTAGAGCTTCTGAAGGCAGATTAGCTTTTCCTGGAGGTTTCATCCCCTAGGCCTCATTGACTAACCCCATCTCCAGCACCCAGAAGGGCGGGGCTCAAAGCCCCAACTCCTAAGCATGCCGCAGCACCCCTCTAAAGTTTCTGCTTCAAGCTACTCTTCAGTTCCTGCCCTGACACCCCTCGCTGCCTGTAAGTCTAAGCCAGTGAACCCCCTCCTCTCCTACGTCACTTGTCTTCAGAGAGTTTGCTCGAAACAACAGAAAGGAAACTGAACTGACTGTAGAGTCGTGACATCACATCGGCACGGCTCCCAGCTCTGCCTTTCCGCATTAGACATCTATTCTCCAGCTCAAAGGAAGACAGGAGGTAGCTAATGAGAGCTGCAGGTCACCTCACACAGCGAGGAGCATTTAGGTTGCAAAGCAACTCTACATGACACACTGAGAGTTATATAACTGATGCACTCATCTTTGGGCACAAACCCATAGGCCCCAGGAGTGCTTATCACCAGTAGTTCTAAGCCAGAGACTCACAGCTGGACGAATTCCGTCAATAAGTGCCCTTCCCCCACGGCTGCCCATATCCTGCATCTCAGACTTACCCGGGGTCATAAGTCATTGTCTTTCACTCTCTCTTCCCCATTTTCCAAGATAGTTTCATTTTAACATAGTTTTGAGTCTAGATAAAACTCTTCCTATATCTAAGGGGGTTTTACAGTCTTAGCAATGGCAGACTAGTTTATGTTTATTCTCCCACGGACAATATCGATCAACTCTGGACAAAATATCTCAAGCACGTATCATTTTCAAGCAGCCTATAACAACCCAAATCCAAAGGCAGAAACAGGAGAGTCCAGAGGAAGAGAATCGAGGTCTTCTTTACAGCTCTCCTCAGGGAGTACAGACTATCTGTAACAGCTTGTGTGTGTGTGTGGGGGGGGGTTAAGTTGGAGGTAGCTAATGCTGGCCAGAGCTATGTTGGCTCTAGGGTCCACAGATGTAGCCGGAGACTGCCAGAGTGTCTGGACAGTACCACAAGAGTCAAGGCTGAAATGAAGACAGCTGTAGAGGGAAGACCCCCTCCAATAGGCACATCATTCTCTCAAATCTGTGGCTGCCCCAACATGCATCAGTATATTACAAAGAGGAGAATATAAGAGAGAACTCATCGGGAAGATGCAGCTGTACTATTTATTGGTACATGGACCAAACCAGAAAGCTTCTTCTATACATGTGAAGTAGTAAACTTCACATTAAAGAAGTCAAAAAACACACAACAGAAGCTAAGAAGTATAGCAGTCCTCCTAGGACTTTCTGAAAAAGTCTCTCTCTCTCTCTCTGTGTGTGTGTGTGTGTGTCTGTCTGTCTGTCTGTCTGTCTATCTCTCTCTCTGTCTCTCTCTCTCTCTCTCTCTCTCTCTCTCTCTCTCTCACTCTCACTCTCTCTCTCTCACACACACACACAAAGATTTTAATAAAAAAATACCATGCATATATATTGAAAAATGTCAATCCTTTATCTATAAATCCGTTAACCTCACAATTAATTTTTTCAGAGAAATTGACAAGTCAATTATAAATGTTTAACAGGCATTAGGTGTGGTAGAACGTACCTGTCTTAGTCAGGGTTTCTATTCCTGCACAAACATCATGACCAAGAAGCAAGTTGAGGAAGAAAGGATTTATTCAGCTTACACTTCCACATTGATGTTGATCACCAAAAGAAATCAGGACTGGAACTCAAGCAGATCAGGAAGCAGGAGCTGATGCAGAGGCCATGGAGGGAGGTTTCTTACTGGCTTGTTTCCCCTGGCTTGCTCAGCCTGCTCTCTTATAGAACCCAAGACTACCAGCCCAGGGATGGCACCACCCACAATGGGCCCTCCCACTCTTGATCACCAGTTGAGAAAATGCCCCACAGCTGGATCTCATGGGGGCATTTCCTCACCTGAAGTTTCCTTCTCTGTGATAGCTCCAGCCTGTGTCAGGTTGACACACAAAACCAGCCAGTACAGTACCTTAAGTCCATAGGAGGCAGAAGCCAGTGAATCTGTGGGCTCGAGACCAGCCCGGTTTAGCTATCTAGTTTCAGGTCAGCTAGGTCTGCATAGCAAGACCCTCTGTCAAAAAAAAGAGAATTTTAATGGGGAGCATAAAGCATCTCAAATGGCCAAAGTAGTTTTGCAATAGTTGGAAGACTCACAGCCTGATCTCCAGACATTTGCAAAGCTGTGGTAATCAAGTCCAGTAAGTATTGGGCAAAAGGCAAATTAGAGAATAGAGAAGTTGTAGAGAGACAGCCAGTTGCTTTTTGACAAAGAGGCTAAGGATATTTGATAGATATAAGGAAGTATTTTTTTTTAAAAAAAATTTGATTTCGGTTTTTGTGCATTAGTGATTTGCTTGCATTTATATCTGGGCAGTATGTCCATGAAGTGCCTGTGGAGGCCAGAAGAGGGCGTCAGAACCCCCGGGAGTGGAGTTACCGACAGTCTCATGAGCTGCAATTTTGGTGCTGAGAATTGAACCCAGGTTCTCTGAAAGAACAGCCGCTGCTCTTAAGTGTTGAGCCATCTCTTCAGCTCTAAGGAAGTCTTAATAAATGGTGCTGAAATGATTGGATAAATGAATTGAAGAAATGAATCTGCCCCCTCCCCCCCTCCTCCCAGTCTCATAAATCTATATGTCAATGTTGAGAATACAAAGTACCTAGGGGGGAAAAACCCATACAAATAGTCCACAGCCTCATGTGCACACATATGTGTGTATATGCATGGGCACACACATACAAAAAAAAATGAAGATCAAATCTTTTCCGTTGAGCATCCTATGAGATACCTGTTTGATATTTTGAACACTCTCCTCAAAGCCTTTGTCCCGTGGGAGTCAATTTCTCCCCTCTCTTCACCTCCCCTCCTCCAGCTTTTCTCTTCTCCACTCCTCCCCCCACTTCTCCACCCGCTCCCGCCCGACCATGTGCAGCCTAAGCACAGGTCCCTACCCATAATCGAGCCTTCTTCATTTCCATGAGTCTCTCCTGGTCATTGGCAGGTTTCTCCCTGACCTAAGACTCTCATCTAAAAGAGATGCAAAAACATGAATGTATCTCAAAAGTGTCATAGTAAAAACAAAAATTCCACTCAAAAGACACAAACCAGTATCTGCAGGCTGGGCATGGGGCATGTGCATAATATATGCAAAGTCTCCGCATCAATAGCGAAATCGGACAGGACGATCCCATTTATGTGACATTTGACATTAGACATAAGCTACGGGAAAGACATTGCCATAGCGATACCTGTAGAGGCTGATTGCAAGGGATACCCAGAACACAGACAGGACTGTGGTGTGACTTTACCGGGTTAGGGTGTCCTCCACTACCTCAAATATGTGGTATCTTAAACTTGACCAACAAAAATTTTAAGTGCTCGTTTTATCTTTTTGTTTCTCTCCCCCTTGCAGCCTAAGATGAGAGTTTCTGTCAAGCTAGGAATCTGGAAAATATTATTTCACTAACTTTGTGTGTGTGTGTTTCTTTCTGTGTTTCTCTTTTATCCATCCAGAATGCTCTTGGAGAGGAAATGCTTGCTTTCAATGACATACAAAAAAGACTTTATTTTTTCTTCCGTCTCCACCCACGTGCCTGTTTCCTTGGTGGAGCGGAAAGTTGACAGTAGAGCCCTTGGGAGGGTGTCCAGTCGTCGTCTACAAAAGGCACTTGTCTCTTCCTGAACATCACTTCTTTCTCTAAGTGACCTCATTGTGATGGATACAGCTTGAAATGGGTTCGTCTTACAATTCATTATTAAAACAAAGCATAGTCCTTGAAAGATAGCAAAGCCGATAGCTAGCAGCCAGAAGAACAGGAAAGTGCTCTTACGGGAAAGCCGCCCCGCCATCTTGTATAGCCCGTGAAGTGACTTCGTCAGTGGATTATAGGAGCTGTGGGGGAAGTGATGAGAGAGTGGCTTTAGTTGGCACCAGAAATAAAGGCCTGGGGGTAATTGGAAGTCTATGCTGCAGGAGTTGCCTGAGTCTGACTTAAAGGGTTATCTAAGTGATACAGGTTTTTGGTACCCACATTTATCCTCAAGCTAAACTGCTGTTTCTGGTACAAGGTGAAGAGTCACACAGACTGATTTCAGAATTACCTGGGGTGTGTGAATCCTGAGAATGTGAAATAAAACTTACAAAAACAAGTAGTCTATTGTGTTCTCTAGTTAATCACTGGGGGCAGGCGGGGGCGGTGCCTAGGGGGTGGGCGGTACCCAGGGAATGGGCGGTGCCCAGGGGAGTGGGCGGTGCCCTTTTGGATTCCTTCTGTTAAAATTGCTATCTGACTTAACATACAACCCCAAGGAGGGGAAATCAGTTTCATTTTCCTACTTCATAATAGTTGGTTCTGAGTAACTTTTGGCCAAAAACCCAATCTGTCTCAGAAAGGACAACGATTTGTCACCTGTGAGAACGTTAAAGAGAAGGTGCTGCAGATTCCTGGGACATTTTGCCTGCAGAGGTGTGAGTGTGCCTCGGTTAGTTGGTATCGACAAGGGTTCTTTGCTTAGTCTAACTCTCCTCAGGCCCCTGAGTCTTCTAGAGCTGTCCGTACACTACCTATTTGTAAGGCCTGCTTTTAGCAAACAAAGATTTGTCCAAATCAGTTTAACAAGAACCTCCCAGGGCAGAAGGAACAAAATATAAAATGGTCCCGACTCCCCACCTCCAAGGACTAGGAGCTGAGAGAAGAGAATTAGAAAAGAAAAAGAAGAGAAAATGAAGTTGGGAGGGGGTGGCAGGAGTTAGGGTGGTGTGTAGGGGAGTGGACCTGGTCAAAATACATTGTATACATGTATAAAATTCTCAAAGAATAAATAAAAATATTTTAATATAGCCGGGCGGTGGTGGCGCACGCCTTTAATCCCAGCACTTGGGAGGCAGAGGCAGGCGGATTTCTGAGTTCGAGGCCAGCCTGGTCTACAAAGTGAGTTCCAGGACAGCCAAGACTACACAGAGAAACCCTGTCTCGAAAAACCAAAAAAAAAAAAAGAAAAAAAGAAAAAAAATTTTAATATAGATGGATGAATGATAGATGATTGATAGATGACAGATAGATAGATAGATAGATAGATAGATAGATGATAGACAGACAGACAGGCAGACAGGCAGACAGGCAGGCAGGCAGAACAAACAATAACAGACCCTCCTGGGTCCCAGGGCTGAGTTCCTTCCATCTTCACACACATCCCTTCATCCCTGATTTGCCCCTGCAGGGTACCAGGATGTTCCTTCCAGAGCTAAAGTCCTAACAAATTTCTTAGCCTCTGATTGTCTTTACTCATGCCTGCTCATGCTTTCTAACTTTGCCTGAAAATCATTCTCTCAGTTGGGCTTCTATTTTTTTTTTAAAAAAATTCAAATGATTTTGTTTTGTTGACACAACATGCTTTAAAATATGTTAAAAGAAATATTCCTGTAATTTCATTTATGGTATTTCTAAATGTGCACTTGTGCCTGGTCCCTAGATTACAATCCAACTCTGACTCATGTTTCTCCAGTTTGTTTATTTATGACTTCTCTCTAAACAGCACTCATTTTTCCCAGACTTTATTGCCTGACTCCCTTCCCTCTCCCTCTTCCTCCTCCTTCTCCTCCTCCTTCTACTCTTCCTTCTCCTCCTCTCACACTCCCTCCCTCTCCCTCCTCCTCCTCTCCCTCTTCCACACTCCCTTCCCCTCTCTCCTTCCTCCTCCTCCTCCATTTCCTCCTACTTCCCAATTGCTTAGATTTCAGGTACCCACCATCACACCCGACTATTCTATTTATCCTTTTAATTAAAGCAAAACACACACTAAGATCTGTCACCACCGTTCATCCACTCTTAGGCGGTCTCTAAGACCATTCAGCTGTAAGATCATTCGTGGTGTGACACAATCACCTCTGCCCCCTTCTAGAACTTTTTAAAGTGTTAAAGATTTTAGGACACTTTCAGGGCCACAGAATAATTGAGCAGAAAGTACAGAGAATCCTTAAATTCCCTGTCCCTGAGACTGGAGAGATGGCTCAATGGTTACAAACACTCACTGCTCTTCCAGAGGATAGAGGTTCAATCGCCAGCACCCACGGGTGATGCAGCGTCATGCAGCTACCCACGAGCCATGGGTGGTACTGAGTCGAGTGCACACCTCTTTCTCTTCCTGTGTGCTGTACCGCGCTGGCCCGTGGTATCAGAGCTAATCTGCCCTTGCATGTTTGCACACTGGTACCTTCTTTATATCGCTACTATTGTGCTTTGAGGTCATCGGCAAGTCAAACAAGCATCCCGGAACACAAACACTATGGTACTGGATCAGTGGATCTGAGGAGGCTGGTGAGCAGTGCACATTAGTATACACACCGTGAATACGTGCACTGGTGAAAGGGAGGCAAGGTCTCGGCTGAGCGGCGTGGGACAGTAGAAGATTTTGCCATGTTACTCAGAATCATTTGGAACATACACTTATTTCTGGCATTTTCTGTGTGATTTTTTTTTCTCGGGGGCTATAGATGACTTTGGGGTAATTGAAATTCTGGAAAGTAAAACTGGGTAAGGAACTATTTGAACCCCGCCCCCCCAGACCCTGGCAACCACCATACCTCTCTCTACAGGATTTTAGTGATTATGCGTATTACATATGTTGAATCCTGCCGTATTTGTGTCTGGTTCGTTTCATTAGTGTATTGTGTTCAGGGTTGCTACATGTGGCATGGATTGGAGCTTTATCAGTTTTTTAAGTTGAATAGTCTTCCATTGTATGGCTACACTATCTCGCTCACCCACTGGTGAACAGTTGAGTTTGCCGTGTCTTGGCTATTATAATCGACACGGTTGTGAGCAAATATCTGAGACCTGCTTTTTTGTTTGTTTGTTTGTTTAGTTTTGTTTTGAGACAGGGTTTCTCTGTGTAGCCCTGGAACTCACTCTGTAGACCAGGCTGACTTCAAACTCAGAGATCCACCTGCCTCTGCCTCCCAAGTGCTGGGATTATAGGCATACGCCACCACCTCCCGGCGAGACGCAGCTTTTAACTCTTGTAGTTACGTCCTGGGAAATGGAGGAGCTGAGCCTTACAGCAACAGCCGTACTGGCTTCCTCAACCCGCAGCAGCTTTCTATTTTTCTTTCCAAAAGCCATCTTAATGACTAGGAGGTGTTGTCTTCCATCCTTAACTTTAATTAAGACCTCGGAGTCCCTTTCAAATGATAAACAGGTACTTGGCCATTCGTTTCTGCATGTATCCTCAGCGTGTATGGCACCGGAGCACTGTTTCTCTCTGATTTAAGCTAACAGGGTTGGCATCCTCAGCTGTGAGGACAGCTTAGCCCGCAGGTGTACGAGCTCTGCACAGGAGCGTGTGGGTGGTTCACACAAACTCCTTGGCTTGTGAGGGATCTGTCCTTTACTTCCCCAGAAGAGCTATCCTAAAGCAGTGTGAGTCCCCCAGAGAATAGCCTTGGGAACCTCGGTAATATGGTTCTCACAGTATGTCTACAGGCCGTGTGTTAGGTGAGTATGAACGGAGCGCTAGAGGTCTCAACCTCGCTGACAAATAATGAAGGGCTCTGAGTCTGTGACGCTGGAAGGTGATTCTTGGGAAAACACACACATTATCTCACACAGTAGCGATGCATCTTAAAAACCACAAAAGTTGATGAGGCCCGAGTGGCATACATTTTTCTCCTTCTAATCCTGGAAGGGGGTGGCGGTCCAGGACCCTTGGAAGAGACAGCCTGTCCTTGGGCAGAACAGGAAGCAGCTCCCTTGCCACTAGAGGGCGCCAGCACCCTTTGGTTCGATCTCTCTATAGAAACACTGGGAGGCGCCCCTTTCCTGTTCAGCGGAACTTTCTGCTGTTTGGGTTCTCTTCGGGCCTTGACCGTTCAAATGGGCAATCCAATCGAAAAGACGAAGGGGACATTTCCCCCCAAGGATCTGGGATGCCATCCCCAGGAAATCAGGGTCCCTGTGGGTGTGGGAGACAGGCTAAGGGGCTGAGAGGTCACCTTGCAGGTCACCACGGCTAAGAGCTGGGGCAGGGGAAATACAGCCTTTTCCTCCCATTTTTGCGTTTTTAAAAACAAAACACAATTTCAGACTAAGAGAAGAGTGTGCTGTTGTCTAGCTGCATTCTCTGTGGTACTTTCTGGAAAGCCAAGCTCTGTGTGGAAGGCCCTGTGCACCACTCTTCCTGTCTCGCCAGTGTAACCTGCCTTGCATATTTGGGTCCTGTGAGCCTCCTAAGGCCCGCCTGCTGAAGAACACTACCCCCAAGGAAATAGTTCCGCCTTCTTTGGGGGTCCAGAGTGTGGCCCCAGAATCTGCCTGCCCCTGAGCATTTTCTCTGGTCCTCAGGTAACAGACAAACCACAAACTGAGAAAGTTTCCCTCTGACCTTGTCCTCTGGAACCATTTCCGTTTTAATATCGTAGCAAGCTGACAGAGTCTTCATTCTCTTGTGCAATCTTGAGTCCCGGAGATGGGACACATTCCAGTAAGCCTCCTCATGTACCCCTTGCTTTCCAGGAAGGACTCACCAACTCCCAGTGCTGGTGTCCATTGTCACACAGGGGTTCAGATGCCAAAAAACTCCCTCTTAAAGATGCAGGGCCATCAGAAAAAGGAATAAACAGATTACTTGGTACTTGTCCTAGTTAGGGTTTCTATGGCTGAGATAGAACATCACCACTAGACTTTGGGGCAGAAAGGGTTATTTCATCTTACAAATCTCAGGCCACATACCACCATATACGATGGAAGTCATGACAGGACCCTGGGGGCAGGAAGCAGAGGCTATGGAGGAGTGCTGCTTACTGGCTTGCTCTTCATGGCCTGGTCAGCTCAGTTTTATACAACACAGGATCATCTCCCAGGGGTAGCACCACCCAGTAGGCTGGACCCTCCCATGTCAATCATTAATCAAGAAAATGCTCCCAAAGGCTTACCCACCTGCCAGTTTAGTGGAGGCATTTTCTCAATTGAGGTTCTCTCTTCCCAGATAATTCTAATTGTGTCAGGTTGACAATACTTTAGCTGGTACAGCACTCTGGTTTGTTCAAGGGTGTTGAACCAACATCTCTTAGTTTGGGATATTGGCAAAAGGATGGAGGTGGGATTCTGACTGTCAATTCACCAGGGTAGGGGCCTTGGTGCAGCCAGCCAACTGGCTGTCCTCTGACATATGCTGCAGTTGAATAGTGGTCCCAAACATACCCACGATATAAATCCCTGGGACACGGAACTATGCTACCTGGAGTGTAAAAGAGATTGTATAGATGTGGTTAAGTTAATGTTCTCGGGATAATGAGATCATGCTGGGAAGTGTGTCCTTGTGAGATGGAGACAGGAAGATCTGAGAGAGGTGATAACAAAACAAAGAGGGGATGTGGACCACAAGAAGCATGTACCATCTAGAAGCTGAGAACGCAAGGGGATGGGTTCTCCTCAAGAAGGGATATCAGCCTGTGAGAAACTTCATTAAAACCCAGTGGGACTGATTCCAAAATTATGACCTTAGACCTATAAGAGAATGAATGCACATTGTTTCAAGTCACTGAATTTGTGGTCAGTTATTACAGAAGTGACAGGAAAATAGCAACATCATCTAACAGTCTCACCTCTTTACCAAACAGCAAAGTGTGTGAATATACATACACACAGACACATAGACACACATACACATATTCACACACATTCACACATACACACATTCACACACACACATACACATACATACACACATATACACATACACAAACACACACATAGACACATTCACACATACATAAATACACACATTCACACACATACATACATACACACACATACACACATTCACACAATACATAAATACACACACATTCACACACATACACAAACACACATACACACATAAACAAATATACCCACATACATAAACATATACACAGACACACAGACACACACACACACACACACACACACAAAGAGAGAACACTCGAACACTCTACCTATGGATTCCCTGCCTGAAGATTCAAACAATCATAGACCAAAAACACACGAAGCAAAAATGTCATCCATACTGAAAGTGGGTAGACTTTTCTCTTCCTTCTAACCAATGCAGCATAGTAATTATGGACTTAGGACTTATATCATGTTAGACATTAGAAATTATCTAGACATGACTTGAAGTATTTAGGGGCATGTGCATAGGCTATATGCAAAAACCCTGCCTTTCTGCATAAAGGACCTGTCCATTTTTAGGTCATGGTGATTAAATCGAGGAGAGAGTATAAGATAAGTGTGTGTCATATTTATGACTGCGTAACTACTTTTCCTATTTTTTAGAGACTTCCAGGACAGATGTTTTACAGGTAGGTCACAGGTATATTGCTCTACCCATGAGAGTCCCTGTGTGAGCAGACTCATGCACAGGGTGCCTTTTTATGGCTCAGGTTCAGAGAAGCAACTCTTGAATTCTCCAGGCGGCCATATTGGCAGCCATATTGGATTCTCAGCATCTAGGTATCAGCAGCACCTGTCCTTTGTAGAATAGGAAGGCAGGCTTGGGTACCATCTCATGCTGGAGCAGCTTCAGGCCTGATTTTCTGGCCTTCTTTATGATTCTGTCTAGAGCAGTGGTTCTCAACTTTTCTAAAGCTGTAAACCTTTAATACAGTTCCTCATGTTGTGCTGACCCAAACCATAAAATTATTTCTGTTGCTACTTCATAACTGTAATTTTGCTACTGTTCTGAGTGGTAATGTAAAGCTGATACACAGGATAGTCTTGGGTGACCCTGATGGGGTCGAGACCCGCAGATTGAGAACCACTGGTCAAGAGCTTTTCTCACTTAATCTGTTTGCTACCAAGTCTCAGACTGTAGATGCTCAGATGTATTTATGCTCAGATGTATCTATCACCTCATGGCATGAGTCTGGCCTGTCTAGTCTGATGCTGGAAGGTGACGCATGTTCCCTTTGCAGTCAGGCAGGGTTGTTCAGTGAGGTCCAAGATACAGATGAGTTTCCAGCTACAGCTGCAGAGTGCTCTAGCCACCAGAAAGCAGTGGGACCTCATTCGACCCTAGAGCCACAGAGGAGGAGACAGGTGGGTTCAGATGGTAACTGAGCATAGGTGAGCATGGAGTTTGCAGGTTGGCTTCAGGAAGGACTGTCTGGGGGGAGGGGGGAAGAAGGGTGGCCATCTCATTGGATACGGGGTGTGTGTGTGTGTGTGTGTGTGTGTGTGTGTGTGTGTGTGTGTGTGAAAGGTGCTGGGAGTTATCCTTCAGAATCCGTTTCCCTGGGGATAACAGGTTCCGCTTCCATTTGGGGATGGGCTGCTTGGTCTCTTGATTTTTTTCTCTCCTTCCCCCTCCCTGGGCCAAGCCAAAGGAGGATCAGCCAGACGTGAGCCAGGCCTCCACACATATCACTTCCAGGATCTCCTGTGAGGCCCGGAGCACTGCCAAGGTGATGACAGATGTGCCTCCTCCGTTCCTGGGTCAGCTTCAGGTGAAGTCATCCGTTCCCTCCGCACTCCGTGAGGACCTGTTCCTGGGATTTCTGAGTCATGGTTTATAACATCACTTTAGGAACCAAAAGTATTGTGGGAATGACTCCGTAAAGGAGGTGCTTACCCTGTGCCTTCACGTTGAGAGAAGCTCTTGAGACTGAGCCAAGAAGACTGGCCAGAAAAATCCAACAGCATATAGAGAATTAAAGGGCATGGGGTGGAGGAGGGGTGCAGTTGCTAAGACCAGTCACTACTGCAAAATCAAATCCACCTCCTTAACGGGGCCTTCCATGCTCTCCATGGGTGAGTGTTCTTGCAGCTTGCAAGAAAGTGTCACAGTCTTACCCATGGCTTCATTTGGTGACTGCTAACAGCAGGAAGATGTCTGCCTTCCACTGTACTGCAGAGATTTTTACTATCATAGCTTGTATTCTACCTTTAGAAGATGGTGTGGTGGTTTGAATAAGAATGCCCTCATAGGCACATTTAGTCCAGGGAGTGGCACTATTTCAGAAGGATTAGGAGGTGTAGCCTTGTTAGAGGGTGTGTGCTGCTGAGGGTAGGTTTGGAGGTTTCAAAAGCCCACACCCAGTCCAGGCTCCTTTCTCTCTCTGCAAGATGCCTATGAGTCAGGATGTAGCTCTGTTGACGTAAATATTACTTTGTTTTGTTTTGTTTTGTTTTGTTTTACCCCATTTTAGATCTTTTAGCTCCCAAATAAAATACGCAAAACACAAGCTTTAAAACATTAGAGCTGGGTGATTATCAACCCTCTGTGCTATTTTGGCTACTTCCTGTCAATAATCCTGAGATATCACTTGCCATGTTCCGCCTGGGCCGCTCCTACTCCAAAAGACCAGCTTTCGTGTCCGTGAGGTCAACAATCCACCTGCCCCATGGTGCCTTCTTGCTTTTTCCTTTCTCTTCCCTCTCTCTCTCCCTCTCCCTCTCCCTCCCTCCCTCCCTCTCTCCTTCTCTCTCTCTCTCTCTCTCTCTCTCTCTCTCTCTCTCTTGTCTCTTCCTCAGACCTCAAGTCCAGGAGTCAAAGCCCTGCCTACCTCTCTTCTGCCCAGCTACAGGCTGTGGGCATCTTTATAATCAATAGTTTTAAATTAAGGAGCAAGATTTGCACAACAGAAGCTGGCATAGTTGTGAGAATTCGCTCATCTTGAGGCAACTAGACCTAGGGATAAAGAATTCAGCGTTATGATAACACAGCAACAGACCTCAACATAGCTCTCAGCTACTTCTCCGGCAACTGCTTGCCTGCTGCCATGCTCCCTGCCGTGATGATAACGAACCAAGCCTTTGAAACTGTAAGCAAGCAGGTTTGCAAGTCTGTAAGCTGTAAGCAAACTGTAAGAAAGCAATGAAATGTTTTCATTTATAAGAGTTGCTTTGGTCACAGTCTCTCTTAACAGCAATAGAGCAGTGACAAAGACAGATGGTTTGGGGTAGTTTGGGGGATAGAACCCAGGGCCATATGCATGGTAAGCAAGCACTCCACCATGGAAACTGTACCATTACTTACGTCTTACGGCTAAGACAGCACAGTCTCCAGAGGGCTAGCAAGATGGCTCAGCGGGAAAAGCTTCTTGATGCCAAGTTCGATGACCTTAGTTCAGTCGCTGAGTCATGCGGAGGCAAAGGAGAGAACTGACTCCCGTAAGTTGTCCTTTGACTTCCACATGTGCTGTGGCATGATCGTACACACACGCGCGCACACACACACACACACACACACACACACACACACACACACACATATGTACACACACTGAGATCCTTTCCAATGGTTCCTCACTGGAATACTTTCCCAAGAAATGAGTTCCGACAGTTCTGCCCAAGAGAAGGATCGTCACTGATGAGGGAATGATGCGGGAGGCTCAGTAGTCACAGAGCAGCGAGCCGGAAGACAGACCTGCCACTGGCGGCCCATTCTCCCTTCCTTGATGGTGTGTGGCCTTTATATACCTCACAAGGAAGATTAGTCCCAGAGCATTTGCTGTGGGCCTGATCTTACCAGTTAGAAGTTCAAAACTTTTTTTTAAAGATTTATTTATTATTATATGTTAGTACACTGTCGCTGTCCTCATGCACACCAGAAGAGGGCGTCAGATCTCATTACGGATGGCTGTGAGCCACCATGTGGTTGCTGGGATTTGAACTCAGGACCTTCAGAAGAACAGTCAGTGCTCTTAACTGTTGAGCCATCTCTCCAGCCCCCAGTTAAAAGTTCAAGTACAGGACTCAGTGGGTAAGAGCACTGGCTGCAATTCCAGAGGTCCTGAGTTCAATTCCCAGCAACCACATGGTGACTCATAACCATCTATAATGGGACCTGATGCATGAAGACAGCAACAGTGTACTCACACACATAAAATAAACAAGTAAATCTTTTTTAAAAAGTTCAAGTACAGTTCTGATGCTGATGTTGTGGTAATAAACTGAAATCACGGCTGATGTGGATACAGCGAGTTCTGGCCAAACACTCATTTTTGCTTAATGCTGTCTTCCCGACTATGTGCTCATTTAAAAGAGAGCCCTTAATACAGCTCTGGGTCGGACTGCCTGGGACACAGAGTAGACACAGAGGGCTAAGGCCCAGCCTGTCAGCCAAGGGTCTCCTGAGTGACGCCCCTTGTCCCTTCTGCCATATTATCCTCCACGGAGCATTGCTTTTATAATAGGAGACTTCTTGTACAGCCTCTGTAGAATACAAGAAAATCAAAACATTGTTTCCTCTCTTTCCCCAGAGCTAGACTCTCATCAGATAGATAGAGCTAACATATCCACTATTGTCTTACCCCAGGCCCTCCACCATAATACTTAAATTGTTGTTGTTGTTGAATGAACATAAAAGCTAGGAGTAAAGGATGTTTGCTTTCTAACATTTATTGTTGTTGTTGTTGTGTGTGTATGTGTTGTATATATGTGTGCATACTTACCTGCTTCTCTTGCATCTGTATATACGGAGGTCAGAGGTCAATATTGGTGTCTGCCTCACCTGCTCTCCAAGTTATTTTCTGGAACATTCTTTCCCTGAACCCAGAGCCCATCATTTTAACAACATAGGCTGGTCAGTGAATACCTGGGGATCTGCTGGGATCATGGGTCTCTGCCCAGCCCCCAGTGCTAGACCTATAGCTTCATGCTACCATGTTACTGGATGCTGGGAACCCAGACTCAAGTTCTCAGGCCTGCGCACCGGATACTCTGCCATCAGCTCGACAGCCTCTCTTTCTTAGTTTACTTTAATGCCTAGAAATTTCACACTGTGAGGGGATCGGGACAATACTTCTTGACAATGTAGTAACGTGCAAACTTTATTCAGTATGATGGTTAATATCGATTGCAAGCTTAATGGGATGTAGAATCAACTGGGAGCGAAGCCTCTGGGTACACCTGCGAGGGGTTTTCCCAGTTAGGTTAAGTGAAATGGGAAGACTTACCCTAAATGTGGGGGACACGGTTCCACAGGCTGGGGTCCTGGACAAAACAGGAAGGGGAGCTGAGCCAACAGTCATCTCTGGCTCCTGGGTGTGGCTGTAAGTCGGATTCCTTACCTGATGCCATAGCTTCCTTCAAACTGTGAGGCCAAACAAGCCTTTCCCGAAGCCGATTTGGTCAGGTGTTTTGTTTCAGTAAGGGCAATGTAGCTAGGAGACGCAGATGACTTGTTTCATGGGATTTGAAGTCCCAAAGCTAGCAACGGACAGTTTGAAACGATCACCAATTGGTTTCCTCCAAGGTTGGTATCATCCGTTTTGTTCCAAGATGCCCTATCCCGAGTGACTGAATTGTGTTGTTTGTGTGTGCTGGGAGGTGACCTCAGCCCTTCCTGCATTCCAGGAAACAGGATGTAGTTGCTCTCCAATAATCTATAAAGTACCAAAATTACCTACTTGGCCTTCTGAAAGCCAGAGCGAGCTGCTAAGTACAATCGCCGCCGCAGCAGGCAGACACGGTCATGCGGGCTCACGTCCTGCTTTGGAACTAACAAAACATCCCCTTTGGTTCTGGGCTTCCTTTCCCTCCCCGGAGGAATTTGCTATTGTTTGTAAATATAGTATACCTCTGATATGGGCTTTATCTAACCGTATTTCAAGCTTAGATTTTTCTAAACATTCCTATCACAGTAGAATTCACACACGATAACGTGCACTTTTAAGTATACAGGTCAATGATTTTCATCAAGTATCTGTGACTGTGTAAACACCATTGGGCTCAAGATGGAGAATGTGTTTCTCATACTAAAGAGTTCCAGCCCTCTCCCCTTGTCCTCCCTCCCCTTACCCCTCCGTGTCCCCCAGCCACTCCCCCTTCTGCTCTTGGCTACCAACTCCTCCGTCCAACCTCGGTTCCAGGCAAGTACTGTCTTCATTCTGTCCTTCTTTAATGACTCTCTAGTCATTTTAATGACTTCAATTTCTTTTTAGATTTATTTTTATTTATTTATTTATTTACGTGAGTACACTGTGGCTGTCTCCAGACTCACTAGATGGATCCCATTACAGATGTTTGTGAGCCACCATGTGGTTGCTGGGAATTGAACTCAGGACCTCTGGAAAAAGCAGTCAGTGCTCTTAACCTCTGAGCCATCTCTCCATCCTCATTGACTTCAATTTTAATGAGAATCTACTGCAACCATACGATGGAGTCCTACAGGCTTCCATTTGAAATACTGCAAAAGGTCCACAGGCAACATGTTTTGTTTGACTGAGACAGGCTTTCCTGTAGCCAAAGCTGGCCTTAAACTTGCTGTGTAGTAGAGGCTTCCTGGAACTTCTGATCTCCCTGCCTCCCCTTCCCAAGGGCTGAAATTACAGAAATGTGCAACCATGCCTGACTAGGGGACGATTTGAATAGGAAAAAGAGAGCAATCCGTCTGTCACTTAATTTAAGACACACAAAGTTTATCTCTTTGCAGACTCTCTTTCACTGGTGGGATCAGATGTGGCATGAACAACTGACCTGTTCCCATGACTCCCAAGGGACACCTACCTGAGCCCTCTGGGTACCCTGCATGCCTGTTAGATTTAAGGAACCCGTGATTGGCGCCAAGATATATACCAGGCACAGGCACTTCGAGGATTCTGGCTCTATCACATCCGCTCTGCGGACCAGAAAGGGCTGCAGCTTACAGAATTTGGAGATGAGTTAACTGGTCTGCAGTAGACTCGAGCTCTACCTAACGTGTTTCCTGTTTCCGTAGGGAAAGGTGAGCTTGGAGCACTCACACAAGGATGCTGCTGTAACCTTCCTTCCTGGAAGTTTTCAATTTTCTAACCTGGTCCTTTTTAACTAAATCTCAAGATTATGGAAAAAGAAAGATCTTCTCATTTGAATGGAGGAAGCCTCCTAATGGGCACATGTAAATCACGGTTAGAAATGTTTGAATAGCCAGACGGTAGAAACCAGGACTCCGGCATTTCCTGATAAACACAGGCGGTCGGCTGCTGGCAGAGGCGGTTTCGAATTTGGACATGAGTGGTGGCGAGGGCACTTGGATGCAACTTTGTATCTACTAGTTGTCTAACTCCTAAGAGAGCTGAGGCTGGGGAGGGAGAGGAGGAATGTCCACGTTCTGGTCCAGGATGCTGTGCCTAGGCATTGAGCTTAATAGTTTAGTGTTTTCAGTGGTTCGGGTTGTCATTTTCCCCTATGACACTGGTGTGGATTTCCCCAGCGTCACCTCCCAAAGAAGTGGGCAGTGACATGGTGAACCCTGTGGGTCTTTCTGTTAGAAAGGCTACAGTTGCACAAAGGCAGGAAGGTAATGATAGGCCAGCAGTAAGTACAGAGCCGTTCGGGATCTAAGCGCCGGAGTTTTCATTTCCAAAATGGCAAACCCAAAAGGGTTTGCCCTGAGCTTATGCAATGTCCCTCGCAGTGTGCCAGCAGTTTGAGAAGCTCAGAGCTGTGCCAGCAGTTTGAGAGAGGCTCAGAGCGCCTCGGCAGGAGAGGTGAAGTGACTTTTGTTCTTCCCTCTGTAACCAGCTGGCCACACCCTCTGGCATCTGACTGAGTAGGAAAAAGGCCTCAAGGTGTCCTGTGGTGGGGACACCAGGTGACTGTACAGAGTCCATGCCAGGCAGGAGATTCCAGCAGGTGCAGGGCTGACGAAATGCTGAAATGCCGAAATGTGCGCAAGCGCGGGAGGGGTTTCCTGCCTGGGTGGAGCTTCCAGGTGAGTCACCTCTCGCTGGCTGGGTGAGGGAGCTGCGGGTTCTCCTCCACTCCCGTAGTCTTGCATGTTCTTCTGCTTCCTCTAGGACAACTGACTGTACCGGGAACCCTGACCTTTGCTTTTATTCTTACAGATTCCAGACCTAAAAATAAGGGTCAAATGGCAAACAGTCTCCGCTCTCTAACAGCGCTCACTAGCTACTACTATTTACTAAACCAAGCTACTAATCAAGGATTTTAAAACTAAAACACAAGGGTGTGGGTCGTAGTCCAGCATGGGTCGTATACCGTCCAGCGTCAGTACAGCTACAGAGCTTCTCTATGCTAAGTCCTTTTGCTGGCCAAGAAATGATATGCCTTCAATCAGATCTTCAGACATATTCAAAAATTACTCTCAAAGTGTTATTCACATATCATTTGTGTGCCGCCTCACTTTGCGTGGGGATGGAACACGGCACCACTAATAAAGCACGCTCGTGTGTAGTTGGCTTTCACAGACGTTCTGTCTTCTGTCTTCTTACAGGTCACTGAGCTGTAGGGCCTTTGAGGTGAAAGGTGTCTGCTTTTAGGGACTTGTATGAATCTGTAAGGTCAGTTTGGACATGGGTATCGTCACCAAAGCAAGATGTCTTGCTGACTTACTTGGTGGGGATATCTGCTGATGAGGCCTTCAGGAAAGCAAATTAATCTTCAAGGCAAGTAGCAATGTAGCTTTGTTGGCTAGGGATACTTTTTAGGTCATTACAAAGGTGAAGTTCTCCTACAGTCAAAAGATACAGACATCTCTTAGTTGACATTATATCAGGATGCTCTGGCATCTCAGGGACTCAAGGACTAAAGGGAGCAAGGCGCCTGGGCTCAGGACAAGCACATACATGTTGAAGGCACATCACATTTCTGGATCCGTAAGCAGGGATTCCTGTAACTCAGCAGGAACAGGCAAGGGTCTGCTATGCTTAATCAGTGTAGCCCCAACCTGTAAGGCACTTGGACACCAGAAAACCATTCTTGTATGTATAAGAATTGAATGTATGACCTTGAAAACTTATTAAATGGCAGACGGACTGATCGATCCTGCCAACACTCATTCAATATGCCCATGTAAGTGCCAATCTACCTAAAAGACCAGTAGTTTTAAGTGTTTTTAAAGTATACCCTAAAACTAAACCAGACTACAATATTAGTTAAGGGTTTGGCAAACAGAGATGAGTAACTTCTAAGGTCAGATACTATAGGGGAAAATATCAAGGAAACATTGAATGAATTTGATGTTAATGAGTTTGTTCCTTAAAAAGGAAATAAAATAAAATGTATGTATCTGTTTCTGTGTGTGTAGATACCTGACCAAGCCAGGAGAGGGTGATGGATTACTTGGAGCTGGAGTTAGTAAGCATTCCAGTGTAGGTGCTGAGAACTGAACTCCAGTCCTCTGGAAAATCTGCAAGGGCTCTTATCCACTGAGCCATCTCTCCAGGCCCTGGATGTGTCTCTAAACACTTTGCACATACTATCTAAAGCATCCTCCAAACTTGTGAAGATGGCACTGTTTTCTCTCTCTCTCTCTCTCTCTCTCTAAAAACATGGTGATGGTAGGAAACTTGCCAGATCGGACAGGAAATGGTGGAGCCCTCGTGCTCCCTGGAACCATGGATTCCCCAAGCCCTGCTCTTACCCTCTGCGCCTCTCCCCTCTCCGTTTACAAACTTAGGTTAAAGGGAGGATGTATGCTGGGTGGTGATGGTGCATACCTTTAGTCTCAACACTGGGGAGGCAGGGGCAGGTGAATCACTGAGTTCAAGGCCAGCCAGGTCCAGGATGCCAGGGTTACACAGAGAAACCCTGTCTTGGAAAACCAAAGGAAAAAAACAACAAAACAAAACAGAAAACCCAATGTAACTGCGATTGTTAATCCACTCTAAACTCTCTGGCAGGTGCTCAGGCCTCCTCGATACCCACCCAAAGGTTTTGGATTCATGAATGAAATACACACACACACACACACACACACACACACACACACAGCCTTACTTTTCCAAACCTCCCCATGTCTAACACACTCTCCCCTCCAATATTCCTGAATTATTTCTTACTAACAGTTATATTTTATCTCTGCTACCTCAGATCCAGTTGGGGCCCCTGGGGCCGCTCTTCACTGATTCTCACATGGCTAGTTCTCTGTCTTCCGCAGCTGTCATATTCCTTTCCTGGCAGGGTGATTCTAAAACCTCCTCCTCCCTGTGGTCCCTTGCCTGGGAAGTCCCGCCTCTGTCTCCCTGCCCAATCATTGGCTGGCAACTTTATTTACCAATTAGAACCAGCTGGGGATAGGGACTGTCAGAGTTTCACAAGCAGACGTGCAAATTCTCATGTAATTTGGGAATCCAATTATCATAAGCAGGAAACCAAATCCACAACACCCGAACATGTTTAACAAAAAAAGGGGATCCACACACTTGCTTCTACATGCAGATACCCTGGGCTTGATCCTTAACACTGTAATAATAATAAAAATAAAGAAATGTGATCATGTGATAGTAATAATAACAAATATCGTAGAGCCAGGTGAAACTGGTACTCTTATACATTGAAGGTGACATTATAAAATGACATAAATACTTTGGGGATTAATTGGCATGCATGATAAATTCTTATCATTTTTGACCTATTTTTTTTAACTGAACTTTCAAGCATCAGGAAAAGATACAGTGTGAGTTTAATATTTACTGAGGGTACACTAATAGTGAAAGAAGAAGAAGAAGAAAAGGAGGAGAAGGAGGAGGAAAAAGAGGAGGAGGAGGAAGAGGAGGAGGAGGAGGTGGTAATAATGAACAGGCAGTGGTGGCTCACACCTTTAATCCCAGTTCTTGGGAAGCAGAGGCAGGTGGATCGCTGTGAGTTTGGGGCCAGCCTAGCCTACATAGTGAGTTCTAACACAGTCAAGTTATATAGTGAGAACTTGTCTCAAAACAAACAAACAATGAAATAAAAATTTAAAACAAGACAACAGAGTAGGGAAGTGGCCACATAGAATTAACTGTCTGCTCCGGTCACATGCCATGTGGTCCATCACCTACTGCGACATTTGCCCCAAGTAACTTTCTAGGTTCCAGACTGTTCTATCCCCAGGCCCCAGTGGGAGCTGAAGGGCTGAAGGATGACCCTGTCTGTAGTCCTTTATAGGACTCAGGCCTGGCTGTGGGGACAGGTCAAGCTTCGTACTCTGAGGAAGGAACTATGGTGGCCCCTGGCACTGACTGGAGTCTCTGAGATGCCCTGGCAAGGCGAAGAGGAAGAGGTCCTGTTTTACCTTAAGGTGTGGGATCCACAAAGAGATGACCTTTGTGGCCATGCTGGCCTCTGTGACAGCCCACAGTGAGCCTGTGATGCCCCAGCAGAGAGCAAGGCAGTGGAGGGGAGAGGATTCCCCTGCTGCTGATCTTGTCTCATTCAGCACTTTCCCTAACATCTTCTTTGGATGGACTTTCTCTTAAAAAGCACCTGAAATCACAAGCCAAGCGGCTCAAGGTCATACCCAGTCCCTGTTCAGCTGCTTCGTGAGCTATTCAAATGAGGGGTGTTCAGCAAAGGGCACAGTCAGGCAGCTGCCTCGTTACCAAGCAATTTCTGTGACTAGGCTAAAGCCGGCTTGGAATGCAGGCAGTCCTCAGCGGTTAACTGGAGATCAGCAGTCCTCACAGAGGGGTATTTTGTGGAGTCAAATGACCTTCTAGATTTTTCCATTTGTGTAAGCGGGAGCAAGCCCAGCCACCTCCCCACCTGCCTTTGTTAGCACAACCTCGGGACCCCTTGGGACTGCTCTAGCCAAGGCCCCTCAGAAATGACCTGGTAATGAGGCCTAGGGTGTAGCGGAGGCAACTCCAGAGAGCAGCACTTCACTGTACCACAGAAAATCAGAAATCTCAGAATCATTTCACGCTCCTTCTGCAACTCCCCCAGAGAGGCTGCTGTGCCCAACTAAAACAACATCAGGCTGCCTCACTGGACCTGGTCCAGGATAAAGTTGCATTCCTGTGCGCCAGACGCCCCGCCACCCTTGTCTCCCTGCACACAAGGCCATGGCGAGCAGGCCTCAGCTGTTCAGAGCTGGGGCAGTGCTAGCAAGACTCCATCTTCTGGGTCCTCCCCCACCTCTGTCAGCTGCTAACAACCCTCACAATCCAGGTGGTCACACATCTGCAGCCATCTGCCAGGCTCGATGTAAAGACTGGGCACATGACCCATAGTTCTAAGCGAGTCTCAGGTCAGTGTGTCTGCCGGTACCCAACCCCTGAAGAATTCTAAATACTTGGTGTGTTATCTTCCTAAGTCCTGTCCTCATCTTCCTCAAAGATCCATTACAGGGTAATGAGTGGAGTCCTCTTAGATGCCCATCACTGTCAGGGCCACTACTCTGCTGATGGGGACCTATCCCCATGATCCCTTCTACAGGGACTGTACCAGATGCGGTGGCCTGACCAAGCAATCCTGACTATGGTCAGAGCTTTGGTCTGAAGGGCGGATGGGATTCCTCTCAATTCATACTGAACAGGGAAAGAGAAGTACCAGAGAGTGTTGTCTAGGGAGAGACTTGGGCTGATGAGAGTGGTGCACGCCTTCGATCCCAGCATGCAGGAGGCAGAGGCGGGTAGATCTCTGTGAGTTGGAGGCTAGCCTGGTCTACACAGAGGGAGTTCCAGGGCAGAGCTACATGGCAAGAAAAGAAAGAGAGAAAGCAAAAGTTTTGTGACACGGGGCTTGGATCCCAGTTACTTGAGAGGCTGAGACAGGAGGATCATGAGTTCAAGGCTAGCCTGAGCAGCAGCTCTGTGCAGTGAGAGTTGTCTTAAAAAATAAAGGTGGGCTGGAGAGATGGCTCAGTGGTCAACAACACCAGCTGCTCTTCCAGAGGATACACGTTTGACCAAAGGATGCAGATTTGATTCTCAGCACCCACAGGGCAGCTCATAAGTAGGCATCTATAACTCCACTTCCCTTGTCTGGCCTCTGAGGGTGGCAGGTATACACATGGTAGACAGATAACATATAAGCAGACCCCCACACACACCCCACACACCCACACACCCACACCCACACCCACACCCACTAATTATAAACTTGTTTTTTAAAGTTAAAAGAACAGTCCCTAGGATGTGTCTCACTGCTTGGAAAGAAAAGAAGTAAGCAAGAGGAGGGGAGGGGAGGGGAGAGGAGAGGAGGGGAGGGGAGAGCAGAGAGGGGAGGGGAGGGGAGGGGAGGAAAGGAGAGGAGAGGGGGAGGGGAGGGGAGAAGAGAGCAGAGAGGAGAAGAGGGGAGGGGAGGGGAGAAGAGAGCAGAGAGGAGGAGAGGGGAGGGGAGGGGAGGGGAGAAGAGAGCAGAGAGGAGGAGAGGGGAGGGGAGGGGAGGGGAGAAGAGAGCAGAGAGGAGGAGAGGGGAGGGGAGGGGAGGGGAGAAGAGAGCAGAGAGGAGGAGAGGGGAGGGGAGGGGAGGGGAGAAGAGAGCAGAGAGGAGGAGAGGGGAGGGGAGGGGAGAGGAGACGAGAAAGTAAGTATAGGAAGAGCAAGCTGGTAGGAGATGGTCAGGGAAAGTGAAGATTCTCTATGAAGAAAGAAGGAGGGAGGGAGGGAGAGAGAGAGAGAGAGAGAGAGAGAGAGAGAGAGAGAGAGGCTGTATTTGTGCTCTTTGGTGTTCTTTGAAGCTGGGTTCTGGAGCTCTTCCTGTGTTTGGGTTCCCATAAAATCCCCATAATGGCTCCTGCTTCTGGAACCAATCAGACTGGAATGAGACTGTTCCCAGCAGCCACGCAGAGGCTCCGGATGCTCTCTCGGCCTTTCCCCTGTTGCTGCCAGGAGCTTCCCCACCTGTCTTCTCTGAAGAGCCAGAGTGGGTTTCCCTGATTTGTTCAGGAAGAACACCAACCAGCTGTCAGCTCTACCAGCAGGAACCCCTCAGCCCCTACACCTAGGAGCGGCACGCAGACCAGAGGCTAGCCCTCACTGGGAGGGTCAGCCTGAAAAGCTAAGCTCTGTGGGAGCTGTGAGTCACCTGAACACCAGGAAGTTTGCAGAAAAGGCAAAAGTGCTTCCCTGGGACACAGAAGGAAGCAGCTGGCTTCCAGGCAAATCAGTGGTCAGCCCACTGGGAGGAGAAGCCCTTTTGGAAGTGTTTTGAAGTGACCGGTGTCCTCGCAGTTCACAATGCACCCTTTCCCAAGGCTCTGAACAAAAGGGCAGCCCAGCCAGAGAAATTTTCACCTAGACAGGTTGATCCCGTGAGTCCCCTGGGCTCCTGGGGTGTGCGGTCAGGAACGTCCCTGTGGGTGGGCCTGATGTTCTCAGACACGGGAGGAAGCAGAGCTTCCTGTTATCCACTCCTGGTCTGTCAGGCCCCTGATCATCTGCTGGGCCTTCTCCAAGGGGAGAATCTCCACCATGCCGAGGTCTCTGTTAAAAAACCAAGGGGAGTCCTCAAATAATATGCCCCAAGGCAGCATGGGAGCCTGATCTTCAGGGGCTTGTCACAGTCCTGGGTGGAGGCAAGGAAAGGACCATGCCACCATTTATTTAGCAATAGCTGGGAGTCAAGCCTACGGTAATAGATGGATAATATATAATATAAAAATATATGCATGTTTTATTTAACTGTTGTTTGTTTATTGTGAATACTGGAGACAGAACCCCGGGCCTCATTCATGCCAGGCAAGCCCTCACCACTGAGCCACACTTCAGTACCTTATGCTTTAAAAACTACATTGCTTTCTCTCTCTTGCTGTGTGTGTGTGTGCACATGCATGCATGCTCATGCAAGTGCATGCATGCATGCATACATACCATGATGTACCTTTGAAAGTCAGAGGACAACTTGCAAGAATTGGTTCTCCTATCATGTGGGTTCAGCTTGTGGGGCCATCTTGTCTATCTCTTAGCTTCTTTATATTGACAACACATGCACACACACACACACACACACACACACACACATGTAAAAGCTTTTTAATAGAGAAAAGATAGAAAGGCAGCCAGAAAAGATAGTACTTAGACTTTTCCTTCTTGGTTAATAGAACAAGACCCTATTGAGAGATTCCTGGTTCTCTTTGGGCACACCTTCCTCCCCACCACAAGGCAGACAGCTGTATCAATGAAGTGTCCCTTGAGAGAAGAATTTAAATAACCTGGCAGCCATAAAACCTGAGATTGTTGTACACAGTGACTATACACAGCTCAATCTCCCAATTGAACGTGCATGTGTGTGGGTACAGGAGAGTGGACATTTGTGTGGGGGCAGGGTCGAACTCAGGTCTTGATCCTCAGGCACTGCCTACCTTTTATAAAGACAGGGCCTTTTGTTGGGCTGGAAGTAGCCAAGTACACTAGGCTGGCTGGGCCATCAGCCCCAGGGATCCACCGACTTCCTTTTCCCAAGCTGGGCCGACAGGTGTGTGTTACCGCATTCAGTTTTCCCATAGGTTCCGGGGACCTAACTCAGGTGCTTGTGCTAGAAAAGCTAGTACTTAACTTACTGGGCCACTCTCCAGCCCTAAACATATATTTTTTTTAAAAGATCAAATAGCTTATTTTACTCCCAACCCCCAAAGGGAAGGATACACGAGACAAAACTGAACAGTCCCGGTGAACTCCCAAGGGCAGTCAGGCCTAGTCGCTTACCTCTTTGTGAGTCCCGCCGGCTGTCACACACACACATGGGTACTCACTAAATACTTGACAGACAAATCTGACCCTGAGCTATGTGTGCTATCGGGCTGGCTTCATAGTTTCTCTGATTTGGTTAGTTTCATCAACCCTCGAGGCCTGTGACGTTCTGGGGCCACATGAATCATGAGCACTGCTTGTTTCTAGAACTTTACAGAATTGCTTTCCTGGCTCCTACCCAAGGCAAATCTTCCCTGAGCCTCGACATTTTCAGTTTTATAAATATCCCTCCATCCACTCAGATTCCCAGTCTAGGAGTGCGGGGCTTCTTCCAGACGTGGTTTACCCACTGAGCCTAGTGGGTCTCTCTCCCTTGATCACCTGTGGACCTTAACTTCCCCCTTGTTCCTCGCCAAAATGACTTTTCTCTCTTGACATTTTCCCAAAGACAATGTGATTTGATGGGTCTGTTTCTCTGGACACCAACTGGGCCACCATTCCTGTGGGCGACATCTTTATATTTATGATCATTAACTTGGAAAACGGATTTAGAGGCAGAAAAGTTCTCCAGGGTAGACCAAAATATAGTACATATGGTCTTAGTTTTAATAGAGGTCATGTTTAGGGGACAAAGTGCTAGGCAATGTTCAGTTTGAAATCTTCTGAATCAGGACACAAAATGGGGTCTGGTGAGATGCTTCATGGGTAAAGGGGCTTGCTGCCAAGCCTGATGATCTGAGTTCGATCCCCAAGGCCCTGTATGGTAAGAGGAGAGACCGGACTTCTTCAAATTGTTCTCTGATCGCCACATTCATTTCATGAATAGTAAGTACACACACACACACACACACACACACACACACACACACACACACAAACACACTGAAAAAAAATAGAGTGAGAAATGACTAAGGTAACAGATATCCACAGTCACTTGTGAGACGAAAGCTGGTATTACAGAGTGTGGAGTAGTCAACTCAGGCCAGGCCGACTCTGGACAACTAACTGCCCAGGAAGACACCCACTCCCGTGTGTTGGCCTAGGAGCCCGGTGTGCTTGACCCCAAGGAGTCAGTGCAAGGGGCATGGGGAGGCACTCTTAAGTGGGTAGTGAGGCCCCCCAGCCCGATCTGGCGCCCCCACCCGAGCTGTTTCAGTATAGGAGGGATGTCTGAGAACATGATGAACTCAACGGTATCTGGAATCTTCTGGAAGAGGGGCCTCTGGGCATGCCTGGGAAGGGCGTGGTTATCTTGTGGGCGGGGCGACTGCGACCCTGGTCTGTGTAAGTGGAGAGAGGAGGCGTGACACGGTGGGTGGGAGCATTATGTGGGGGAAGCTGGCACAGAAATGCTTTAAATTGAGTTTTCTCTATACCCTAAAGTCACTGGGGATCCCTGTGAGCTGTTACTGTTGACGATCAGATTTGCGTTTTCTCCTTGCTCCATATGAAGACTGTCTTAAAGACCAGGGAAAGGTTACTGCCGCCCACTCCGGAGGCTGAGGTGGGAAGAGAAGAACAGGAAGCTGCCACAGACCACGCTCACCAGCCTTCTGTGTGTCCAGCTTAGCTCCTGAGCAACCCTGGTAGCAGGCAGTCCATCCCCACGCCCCGCCTCTTCCTGCCCCCACACCGGGGTGTTCAAGGTCACTGCTGTCCCCTGTACAGCCTCCTTCTCTGGATATGGAACGCAGCCTGAGGGGTTGTGAAGTAAACTGTTCTCCAGTGACAGATGGTTCTCTGGTGGAAAGTTAAGGCAAGAGGAGACTAGTGGGACTGGCTATTCCAACTCTCCCCCTCCCCCTTTGGGGAAATGTCATACATAAAACAAAAGAAAGCAAGATTTTGCCATAAAACGTATTTTCTCAGCAGCTGTTCTGTGGAGAGGTCAAGGCCTGGGCTGCTGAGCTAGATAGAAATTAAGTAGATACAGTCGGCAATGAGGAAGAGAACCCCCCCCCACACACACACACTCCTTACCCTAAAGTCCCCTGTGAACCCTACAAGGATGTTCTGGGGTGGGGCATGGATTCCTCAGATGGAGTGGGTTGTGGTGAGCAATAGCAGTTTCTCTCAGTAGGAAATTCCAACTGGAAGGGACAGCGCCCACCGCGTGATCTTGGGACATGGGACAGCTGACTGCTCCTAGGCAGGACTCTGGCCAGTGAGGGTAAGGGCAGCAGCCTGTCTTTGGATCTCTGAGAATACTGCTGGGCTCTGTCCCATGGTCCCAGGAAAGAACTGGGTCTGGCCAACTACAGTGGGAGGGGGCAGCCCTGGCTCCTAGACCCCACACTGGCTTGACCTTGCATGGTTCTAGATGGGGTCAACCACTGTTGACCTGGATAAGATACTGAGAAGCTGAATGGGATAAGACACAAAAGTGTCCCGTGTAGTATCTGAAATGTGCTAGACATTTGGTAAATGTGAGCCCATACATCAGCTCAGTGGTGAGTCACACCCTTCTCTTAGAGCATGTTCTGTAGCTATCTCCTTGATTTGCTTTATTAGTAGGACATCCACATTTACTCAATGAATGTTTCAATACATTTTCTAAAAATGTGACACAGTTACCACAGAAAGAAACAAAGAAGGAAACAAAGAAAGAACCTCTGATAGCCATGAACTTTTCAGTTTTCAAGGTACTTTCCAAGCCTGGTGACATCCTCACAGGCCACCAATTAGAGTCATACAGCTGCGTTCCTCCACCTCCTCACTCCCCAGACTCTAGAGCTTGGCTCTTGTGTCAGGTCCCTCCTGGAAATTTAATGCCAGAGACTCCATTGTGCAAATTATGGCTGAAACCTCTGCAGGGACCAGAGCTCAATGAAAATTCCCTGAGGCCCCTTATTCAACATGTGTTCAGAATTACAAGATAGGGGCTGAAGAGATAATTCACTGGTTAAGAGCTGTTTGTGCTAGAAGGTGAGAGTTGGGCGCCGAGCACCCATAGTGGCTGGTTAATAGCCACCTGTGACTCTAACTTCAATGTCTGATGCCTGAGGGATTCTCTGACCTCAGAAGGCACCTACATTCACGTGTGTGTGTGTGTGTGTGTGTGTGTGTGTGTGTGTGTGTGTGTGTGTGTGCGCTTGTGGACGTCACAGGACAACTTCAGGTGTCATTTCTCAGGCACCGTCTACTTTTAAAAAGCAAAACAGAAACAGTGTCTCTCTGTGACCTATATCTGACCAAGCTGGCTTGATGGTGAACCCAGGAATCCCCTCGTCTCTATCTCCCCAAAGGTGGAGTTGTAAATGTGTGTCTCCACACTTGGCCCTGTAAAAACTGGGTTCTGAGGGTTTAACTTACATCCTTGCAAGCACTTCCTGACTGAGGTGTCTCCTTAGCTCCCAGGATTCTTTTTTTTTAGAATTTTGGATTTTGTTTGTTTTAAGCTGTTACCTGAGTCCAGAGAGATGTCAGCAGTTGAGAGTTCTTACCGATCTTGCAGCGAACCAGAATTGGGTTCCCAGTACCACATCAAGTGGCTCGTGGCTGCCTGTAACTCTAGCTCTAGAGAATGTGACATGATCTTGTGGCTTTCATCAGTAGAACCCACACACGTGCACATGTATAGTGCACAAGTGAGTCACAAGCACAGTGAGTGTGTGACGGAGCTCTTGGGTTCAGGGGGCGGCACCCCCAAGGATAACGGGGTGGGGTTGCTGAGGATGGACCAGGGAGGAAGGGTGGGCCCCTGTCTAGCCTCAGTCAGTGCAGAGACAACGGGAGTGGCCTGAGTCACCTGTTTCCCCACCAGGCAGTCAGCAGTGTCACCAGCAGGTCCTCACCACCTGACCTTCTATGGAGGGCTGGTTGGTCACCTGACAAAGGTCTGCCTCTCCCTCTGGACTGAGGGCAATTACTGCACATAGGGACCTCTGCATAAAGGATTATTGGAGGAAGAATGGAAGGGCAGCAAGAGGGCGGAGGAGGAACTGAGGTGAGCCTTTGGCAGTGGTAGGAATTGAACCCAGGGCTCTTCAGCTGAGTCACACCCTAGCCCTGAGCATCTGGTACTCACTTCCACTTTCTGTTTCCTGGGAAAGGAAGGATTTTCTTTCTTTTTCTCTCCCAGTAATAGCAATTAGAGTAACTCATACCACCCTAGACGCAGATTGTAGGGCAGGGCTGTGTCTTGCTGGAGAACCACCTGTCTCACTCCAGATTCCGTTCTCCGGCCTGAAAAGGACAGAAAAGAAAATGAAAGAGTCAAAAAGAAAAAGAGCTCATTCTCCCTTTTCTTTTTTCTAATGTGTTTCGTTCCCTCTCTTCCCTCCCTCCTCTCTTCCTTGCCCATTTCTTTCCCCCACTCCCTCTCTGCCTCTCCTTTCCTCCCCACCCATCCTTTTCACTGTCCTTTTTGCACAACGGATTTCTGTTGCAAAGGTAAGTAACTGTCAGAGTCAAACAATTTGTGCTAAAGTGAGGAATTAAGAGCCGGATGTGGTGGCACACACCTGTGATCCCAGCACTCAGGAGGCTGAGGCAGAGGGATTGCTGCAAGTTCCTGAACAACATAGCAAAGCTTCAACTCAAAAAATGTTTGAGTTAAAAGTCAATGAATAATGAAGTATGTAGTATTATAGGAGTGGGGCCCCCCCGTGGTGGAGGGGAAAAAAAGGTTGGATAATTTTAGGAAGAGGTGGGCACAGGTGGGTCCCAACAAGAATCTAGACCACGTGTGGGCAGAGAACAGTGAGGCTATAGCATGGGCCCAGGGGATTAGGAAACCTATTCAGGTCGTGCTTCAGGGAGCTCAGACAGGGTCAGCCTTCTCAGACTAAATGATAGAGTTTAGGGGCCAGTGTGATGGCTCGGGGTGCAAAGTTGATTGCCACCATATCTGCTGACCTGAGGACCGGAGTTCAATTCCTGGAACCCACATGATGGAACAGCCCCCCCTCCCTGGCTGTCTTCTGACATCCACATGTGCGCATGCACAGAAATAAACAACTACAATGGGAAGGTTTAGCCTGTATGCAGCCAGAACTGATTGCAGAGTTAAAAGTAGGATCTAGAAAGTAGTGAAATGCACATCAGATAAATGTTAAGAAGATGACACCAATTTTTAAGTTAAAAACTAGAGAAAAGGAATGAGAACAAGGCTTTTTCATGGTGGTTCACATTTTGATCATATTTGCACACAGCATTCTCCTCTTTTCTTTTTCTCAGAGTCTCATGTATTCCAGGCTAGCCCAAAGCTCACTATGTAGCTGAGCATGACCTTGAGTTTCTTTTCTGTCTTCATCCCGGAGTGTCAGGATCACAGATCAGGCTGGTGTTCACCCTGTGAGCCAGGGCCCCGACCATCTCCTTGCCTGCTCTCCTTGTTTTAAAAGAAACTGAGTGGGACAGACAACATGGAGTTCCCTTAGTGACCACTCCGATTCTTTCCTCAGGGACAAGAACCAGCAGATGTTTGAAGTTTATCCTTCGAGTTCATGTTAAACGCTGTTGCCCATCAGCCTGGGTACACTGGCTAGTTTTCCTTCCTAGTCATTTCATTCCTAGTCAGGAAATTTCATTTCCAGAGCTCAAACCTATAGCTTCTCCTCACCAGCCAGTTTCTTCCCAGTCCCTTGGGAAGCTCCCGTTCTCTCCACACCCACGACCCTCCCACCTCCCTCACCAAATCCTTCCAGGGTTAAATCGTATCTTCCTCTTTTTCTCCCCACCCTTTTTTTTCTTTTCCTTTTTTCACTCTCTCATTCTGAATTCCTTCAAATGTTGGCATATTGTACCTGGCCTCTGCGATTATGGTTAGCTAGCTTTGTGATACTGTAACAGAATACCCGAGACTGTCAAATAAAAGAGAAGAAAGGTTTTTTGTTTTGTTTTGTTTTGTTTTTTTTTTTTTGAAGTCATAGTTTAGGGCCTTTCAGCTCACGGTCAGTCGGTCCTGTTGGTTTGGTGCCTGTGGTAGCCAACCATATGTGCACTGGGGCACATACAGAGGGAACTGCTTATCTTCTGGTGGCCAGAGAGCCCCCTACCCCCAGGATGTTAGTGATAGAAAGATCAACCTTTTATATTAAAAAGGGATATTGTAGGTTTTTTTACAAGTATACATTTGTATCCAAAAAGAACTGTTTAATGTTAGGGGATGGGTACCCTAATAACTCCATGGCAGGTTCTTTCCCACTGGTCCAATTTCCTCCCACTGGATCCCACCTCTTAAAGACTCTGCCACCTCCCGGCAGTGCCGTGATGGAGATCCAGTCCTAACACATGGGGACCATCACGGGCCATGGCAGCTGTTCACACTTAGAAGCTGGACAGCCTCTATTTTAAGTGGTGAGTGTATCCAGGTTCTGCTTTATCAGACAAACTGTCAGAGGTGGGGTCACAGCTCTTCCCGTATCTGTATAACCTACAGCACAGAGGTAGGCTTAAACAAGGCCATCAGTAACTGCTTAGCACGTGAATAAAACCATTCTGAAGTGTTTCTTTCATGTGCGTGTGTGTGTGTGTGTGTGTGTGTTTGTGTGTCTGTCTGTGTGTGAGTGTGTGTGTGTGTGTGTCCATGTGTATGTGTTGTGTGTGAGTGTGTATGTGTACGTGTTTGCGTGTATGTATGTGCATATTTGTGTGTGTGTTTGTGTGTGTCCATGTGTACGTGTTGTGTGTGTTTGTGTGTGTGTGCGTGTATGTGTGTATGTACGTGTGCATGTTTGTGTGTGAGTGTGTATGTGTACGTGTTTGTGTGTATGTATGTGCATGTTTGTGTGTGTCTTTGTGTGTGTGTCCATGTGTATGTGTTGTGTGTGTGTGCGTGCGTGTTTGTGTGCATGTATGTGTGTATGTATGTGTGCATGTTTGTGTGTGTGTGTTTATGTGCGTGTTTGCGTGTATATGTATGTGCATGTTTGTGTGTGTGTTTGTGTGTGTGTGTACATGTGTGCATCTTTATGTTATGGGTGTATGGATGTGCATACAGAGGCCAAACACTGTGTGTCTTCCTCAAAAACAGGGTCTCTTGCTGAATCTAGAGTCCATTGATTTAGCTAGAGATGACCCAAACGCTCCATGGGTTCCCCCGCCCAGCTTTTAATGTGGGTGCTGGGAACCCAGACTCAGGACTTCATGCTGGCTTGGCTCGCACCTTCCTGACTGAGGCATCTCCCCGGCCCCTGAGTGGTTTTCCTGTGCTGAGGCTGATGACAATCTCCTGCTTCTAGACACTCCAGGGGGCTCCTGAGCTTTGGGTACAGACCTCAAAGCCTCTGCTGATGCAAACAGAACCATGCTTCAGTATGATCTGGCTGCCTTGCAGTCTCATACACTACTTTATTTTATTCATTTCATAACTTTACTCTGAGAAAAGGAAGCTGGGGGACTTGGGTGCCAAAATGGAGATCAGAGTTCCCAGGCCCCTTTGTCACGTGTAGGTGTATAAGAAATGACTGTTTCCTCAGAGAGGCCTTACGGAGAAGCAGGTTCTCTCTCTCTCTCAGTGTGTCCTTTCTGCTTCCTGGACTTCAAACGCGACGGCCGGAGCTGTGGCAGCTCTCCGGGGCCTTAGACATGGAAGGCACGGAAGACAGTGTAACAAGAGGGCATTGTGGTTTCTGGCCCGCTGGGTGCTGCCCAGCCCTGAGCTGATCGCTTCCAGACTTCCTATGCAGAGCGGGAAATGCATTTGCTGCTTGCCTTGCCTTCTGCTTCTCTGGGTTTCTCCATTACTTGCTGCTAGGCTTAATATAGCAAGCCTTTCTGAAGACTGGTTGAAAATGGTGTTAACGAGCCAGGCATGGTGGAGCATGTCTTTAATTCCAACACTGGAGGCGGAGGCAGGCAGATCTCTGAAATCAAGGCCAGCCTGGTCTCCAGAGTGAGTTCCAGGACAGCCAGGGCCACACAGAGAAACCCTGTGCCTTCGTTAAGGTTTTACTGCTGTGAACAGACACCATAACCAAGGCAACTCTTATATGGAAAACATTTAATTGGGGCTGGCTTACAAGTTCAGAGGTTCAGTCTGTTATCATCAAGGTGGGAACATGGCAGCATCCAGGCAGGCATGGTGCAGGAGAAGCTGAGAGTTCTACATCTTCATCTGAAGGCTGATAGCAGAATCCTGGCTTCCAGGCAGCTAGGATTGAGGGTATTAAAGTCCACTCACAGTGACACACCTACTCCAACAAGGCCACACCTCCCAACAGTGCCACTCCCTGGGCCAAGCATATACAAACCATCACACCCTGTCTCAAAAAATAAAACAAATTAAAGGAAGGAAGGAAGGAAGAAAGGAAGGAAGGAATATGGTGTTATTGAAAGAGTCTTCATTCTCTAGAAAAAAATCATCCCGACCCAGAAAATAGGTTTTTCAGTGCTGGGTCTTGTACCTACTATCTAAACAGAAGTGAATTATAGGGTACATATTTTATTCTGTTTCCATTTTTGATACAACACATGAACTTTAAGTTCTCTGCAAGTTTCACTCTGTGTGTGTGTGCGTGTGTGTGTGCGTGAGTGTGTGTGTGCATGTGCGCATGTGTACCTTTGGTCTTCCTCAAAGACACAGAACACATGTGACAGTACTGGTTGTGTGACCACCAGCTCCTAATTTACACCAGTGACCTTGTCAAGGATGCGCTTTAAAACATTTCTAAATTAAATCATCGTATCAACGGGCTCAGTAATCCTCATCACAAACAGTGTATCTTTTAAACGTTTCCAAAGAATACTGTTATAAAGCCCAGGCTGACTTCAAACTCTCAATTTTTCTGCTTCAGCAATCCAGTGCTGGGATTATAGGTGTGTGCCAGCACTCCTGGCTAACAGCACCTACCGTTTTATTTACTTATTTTTGAATTTTAAAGCCATACTTTATGAGCACCAATACCATTTACACATTTAAAACAGATGATTTTATGTCATTTTAAACTGACAGCAGGGGGTTTATGAAGGCCAGACTCTTTAATTCTATTGGCCATTCGGGTACTGAATACTTCTGTCACATTGGCTCACTTAACCAAAGTTATTTTGTTTTTTCATTTTGTTTTGTTTTGTTTTACTGTTTTGGGAGAGGTGGTTTTGTCTTAGCTACTTTTCTATTGCTGTGATAAAACACCATGACCAAGACAACACATAGAAGAAACTTTTAATGTGGCTTATGGTTTCGAAGGGTTAGGGTCTGTGATGGATGGAAGAACCAGTTGAGAGCCGCATCTTGATCCATGGCTCCCAAACAGAGAGAGCACTGGGAATCTCAGGAATCTTTTGAAACCTCAAGGTCCTGCGACATGCCTGGAACAAGGCCACACCTCCTAATCCTTCTCAAACAGTTCCACCTACCAGTGCCAACTATTTAAATATATGAGCCTAGGGGGACCATTCTCACTCAAACCACCCCAGGTTTGCAATCTAAAATACTATTACCTTTTAAGACACCATGCTAGCTGGTCTCAGGGCTGTACACGTCAATCCCAGCACTCGGGAAGCAGTGGCAGGCATATCTCTGTGTCTGAGACCAGCCTGGTCTACACAGTGAGTTCCAGGACAGCCAGAGCTACATAGTGAGACCCTGTCTCTACCCTCCACAGACCCAAAGAAACTAAACAAGAAGGAAAGCCCAAGAAGGAAGCTTGAATCTCACTTAGACGGGGATAAAATAGTTGTAGGACGCAGATGGAGGGAGGGAACCGGGTAAGAGAAGGGATGAAGAGGTTCTGGAATGGGGGGTGGGGTGGGTCCGGATCAGGTTTGGGAAGGCACAGGGGGAGATGGCCCTGAGAATGAATGGAATCTGCAGCTGGTGGGGGTGGGGTCATCTCTAATACATGCCAGAGACCTGGGATAGGGGAGACTCCCAAGAATCAACGGGGCTGAGACTCACTGCAGTGAGGATATAGAACCCAAAGAGGCCACCTCCTGTAGCCAGGCAGGGACTGCAGTGGAGTGATAGGGACACCAACCCACCCACAAAACTTTTAACCCAAATCTGCCTACAAGAAAAGCAGGAACGGTGTTGGGGTAGAAACTGAGGGAATGGTCAACCAATAACCGGCCCAACCAGAGACCCATCCCACGGGCAAGCATCAGTTCCTGACACTATTAATGATGCTCTGCTATGCTTGCAGACAGGAGCCTAGCATGGCTGTCCAGAGACCCACAACCAAACATTGGATAGAGCTTGTGGACTCCTATAAAAGAATTGGGGGAAGGACTGAGGGCCCTGAAGGGGATAAGAATTCCACAAGACCAACAGAATCAACTAACTTGGACCCTTGGGGGCTCTCAGAGACTGAACCACCAACCAAGGAGCATACACGGGCTGGACCTAGGCCTCCCTCCCCTGTACATTTGTAACAGTTATTCTGTTCAGTCTTCGTGAGGGTCCCAAGCAAGGGGAGCTGTTTGCCAGTCTGTGGAATCCATTTCCCTAACTCAACTGTCTTGTCTGGCCTCAGTGGGAGAAGATGCGCCTAGCCCTGAAATACGATGCCCAGGGGAGCCTCTGCTCTCTCAGAGAAGAAGGGGGCATAGGGAAAGGGGCTGTGGGAGGGAGGACCAGGATGGGAGACAGTGACTGGGATGTAAAATGAATTAAAAATAATAATAAAACAAAAGCAGAAGATGCCATGGCATTGCTGGCTACAGCAACTATTGTCCTTGGGCAAGATTCCGATCTTCACTGAGGTGACCTAAGGTATGTAGTGTCCAAGCACTGTCATCAGCAGGTGGCCTGAAATTCAATAAGAGGCAACCATCAGGTCCTTGGTGGGGAGGCCCGGCGGGGAAGAGCTGGAGCAATGGAGCATCAGGGAGACACTGACTGGAGTCCATGTGAATTTGAATGATGTCCTCAGTAAGTCTCCGGTCCCTCCAGGTGGCATCGAGCCACCCTGTCCCCATTGTCCATACAGCTTTGTGACAGCCTCTAACGCTGCATGTGTCCCAGGAGGGGTCACTACCTCTCGTGAAGCCATGCTTTCCAGAGTCCCAGAAAGGGTGGCTAATGGCTACTCAAGTTTCCCTGGTGGATATTATTCCTCATCAGTGTCTGGACCACACCCCTAAGCAAGCTACCTTCACCTGATGTTTCTTTAAGATTACATGAAAGGGACAAAGGGGATGGGATCATAGATCAGCGGGTGGAGTGCTTCCCTAGAATTAAGGGATCCTTAGGTTCAAGTCCCAGCACCACATAAAACAGTATGGTGGTTCATATCTGTAGTCCCAGCATTTGGAAAGCAGAGACAGGAGGATTACAAAGTTAGGCTACAGAGTCAGTTTGTGGTTTCCTTGGGCTAGACCCTGTAATGCGTAAACCATTATGGTCCATTTTCAGTCTGAGGTGCACTTAGAGTTCTTCAGAGTCACAGATGGCAGGAGGTATTAGGCCCCTGTCTTCCCTAGGGGGCAGCTGGGCCTGCTTCCAGGTTCATCACAGGACTGAGAAGTCACAGGCAGTCTGCTTTGAGACTGAGCCCAGTATCAGGAAAGGAGGGAATCTCAGGCCCCAGGGTAGATATTGGATAAGGCTTGACATTTTGGACCAAAGACCTAGGGAATCTGGAGAGGGTACAATAGCAGGATCGCCCTGAACAACTCAGCAGTGAGGAATTCAGGGGGCCGAGAAACATAATTAGAAATATAAAAATAAAAGTTTTGCACCAAATTGCCAGTTTGGTGGTTTTTATCTTCTCTCTAGGCTGATGCCCAAGTTAATAAGACTTTAAAACAAGCTGCTTGATTCCAGCACCGTTAGTCTCCAGTACTCTTGTTATAAAGTCAGAATCTCTATATTGTTCCTCACAACCCTGTTTATAGATTCACAGATAGACAGGCAGACAAACAGAATTACATACACAAAGTCAAGTATAGGGTCTCACATTGTTTTAAGTTTTTGTTTTGTTTCTCAAAAACAGTTTATATAGCCCTGGAAGTCCTGGAACTCCCGTTGTAGTCTAGGCTGGCCTTGAACTCAGAGATATGCCTGCCTCTGCCTCCCAAATGCTGGGATTAAAGGCATGCATCACCACTGCCCAGGGTCTTACATTTTTTAAAACCCATCATTTAGGAGGAGTGAGGATTGTCAAAAGTTCAGGGCCTGCCTGGTTTACATAGTGAGTTTCTGGCTGCCAGAGCTACATAATGAGATTTTGTCTCAAAACCACAAAATAAATAAATAGCTTTACCTAAAGGGCCTGGTGATAGAATATGTGTTGTGCATGCATGGGACCTCGGGTTCCATCACCAAAATTAAAATCAGATGAAAATCTCATATATTATGCAGTGGTTTTAAAATACCAGGTAAACATTTACAAAGGAAGCTAATCTTTCATTATTAATGCCAGCATCCAAAGTCCCGGACATGTCAGTGTGTGTCCCCAGAGTGACTCAAACAAGTGCAATGTCTGAGTCTTGAAAACCTGTATTTAAAGCCAGGCATGTGGCGCATGCCTTTAATCCCTGCACTTGGGAGGCAGAGGCAGGCAGATCTCTGAGTGCAAAAAACCCAAAAGGAAAAAAACCTGTATTTAATGTTTTCAGCTTCTCATCAGTAGGAGGTCATGTGTGTGCGTGCGTGCGTGCGTGCGTGCGTGTGTGTGTGTGTGTGTGTGTGTGTGTGTATGTGTGCGTGCAACTACACATACATATATGTGTATTTCACTGTTCTGATTCAGTTGCCTGAGCGTGTACTTGGAAACTGAGGCAGGCACCTGTGGCTGACACCCGCCAAATCCTGTGTGGATGAGATCGATGATGGCCACAAGAGCCGCTGGTGCTCCACAGTTAGTCGGAAGTGGAAGAGGCAGTGTGGTTAGGACTAGAAACTCCTTGTTGGGCTTACTGGCAGCCATACCTGAGGGTATACTTAAAACAAGCTTGTTCAGCTCACTCCCTTTATTTAATTACGTGTGTGTGTGTGTGTGTGTGTGGGTGTGTGTGTGCACGCGCAAACAATTTTAGGAAGTGAGCCATCTTTTCCATCCCAACTCTATTTTAAAGAAAAAAAATGGGTGATATTCACATAACGTAAAATTAATCATTTTATTTCATTTCGTAGAGTTGAGGACCAAACCTAGGGCCTTGCACATAGGCAAGCAACCCCCACCCCCCGCTTGATCTACAAACACAGCCCAAACTGACTGTTTTGGAATAAATGACTCAATGGTGTTTAGTAGTTCACGATGTTGTAAGATGCTTGGCTATACCAAGTTCCTGAATTTATCACCACTGCACAGCAACACTCGGTCCCAATTAAACCTCGACTTAATTCCCTGTGTCTGCAGCCTCTGGCCCTCGCCCATCTCAGTTCTGCCTCTCTGGGTTTATCCACTCTAAATATTTCACAGAAATGGACTCAAACAAGATGTAGTCTTCTGTGCTTCTTTTATCTGGCACGCTTTCTAGACGGTTTCATGTCATAGCATGTATCAGATCTTCCGTTTTAAGACTAACATATATCCCCCCAGGCCTGGGTGTGTCTGTGAGGATGTATCCACGACATCGGATCTGCAGAGTTAATCAATGGTCTCAGCCACTGATAGATTCAGAATTTGAGTAGACAGTTGGCAGGCACCGTGACTATGGAAGGAAGGGGTGTGGGTCACAGGGTCCTTGAAGAATATTAACTTGCATGGCCCCTTCCTCTTTGTTCATCTTGAGGTGAGAAGCTCCAGTTTAGAATACTTGTCTACCATGAGGTCTTACACAGTCCTAGGAATAATGGCGCAGTTGCCCATGGACGACTTCTAAAACTCAGAGCCTGTGGTGGTTTGAATGAGAATGGCACCCATGTGCTCATATTCTTGGTTGTAACTATGTCCGGAGTTAGTGAAACTGTTTGCAAAGAATTAGGAGGTGTGGCCTTGTTGGGAGAGGCATGTCACTGAGAGTGGGCTTTGAGGTTTCAAAGGCCCTTGCTAGAGCCCCCTCCAGCCCCCCACCCCACCCCTCCTCCACCTGTGGATCAGGATTTAAAGTTCTCAGCTACCACTGCAGCTCCATGCCTGTCTGCTTTCTGCTGTGAGGATCATGGACCAACACTAAAAATTGTAAGCAGGCCCCTAATTAAATGCATTCTTTCATAAGACCTGCCTTGGTCATGGTGTCTCTTCATGGCAGTACAACAGTAACTAAAACAAATAAACCTTCCCTCGCTTTACATTGTTTCCTTGGGTATTTAAAAGAGGGCAAAGATGACTAATATACCAAATATGTATAATGCAATTTGTCTTTCCAGCGAAGCCTGATGAATGTTTGGGCTGAGCCCTATACTTTTAGTAAGATCTCTGTAAAGGAAATATGTCAAGATCTGGACGTTTATTGACAAAGTCTCATCTGAACTTACACTATTAGGCTACACTAGAAACTATGTAATGCTTTCAAGTGCCCTACATTATAAATGTTGTAACTAGGAAAGGCTGGTTATCATTACACTCCACAGAGTCAGGCCTAGGGCTGTAACCTATAATCCTAGCACTTAGGAGGCAGGAAGATCACCCTCAAGTTCAAGGTCAGCCTGGCCTACATGGTGAGTTCCAGATCAGTCAGGACTACATAGTAAGTAAGGCCCTCTTCCAAAAACAGAATGATTACCGTCCACCTGTGCTTTCCAGTCAAGACAATCAGCTGGGCTGTAGCTCAAGGCTAGAGTCCTTCCTTGCACATTTCAAGTCTAGGTCCAATCCTCAGGCAGGAAAAACAAACTATACAGAAAATTAGGATGGGAGACATACCCATGTCTCAGAATCGTCCCGAACGTCGGTGGTAAGGAGTCACATGTTCTGTGCAGGAGGGGGGAGATTCTGAAAGCACACCCCACACAGTCTACAAATCTAGCCCTGCCTCTTGACACAGCCACTGACGAAAGATGGACTGTGTGGCAAACGGCTGCAAGTCTGTGACCACAGGAACAAGCCTGGTCCTCCCAGACTAGGATGCTTTCTTACTCCAATGCTCCACTGTTATTGTTCTCAGCCCGCTGCCTATTCTATAAGCATTTGACTAGTCATTCACATTTCTTCTCCGTGGATCCTGTGGCCTGAAAGGTGGCTTCTCTAGCCATGGTAGTCATGGGATAGGCAGGGGATGTTTGATGGGGGAGGCAGGCAGCAAAGCCTTGTGTTCCATGGACGAGCTTCAGCAAGGAGAATGGATCCTGAAAGCTGTTCTAATCACACCCAAAGCCTGGGCAAAGGCTCCCTGCCGTGCATGCTCTTTGCAATGAAAACAGCAGCAAATTGTCTCCCAAACAGTGACCACCAAGACCTGAGTGTCTCCTCTGTCCCTGCTCCAGGGAAACAAGAGGACTTCGTTCTTACTTTCTTCACATCCAGAAATGACCCAGCCACATCTCTCTGTCATAGCTAAGGTTCCAGTGACTCTAGAGACAATCCCTAGAGGTCAGAACCCCTTCAAGGCATCCTTTCAAGTCCCACAAAGGCGGCTCCTGACTTCACCGGACAGCGAGGATTTTGACGGCATAGCCTGTGGTTTCCTGTTCATCTCATCCATGTGAAGGTAGTGGCTTATCACAACAGCGTCAAGATGGGAAATACATTTTTATGCAAGCCAAGACCAAAGCCCGGGAGCTGGGCTGGGGGCGGGGCTAAGGGGAGGAGGGGGAATGGGAAGTTCAAGGCTGACACACTGCAGGCCAGGGAAGCAGCCTTCGCTCTTTTCCGGCCCTAAGAATAAAAACTCCCTGATAGGGCTGCCTTCTTCTTCCCTATTATGGACATGTGGTTTGGACCCGGAGAACAATTGTTCCCTATAAACAGAGGTGGGCAGCCCTGCTTTCCCTTCCTTTTCCTTTGAGAGTCATACAGGTCCATGTGGCCCTAGACACCCTCCAACTACCGATTACACTTTGTTTGAATTAATAAAACCTTGTTGGGTTTATTGCTGGTTTTAGGGCTCAGTCCCTTATTTGGTTTTGAGAAAGGACATGTCTCTGCTGATTCATAGCTCCCCTATTGTACTGGACACATGAAGGAGGCAAGGACACCCGGAGGCTGGGAACCAGGGGACAAAAGTATCAGATGACAAAGTGAAGAGGTAGAAACCATTGATGCCACCCTGTGCCTGTCCCTGTGTGCCTAAGCACAAATGCTCATTAATGGACACTTCTGTTGATAAGAGGGGGCTTCTGGGGACTGTGAGTTTGTCCAGGTTCATGGTGTTAATGTAGAGAGAGGCCCGTGGTGATGATGGGGGAGGGGAGGCTTTGCAGTCACATAAAGAAGGGCTCTTTGTGTACCCCAGGGGTAACTGTCCCCTCTGAACCTCAGCTTCCTTACTTGCAAAGCCAGAGGAAGAACACAGAGGAAGGGGGTAGCCAGTGGAATACAGCAGTGCAGAGAGAAGGCCTTTGGAGCAGGCTGGCTGGTTAGCCAGTAAGGGATTCCTCAGGGTCACAGTTAACCAGGCAGAGTCGCCACAGGCTAGATTCAGTCATACTGGCTCGGTAAGCTGATTTCACACTCTATTAGAACACCCAGTTTTCGATAGATCAACTCATGTTAGTCTGACTCACAGATGAGAGAGCACCCTGTCACGGATGCAAATGAGACATTTGGGCCTCTGGAGAACCCTGTGCTCTGAGCACTCTTGGTTGATGGGAGAGCATGAAGGAAATTTGGTTGAGAATCAGTGGGACTAGATGGTGCTCATTAAGTGAGATGATCTATTAGCTGCTTACACCACAGTTCTCTTCCCCACACCACATCACACCAAACAGCTTTGCTGTCCTGTTGCTTATATTTGTTGAGTGTCCGTTCACTCTTCCCTCCTACACATATTTACCCCTCTGCTCTTCCAGGTCTCCAGCTGCTTCACTTCAGGGTCTGGGGCTTCTTAGTCTTCGTGGTGACAGGGGCCAACTTCTGCTAATATGTCTGCTCGATTCCCCTGACGGTCTGCCTGCTTCTCTACTGAGCCCATATGTACATCTATCCCCTCACACAGGATGGACCAGAGAAGGGGGAAGCTTGCTAGTTGCTGGGGCTCTGTCTACTGCAGATGGAGAGATCACTGCATCTCTCCACAGCTCTTGAGGGCTGTGTATGTGTTGGTCAGTGAGCTCCACGGGCTTCCAGACTAGAAGACGTTCAGGAGTCTGGGCTGTGTTTAGAAAGATAGAGTGGAGCTGGGATCACTTTGCAGCAAGAGCTGGACTCAGAGTCTGGTAGGCAGAAGATTATAGCTTTGTGGGTATCCATGTCCTTATCCCCAGAGCCTGGCTGTGTTTGTCAGCTTTCAATTGCTGTGATAAAATATGTGAGATCAATTTAGATGAAGAAGGATTTATTTAGGCTCATGGTTTCAAGGGTTTTAGTCCATTTTTTGGTCTCGCTTTGTGCCTATGGTGAAGCAGAATGTCACAGCAGAAGCCTGGGATTGAAGTATCAAGTATTCTGTTTATCTCATGAGAGCCAAAGAAAAAGAAGCAAAGAGTATCATCTTATACTAAAAACACACTTTAAGCTTTAAAAAGAAGAAAAACAAAAAACAAAACAAACACAAAACAAGGAAAGCAACAACAAACAACTGTCTTTGGCTACAGGGTTCAGGTATCTCAAGGGATGTGCCCTGCTGTGGCCTAACTTCTCACTGGGTTAAAATTTCTGCTACTTCCCCAGAATGCCATGGGCTAAACACAAAGCCCCCAACAAGAGATCTTTGAGAAGATAGATAAAATCCATCTACAGTAACATCAGGAAGGGCTTTGCAGATGTGCATAAGGACTTGAGACACACCAGATGGCCCCAGATTATTTACTTGGGCCAGATACAATCAAGGTCTCATAAAAGGATCACATTCCGGGTCAGAGAAGGCGATGTGTTACATGAGAAAGGGGGCAGTACCGTGAGAACATAAGAGGACACAGGCCACAGGTCACCTATGACTCCTGAAGGAGACAGAGGTCAGGAAGTGTGTCTTCTCCTCCCAGCCTGTCAGGAAGCCTCCTCAGTGACCTGCCACTAAGCACAGAAACAGAACTTTCAGAGACATGTTTGCCTTGTTTAAGCAGATCAGTGTGTGGAATTTGTTAGGGGGCCAAAGGGGACTAACACGCAAAGGTATGCCTGAAGGAATGCTAGGCAGCAGGAACACATGACTTTCATTAACTGAGGCTGGACCCTGACTCCATCACACATACACACCCACGGCATTTTTTTCTCTAAAGAAGCCATAATTTCCAGGGAAGACTGGCCTCCGCCAGAAGTCCTTCCCATTTCAGAAAGTGTCCCAGACTATGTCAGAGCTTCAGTGATCCTTGAGCTACCATCAACATATCTGTGATAGCCTGTGCTTGTCGCCGCCATGTTAAAGAAATTCTTTATGGATATCACTGCCCCGCCCCCTAAGAAGTCTTCTATGGTGGCTATGCTCAAGGAGTACCTAAATGTGCCAGTCAGCTGTCACCAAACACTTAAGGTAGAGAAGTTCCTTATGGCTCCTGGTTTCAGAGGTCTGAGTCCAGCATCTCTTGGCCCTGTTAACTTGGGTCTGTGACAGAATGGGGACACCTTGGCAGAAGTTCATGTCAGGAGACTGATTGCTCCCTTTCTGGCAGCTGACTGTCTGACCTCTAATGACCTAATTAGCTCTCCGCCCATAGCTTTCTCTAGGGGGTGAAATCTATATGTGTGAGGGTTATAAACAATTTGTTATAGAAAGGAACCTTAGATCCACAGCTCTTAGCTATTGATCATCCTTCAGAGTGTATATTCTCTACCTCTGGGGCTGTATCTTCCCTGCCTCTCAGGTAGGCGTGATGGTCAGGAGCCGCCCGTCCAACCATCCCACTGTCCAACCATCCCACCGCCCACCTGTTAGGGGCATTGGGACTTCTATGTGACTCAGTTTCATTCTGTGCTGTGACTTAAGCCTAAAGCACCCTCCGCAGAGGGCCCTCGCTGCGACAGCTGTGGACTGGAATCAGCATGTCCAGCAGGAGGAACAGAGCCACGCATAGCGGCCACCTCCTCTCCAGACTGGGAAGAACTCGCTTAGATTTCTCCCCATGCTTGGCTAGGGTGATAGATCCCACACCCTCTTTCTACAGCTGCTGTCCCAGGCTCTCTCCAGTTTTATTTGTGTTTTGTTTTGAGACAGGGGTCTCTCTATGTAGTCCAGGCTGTCCTGAAGCTCAATTTGTAGACCAGGTTGGCCTTGAACTCACAGAGATCTGCTTGCTTCTACCTCCTGAGTGCTGGGATTAAAGGCACGTACCACCATGCCCAGCAACTGTTTAGTGTTTTAACTGCCTGAACCCTGAATGAAGTTAAAATACATTGAAGGTCCAAACCAAAACACATCAAGATACATTTCTCCCCATTTTTACTGCTTCTGTCTGACCTTTAATGACCTAATTAGCCCCACCCCCATTGCTTTTGTAGGGGCTGAAATCTATATGCATGTGTACTAAGTACTAAGTTGTAGGAAACATAAACTATTTGTTAGAGAAAGAAACCTTAGACTCATAACTTCCCTGCCTTTAGAGAGAGACAGCCTATATACACAAATTTTTTAAAAAGCTGCTTTAATTAATTCAGCCCTGAGTTGCACTGGTGGGCTTTCTCTTCAAGTCTATGGAATTCACAAGCCCTGGGGTTAGGCAGGCATGGGCTACATCATCCTGCTTTACAAGAGTTTTGGGAATTCAAACTCAGATCCTTAGGCTTTCACGGCAAGCTCTTTATCCACTGAGCTTATCTTCTTTCTCTGTCGTCTTTTCTTGGAAACAATAAAGAAACTCCCCATGAAAAGAGGACCACAATTAAAAGTCTCACACAAATGCAGAATGTTGGAAAAGAACCTGATGTCTGACTATCCTCCTGGAATCTCTCAGGTGGGGGCGTCAATGTGAGCGGGGAGGGCTCGGCCTTATGTTAGTTATTTTTTTTTCTGTTTCTATGATAAAATACCATGATCAAAAGCAACTTTAAAAAAGAAGGTTTTGGAGGGCTGAAAGGTCTGGAGGGTTAGAGTCTAAAATGGCAGAAATAGGAAGATGCTCAGAGCTCACATTTCAACTGAACAAAGGAAGCAGAGAGCAAATAGGAAGTGGGGTGAGGCTAGGAACCCCCAAAGCCCACCCCAGTCACGGACCTTCTCCGGGAAGACTGTCAAAGGTTCCATAACTTCCCCCAGGAGGGAGACCGAGTGTTCAGACACACGAGCCTACAGAGGATGCTTCTCATTCAAACCACAACAGGCCTGGATAGTTCTACACAGAACCTAGGCTCCATGAGCTACAGGCTGTCGTGAATGACACCCAGACACAGTTTCTCTTCCTCAGTATCCATAGTGGAGTGGTTCTAGGACCCCTCTCCTCAACAGGGACACCAATCTCTGCAAGTGCTTAAGCCCTTAGACATCACTGCATAATATTTACACTTCGCCTATACATCCTCCCATAAGCACTGTGGAGGCAAAGGCTATAGGATCCCTGTGAGTTCAAGACCAGCCTGGCCTACATAGTGAGTTCAAGCTCATCCAGGGTGACATAGCAAGATTTTTGCCTCCAATGCAACAAAAAAAACCAAAGTAAACCCAGCATGTTTAGGTCGTATCGTGTTTGAAGAAGTTCAAACATATTCATGTCCTTACTTTCAGAAATCTCTTCATGAGCCAGTGAGATGGCCAGCAGGTTAAGGCAGCAAGTTGATGACCTGAACTCAATTCCCAGTATCCACGTGGTGGAAGAGGAGACTAGATTGCTCTCTGACTACCACTGGCACACATGGTAAGTAAGTAAGTAAGTAAGTAAGTAAGTAAGTAAAATTTAAAATAAAGATCTTCTCTTCAACACACCTTTACTGTTACTGATTTAGACATTGCTGTTCATTAAGAGGAGACCAGTTGTGCCCCCTGAGAAATAAAATTCATGGTTTTGATAGTTTGTTGACTCGAAGTCATAGAAAAGTCACCCTTTTACACAGATTGAAGTTTCTGTAGTCACAGAAGAGATTTCTCAAGACGAAGAATAAAACGTATGCTATTTAACAATGGCTTGACTGGTTCCTTTTTTGTGGGGGGTGGGGGGAGTAGGGTTGAGACATTGTCTTGAGGCAGATCTCACTGTGTATAGTTCCAGCTGGCTTCAAGCTTATGATTCTCAGCCTCAGTTCCCAAGTGCAGGTGTTACAGATGTGACCCATCACATTAGACATGCCTTATCCCTGCTAAATGCATAGAGCTTCGTTCATGCCCATGGTAGAGGCTGGGCACACACTACAGGCCTGCTGTGATAAAGACAGAAGACAGGATGCTAAGAATATGTACCCCAGCTCAGCAGATATTCTGATAGTCTGCCCAGGTCTAGCCCCATATCACAGAAAAACAGATGAGAGCATCTGGTCAGTCAGAAGCACCCCAATAATGGGGCTAACTGCTGTCTCGGGGCTGGCAGGTCGATGGTTGAGTGGGGTCACAAGGCTGATAATGACAAGTCATTTGTTCCTGAGAAAACCCACTCTCAGCATGCTTGACTACCCACTCTGGGGGAAGTACAAGGAGCTTCTGTATGGGGGAACCCATCCAGATCCGGGTGTCATACTTTACTTTTACAAGTTTGAGCATGGAATGTTCTGGAAAACAGAGCTCACGTCCATTTCAAAGCTCTTACTTCCGACTTGACCCTAACCAAGGCTTCTAATGAAGAAGCTAGAGACAAACCTTGAGGCTGACCTACCGGGGTCCAGCACCCCCACCTTTAGAAGCCAGAGCTGGAAGTTATCCTGACATGAGCCGGGAGCTAGGTCTGCATCAGCTGTGACCTTCCTCAGGTTCTCTCACCTCTAAGTTCTCTCTTTCCTCATCTTGGAAACAAAAGCCATCTCAGGTCATTATTTCAGGTCCCTCTTGCTCTGCAACTCTGTGAATCGATTCAAGGGCCAGAGGGATTCCTTCTGTGTGTCTTGGAAGACATCCAGTTCAGGATTACTTATTCTGAAAGGCAGCCGTTCCTTTGTTTGCTGGCCTTGGGGAACCCAGACTGTTTCAGATGTAATAGGAGGGGGGTGACAGGGAGTGCCTAGCAGGGGTGTCCTCTGCCTCCGGCTGCATCACTGGCACCAATTCAGCCTCTTTGGTGGAGGCCATCCCACCCTTGTTGTGTGGTCAGATCTGCCACCTCCAGGGAAGTACACGCAAGACAATAGCTCCTTTTGACAGGGAAAAGCCTTTTGGCTGTGGTAAGCAGGTCCCAAGCTCTGTAATAGAGTTCTGTCAGGGGCTGCTCTAAACCCAGGCTTATTTTCATTAACTCTACCTATACAGGTTTAAATGGAAGGTCGAGTTAGCTGTTTGTTACTGTAACAAACCCTTGAAGTCCTCAATTTGTGAAGGGAGAAGGCTTTCTTTGACTTGTGGCTTCAGAGATCCAGCACACCCATGCCTCCTAGACTCCTGTGGGAGTCAGATACCAATGGCAGAGGGTTGGAGTGAAGTGAAAATGGACAGGGAGTGAGAGAAAGAGAAAAGGGTCCCACAGTCTCCTGGGGCAGGCTCCCAAAGGGCATCCTACTAGACCCACCTCTTCATAGGCTCAACCACTCCCAATTGCGCAAAGGACTGGGACTAAGCCTTGAAGATACAGGTCTTTGTGGGGGCATTCCAGATCTAAACTGTAGTGAGGATACTACCGACCTCACGGTGTGCATGAGAAGAATAAACTAGTTCAGCTGGTCATGGTGATGTGTGCCTGCCTAGAACCCCAGGACCAACGAGGAGGTAAAGGCAGGAAGATTAAGAGTTCAAGACTAGCCTAGGCTGCACAGTGAGTTTGAGGCTAGCCTAAGCTACAGGAGATCCTACTTTAAAAATCAAAGAAGGGAACTAGTTCATATAGAGCATTGAAAGGTATCTGATACAAAGTAATTTCTGATAAATGCCGGTTCTCAAGTACTATTTTGGTCGCATTTTCTATATGTATATATATCTCGATGACAGAAGAACTGAAGGCAGGATCTATTTTAGCTCACAATTTGGGGGTACAGCTAATCATGGTGGGGAAATCATGGCAGCAGGAGCTGGAATTGGCTTGTTACATTGTATCCACAACCAGCAAGCTGATGGATGCCGCCTGTCCGCTCACTTTCTCTTTTACATTTAGTCTTGGTCCCCAGGCGATGAGGTAGTGTAGCCTATATCCAGGGTGAGTCGTTTTTTTTATCCCTTCCTTTCTAGAAACACCCTCAAAGACACACCCAGAGGTGTATTTCCATGGTGGTTCTAAACACTCCCCCTACCCCTATCAAGTTGGTAGAGTAACCATCACAAGCATTTGAAGTGAACACCAACTGTTCCCATCTACCTGACATCTCTCCCTCCCTTCTCCAGACAGGCCTCATTTTTCCTTGATTGTTGCTACTTTGTTTCCAACCCAATTACCCGGTAAAAGAAATCTCAACTCAATCAGTAGCAATACAAGCTATAAGCCTAGATTGGGCAGATCTCCCACTACACTACTCTATTCCCATCAATATTATCCCATATAATGTGCGGTTTCTCCAGGTCACGAGCTTCTCTCCAGCCTCTCCATCGATTCCCCGTAACTTCTTCCTCCTCCCCTCGATTCTCTGGTAGCTTTTCCCCTTTTCTGTCGATCCTTTTCTCCTCCCCCAAACCCTCAGCTCCTAGTCCTTCCTCCTGCCCAATCATTGGCTCAAGCCTTTATTTGAAAAGTTAAGGTGGGGAGAAGGTTCACAAGGCACCTCAACATCTGTAGCCCCTCCCAGGAGTGGAATTAGCATGAAGATACAAGCTCAGGTCTATCTACAACACTTGATCTTAAGGGTCACAGCTTTGAGATGCAGAGTCAGTTCTTGGAAAATAAGTTGTAACCTATTTCCTTCATTTCGAGGTTTCATTTAGTTATCCATCACTCAGACTTGGGCTGGCATAAAATCCCACCACTTGGTTTTTACCAGATAACTATGACATTGGAGCAAATTCATATTGTGTATGTTGTGATGATAATTATACTCTTTCCTCTTAAAATAATAATTCTCTATAAAAACTGATGTAAAATTCTCTAAAATGTCTACAGTGTGCTCTCGCCATCTTTGACTACCCCCAATTGATCCCTTTGATTTACTCTCCTGTAAGGTAAGATTTTATAATGAGCAGGATATTGATCTGTGTGTTCTCTGAAGACATACAAGCCTTATGATCTTTGAGTAATTTCTAATTATAGACTTGTATTTCTGCTACCAGGGGCTGTTACTTAGTGGCAAAGTGTTTGCCTAGCATGAACAAGACTGTAGATGCCATAAAGAGAAAGACAGGGCAGGGCTTGTATGGTTATGATTTTCTTTTCCTTTTTTTTTCCGTTTTGTTTTTTTGTTTGTTTGTTTGTTTGTTTGTTTTTCCAGACAAGTAAGTGTCACTGTGTAACACTGGCTGACCTGGAACTCACTCTGTAGACCAGACTGGTCTCAAACTCAGAGATCCACCTGCCTCTGCCTCCTGAGTGCTGGGATTAAGGGTGTATGCCACCACCACCCGGCTTGGTTATGTTTTTTAAAGTCACATTTGTCTTGATTACAGACCATGCTCTGTTGTCTGCTTAATTATGTCCCTAGTGACAAAAAAAATAGTCTTAGAAATGCTTAGAACTGTTTTCGTTATTTCTTATGAGGCAGCAGTGTCTACGAAAGGACATACAGACTCACGTGCTTTGAATCATCACAATAAGAGGGCTGGGTGCAGGGCCACATGCCTGTAACGCCAGCAGTCAGGAGTGAGAGGCCGGAGGACCAGGAGTTCAAGGCCAGCCTGGGTTATATGAACAAAACAAAACAAATGTTAAATGGACTATAAGCCGCCCTCCCTCTTAAGAACTCTGTCGCGTTCTCTAAGTTCCCTGCTCGATCCACCTCCCAGCCTCGCCTTCCCCAGAAGCCACCATCCTAACTCCTTACATGGATTCTGCATTCCCTTTCCCTTGAGCAATATATTTAGGTTTCAGGGAGTGGGATATATTTGTTTAGTTTCCTCTTTTGATACAGGGGCTCACTGCATAACCCAGATTGGTCACATATCCAGGATCTTCCTGCTTCAACTCACCAGGTACTAAGACTACAGGGGTTCACCACCATGACACGGTCATCCTCAATTTAGTTTGTTGGTCTAACACAAGAAACACATAACCTCAGTTCTGATCACGCTGAGGAGCTGAGTGCTCGCTTGTGAACCCTGCGATCAAGGATTCAATTGGGTGAATTTCCTGAGCCATGCTTCTGTGTGTGTGTGTGTGTGTGTGTGTGTCTGTGTGTGATGCACACACGCCTTCACTCAACACTTCAAATAATTCTTTTCTTTCTTTTTTCTTTTAACAGAAGTGACACCGTCTGTCAAGCACATTCTCGTGTTCTCTCCCACTTACGTTGTTAAAATGGAATTGGTAGAGTTGTAGGGTGTGTGTATAATCAGCTTGACAAGCTGGTGCCAAGTATTCTCCTTTTGTTTTGTTTGAGTGGGATTACAGATGGCTGTGAACCCCTTGAAATGCATGTAGGGAACTGAACCCCGGTCCTCTTCACCACTGAACCATCTCTCCAGACCCTAAAGAATCTCATCATGATCATGAGGAGTTCGGAGGACAGCTTATAGGAGTCTGTTCTGTCTTTCCACTGCGTGACTCCTGAGGACCAAACTCAGGTTGTTGGCTGAGCCATCTCTATATCCCTGATTATCCTTCCGAGTGCATCGTTACTTCTCGTGCTAGGCTCCCTTACTGCAGGGCCGTTGTTACCCATCTTTTTCTCTCCTCCTCATCCCTGCCTCTGTTGTCTACAGTCAACGATTATCACTGTTGGCTTTCCCCAAAGGTTGTAGCTCAGATTTCTTTTTTTTTAAAAAGATTTTATTTCATGTATGTGAGTACATTGTCACTATCCTCAGACACACCAGAAGAGGGCATCAGATCCCATTACAGATGGATGTAGACCTACCATGTGGTCGTTGGGAATTGAACTCAGGACCTCTGGTAGAGCAGTCAGTGCTCTTAACCACTGAGTCATCTCTCTAGCCCTGTAGCTTAAATTTCAATGGTATTGTTTCTTTTTGCTTCTAATTTATATTTTAATTTTTAATTACATATTTGATCTGTATTAAATTCTATTTACGTCTCTTAAATCCAAAATCGCTTTCCCTTTTTGTTTCTGCTGTTTTGCCACCAGTGTGAGTTACTTTTTAAAATGGCTATCACAAAACACCCGACAGAAGCAAGATAAGAGAGGAAGGGCTCATTCCGGGTTCATGGTTCAGGGAATGTGATTTATTGCTGCCGGAGAACAGCGTGGCAGCAGAAGCGGCTGGGTCTATGGCAGAGGGAACTGGAATGTGGCTTGTTATAGCTCTGTAGACTAGAAAGCAGAGAGCCCAGGCAGCAAAGGATGCCCACTGTGGCCCCAGAACCCCATCTCCTGGGGACTCAGGCCTCCAGGTTCCGTGGCCTCCCTAAACACCAGTGCCAGGGGGCACCAAGTATCTAAACGCATGAGCAGATAGGGGACGTCTTGCTTTCAAACTGTAACACCATCCATCCTTGGGTTTTCTGTCTACTTGATGGGCCCACGGTCTCACTGAGCAATACGCTGAGGAGAATGGGAGAGGTGGCCTTCTACTGCCCGAGTCCTGATTGCCTCACATGGGCATGTGCTCTCATCCCCGGCCTTTCTCCTCACACTGGGGTTTCATCTTTGTTGTGCTTTAGTTTTTCATTTTGCTCATGTTTGGGCAACTCCACTCACTCGTACTCGTTCGAAACTCTCTTCCTCTTATTCTCATTTTCGTCCCTCGGTTTCCTGAGAAGGTAAGACCGGGAAGGCTGGAGGGCAAAGCCACGGGGCTCTGTCTGCTGTGACTGGAGCTGTGTCAGGAGCCAGTCCTCCGGTTTGGATAGCACACACAGTTCCTGTAGGGAGGCAGAACCTTCACATTGTTGACCAAATTTAGCTTGTTGCCCTGGAGCCTTCACTTTGGCCAAAGTCAGTCAAGTTATTCACTTCCCCCATTTTACCCTTTTCTTCCACAATGGCTGTTTCTGATTTCTTTTTAGTCACAGTGGGAAATACTAAAAAAACAAAAACCACACGAATAAACAAAGCAAAAATCCTGCATTTAAAGCTGGGGAGAGATCAGAGACAAAAGAGTCTGACTCCGTTAAATTCCAAGCTGCAGAAAATGTTTCTAGGAACGAAGAGAGGCAATGCAGATACACCTCCTGTCCTCGCCGGCTTGATTTCTTCCGTATCCCAGCGTTGTAGTTACTCTTCCACCCAATGTATCTACAAGCAATTGCCCTTTAGAATGGTTTGCAGCTGCCTTTAGCCACAGGCATGGTTTGCTTTGTTTTGTATCCACTCAAGTACACAGCATGAGTCATGGGAGGTTCAAAAACCCAGCAGGACCAAGGTACGTTCATGCCCCAACTAGTGGGGCAAAACGGGGTAGGGCACAGACACGCTCGGGGTGAGCGTCAGACAGAAGGTCTGGGGGAAGCCTGAGAAGCTCTACCTTGGGTGATGACTCAGAGCCTGGAAACAATGACTTCAGACGGTGACCTGGAAATCAATCTAGTCAGCTGTCTGGGTTGGAAGAGAGATCCCCAGAGGAGCCTGGGGAAGCAATCCAGAAGCTCCCATCCTGCCCCTCCTCCAACACACTCGGGCTTGTTTGAGGGCTGGGGTGATGATTTCATTCTGAATCTCTGAGCTCAGTCTCAGGGGCTGCTGTGCTGGCCACAATCTCTGGGTTGAATAATGGGGAAATCAAGCTGACGTGGTATAGCAGACTTCAGTGACTAAGTTGACATGCAGGTCCATTCATTTAATTAGCAGAGATTTCAAAGTGAGGTCCATTGCCAGTTGTCACAAACATACAATTATAATCATTAGCAACACAAATGGCTGCCTATTGTTAAACACTAATTTCACTATAGCTAATCATCTTTTTTTTTTTTAATTATTTGCTTACGATGCGTCTGTGGCACAATCTCACTTACTCTTCCTAACGACCTATGATGACATGAGGCACATGTTATTGTTTTCATTTTATCACTGAGTAAATATGTATGTCCTCAGTGAGATGTGTCATGTGAATCTGTGGGGTCTCCTTATGTATGTCCTCCTGCCTCAGATCCCTTCGTAAGGATGGTGACCTAATCTCCCAGTGGCTATAATCATGGCGGCTAATGCTTTATACCCACCCTACAGTTTCACCGGGACAACTTCATGCTGGAGGTAATTCTCTCTCCTCCCTGCGACCTAGGGTTATTAATGCTCAGAGACTCCACGGTGCTGGGAGTGGTTAGCGGATAAAGCGCTGACTGCACGAAAGCGTGGAGCTGTGTGTGAATCCACAGAGAGAAGTTGGTGCAGCAGTGCACATGTCTGTAATCCCAGTGCTCCCACAGGAGGGTGAGAGGCGGAGACAGAAGAATCCCTGGAAGTTCACTGACCAGCTAGCTTGGCATCTGGCTCCTCCCTGCCTCCAGGTTGGACAGGTAGTAGAATTCACAGTCCGGATAGCCCTTGTTTCTGACTTGTCTCCGGCTGAGATTCCGTCTTCAGGCCCTTCTGTTGTTTTGTCTGCTCCTTCTCGCTTTGTTTCTCTGAAGTCCTTGTTTTTAATTGATGTGCTCGGGTTCTACTTCCTGTGAAGTCTACCCACAGCAGCTGAGGAGTGAACACCAGCTTTAATTCCAGGCCAACTGAGTTCAAACAAGTCTCCATAGCTGTTCATCTCTCTGAGTCTGACTGTTCTCATCAGTTTTAAAACAATGGAGTAATACTACCCAATAATTTTCATCCCTTCTTTTCAATAAACCTGAGTATTCCCCTCTGTTAGGACTCGAGACTCCAAGGGCAAAGGGTCTGTTTCTGGTGCATGGCATTTCTTAGGCTGAGGCTAGAAGGTGGTAAAATCAACTTTAGACCAGTGGTTCTTAAACCTTCCTAATGCTGCAACCCTTTAACACAGTTCCTCACGTGGTGGTGACCCCCAACCGTAAGATTATTTTTGTTACCAGGCAGTGGTGGCGCACGCCTTTAATCCCAGCACTTGGGAGGCAGAGGCAGGAGGATTTCTGAGTTCGAGGCCAGCCTGGTCTACAAAGTGAGTTCAGGACAGCCAGGGCTACACAGAGAAACCCTGTCTCGAAAAAGTCAAAAAAAAAAAAAAAAAAAAGAAAGATTATTTTTGTTGCTACTTCGTAACTGCAATTTTGCTACTGATATGAATTGTAATGTAAATGTCTGTGCTTTCTGACGGTCTTAGATGATCATTTGACCCTCGAGGGAGTCATGACCTGCCGGGGTCATGACCTGCAGGCTGAGATCTGCTGCTTTAGAGAATTGGAGCAGCCCTTGGGTAAGAAAAGAAACAGAAAGAAAGGCACCGTTGGAGTGCATCACACTTAATATGTGGTTACTCTTATGTTGCTGTGATGACATCTGGCAGGAACAACTTAGAAGAGAACAGGCTCATTTTGGCTCATGGTTTCAATTGTGGTAGAGAACCTTTCCATGTCAAGGCAAACCAGGATCAGAAAGCCAGAGGAATCCGGACCAAGTGCAACCTTCAGTGACCCACTTCCACCTGCTAGACCCTACCTCCAAAAGCTTCCAGAAACTCCCTGAATAGTACTGCCAGCAATCCTTTTCAGATTTCTTCCCTCCTTTCCTCCCTCCCTCCCTCTTTTTCTCTCTCCCTCCCTTCCTTCCTTTCCACAGTGCTAGAGACAGAGCCCAGGCATGCTAGATTGGAGCTCTACCACTGAGCTATACCTCAGCCCCAAACTTCTATTTCTGTACAATGAACCTGCTTCATGTCTATCTCCACAGAGACTTGATAGGAGACCCATGGATATGCTGAGTAATGGTGCAAAAATGTCTTTTTGATTAGCTGCCAATAAAAGGGGTTTAAAGGCTATTTGTCTGTGGCAGTTATGGGGAGGGTCTTATTTTATAATTAATTTTGGTTTTGTGTTTGCAGAAGACTTCTCACAATACAGTTTATTTGCAATTCTGTTTGTATTCATTTAAGTAACCGTATGATAAAAATGAGTGTGTTAGCACTCGGACGCCCTTGAGAATACTTTTCCTTTAAAGGTGGGATAACAAGTTGGCGAACCTTGTGTTCTAGTTATGAAACCACTCAGAGATTCGGAATTAAATCTCAGAGAAGTTTAAAAGGCTTTGCTACTTTTTAGAAATACAAATTATACAGCAGCTGCATTGTAGCTGACAGGATTTGAAACCTGGGATACCCAACCTCAAAGGCCAACATCAAGGATATTGGTCTCTTGTAACATCTTAACTTGCCTTGAGAGTAATTCAACCACAGTAGGAACTTAATTCCTGTATGAATGAACAGATGAAAGGATAGATGGATGGGTATGTGTTGGGTAGGTGGACAGATAGGAGGGCAGGTAGGTGAATGAGTGGTGGTGGGATCATTTTGGTACCACTAGCATCTGTTTATTGAATTACAGCATTCTGCTGACATTTTATCCCTGTTAGAGGAATTTGGCTCTGTGTGTATGAAAGAGGGCACTCCTTTTTTAAACAAAAGAATCAAACTTCTCTCTGCTAACAGTGAAGGATCCACAGTTCGTAGACATTTATGGGTAACGGCTTTAGCAAGCATCTTTTTTAATACCCTCTTATGGTGAGCGCTCAGATGATTACTTAATGATTATTCCATTTTTTAAAAACAGGCCGAACTCCATTTCCCTTCTTACTTATTAATTTATTTATGTACATACGTTTTGCTGTGCTGAGAATGGAACCCACATCCTCGGGCACTCTAGGCAAACTCTTTGTTCACCACTGGCGTGCACCCTGGGTCCAATAAATCACTGTAGTCCAGCTTATTCAAACCTTTTCATCCTTCAGTCTCAAGGCCTGTAAAATGGAGATGAAAATATTGTCTACTTCTTGGATTGGCATTATAATTAAATGCTCAATACATGTCCATGACATAGAAGCGCTGAGAATAGCATCTGGCACTTCATGTGCACTTTGATAACTATCAATGTGACTGTTACTACTTAATGGCAAAGACTTGGAATTAATAATTGAGTTGCAAATCAATTCCTTAATTTTTTCTTATCTTAGCTTCACTATGGAATGTTAGCTTAGATGGCACTCTGCTTGGAACTAGCTCTCTTTTTCTTCCTCCCTCGTCTCTTCCCTTCTTTCTGGGGCATGGTCTCCTGTAGACCAGGTTGTCCTCGAGTTTGCAGCCAAGGTTGATCTTAACTCTTTATCTTCTTGCGTCTGCTCTTCAAGTGAGAACTACAGTTTTCTGATTTTGCCTAAACCAGGAAGGCTCTACTCTGGGTTCTTCTGCAGCATCCACAGGATGGGACCATGCAGCGGGGTCCCTGGAGAGATGGCGTGCCAGTCTTCCTCCCCTCTTACCATCTGTCATGCCTTGAATGGTCCATTCACGTCATGCCACTTATCGGTCTGCTTCCTTTGGAAGAGCTGTTTATTTCTGACATCAGCATGTGGGCATCCAGGCTTCCTTCGGATTGGTTGTCATGTCACCCTGGGGTGAGAGGATTTGGATGGAAAGTTTCAAGCAGTGCCTCTGCACCACCCCCACCACCATCCCCCAGGAGGGAATGCTGTTCTGAAGCTGCACCTTCCAGATGCTTTCCCCAGGGTTCCTGTAATAGTTAACAAAGCTGGGCTCTGAACCAGGAGAGGAAGAACACCAGCATCAGGCTTCATCTGCTGAGTTCTTCCCAGGCAGGAGCACGAGAACTTTCAGCAGGGTGAAGGCCATTCTGGGAGAAGCTCCTCCTTCCACTTTAGACCCCTCCTCCCTACGCTCCCATACGTTTTAGCTTAGCACACTCTAGTGCACAAAACAGATACAGTTAAGGCTTATTTATGTTACATTTCTTTTCCTTTTGAGAGAGGTCTGATATTCCAGACTAGTCTTCCACTCATAATCCTGCCTCTTCCTCCCAAGTTCTGGAGGTCTAGGACTGTACCATTAAGCCAGGCACAAAACAGATACCTTTAATGACAACCCAAGATCTTCTCTTCTGCTGGGAGGACAGGAGATCACGATAAAGGGAGGTTCGAGTAGGTGATAAGAAGTAAAGCAAGTAATCTCAGCACTAGAAAAACAAAGATGGGTTTCTTTGAGTTGAGGAAGAGGAAGAAGAGGAAGAGGAAGAAGAAGAGAAGGAGTAGAAAATCTATATAGAAGTCAGAACCAGTTGGCTTTGGTTGTGGTGTTTATTATAGCAACAAAAGGCAGATGGATTTCTGTGAGTTCTGGGCCAGCTTGGGGTACATAGTGAGTGAGATCCCTGTAGAAGGAGGAGGAGCAGGAAGAAAAGAAAGAGGATGAGAAGGAGGGGAGAAGGAGGGAAGAAGAGGATGGGAAAGGAAGAAGAGGGAGAGAAAGAAGAGGGGGAAAAGAGGAGGAGAGAAAAAGAGGAGGAAGAGGAAGAAGAGGAAGAGGAGGAGGAAGAGGAGGAGTAGAAACTCTATATAGAAGTCAGAACCAGTTGGCTTTGGTTGTGGTGCTTATCATAGCAACAAAAGCAACCTAGAACACATAGCTATCTATAAACTTCCCAACACGCCTAAGAATGTCATTCTATGTTTTCTTCCCTGCATTCTGAGGCCCACTCATCCTATACTCCAGCCCCACCAAGTCCCTGCCTCTCTGTGTAAATACCCTTGTACACAATGTGCCCTTGCTATTGGACGTCTTCTGTTGCCCACCAAATGCCTATTCATCCTTTAAGGTCCAGAAGAATCCTAGCCTGATGTGTCTTCACCCCTTCTCTTAGCCCAAGGTCTGCCCAGATCAGTGATTCCCTAGTACTTAGACAGCTATGAGGTCACACACCACGCTAAATGGTCATTAGTTTTTAGCTCAGCTCCCTTCTGAATGTGTGAGTTCTCTGAAGACAAATACCACCCTTCTTCATTGTCTTCCCTTTTCCTTTTTTGCTGCCTGGAAAACCCAAAAACAGTTTGATGAATAAGTGAGTGGTACTAATAATGCCCAGAGCTAAAAACAAGATGTTCATAAGTTGGGCATAGGCTATGTTGGTGGAAGCGGCTGTGAGCACCTGAAGCATTGCCTGAGGACAGTTTGCAAGCAATAGAGATATAATCTCTGCCTTCACCCCACTGTGAGGGGAAGGAGAAACGGAGGCAGGAGGAACTTCCTCTTCCTGCCAGAGATAGCCTCTGTATTGTGTTAGAATGTTGCAAGGTGACATATTTCAAACCTCTGCCCTTAAAGACTCAGGATGGAAACAACCTTCATTTCCCATTCCAAAAATCTTAAGGACATGAGCATGTAGCACCCACCCCTACCCCCAACACTTGGGAGGTAGATGCAGGAGAATGGGGAGTTGAAGATTTGCAGCCATCCTGGACCACATGAATACCCGCCTCCAACAACAACAAAAGCAACCAGAAATGATAGATCCTGCTTTCTTTTCCTCTTCCTGGACTTCCTGGTGAAGCCCCTTAAAAAACCAGACCCGCTGTATCAAAACCCCGAGGGAAATGCTCCACAGAAACTTCATGGGAATCACACACTCGTGGTCTTGTTCTCACCATTTATTGTTGTCCTCCAGGGTCCCCAGATGCCACACAAGTACAGCTATGCAGAGAAAGGTGCTAAGGCTTTGTCTCACAGCACCATCATTTAAGATTTCTGTCAATGACAGGGTGTCTTGGTCAGGGTTTCTATTGCTGTGATGAAACACCACTACCAAAAACAAGCTGGGGAGGAAAGGGTGTATTTGACTTTCACTTCCTCATCACTGTTCATCATCGAAGGAAGTCAGGACAGGAGCTCACACAGAGCAGGAACCTGGAGGCAGGAGCTGAGGCAGAGGTCATGGAGGGGAGCTGCTTACTGGCTTGCTCCTCATGGCTTGCTCCTGCTGCCCTGGCTGGCCAACAAGGCCCGGAGACCCGCCTGTTGCTGCCTTCCCAGTGCTGGGATTATAAATGAGAACCATGGTTTCATTTCTGGTTTGTTTGGGTTTTTTTTTAAATGTAAGTTCTGAGAATCAAACTCACCCCCTCCCCCTCATGCCTATGAAGTGAGCAATTTATGGACTGAGTTATCTTCCTAGGCCTAAAGTGTTTCATGTAGCTTTTGCTACCGTGCTTTAAGCTCTAGGTGGACCTTGCTACCAGCCCCGTACAGGTTCCCTCACATCTGCAGATGAAACACACACACACACACACACACACACACTTAATTTTCAACCTGCCTCATGGCTCAATTGCTGGGTGCTTCTAATCTTGCGCGGCTAGTGTGCCCTTCCCAATACTCTTAGCTCAGCACCCTAAATCTGCCCTCAACTTTAGTTGCTCAGTTACCTTCTCCTTGTTTTGCAGCCCCAAACTGCCCTCAGCTTCAGTTGCGTTTCTAATCTCCCACCTGTGGCTGGTCACCTTTTCTCCCTCCAAAGCAGGGCCAAAATCCTCCTCTATCCCACGTGTCTGCTACCTTGCTAGTGGGGACCAGAAGTCCTGATTATTTTGCCCAGCTCATTGGCGGTTAGCATCTTTATTGATGGATCAAGAACCAATTGGGGAACAGGACCTTAGCATCAGCACCACCCCTACACTAAAGTATAGTCCTGACAGGACCTTTCAGCAGGGGTATTTAAATGTGTAAGTTCACTGAGATTTACAAAGTGGGACCTCAATCTTTTCCATTCATCTCTTCTAGTCCAGCTGTTTCTAGACAGTGAAGAGGTGATATATTTATTATCCCACCCTCAAAGAATGGTTGTCCCCAGGTTTTGGATCTCTGTGCTTGACTTGCAACAAGTCAACCCATCTATGTAATCTGTTGCTCAGACATTTGAGAAAGGAGGTTGGAAATGAGATAGCTGTATCAACATCCACATGAAAATGGAGCATTCCTATAATTACCTTGGGTTTCACTGAACAAATATTTCCAATCAGCTCGAGCTTCGCTTTCCGGCACCACAGATCCCCCTTCCCAGGTGATTGTACCTGGTATCAAGTCCACAGCCAAAATAAGCATCACACTTGGCTATTGGCTGGCTTTTCCTGGGGCACAGTGAAGCCTTTAGGAGGAGGGGCCCAGTCTGAAGAAGGTAGGACCCTGCTCCCTAGTCCTTTCCTCCCTGGCTACCCTGGATGAACAGCCTCTCTCACATCCATGTTACCTGTCACGATGAACTACACCACATCAGGCTCCAGAGCCACAGGGCCAAGAGATCGTGGACAGAAACTCTGAACCATAACAAACTGTTGTTTTTATAAGTTGACTAATTCAGGTATTTAGTCACAATGAAGAAAAGCTGACTAATACCACCATAAAATACCCATGGAAGGAGGAGCACACAGGAAACCCTTTAGTAGGCAAGGCAGACATTGTGCCTTCGGCAAGTACCTAAGTACCTTCTCTACCCTAGGCAGTGCAGATGCAGATGCCAAGAGGTATCAAAACAGAGAAGAAAAAGAGAGTTGCAGAACGTCAGGGGTTGCCTTTAGCAAGCATTGGGCACGTGGATGAATAAAGAATGAGCAATTATGATGGAGGGTGTGCTCGGAAAGGCATCTCACCAGGAATGGGGGCAGGGCAGGGTGAGAGCCTCATATCAACCTGGAAGCATAACGTTTGCTGTTTGCATATGCTCGCTCTCCCAAATTCTGCCACCTGTCACAATTGCAAAAGGCAGCAAACCTGTGTGTGCATAAGCATGTGTGTTTATATAAATGTTTTTCCGATAGTGTGTGTGTGTGTGTGTGTGTGTGTGTGTGTGCATATGTGCATGTGTGTGTGTGTGTGTGTGTGCATGTTCACATAGAGCCCAAAGTGAACCCTTGGGTTTGGTGGAACAGAGATGTTCTCAGTCAGCTCCCAAGAACAGACACAGGGCTATGTGAGGCCTCACAGGTCCGGTATCTGGGATTCCACCAGCTCATGGGAGTGACTTTCTGTCTTTCTCTCTCCATGGTTTGCACCAGGCCATTTCTTTCCACTCAGCACACCGGTTCCACGTTCTCCTGTCTCTCCACATTGTCTTTGTTCACTCTTGGCCTCTCCCCTAGAGCTCTCACTCAGGCCTCATGGGTCCCAAGTGTTCCTCACTGGGTCTCTGTGGCAAGGATTCTGAAGTTCCATTAGAAGAATCCAACTGTATGTCTCATGTTTTCATGCCAAGGTGCCAGCCAGCCTGGGGATGGCATTCTTGACCCACACTTCACACGCAACAGTGGATCACCCAAAGGAATGCTTTCTTGCCATCCCCAGATCAAGGGGGAACATGAGCCAAATAAGGACAGGGGACAGGACTGAGAGACAGGGTAAAAAGCGAAGCCGCTCTGTTGCTTCTGGCCCAGGCCTGGGAGTCCATGGGGTGACCTCCCTTAGGGACAAAGCTTGGCCTCAGTCATGCCTTGGGCCCATGAGGTTTCAGAAAGCAAGGCCTGTGGAGCAAGGGAAAGGCAGATCAGACCTTTGCCCCAGCCATGCGTGATTGTGGGACATTCTTCCTGCTCTCTGCCGCTGGCGAGTCACCTCTTTCCCTGGTGTGCTGCTGGTTTCTTGGTTCTTCTGCATAGCCACTGACGGTCTGATTAGGTGGTGTTGTAGAGGTAATCAAACTAGGACAAAGATAGCGGCATCAACTGTTATATATAGTGTCGGAGATAACAGACTTACATATGAAGTGAAATACTCACATGGTGTTAGTCCATGAAACACACTGAAAATATCAACAAACGACTTGACATTCGTGATGGCTAATCTCAGTCGTCAACTTGGCACACTGAGAAGAAAAAAAAATGTCCTCTATCAGACTGGCCCGTGAGCATGTATGTGAGGCATTTTCTTGATTGCTGATGGAAGTAGGAGGGCCCAGCCCACTATGGGCGGTACCATCCCTAGACAGGTGGGTGTGAAAAATAATAATTTTGTTTTCCCTTTTTAGCCCACGCTCCCGGAATGATGAATCTGAGACTAATTATTTAAATGCCAAGGCCATAAGCTTTGACTCATTCCCCAACCAGCTCATAGCTTATTAAACCCATTCAGACTAGTCAGTGTCTCCCACATGATTAGTTACCACTCCTTAACATCATGCCTCCAAGTTTCATGTTTGTACATTTAAAGATTTTTTTTCCGTTCTATTATATGTGTATGGGTGTGTTGCCTGCATGTGTGTGTGTGTTCACACATATGTGCAGTGCCTGTGGAGGCCAAAGGGGGTTTAGATTCCATAGGACTGGAGTTACAGATGGTTGTGAACCACCATGTGGATGCTGGTACTTGAACCCAGGTCCTCTGGAAGAGCAGCCAGTGCTCCTAACCACTGACCCATCTCTCCAGTCCTGAGTTTTAAAGTAACTCTTGACAGCAGGTAATGTTAGTTTTTCTATTTCCTTCTTTGTCAAAGCTGTTTTGTTTCTTCTAAATTCTTGTGACACTTCTAAATTCTATGATGCTTATGAAATAAAAACAAAATAAAACAAAAAACCCAAAAAACTACTGGGATACTGTGCTTACATTGCATCTGTTAGTGCATTTGAAAAGAATTAGCATCAAGAATATCAACTTGAGAGATGGCTCAGTGGTTAAGAGCACCGACTGCTCTTCCAAAGGTCCTGAGTTCAATTCCCAGCAACCACATGGTGGCTTATGATGATCTGTAATGGGGTCAGGTGCCCTCTTCTGGTATGTCTGAATACAGTGACAGTGTATTCACATACATAAAATAAACAAATCTTAAAAGCAGAAATAGAGAATTTTGAGTTATCTAATCTATGAACATGGTATATCGCTCCATTTTTTCAGGTCTTGTTTTTTTTCTCAGCACTGTTCTGTGTTTTGTTTCCCCAGATCTTATACATGTTTCTTCACGTTTACCCTTAAATATTTGACAGTTGTTGGCATTATTACAAAGGTACTATTATTTTAAAGTAGGTGTGGCGGTTTGAATATGCTTGGCCCAGGCAGTGGCGCTAATAGGTGTGGCCTTGTTGGAGTAGGTGTGTCACTGTGGGCATGGACTTTGAGACCTTCATTCTAGCCACTTGGAAGCCAGCCTTCTCCTAGCAGCCTTCAGATGAAGACGTAGAACTCTCAGCTCCACCTGCACCATGCCTGCCTGGATGCTGCCATGCTCCCACCTCGAGGATAATGGACTGACCCTCTGAACTTGTAAGCCAGCCCCAATTAAATGTTGTCCTTACAAGAGTTGCCTTGCTCATGGTGTCTGTTCACAGCAATGAAAACCCTAACTAAGACACTGGGTATGGTGCATTCTAATCCACTAGGACGGGACCCCTAGAGAGAAGAAGAGGAAATCACAACATCAGCGTGCACAGAGAAAGATCATGTGCAGATCCAGGAAAGAGAAAGTCGTCTGTAAACCTAGGAGAGAGGCTTCAGAAGAAACTAGCCCTGCTGTTACATCAATCTCACGCTTCCACCCGTAAGAACGATGCGAAAATAAACCTCTGTTGCTTCAACTAACTGGGCTGTGGCTCTTTCTCAGTAACAATAGAAATATAACACATTTTCTAAATTTACTTATATTTTTGGTAGTTTTTTATAAATTCCACTAGAATTTTTTTCTGCCAACATGCATATTGTGTTAAAAAAATAGTTTTACTTCTTTCACCCTAAATGTCTTTTATTTCTTTTTCTTGTGTGACAACACTGACTAGGACATCAAGGATGTCACATAGTTCAAACTGGCTTTGCATTTGCAGTGTATTTGAAATGGGAATGTTGGGATTATAGGCACATGCTGCCATGTTCAGTTGTTTTCTTTCTTTCTTTCTTTCTTTTTCTTGGTTTTTCGAGACAGGGTTTCTCTGTGTAGCCCTGGCTATCCTGGAACTCACTCTGTAGACCAGGCTGGCCTCGAACTCAGAAATCCACCTGCCTCTGCCTCCCAAGTGCTGGGATTAAAGGCGTGAGCCACCACTGTCCGGCTCATTCAGCTGTTCAAGTACAACATTGAACAAGAGTGGTAAGCAGAAACACCTAACCCCTTACTGTAGAGCACATCTGCCCAGTCCTCCATTGTTAAAGGATGATGTTAGTTGAAGATTTTACACCACCACTCTTTTTCCATATTAATTTCGTAGCATTGATCAGTAAAATCCCATCCCAAAAGCAAGCAAATGGGGGCCTCAGAAAAGTTAGGGAGTAACTAGTTGTAAATAACTGGTGTAAGGAGTAGTATCAAGTACAGAGCCTGTGAGTGGTCCACATTAGCACTGATCACGCTTTACCAACTGTGGTATCAGGGTACACATGTTGCTCAAATGTCTTATCTTTTTGGATTTTAATTTCTAGTGTAAATACAGCCTGTAACAATGCCTACCTGACAGTGTTGTTAGAAGGTTGACAATATGCAAATTGTGTTTTTTCTCTTGTGTGTGTGTGTGTGTGTGTGTGTGTGTGTTAGAGGTAGGGAGGGGTTGCTGAGACAGGATCTCAGGGAGCCCAAGATGGGTTCTAACTCTCGATGTAGCTAATAGTGACTTTGAACTTCTCATCCTCCTGCCCCCACCACTACAGTGCTGGGCTTACATGTCACTAGGCCAACAAGCCTGGTTTATGTGGTGCCGAGAATCAATCTCAAGGCACGGTGCATGCTAGGAAGGCCTTCTGTCACCCATACTATGTCCTTAGATTCAAAATGTGCCTAAACCAGTGTCTGGAAATAGCAAACACTACATTGAAATGTTACATTTGCTTTAGAATTGTGGGAGCCAGCTAGATTCTATGGTAGGATGTAAAAGCCTGCCACGCCACTGACTTCCAATTTGAGAACTTTGACCTAGCTGAACCCTCTCAGTGTCATGGCTGGGACTATCATCTAGTCCCCCTTGCATCCAAGCCGGAAGTTCCATCTACACGTCCTATCTGACAGCAGTTGGTTGGCCAAGGATTCCTCAGAGGCCAAGGGCACACTCCTTTTCATGCCTGCTTTTGAGGTTCTTCAGTTACTTCTACTGAGACATTTGTCACAGTCCCTGGCCATCTCCTAGGGCAATCGCCTCTCAGATTAGATCTCAGAGCTTGAGTCTTCTGGGTTGGATAACTTCTCTTCTTGCCACTAGGGACCAAAGGAGGGAGTCTAGATAGATATGGCTTCTTTGTCTCAGGATGATAACACGAGAACACGTTCAAGCCTTTGAGGGCATGTTTTAAAAACAGAAAACAAAACAAAACAAATCAAAAAACCCAGAAAGGACTTGTCTGGTTCCAGGAATTCTTGGCTGGAAGGGCTCTTGGTTTCAAATTTGCTTGAGTCTTTTTCCTGACCACGCAGCAGGTTGCTTTGCTCACTTCAACGGTGTTGTTACATAAACAAGTAAGCCTGTCTGCTTGGGACAGGCGGTCAGTTTTCCATCTGAGTTTGACTAATCAGGATATATGGGCGGATTCAAGTTTGAGAGTCTTAAATCTCCTAAGCCTCACAGCTGTGTTCCCTGTTTCCATTAAACGCTAGAGTTTAAGATGTAGGGAATTATGCAAAACATATTTGAAGGGCCGGGTGGGGCTTAGGTGTGTATGTATGGGGGCAGGGAGTGTCTCTCCCCAGGGTTGCATGGTGCCTCCCCCCCATTTATTTGAAGGTGGAGTAGAACCCTTGAAAATGCAGGAGAGTAAATTCACAGGAGACTGAGCAAGTGGTTTAAGACATTGATGGGGCCTCGGCCCCAGGGCTATGCTTTTTCTTAAAATAACTTTGAGAATTGAGTGCAAAAATATTCGAACGGCACGGTCTCTGTGTGCATTTATAGACACAGGCTTAACGAAAAGCTCCTTCACACCTAGCAGTTAACCCTACAAGCCACTCGGCAGCTCACAGACCAACCAGTCTTCCAAAATTCTACCCTGATGCATCCAAAATCTGCAACTGTGCAAGGAAATGCCCTGCAATATATGCAATATATCCTGTAAAATTTGCCTATGGTAGTGCACGAGTACACGCGCTGTTTATGCAGAATATTACCCTTCTTTCAATGCTAAAAAAAATTCCCTCACTAGCAGCTTTGTTTAGCACAAATACTCCAAACTTTATTAAAAAACAGTTTTCAAAAGTAGCTTCATAAAACTAGACACCAGCAAACCTTGGTCGAGGGGTGGAAAATAAATCGTATATCTTTAACCCGCAGAAGTTAAAGACTTTTTTTTTTTGTTAGCTAACAATGGAAACTTTTTTTTAAGTGTTTCCCTCCCTCGGTTTGCCAAGCAATAGAAAAAAAAAAAAAGAAGAAGAAGAAAAGAAAAACTTGTTCCGCTGAGTTCAACCCCAGACAGGCTCACAACTTCCTTCCTGCTTTCCTCCCCCAAGCCCCCGCCTTTCTGCCTCCTCCCTCAACCCCCAACTTTTTTTTTTTTTTTAAATCTTACATTGAACAAACAGTGAAGTAGCCGGGAGCAGACGCTGACAGCGGTAGTGTCTCCAACCAAGCACGGAGCAACAGCGCTGGGTCGGCCTGGCGGTGTCCCCTCCGGGATCGCCTAGTCTCTGCGCCAGTACATTCAGCCTCGTAGCACCCCACTTTTTTCGTCTTCCATAAGTTGTTGCAAAAACCCTTTGGGAGGCTTTTCTTTTCTTTTTTTCTTTTTTCTTTTTCTTTAAGCCACCTGGTCTGTACGAGCCCGGAGTCCCGGGGCATGTCGCCTGCACGGGACCTGGGAGTCTGAGCAATTGCAGGTAAGCGTGGCGGCTCCTTCCTGGCCCTTGTCTCTGAACCCTCTTTCCGCTTCATCTGTGCTGGGGTTCCTCTGGGTGTTCCGGGGTCCGAGCACAGTACGGAGGGGAGGGCTAGAACAACGGAGAAGGAAGGCTGAGTTGGGACGGTAGCGTGGCGTGGCCTTGGGGGCAAGGGAAGGCGATTCGACTTTCCCACCGCCTTCCGGGCCGCCGCGCCGCACCACCTCCCCGGCGCGCTGCGGGCGTCTGGGGCTTGGCTTGCCGGGCGGCTCCGCTGGCGCCAGGCGAGGCTGCCCGGGATGCGCGAGGCCCTGCCCTCGGCCGGCCGTGCAGCTCCCGGGTTTAGCATGCCGGACTCGGGAGGGCTGCAGATTCTCAGGCCTGCACAGTTAGAAGGCCTCCGGGCTGCAGCGGTGCAAACAAGCCCAGAGTTCCTCCGAGGGGTGTGGGCTCTGGAGGCTACAGAGGCAACCAGGTCCTCGGTAACAGGATGCGCGCAGGGCTGAGTAGCTGCGGACATGCACCCCCCCACCCCCAACACACACACACACGCACACGCACACGCACACGCACACGCACACACACACACACACACACACACTCGCTGCAGGGTCTAAGGGGGCAGTAGGGAACCTCCAGGATTGATTCCAGTGCTGGATACTGCAGAGTTTGATCCCTGGCGCGCACGCGTGCCCACATTCACAAAACACACTTGTTTGGAGACAGACAGACATCAAGAAGGCTAGCGCTGAAAAGTGCCTGGCTGCCCCCCCACCCCCCCTCGCGCTCTCCCAGGCCTTTCATAGGCCGAGAGACACAGCCCAGGATCAGAAAGAAAACGGCAGTCACACAAGTCCCCTTCCAGGTCTCGGCTCCAGCAGCGGTTTGGGGAAGGCAGGTCCGGGTCAGGTTCCCTGTGACTCGGTCTATGATGTCCTGAGAGAGGGTGGAGCAGGGTTGCCTGTCATCCTCGACAGCCGGTGTTTGCTCTGGCCAAGGGAACCTGGCCAGCCCCGCGGAGGGAACGAGCGAGTTGCACCTCCTCCCTCGGCCATCCGCGTGGCTCCCGAGACTAATTTCAGAATTTGGGATTCTAAGTGTTCTTGGAGCGTATCACAAGCTGGGGGAGGTGAACCACGGCCGGAAAAGACGAGCAGAGGCCATCGAGGCGGCCTCGGCATGCCTCCTCACTGAGCATCACAACCCCGGTAGGCTAGACATCCTGGGGCACCCGGTCCCCAGCAGATTGGGGTCCCGGGGCTCCCTCTGCTCTCTGCGGGTGGGCTCTCGCCACCCTCCCTTGACTCCTTCGGGAATTCTGACTTTTCTCCTTGTGTCTCCACAGCCGCGAAATCGTTTATGGAGCTTGGGGCGGGGGCCGAGCCCGCGATCTTGCCCCGTGCCCGCCGCCTAGGCCATGCTGCTCCATCGGCGCGCGGAGCTGCGGCCGCCGGGCCTCCGGGACTAAACCGGGAGCCGCGGGAGGAGGAGGCGCCGGCGGTGGAGCGGGACGGAGAGCCGCGGCGGCCGGCGGACCCAGTACTATGGCTGTGTACTGCTATGCCCTCAATAGCCTGGTGATCATGAACAGCACCAACGAGCTCAAGAGTGGCAGCCCCCGGCCCAGTGGCAGCGAGACGCCTCAGCCCTCCGGGAGGGCCGCGCTGAGCCCCGGCAGCGTCTTCAGCCCTGGGAGAGGCGCCTCCTTTCTCTTCCCCCCAGCAGAGTCGCTGTCGCTGGAGGAGCCCGGGAGTCCTGGGGGTTGGCGCAGCGGCCGGCGCAGGCTGAATAGTAGCAGCGGCAGCGGAGGTGGCAGCAGCAGCAGTAACAGCAGCAGCAGCAGCTGCAGCAGTGGCGTGGCCAGTCCCAGTTGGGCTGGTCGCCTGCGAGGGGACGCGCAGCAGGTGGTGGCGGCCCGCATCCTCTCCCCACCTGGGCCAGAGGAGGCCCAGAGGAAGCTGCGGATTCTGCAGCGCGAGTTGCAAAATGTGCAGGTGAACCAGAAAGTGGGCATGTTCGAGGCGCAAATCCAGGCACAGAGCTCTGCCGTTCAAGCGCCCCGAAGCCCGCGTTTGGGTAGGGCTCGTTCGCCCTCCCCGTGTCCCTTCCGAAGCAGCAGCCAGCCCCCCGGAAGGGTCTTGGCTCCGTGCTCCCCAAGTGGGGAACGGAGAACAAAGTCCTGGGGAGAACAATGTACAGAGACCCCGGATGCCAACTCCGGGAGAAGCAGACTCAGCACACACCCCTCGAAGGACAAGGAGGGAGTGGCCCCTCTTTTAGGCCCAGCCAGCCCGACCAGGTTAGGGACTCTGAGTCCATCGACTTCAGTGAGAATGGAAAGAGGTACCCCGGCCAGTCCTCGCTGTGGTTCACCCACAGTCATGGAAATTGACAAGAGGGTTGCTCCCTCACTGGAGCGCTTTGGAACTAGCTTAACGTTGGCTACTAAAGTGGCAGCCTCAGCAGCATCCGCTGGACCACACCCTGGACATGATTCTGCCCTCATGGAGACAGCCTGTGAGCTCGGGGGCATGCGCCCCTGGGAGGCCCAGATGGAGAGACAGGGGCAGTTTCTGGACAGGGAGACTGGCTCAGCCCAAGAGCCTGTCTGGACCCACATTAGAGAACCCCCTGGAAGGGTGGGCAGAGGAATTCATTCTGTTGGTGGGCAGGGCTCCTGGACACCTGAAGTCATCAAACGGCCGGAAGAGAGGACTGTGCCTGTCCAAAGCTCAGAGCCCTCGGAGGACCCGGGATGGTCTAGACTGCCTGGAGACCTGCGTTCCCTAGGACCCGAGAAGGGAGGAAGTAGGGTCCCAGGGATCCGAGAACCCCAACAGACCCTGGACAGTGTGAAAGAAGGGTCTCCAGCACTGGGCTTGCTTGGAGGCAGCCAGACAGCACAGCCAGGGAGCAGGGATGTGGAGTCAGGAATTCATTGTGGCAGAATGCTGGGACCTTTACCACCTGGGGAAGTAGCAACAAATCTGAAAGAACCCCAGTGCCTCCCGGGGGACAGGATGGGAATGGAGCCTGAGAGTTCCATAGTTTGGCCCAGCGCCCTGAAGGAAGCTCCCCTGATCTGGACGTGTGACACAGGGGCACAGTTGAAGGGGACTTGGGGAAGCCAGCTGCGAGATGGAGATGCTTACCCTAGCTGCCAGGAGATGCCCCCAGACCAGAAGGACAAGGCCTCCTTAAAAGAGGCCTGCAGCCCCAGCAACATCCCGGCCATCCCTGCAGTCATCATTACAGATATGGGTGCTCAGGAGGATGGAGGGTTAGAGGAGATCCAAGGAAGCCCTCGGGGTCCCCTGCCTCTGAGGAAGCTGTCGTCCTCCTCAGCCTCCTCCACCGGCTTCTCCTCTTCCTATGAGGACTCAGAGGAGGACATCTCCAGTGACCCTGAGCGCACTCTGGACCCCAACTCAGCCTTCTTACATACCCTGGACCAGCAGAAGCCCAGAGTGGTGAGTGTTGCCAAGCAGTTTTTACAACTCACGCTTTCAGCAGACCTTGGATGCTCCGTGCATTCTCCTGGCTTTCTTACTTCTTGCTGAGCGAGTGGTAAAGACCATGAGCAGGGCTCTGGTAAAGTCACAATATTTCTCTACAGGCGGGTTTGTTGTGGGCACAGTCTACCAAGCACTCTGTCGACTGGGCAGTGAGTTCAAGTCGTTCTTACTGTCCAGGTCTTTAAAAACGGGTTTAAAGGAACATAAGATTTGTGTATGTCAACCATAATAAGCCTTCCCAATTTCCAAAGTTGGTGAGCAGAGATGCTCTCCATGTTGCTTTTACTAGATGGAGTGAAACACTTCATTTCAGGCTGACAAGGATATCTATTGCCTTAACTCAGCCTCTACTCCTAGGCAGAAATGTGAGAGATCTGATTCTGTGACAGACCTCCGACCTCTGTAGTGTGGTTGCGCAGTTGATCTATGGTTTGAGCAACTATTGAGATTCACACGTAAGTTAGGCAGGAGTTGGTAGTATCAGTGTCAATCAACGTAACGAATTTGCAGTGTGACGTAGGTACTAGATAAATGGAAAAGTATCTTTTGAGCCAAGTAGATACTTTCTTTTGTAGCTTCATTTGAGTTGAATTGTCTGAGTTAGGTACATGATGTCTCCCTAGGAGTATAAGTTGGGACAGGTCCATTTCTGGTACATTTTTACATGTATGCTTGAGTTCATTACACTAACTCTTGGTCTGTCTGAGGCAGTGACAGATGTTCATCCCTACTATGTGGTTAATTTCATTTTTGGACTGCGGTCAGCCTCTTTTAGAAGGTAATTGTTGAAGCTAGCTCTTCTAAAATGGGATGGCCTTTCTCTTGCCTCTCCGTGGAGGATTGGGAATTTCCTTTCCTGGCATGCAAGAGGTTATAGGACTTCCTTGTGGGGGAAAGCTGTATGGTATTTTAGTGGGTAGCTTTCTGGTTTCATCTTGAATGTGAGATTTCACCCAGTTGTACCCCAATAACTTTCTCCATCCCTACTGGGTGCTTTACAGATCCACTCGACACAGTTTACTAAGAAATTCTGGACTCTAAAACACAATCCTTTCCAGCTTCCACTGGAAGAAAGCACTGTCTAGTTTTGAAGATCAGCAGTTTCTTTCTCTGCTGGTAATCTAGAGAGACAAATGTGTTTGCAAACAGCAGTCCTAATCAGCCTGTCATTTGGGAGTCAGGACAGGGCTCCAGGTATCTTGCACCTGCTGCCAGGCACCAGCATATCACCTTTAGTCTGCCTGCAGGGGACAGCGGTCACAGGGCAGGTGGGAAATGCATATGTTGGAAGGTAAGGCTCAATTTCTCTGTCCTCTGCTCAGCAGTTACTAGTAGGTAAGAGAGGGTCTTCTCTCTGTTTGTTTTTGAAATCCCCTAAGCGCGGCTGGCACACACAAATGACTCTGAGTTGTTAACGCATTTCCACTTGCCCTTTCTGTGGTAGCTAAGCACCCCTTGCCCACTGCTCGACAAAACAGTCCATAGAGGCATGTTTGAAAACAAAATCTTGTTTGGGGGTGAGTTAAAGGGGAGATAAATAATAACAGGTAACAGGTAAACCGTTTTTTTTTTTTCTTCTTCATTTGTCAGATTAAAACCAGATAAGTAACCAGGGAGGAACTGGTAAGGGAGGCTCGGAGGTGAGACGCTTCCACTCTACCTCCTGCCTTTGAAAACGTTCTTTTAGACACCCACAAGTGGGGTTAGGGAGAAAGACATCACCTGCACGCTTTGCTCTCTGAAGCATGTGAAGGAGGGAGGGAGGGAGGGAGGGAGGGAGAGAGAGAGAGAGAGAGAGAGAGAGAGAGAGAGAGAGAGAGAGAGAGAGAGAGAGAGAGAGAGAGAGAAAAATGATGCGTGTCCCCGTGCGCATGCGCATTGGGGTCAGATGAGTGTGGGTAATCAACTGGAAATTATGGAATCCTAGGGACTTTTGTGCTTTGGTTGAGAACTTGCACTGTGAGCAGAGGTCTCTTTTTAGGCTAATGGTGATGGTGGAGCTTATCTGAAATGACAAACTGTCCTCTCATTGGGTCAAAAATTACCCATCCCCCGACCCTCTCCCCCTCCCCCCACTGCTATTTTGTCTGCTGAAGGCCAGACATCTTGATGGACCTGGGAGCCGAGCCCAGTAGGCTGCCCTTTTGATGTTTGGTAGATGAAGTCTAAAGTGGCCCTGCTTGTGTTTCCTCTAAACCGTTCTGAGTTCTCCTCGGACTCGCTTCTGTGTGTACGGCACTACTGCACTACTGTCTGGGCACGTTCACACTTGCCCTCTTTCCCTCACACACACACTCACTCATGCTCGCCCTCACCTTCACATTGCTCACACACACTAACACGTGCCTGCACATGCTCACACCCAACTCCTGCCCCCCCACTCACATCCATTCACTCAAACACGTAAGAAGTGGCGTGTTCACACAACCAACCCCGGCCCCCTGAGCCAAACAAGACCTGAAGGATTTTTACTGTTGCACGACCTTCCCACATGCTCTCTACTGCGCACTGCCTCCTGCGTGATTGAGTGTCCAGGCAGGGTGTGACAGCATATCTACAGCCTAAGGATCAGACACTTGGGATTTGCTTGGAAGGAACAATCAATTTACGCTGTCTGCAGCAGCTTAAATTCAGGTCCATTCCCAATTCCTGTTCCCTGAGCTCTGGACAGAACCAAATGGCACTGGGCAAGCATGGTGTTCCCTTTCTTCTTTCCCCGTAGCAGAAAGCATTCATTTCTTGTCCTCCTAGATCGGTCTATTCAAGGGCCTGGGGCGCTGAGATTCCAGGGAGAGAGTATGACGTTACAACACAGAAACTTCTTACCTTATAAAATAGATTGGATTGATTTGTTCCCAAATTCTACTATCACTAATGAGTATGCACAAAAATGGAACAAGGGGCCAGCAAGATGGCTCATCAGGTAAAGGTGCTCGCTACCAGACTGAAGACCAGAGTTCGATACCCACAACCTACATGGTAGAAGGAGAGAACTGGCTCCAGCAAGTCATCTATGTATGTATGTATGTATATATGTATGTATGTATGTATATATGTATGTATGTATGTGTGTATATATATGTATGCATGTGTGTGTATATATATGCATGTGTGTATGTGTGTGTATATATATGTATGTATGTATATATATATATATATATATATATATATATATATATGCAAAAACCCAAAACAGTAGTCTAGTACCTGTAGACTATATAAGGAAGTAGACTATCAGAGAGCCTCTGCCTCCTGGTGTTTACTACTCTTAAGGGCCACTGGAATTTTGTTTCTTTGGACTTTATTTGGGGGAGGGTGTTATTGAGCGTTTTGCTTCTTTTTAGTGAAAAATGAATTTGTAAACACAGCACAAATTTAACCTGTTTGAGATGGGTTGTGTGTGGCAATTTTATATTTGATTATCTAGCAGTGAGCACTTTGAAGTGGAAACTTAAAAAAGAAAGTTTGTTTTTTTGGTATGTGTCTGTGTGTGTAAACACCAGTGTGTGGAAGTGCTTCCAGAGATCAGGGCGTGTGTGGGATCCCTGGAGCGGCTGCAAGCTGCTTGCTTTGGGTATTGAGAAGGGAACTCCAGGCCCACAGGACACCAAGAGCTCCTACCTGCTGAGGCATCTCTCCAGTCCCTGGAAACTTTAGATGAGGATGTTGAAGGCTCAGATTGTGGGGCTCAGATGGCACTTTCTGTTTCCCAAAGATGGGGTCTCTCTCTCTCTCTCTCTCTCTCTCTCTCTCTCTCTCTCTCAAACACAGGGGATTCTCAATCTAGGGGTCTTGGAGTCATTTGACTGAGATTCTGAGGATTAATCTGAAAAAAAAAACAACAACAAAAACAAAACAAACAAACAAAAACCCCCAAGATTCAAAAGCAGGACCTGAGGCACACATGGAAGGCCCTGACTCTCTGGTACCATTTCCTCTTTTCCCATTGTTCATAATTCAAGGGTGATTCAAGGGGGTCCATCTCACCCCAACTTCCCGCAGATACTTAATTTTAGATGCCCACAGCTCCATACTGGGTGAGTGTGAAGCATGTGTCAGCGTGTTTGAGGATGTGACAAGGACCTTTGGCATGGGCCTTGGCATTAAGGTCCAAACCAGGCACCTTTAAATGTGTGCTTTTATTGAAGCCAGTTGACTGATGGTCCTGTCTCCCTCCCTGTACCAGAAGATTGGCTCTTTTTAACTTCGCAGTGAAAAGAAACAAAACAAAACAAACAAACACCAATTAATCAATGAACCAAACATCCAAAAGCACCATCAGAACAAACCACCAGAACCATAACTGAGGTTTTCGTCGTAATCACTCAAATCTTAGCGACTGTTCTGATAGGATAACATAACTTTAACCCCAAAGGATGTGTTCTGGCTACAAATAAAAAGAACCTAAGCCCCCCACCCCACCCCTGCCCCAGATGTATACGTTTGGAAACAGGCTTTGTGACACAGAGTCAAAATGTCGCTTCAAAGCATTGTCTTATCGGAGATGAAAGTTTTCTTTCATTAAATGGATAAGGAGGAAGAAAGGTGGACTCTTGACATCACTTTTCATGAGAAGATTTACAATCTGCAAAAATGCATTTTGAGATATACCTCACCTTTAGGTTTTAGTAAGAAAATAATAAGCCTATCAGCTTTTGATTGCAGGGAAATGGATTTTAAGTATGACAAAACTCATCCTCAGAGCTCAGTTTGCAAGAGCCGAATTGCTACCAAGTCACCTTTCTGACTTTGTTGGTACATGCTTACTTGCTGAATGTAGTTATAGATTAGATTCGTTTTATATAGTTTATTTAAATCCCTAGGGGCATTGATAACATTGTTTAGACTTGTTTTATTTTGCCCGGTACCAACTTAGTCACCTAAAGGTAGATTTTTTTTTTTAAAGAATTTAATGGAAAGAATTTTATCTTGTGGAAAAAACTCTGTAGATTTTAGATAATCAACAAGTGATTCAGAATTAACCCAGGAATTCTTTTAAATTACCTTGTGAAGCCAGGTGTGATGGTGTGTGCCTGTAATGTCAGCACACCCACACCCAGGTTGATCTTAAAGGATTTCCAGTGTGAAGCCAGCCTGGACTGTATAGCTAGTTCCTATCTCAAAAATAAGCAAATAAACAAATCGCACTGTGGTCATGTTATCAGTGTGGAAGAATCTATGAGTTTGGTTATAGGAGCAAACAGCTTGGCATTGAAAATTTGTACACTGTGCACTAGGCTCCATGAGAAACATGGTTTTCTCTCTCTCTCTCTCTCTCTCTCTCTCTCTCTCTCTCTCTCTCTCATAAATCAGAGGAAGGCATTGCTCCCTACCAACTGTAAACTCTTTGGTTTTAGGAAAAGTTTGCTAGAGTGGCACCTGCCCCTTCAGGATTTTACAGGACCTTGAGAGTTTTGTATCTTCTTTACTCCCTGACCCAACTAATGATGGCCTGCAGGCGGTTTCAAGAGCATGAGCAGAACGTTCAGTTTTTTCTTAAGACCCATAGGGGTCTGACTGTGCACGACCATCTTGGATGTCTGGAAGAATCAGCTACCTTGGTCTCCAGGTCCTCGATGTCAGCCCTGACTGGTGTAGTTCTGTCTCTGGCCTCAAGCTGAGTTCCTCCTATTTATTTTGTCGTTTTCTCAACGAGCCTCCCCCTCCGTCCTGTCTTACCAGTGGGCACAGTAGTTCTAACCCATTTTTCAGGTGAAATACTATTTCATACTATTGGTATAAAGACAACTTAAGTCTCCTTTACCAGAAGACAAGACACAGAAACATATGTGATCTCATTTTATATTTTTATATTAAAAATAGCAAAATGTTTTCTCCTGGTTCCATGATGAACATTGACTACATATCCCGAAGATTGAACGTATAGTCAGAGAAGCTGTAGAGTTCTTTTTCTCCATGGTCACATCTTATAGAAGAAGAACCATGGCCTGGCACATGTTCAACATTGTCATAGGACCCATGTTCACATCCACAAATGAACTTCTTTTTAAAACATTTTAAAAATTAATTTTATTATTATTTTTAATTTAATTTTATTTTTTTTTACTTATTCACTTTATATTCCTCTTTCTGTCTCTTCCCTGTTATCCCCTCCCACAATTCCCTCCTCCTCCCCTTATCCTCTGAGTGGGTGGGGACTACCCTGGATATCCCCCTACCCTGGCACTTCAAGTCTCTGCAAGAGACTAGGCGCTTCCTCTCCCACTGAGGTCAGACACGGCAGCCCAGCTAGAAGAACATATCCCACCTACAGACAACAGCTTTTGGGATAGCCCCCTGCTTCAGTTGTTTGAGACCCACATGAAGACCAAGCTGCACATCTGCTATATATGTGTGGGGAGGCCTGTGTCCAGCCTGTGTATGTTCATTGGTTGGTGGTTCAGTCTCTGAGAGCCACAAGGGTCCAGGTTAGTTGACTCTGTTGGTCTTCCTGTGGAGTTCCTATCCCCTTCAGGGCCTGCAATCCTTTCTCCTATTCTTCTATAAGCATCCCCAAGCTCCATCCACTGTTTGGCTGTGGGTGTCTGTATAGGTCTGAGTCAACTGCTGAGTGGTGGAGACTCTCAGAGGACAACATGCTCCTGTCTGCAAGCATAACAGAGTATATTTAATACTGTCAGGGAGTGAGTGGTACTTGCCCATGGGATGGGTCTCAAGTTGGGCCGATCTCACAAAGCTTCTTACATGGGTAGGTTCCTTACTCACTTTTAAAGATCTGACTGTGCTTCAAAAAGCTGGTTTAGTGAGTAAGGCACTTGCCGTGCAAACCTGACGACCTGAGTTCAATTCCTGGAACCTTCATAAAGGCAGAAGGAGAGAACTGACTACATACAGTTGTTATCTGGCTTCCACATACATGCCGTGCCACACATGTGCATTCATACACATCACGTGTGCACATACAACAACAACAATAACAAAATGACATGAGAAATAAAGTATTTGTTAAATGAGAGAGGGAGGAAAAAAAAGTATATAATATCTATCCATAGGAGAAGTGTTGACCTGTCTTGAAAATGCATGAAAGGATAATCTCACAATGAAGTCAAGTTTCATTGCTGATCTCCTGAATCCTGATGTTTCAGGGATAAGCAAGCTAGACTTGGGTTTGGGATGCCTGGGTCAGCATGGTCTGTAAACCACTGGAGAACTAGTGAGCGTTGGGGTGGCCTTATGGAGTGGTGAGAGTTCCACCCCACAGTGTTGATAAAGTATCCTGTGTAAAGGCTCAGCAAAACCCAGACAGCACTGTTGGAAGATTGTGAGCACTACGGAGGTAGGGGAAGCTGGGTTCTTTGGAAGAACATCTCCACAGCATCTCCAAGACCTCACCGTCCACTTTCACCCTGACATACTCCCACAGAATGGTTTGCCTCCAGCTGAAAGGCTAGAATCAAATGTTTTCTGAAGACCAGAATTCCCCAGCTGCTGTGCACTTGGCGACCCTCGGTGTGGTTTTGATGGCTACTTAGAATAAGGCTGGTCTTAGCTTCTACCTCGGTCCTAGTGCCTACATGCAGGGTTGGAAATTTCTTTGAGGGTTGGGGCTCAAAAGAGATGGGCTATAGACCTTGGTCCGCAGAAGGGTCTGCTCTACATGGCTGTCAGGGAATGAGGTCAGTCGACACATTTGTGTAGTGCGCGGTTCCAGGGAGACTCCTCTGACAGTACCTACTTAAAGGCAGGAACTTCCAGGGTTTGTGCAGCAAGGGCTGGTTCAGGATATTCACTTCCTTAGTTAGCAACCCTCAGACATGTTTCTCAATAATTCTAAGAAAAATTCATGGTCAGAAATCATAGCTTCCCCCTTATTGATATTTTGAACAGTATATTAGTTTGATATCATGTGATAGAAGCCCATTTAAAAGGCTTCTCTCTTCAGGACACCAGCCAGCACAACTTAAAGGGGTTTTTTTCCTTAAAATTTTGATTTCTCTCATTTTAGAGCAGCTGTCAAGTTTTCTGAGTAACTGTAGCAGGGGATGTGCTTGTCCAACATGCTTAAAGTCCTGAATTCCATTCCCAGCACCACTACACCCCCCCCACACACACATACACACACACATACACATACACACACACGCACACACACACACACATGCACACACACACGCGCACAGAGAGAGAGAGAGAGAGAGAGAGAGAGAGAGAGAGAGAGAGAGAGAGAGAGAGAGCTCGCTCAGCAGATGCTTGCCTGAACTTAATCCCTGGGACCCATGGAAAAGTGTAAGAGAACTTCACGAAGCTGTCTTCCAACCTCCCTGTATGTGCCATGACACATGCGCATTGTGCATAAATAAAATGAAAATAAGGAAGTTTTATAATAACCAAAAAGTTGGAGCTTTGTAGGAGATTAGCAGCAGAACCAATCTCTTTGGTGCCAGAATGGGACTTTAGGATTTCAAGCATGCTATGCAAGCAGTCAACTGCAGGGCTAGGTCTGCAGACCTCCTCCTCCTCCTCCTCCTCCTCCTCCTCCTCCTCCTCCTCCTTATGCAAGCAGTCAACTGCAGGGCTAGGTCTGCAGACCTCCTCCTCCTCCTCCTCCTCCTCCTCCTCCTCCTCCTCCTCCTCCTTATGCAAGCAGTCAACTGCAGGGCTAGGTCTGCAGACCTCCTCCTCCTCCTCCTCCTCCTCTTTCTTCTTCTTCTTCTTCTTCATCCTCCTCCTCCTGCTCTTCCTCCTCCTCCTTCTCTTGAGGCAAAGTTTCACTAAGTTGCCCGGATTGGCTTTGTATCCATCTTATAGTCCAGGCAGGCCTTGGATTTGAGATCGTCTTATTTTAATCTCCCTAGTAGTTGTGATTATAGGCCTGAACTGTAATGTATTATGTATGGCCAGCTCCAGTGAGCCCTGGTTACTATTCATTCTTGTGTATGAGTTCATCTGGGGGTGGGGAGTGGGGTGGGGAGGCGGGCATGTTTTTCTTTCCCCATCTCTGAATGAGCAGAAACTGGTTCGGACATGCTGGGTGGTAGAGGTTAAGTGTCATCACCCTCCTGGAAGCCTGTGAAGCTTGCTGTTAGCCTGTTTATCTTTCTTTTCACTCTTGCGGTAAGATTTGGATAGAAAAGGAAAATGAAATGATAGAGAATGACAAGCACAGACGTGGAGATTATTTCCGCTGACCTCTGACCAAGATTAGGACTGGCCTAACCCAGAGATGGTACGTGTTGATGCAATGCACAGGGCTGGTCCTCTTCCCAAAGGTTATCCCTTACTTTCTAGAGCCGGTCCTGAGGCTCCGTGGGAGGGCACGCCTCAGGTGCTTTTGCCCTTGGCTTTGGGCATGGCCTGCAGCTTCCTCTCATTAACTGTCTTAAAGGGTTCTCCGCCGCATTCCACCCTCTCTTCCTCCAACCTATTTAATCAGAACAAATAAATAATTATACTGCGTTCCCAAGACTCGGCTCTGCATTGTATATGGCTAATGCTTAACATTTTTGTGTCCCAATGTGGAATGTTCAGGCTGCTTCAGTGGGGGTTGGGGGGGATGTGGATGTGTGGGTGTGGGTTTAGAGGGGGTGTGAGTCGACTGCCTGGTGCCTGGCCATCTACCCCACTGGATCTGCAGTCTCTCTTTGGTATGCCTTGAGCTGATTAGTAGGACCTGGGCAATCACAAGGGAGGTCGCTGCACCCCCCGGGCAGCTCCCAGCAAGTGTTTTTCCAATTTCTGCTGACATTCTTTCCAGGCTCAGTTCAATTTGTTTTCCTCCTTGCTATGGCGATTGATGATGGGGTTGTGAAATGTATAATTGGGCAGCCTCTCCTCTAAGTGCTTCTTCTCCAGTTCTGTGGGACCTGGTGTTTGTCTAATCCCCTGCTGATGCACACGTGGGTACTCACTTTCTCCTTAGCTAGCCATCTAGATGGCAGATTTAGTAACATAGGCCTCCCCAGCTGTGGGGACAGGGTGCCGGTCAGGGGCTGGGGGTCGGGGGACGGGAACATGGGAGTATTACTTCTGTAACCCTTATCTCACCTGAATCTGGTAGCAGGAAGCTGGAGAAAGGCCTGTGTGCTGCAGTGACTTACTGTTTAATCTTCTAACAATGCCAAATGGAAAATCCAAATGCCTGCCAGGAGCTTAGGAAATGGCCCGGAGATTTTGTCAGGGTCAGATAATCCTGAGACGCAGATCACTAAGCTGAGGGTAGGGAAAACACACTGGCATTGTGTGTTAAAGCTGGAAGGACCAGGAGGGCACTGTTAGGGTTGAGAAACTGTTAAAAGGCCTGTAAGGGAGTCAGTCGCACAGTGTGACCTATGAGAGCTGTGTCTGTAGGCGGTGGCTGAACCATTGTCCCCTTCTTGCTTTTGTTTGCTTGTTTGTCTGTTCTTGAGGTGGTGCCTTGTAGGCCAGGCTAGTCCCCCTTCCTCCACCTCCTAAGTATTGGGATTACAGCTATGAACCACAGCATCCTAGCTTCTTTGCCTCCTCCTCCTCCTCCTCTTCCTCCTCCTCCTCTTCTGCTTCCTCCTCCTCTTCCTCCTCCTCCTCTTCCTCCTCCTTCCCTCTTTCTCCTTCTCCTCTCTTTCTCCTCTTCCTCTTTCTCTTCCTTCTCCTCTTTCTCCTCTTCCTCCTCCTCCTCTTCCTCCTCCTCCTCTTCCTCCTCCTCCTCTTCCTCTCCTTTCTCCTCTTCTTCTTCCTTCTCCTCTTTCTCCTCTTCCTCCTCCTTCTCTTCCTTCTCTCCTTTCTCCTCATCCTCCTCCTTCCCTCTTTCTCCTCCTCCTTCTCTCTTTCTCCTTTTTCTCTTCCTTCTCTTCCTCCTCTCCTTCCTCCTCTTCCTCCTCTCCTTCCTCCTCTTCCTCCTCCTCTTCCTCCTCTCCTTCCTCCTCCTCCTTCCTCCTCTTCCTCCTCCGTCTCTTCCTCCTCTTCCTCCTCTCCTTCCTCCTCTTCTTCCTCCTTCTCTTCCTCCTCCTCCTTCCTCCTCTTCCTCCTCCATCTCTTCCTCCTCTTCCTCTTCCTCCTCTCCTTCCTCCTCATCCTCCTCCTTCCCTCTTTCTCCCCCTCCTTCTCTCTTTCTCCTTCTTTTTCTCTTCCTTCTCTTCCTCCTCTCCTTCCTCCTCTTCCTCCTCCATCTCTTCCTCCTCTTCCTCTTCCTCCTCTCCTTCCTCCTCTTCCTCCTCCTCCTCCTTCCCTTTCTCATCTGTCATCTCAGGCACCATAGCAGGAACCACTTCCTAGTGCTGCCTTGCTAATTCCAAGCAATTTGGAAGTCCCTTGTCAGTGGACCTCTGAGAGTCAAGTAAACCCTAGGGCTGGTTTGGTAAACTGGAAACACTAGAGGTTCCTGGCCTCATATATTCTTTCCTTCCTAAATTAATTTTAATTTTGATTACTATGACACTACTTTTATAGCTGTCTCCAAAGAAGAGTGGATCAGGGCGAGCGCTGAGTCAGTGCGAGCATTCTTACAGGTGTTGCTTAATGAGAACTTTGAAGGCTGCGTCAGAGACATCCATTCTGTCCACAGCAGGGCTGGTTCTGACATGGACATAGAGAGCAAGGAATGTGAATGAGTAGACACCCTGTTTCCTCTTCAGCTGGACTGTCGTTGCCTTCTGCCTGAGCACCCATCCTGGTCAGAATCCCCAGGGTACACTGCTGCCTCTGCCTGGGATGTGCTCATTGGTGGGACATGAACCTCTGCCTGGGATGTGCTCATTGGTGGGACATGAACATCAGAGACACAGCAGAAGGCCGTAGGAAGTGAGACATCACAAAGCAGGGATCTACCATCGCCAGGACCGGACTGAACGGATGAGGTGGGACTGCAGTCTCCTTAGAATCTGGGAATGCTTAATGGCGGCACCCACATTTCAGTCTTGTCCTGGTTGGCTCGGCTATGGTCTGAAAACTGAGAGAAATCCAGGCTTGAGTTTCTTTTTGCTTTTTGAGATGGGGTTCTTCTGTGTAGCCCTGGCTGTCCTGGAACTCATTCTGTAGACCAGGCTGGTCTAGAACTCAGAGACCCACCTGCATCTGCCTCCTGAGTGCTAGGATTACTGGGTGGTTTGAGTGTGCAGGTGCTATGCTGGGTACCTGGTCTGTAGAGTTGTCTTGGGTTGTGTCTGGCAAGTTCTGCATCTCCTCTCACGGGTCTGGGTCTTCTCTCCAGCGGATGCCTAAATAGTTGGCGTTTACACGGCAATTCCCGCCGGCTGGTGCATATCCTGAAGAGATGGGTTTGATTGATCCTGTCATTGGCCAAGCACATTCACTAAGTATGAGTTAATGAGTAATGAAGCAACGTGGGTGTGTGAAGTTTGGTTGGATTTAGACAGCCACCATTGGGTACGGAGCAAGGGGTAAAAGGCTAATGAATTTGTTGTCTCTGATGGAAGTCTTAGGCAGAGACTGTCCAGGATTCAAAGGTTCTATGAGGCCCTCTTCATTCAGGCCACCTTCCCTAGGACTGGCTGGGTACATGTAACTCCATACAAAATGGCACCTCAGCTGATGGAAGCTTGGAGTTTGGGAGGCTAAAGTGGAGTCTGCGTTCTCTATACCTTATGTCCGTTGATCAGAGGGACACAATGTGGAAGGAGAGAGGGGACTTCTGTTCAACAAGTATCACAAAGCCTCAATCTATGAAGAAACCAGAGGAAGGTGGTTAGGGCTGACCTGGTAGAAAGTAGCAGGCCATTCTCTGGGTTGAGGCTAACTAAACTCTCTCACGTCTTAACCTTTCAATACCTCAGTTCCATCATCCATAAAATGGGACGGACAGTTCCCAAGTAAGGTTCTTGATTATGTGAGGGTATGTTTGAAGTGCCTAGCAGACCATCCGGACACAAAATGGTGACCATGTGCCTCAGCGGCAGCAAGGGCGCCAACCCTCAGCCTCACCCTGGGCTTGTAGCCACCACCATCTGATTCCCTTTGAAAGTGAAGCAGGATGTCCAGGGGTTACTTCTAATTTGGGTACTTCTCTCCTCTAAGAAATAAAGTGGAGCAGGAGCTCTGATGTTGATATTTATAAAAAGCCCACGCGGGAGCAGGCAGGCTCTGTGATGCAGAGGAAAGTGGTCCTTCAGAGAGTACAGAGCTTTAGCCAGCCAGACCTGAACGCACACTCTCACTCTGTCTGGCTTTGTCGAGACTTTGAGGGTCTGATTCTGTTTCCACACCTCTACCAGCAGGATAACAGCCTTGTGGGATATGAAGAAAGATGGCGGGACACAAGACAACGCAGAGTGTCCCGGGGAGAGAGGGATTCCTTCTGTCACTCCATCACTGAACTGTGCTTCAGAGGGGTCCCCAGCATCTCATGTGCAGGACAAGGTAGACAGTAGGCTTTACATTGTCAAGGAGGTCCCTGACTTGTAGGAGAGGCCTCCTCTTGTTACTAGGACTCAGAACATGACGTTTCACAAACAATCCTCTGTATTCAACTGCTGGTAAGGGTATCTGGTTACTGGCCCTTGGAACTAACCTATTTATTCTGCCATGGAGATGGAAAGTGGCTGACGTCCCACTGGCACAGAAATCCCGGAGTTTGGGGGTGTGGGAAGCACACCCCTTACTTGCTCTCTCTTCAACCTTCAGCAATCTTCATGTCTTTAGAGTCTCCATAGTTCGTGAACACAATGACTGAGGTATAGGTCTGTTTTAGTGGTGTGTGTGTGTGTGTGTGTGTGTGTGTGTGTGTGCATGTGTGCAGGCATCTGTATGTGTTGTGTACAGATTAACTGGCTTTGTCATGTGTTTGTTAAAATAGGCCCTTTTGAGTTGTAGGTTCTTGCTTTAACTAAAGACCGGCTGACGCTAGACACCTATACATTTCACTAGGCCTTGGGACCAGGAAGCTGTGGTCTGTGCAGCCCACTTTGCACCACTCTGTGTGCCTCTTCCAGGACTCCCTGAGTTCCGGGGTTGCTCTTTGTCATTATCTGGGATGGCGGAGATGTGAGACAGATGCTTGTGATGACACCCTTAGGAGGTCAAGAGAATCTTGTAAAGGTCTACAGGGCCCCGTCTGTTCAGGAGGCACTGAACTCATTGTTTGGGTGCTGTGTGCCTCAGGCCTAGCTTGCTTGCACATCTCTGCTGTCTCCACTCCTTCTGTCATGGACAGGATGGAGGGACCTGATGTCCTGGAGGAAGGAGGCAATGAAAGAGCTTGTTAGCATTACAGACAGGTGATTAGTTTTAATTTTAAGTGAAAGCCTTCTGGAGTAGCACCTGGGATACTGTTTGCCTTGTGGTATCGCACACTTCATTAACAGTCAGCTCTCTCCCGGAAGCCATCTCCTGCCTCCCGCAGTTTGTTGGTTTTAGCTACATCAACTCTGGGAGGCTGGTGCTGGAGTGTGACTCAATTGCCAAGTACTTGCCTAGCATGTTGGAAACCCTGGGTTCATCTACAGCCTCAAGGGAAAAACATTCTTGCTGAGGTTCAAGTCTGTTCTACATCTCCTGATCTGTTACAGTTGACATCAAAGACCAAGGTGCTTTGGGATGACAGAAGGGACTTCTGGGAGTTTCGGTGATGATGATGAACCCTAAGGACTCACGAGTTAGCTTGATGGGGGCAGTGCCCTGAATGGTCCGCATGATGGGTTGCTGGAGACCACTCTTTTGACTATAATTTGGAAACTTGTGACACTGATTTTGGGAATAGTTCACTCTGACCTTGGAATGTAAGCCCTGAATGGAGATTTAAAAAGCAGATGGTGGACTGAGGAGATGACTTGGGTGCTGAGGTGTTTGCCTTATGAGCAAGGAATTTGATCCCCAGTGATCATTTGGGAACCCAGGCATGATGGATGATGCATGCTGGGAATCCCAATGCTGAGGAGGGTAAATCCCCAGGGAAGATCTCTGGGGATTGTTGGCCACCCAGTCTAGCAAATCAGTGGGCACCAATCTAAGTAACAGACCCTGTCTCAAACAACAAGGTGCATGGCACCTGGGAATGACACCCAAGGCTGACCTCTGACCTCTGACCTGCACATGCATATATGCTTGTGCGCGCGCACACACACACACACACACACACACACACACACACACACACACACACAAACCAATAACACATAAAGATGGGGTGGAGGCAACTTGGACTTGCATGACTTGCATTTCTTATGGACCTCACTGGGAGTCATAATTTCCCTACAACGTTAGTGTGAAGTAACCATGTCATGAGCCACTAAAGGTGCTGAGCAGCCTTAGTGTGCACACTGACAATAAATTCAGGTGGTAGCAACTGTGGCCTGAGAGGAGTTCTGTATGCCAGCGCATTGTATAAATTACTTTGCTTGATTTTTGCAAGGCATGACTTACCGTCCTCCTTTTAGGCAAGGAGGACCAGACAGATGCAATTGTCGGTTCCGAGCTCATAGCTAGGGTTTGAACACATTTGCTGTGTCCTCTCTGTCATCTGGGGGCAGTTGTCTAGACTGGAGGAAGGCAGCAGGGCTCTGTGCAAGAGATCCCTGAGTTACTCAGGGAGGTGGCGGTGGGTTGCTTTGGGAAGACCTAGCGTTAAGTGTGTTGGGTAGAGGAAGAGATGGTTGGAGTTCAGGGAGATGGTTCAGAGAACAGAGCTGATTGTTGCGTAGGTAATGCTATATCTAAGGGAAGAACAGCGTGTGTTCATGGCGGCTCCCAGCAGCATTTGAGCCTGGCTCAGGATCAGCTTTCTGTTCCTGGAACACACAGAGGACTTTTCCTTCCAAATGAATGTGTCTTTGTTTAACAATATGGACTCAGTGGATGCAACTGTTAGCAAAGGTGACTGAGGGAAGCTGCCCTGCAGCCCCCGGGTGATGGGAAGGAAAAGATAACAGGAATAGAGAGATGCTCTGACAGAGTCAGGCCCGGAGTGGCTGACAGTGGCGTCCCCGTCCCCAGGGACTCATTCTGGAGCCCCATCCCCAGGGACTCTGCCTGCTGCAAAGAGAGAGGACAGAGGATGGTAGATCTGTCCTCAAGAAGTGTGTGTGTGTGTGTGTGTGTGTGTGTGTGTGTGTGTGTGTGTGTGTGTTAAATGCAGCATCTAGGCATTCTGGAGCAAGGGGACCCGTGCAATGCCGCTGACCCTTTTCTCTCTTCCTTCCTTCCTTTTCATTTTTCTTTTTTTTAGAATTATTTAGCATAGAATCCCACTACAGATGGTTGTGAGCCATCATGTGGTTGCCGGGAATTGAACTCAGGACCTCTGGAAGAGCAGTCAGTGCTCTTAACCACTGAGCCATTTGTGTGAGTTGGGTGAACACTGCTGGGGACTGGTAACACATTAGCAATCCAATTGGAACTGAAGGCGGTCAAGATAGGTTACTAGCCTACAAACCACACCTCGATGAGGACGTTATTCTCACTTAGGTGGGGCTTGTAGATAGAGGCCTAGACTCCTGTAGCTGATGGCCTTAGGGTTCCTTTCTAGCAAGAGGAGATGTTAGCACTTAGCTGTGAACTCCAGGGACACTGTGACTCTTCTTAAAGACAAAGAGGCATAGCAGTTGGCCATGTGAGCATTGGAAAGGCCATTTGGGACTGTGGGTGACCAGTCCTGGGGTGCAACCTGGGTGGGTAGTGTCAGCCTCTCGGGGACTCCTGAGTCTGGAGTTACTCAAGCTCTACCTCTGTTCCTGTGAGGTTTTAGGAGGGGACACCTGTGTGTGGCCCAGGGTCGGGCTATTTCTAACAAAGCTGCCGTGAAAGTTTGTGTGCGTGCTGTCGTGTAAGCACGAACCCATTTCTCCACAGTAACTACTCTGAAGTGCAATTGCTGGACTCGGTGCCTGGGAGATGTGTAGGTTTGGTTTCTTCTTTTAAAAAAAAATTATTATTCTTTCGGCTTACTTACTTAATTAAAGGAAATTTCCAGACTGCCTTCCAGAATGACATCTCATTTTACACTCTCTCAACAATGGGGGTGACAGTGTGTCTCCACATCCTTGCCAGCATTGGGCATCATTACGCTTTAAATTTTAGCCACCCAGACAATCAGGCATAAAGGCTACCCTTTTGTTTGCAAACAGTTACTTAGGGTTGGTTGTCAGGGGTTGAAGTTAGGACCCCTGCATGCCAGGCAGGGGCTCTGCCACTGAGCTACCCATACCCGTAGCCTTTTAATGTGCTTTTAACTTGTTTACACCTAACAGCTCATAGTGGTAAATACCCGTTTATGTTCTCACTACATCCTTTTATTAAGTGATCTGGCTTTAAAAAGTAAAAATGCCGGATGAGGAATTTAACACAGTGGTCAAGTGCTTGTCTAGTAGGGGTGAGGCCTTGGGCTTCATCTCTAGCAGTGAGGGGGTAATGCCCAGAAATGTTGTGGAAATGGGGCAGCGTGGCCGGAGGCTTGGAGTTCTGCCTCACAGGGACTTAGGCGAGGGTGCCTTTCCATTCCAAAATAGAACGCCGCTGATAGGTAGGCGCCCTCGGTGGTGGCTGGGATGTGCAGGCAGCCAGGGTGGCAGACGGGCCCAGGAATCCATCCCGTCCCACCCTGTCTCCACAGGACCCCTCCCAGGCTGACTCAGGTGTTGTATTTAAGGAACGTTGTCTGTGGGCTGTTGGGCTTGAAAATAAAAAACAAACAAAGAAGCAGATGTCCAATTGTCTCCTCACAGACGCCATTGTCTTGAGCTCCGTCTGGGTCTCTCAAAAAACAAAGCAACCCCCCCCCCCAAAAAAAAACACAACAAAGGAGAGACACCGGTCCAGAGCAGAATCCCCATGGGGTGTGTGTGTGTGTGTGTGTGTGTGTGTGTGTGCGCGCCCCAAACCATTCTGCTTCCACATGTTGTCTATGCGGGCCCTTTTCTACAACCATTTCCCTTCCTCTGACACAGTGAGTCCCTTCAAAGCTCAGGCCCCACTCCGGGTAAAGTGAAGCAAGCCCCTTTCTCCCAATGGTTCCTCCCTTTGGGTCTCTACAACCTAGTCCAGCTCTTTGGATTCAGTTTTGTGATTTAATTCTACGAAAGGCTCTTGAAATGCTTCTCCTTTTTTTGTTTTAGTGTCATGAAAACTCGCAGTTGTGAAGTTCAGGATTGCTCCTGGTTCTCAGGGCTCTGCCAGCCTGGACACCAGCCGAGGGGTTAGCCCGCATCGGGAAGCAGGAGACAGGCACATGTGTGTGCTTAATGTATTTGTCTTTGTCTGTCTGGCCCGTGGTGTGGTGGGGCTCTGAGTGTGTGAAAGCAAGCAAGCACCTCAGATTCTGATGAGTTCGAACAAATGAAAAGGTGTGCTGTCCATTCCTTAGTATAGGATTTGAAAAGCCGCCTTCGGTAAGCTTGCGTTGAGTGGTCACAAAGAAGGGAGTGTTTTCTACCCGGGCTTGAAGGGGTCCTGGGAAATGAGCAGCGGGTTCTCCTAAGAATCCTCAAAGCTTTAGAAGGAGGAAGTCTCAGGAAGACAGTCACCCACTGACCATCCATGCGGTCCCAAAGGCCCAAGAGAATAAGTACCTCAGCTCGCTGTGGTGGTCAAGGACAATGGGGGAGGGGGGACGGTCCAATCCCAAATGCGTAACTGAAATAAATGATGGGTTTCTTTGAGTATTTTTCTGAGTTGGTACATTTGGAGAAACTGGAGCTGGTTTGAAGTTACCTAACTGATTTTTTTTAATTAAAAAAAATTCTTACTTTATTTGGGATTCAAATTAAAATTCTATGCGTGTGCTGAGTTTTAGCCCTAAGACCTCAGTTGGTTATCAGCAAATACCCTGGCTCAGATCCCTTCCTCTAGATGGCCTTGCTATGTGCCCTGAACTTGAATTCTTCCAGATGGGTGAGCGTGTTTATCTTTGGCTGTCCCCGGGGATCCCGGTGCGTGCCAGACCTGCACTCTACCGACTGAGCTGTGCAGAGCCCTGTTTTCTGGGTTTTAAAACAATTCTTGCTTGGGGTTTGAGTGTTCTGCACAGACCTAAAGTAAGGAATTAACCAAAAGAGTGGCAGAGATTATGCATTCTCTCTCTCTCTCTCTCTCTCTCTCTCTCTCTCTCTCTCCCCCCTCCCCCTCTTCTTCCCCCTCCCTCTCCCTCTCCCTCTCTCCTCACAGAGTTTTATCTCCTTGTTATAGTGAGCTAGCTTTCAGACAGCGGTAAAGGAAGTGAACTAACGAGAACACAAGCCCAGACTTAATGCATGCTGGCAGTTGGGGACAGGCACACAGGAATGCCCATGTCAGGGGCAGAAGGTGCAGTACAGTATTGACGCCTACTGTGCATCCATCACCTGGCGGGTGGAGCATGAGAAGTTAACGTGACCTGCTTAAAACTTCAGCAACACAAGAGTCAGGAGGTGACCTCAGACAGCCCTGCTCTAGAACTGCGTCTCTCAACCTAGGCCCATTTGGCATTTTGGAACAGTTGTTGTTGTGGGAGACACTGTAGGATGTTTAGCAGCGTTCTCGACGGAGAACATTTTGTCAACCAAAAGGTTCCTGGTGGTTGGGTACCGTGGCACTCACCTGTCACCCAGGCAACCCAGGAGGCTGAAGGAGCAGGACTGTTTGAGCCCATGAGCAGCAGGGCAGCACAGTGAGACCTTGTCTCTACCCCCAAGGGCTCCGCGATGTTCCCAGGTATCTCTCCAGAGCTATTGCCCCTCATCAGGAGACACTATCATAAAACTTCCTCCTGTAACTGTTGCTTTGCCTAGTTTTCCCAGAGAAGGGAGCACACACTCCCTAAGTGTGTTTGTAGAGCTACATATAGATTTCAGAGGGAAACAGAAGGCAGATGCCAATCGACACTACCTAAGGCCACAAGAAAAATATTCTCAGAGATGGTGTTGATGGATCTGAAACTTGAAGGCATTAACCTGGTCATGCCGGAAAATGTCACGCACATAAGAAATCGAGGCAGGCTTGGGTCGGGAGGGGGGATGGGAGTGACAGGGCATGTGCTGTGGACTCGTCTCCCCCCACCCCTACCCCATTATTGCTTTCTCATGGCAATGTGATTCTTACTCAGGATCAGGATGAGTGTGGGGCAGTAGCAAGCAACTCCCCATTAAACAGTTGAAAGCAATGAAGCTTTCTTCCTTTCTACACACCTGATCCAAGTACGACTCCACCACCTCTCGCCCTCACATGGACTCGGACTGCCAATGCTCATTGCTACGTCAAGGGGAACTAGCCAGGGAGATTGCCCGCAGAGTTGTGAGGCTGTAGCCCAAAGACGTGACACAACACTCCTTCCCACATTCAGACGGCCGAACAGGTCTCATGTCGTCGTCACCAAACTGAGGAGCCAGAGCGTAGAGAACTATGTGCCCAGAAGAACTAGAAATATTTGAGAGTTAAAATGAATGCCTAGAACTGTGGGGGTGTTTGTTGGTTTGTTTATGTAAATATAGCCTATGGGTGGTAGGTTCTTTGATGAGGTAGGTTCAGGACATTCATACTCAACTGAACACCAGGATACATCTTTCAGTTTTTCATATGGTAGAAAGAGCAGTCAGAAAGCCTGAGCCTGGAGTCGTGGAGTGACACCCCCCTAACCTAAAATATAGCCTTACGGTACTGTCTCAGAAGGCAGGCGGCGGCAGTCACTGAGTTGGGGCTGGAAAACCCAGACACATTCTCTCTCCTTGCTAGAAACTCCTTGAGGCCACAGCTCTGCCCCCAAGCCCTGGAGCAAGAGACAGGAAGCTAGCTGTCGAGGATCTAAAATGGGATGGGACCGGAAACCTATGACCAGGGCGAGGTCCTTGTCACTCTGGACAGAGGGGTATGGAGGTCTCAGAATGCCAGATAAAAATAGCAGTTGATTGCCACTTCCCTCCTCCTGAAGCCTGTTCTCCAAACCTGATTCCACTCAGTTTCTGAACCGTGAAGTGGACGTTAAGTGTGGGGTGGGGTAGGCTCTGGCGCCCACTAACCAGACAAAAGCAGTCAGTCTGGAGACGGAGGCAGGGACAGGACAGAGGTGGGAGTGCCTCCAAAGAGCTGGCTGGGGCCAGGGCCTGCTCAGCTCCGGGTCTTATCCAAGCCTCTACATGTATGAGCAGTTGATTATGTGCTTGTGTGTGCACGTGCATATAAACATATGTGGCACATATGAATCTATGTATCTATATGTATACATGTGTTGTATATGTTTGTGTATGAATGGATGGATGTGTATATATGTTTGTATATATGTATGTCTCCATATGTATGGTATGTTTCATTTTTATGTGTCTGTGAGGATATATATGTGTTCATGTTCATGTATACATGGATATGTATACATGGTATGTATTTTGTATCTATGTTATAGACATATTTCTTTGGGTATGGCATGAACCCACAAAATGCTCTGTTGAACCTGCAGGGCTTGATCTGCGACTTGTGGCCATGGCAGTGACAGAATGCTTGGTAATGGGGATAGGGGTGGTGATGGTGGTGATGATAATGGCATGGTGTCAGTGATGGGGTTGTTAGCACTCACTGGTAAAAGGAGAGGAAGGAGAGTCCCCAGGCTCATGGAGGGTTTTAGTTTTCACTGTGTCACACCACAGTGCCCCACGCAGTTCAGGAGGTGCTAGAGCATATATAGGAGGTGCGAAGTTAGCTGAAGATGATTCTCCAGGGATGCAGAATTGGTGACATTGTCATCTACCCGGGCTGAAAGGAGACTTCTCAGTCAGTCATGGTCCTGCAAGTAAGCCTGATAAACCCACCAGCTCATCAACAGCGTGGATGGAATTGTTATGTTGGTCTGTCGTTGGTCCCCAGTCTGGGGTAGATGTAACCTTTACTCTCTTTCACCCCAGAAAAAGTCACACGGTGGCATCCTGTTCTACATGTGTCGTAGCTGTGTGCACATGCTGTAGCTATGTGTATGTGAACATATGTATGCATGCTGCTTTGTATGTGTGTGCCTGTGGTTGTGTGCATGTTTTTGTGTAGGTGTGGGGCGTGTTCACTTACACATGCAGGGGAGGGTGTGATGGGTGCTGGGAGCTGGGTGAGCATCATGGTCTTGAGTGACAGCTGCCCATCTTGGGATGCCTGAAACTTCCTCCTCCTCCTCCGGCGGATGCTCCTGTACACTCAGTGATGGCTCTGGAACTCTGTTTTAATAACTCTGACCTGAGTTGTTATTTTCACACCAGGAACAGACGACCCTCCTGGGCAGGCACCTGTGGCCTGGCCATTCTCAGGCTGACAGGAGCCCGAGCTCAGAGTCCAGAACATCCCAGTGGGCTCGGCTGAGGCACAGTCTGAGGAGTGTAGGACCAGGCCAAGCTCGGCTCTCCCTCCTCCTCCAAGGGCTGCTCCCTGCCCCGTGACCGCCATGCTTTCTGCACTTTGGTTTCCTCGGTTGTGAGATGTACATTGGGCAGGCGCTCAGCAGACAGTGTTTGCAAATGTCTGGGCTTCAGAGATTTGAGCATAGGAAGCCTGGCAGGAAGATGCACACGGCCTGGGTTTTCTTTGCCTTTTTCAGTTGCCTTGTGGGAGTGGTTGCCAGTACCTGCTTCCCCCTTTGCTCTGCTCCGGATTAGGGCTGACTAGAAAGGCAAGAGAGCAGAAGGCCATGGGCCTGGTGGGTCCTGGAAGCCCTGGAGAAGGCTGGAGGCTAGAGGCTGCTGGGGGCTGGGGCAGCAGCCTTAGAGAAAGGGCTGTCTTCTGAGAGAGCCTTACTGTGAGGGGAGGGAGCTGGTTAGGCCTGCTGTTACCCATGCCCTGAGGTTTCCGGAAGACACAGGTGCTATGTGTAAAACCACACGGTTACCTCTGCCTTGTGAAGTTTCCATTTCCACCCTCTGGCCTACTGCAAGGTGCTGAGGAGGAGACTTCCTGAGGCTCCCCTGAGCTTGGGGGCCAAACCAGGGATGCATTCTGTGGGGAGAAAACCTTCACCCCACCCCACCCCGGGGGAGACCCCTGAATTGCTTGCTGGCTGGAGAAGGAGAACACAGGGTGGGGGCGGGGAGGGGAAGGGAGGAGAGGGGTTGTGTGCAAGAAAATGACACTTCCCTCCTGTCAGACAGCTCTCTGCTAGAGCAGTGGACCTCTGAGGAGGGTGTGGCCAGCACTCCCAAGGAATTCTGCCCAGCCTTTGGCATCTTTGACAAAATGATGGGTGGGCCTAGTGGGTAGGTTAATAGCCAAGTTTTCTTTACCTGAAGTTTCCTTGGGTGGTTTTGCCAAATGGAGCGTGGCTGAAATTTTGGGTAGGATAGGTCTCATTGTGTAGTCACCTAGTGTCTTCGGCTCTTGAGTATCCCTTTTAAGCCATTTGTCCCTCAATACACACACACACACCAGGGTTGGGGCAGGTAGTCTATCTAGTTAACACCCACTGCTAGGAATTAGCTCCCTTTGGTAAAAATTCCAAAGCCAGAGTGGAAGGATTAGGGGAAGGAAACCGGCAGAGGGCTGACAATAAAATATCTTGAACACAGTCACAGGGCGCTGGCCTAATGTTTTCGAGTGATAAAGCTGTTCTTTAATCCTCGATGAATTGGAGAATCCTCATGTTTGTTTCATTTTTTTCCCTGTTCTTTCCTTGTCTTAACAAGCATTCTTCCCCCTGGCACAGCCAGCCCTCCTCCTGGCTGTGTGATGAGGCTATGCAGGCCCCGCGCTTTCGGGAGCCCCGCTCACCTCTGGGGCTGGATGCTCTGTGGCCGCTCTGAGGAACTTCTTCTTCGTTATCGGCTAAGTCTGTGCTTCATCCATGAAGCCTGAGCCCCCTTGGCTGAGAAGCCTGCCTTCCCTCCTGCTTCCTCTAGGAATTGCTGGCACTCTGAACTGAGAAAGGGCCTGACATGAGGTCACTGAGGGACATGGCCTCCAACTCAGTCCACATCCAGATAGCAGGCATATCTGGATGTGAAGGCGGAAAGGCTTTGGGGACGGCCTACCAGCTGGTTAGTCAATGGGTAGCAAAGACCGGACCCTGGCTGACCCTTGGTGGGGAAGGAATGGTATGGAAACCTTGAGTCAAGGGGCTTTCTGGACCTAGGGTCCAGTGAGGATCTGCACAGTGGGAGAACATCCAAGGCCTATGACAAATAGCGAATAAGAAACTCTACATTAACTACAGAGAAAGGCTGTGGGGGAAAGGAGACATTTGACATTTTAGAATATCTCGTCACACTTTCTCCTGACTCTTAATTAGGAGGTGCTTTCTCTTCGCACTGGGCCCTGAAAATGATGCAGTCGTCCTAGTTTGATTCCTTCTGGCAGGCAACTTCTGTCTTGCCTCTCCACCCCCCCACCCCCCACCCCCTGCTTCTAGAAAGGAAACAAGAAGTCATTTAAAGATATTGCTGAGATCAGGGACGAGTCATTTCTTGTCTCTTTTCTGTCCATCTGAAGTTCACTGTGATCAGTTCCACCTCAAACCTTAGAAGTTATCCAGTCTGAGGAGAGGAGACAAATTCATCTGTCACTGACTTGGGAATCAGTTTTGTGGCTTGTTGGTCATGAATCTTCCCGCCAGCGAGCTATTTCTTTGCAGACACTTACTATGTCCCCAGTGCTGGCTCAGTGTTGGCCCTGGGCAGGACCAATTAGAGATGCAGGACAGGAACCATAAAGCCAGGTCCAGGAAACAGCTCCAGGTTCACAGTCAGCTTTATTGAAGGGCTTGTTTGCAAGCGCTGGGACAGGGCCGCACCAAGCAAGTTAAACATTGTCCCTGGCCCCAGGGGGATCGTGGCGAATGCAGACATGGCCTGGTGCAGAGAGGATGAGAAGACAACCTGACCACAGACAAGGTGAGCCTACAGACAGTTGTCACAAGCAAGACGCTCTGCTCACTGTTGCTTCCTAACCTTGGTCCAGAACCATGGGCGTTTTTCATAGTGGGCAACTGGACTATGGGGTTTACTTTGCATCTGGTTCACTGCAAGCTGTCATGGAAGGAGGATGTATCAGGAGCCACTGTGCCTTCCCCCGCCCGACTCTCAGGTCTTTCCCAGAGCTTACCTCATAGTTTCCAAACTGCGGTAATGCCCTCTCTACCCGTATATTTTAAGGTCTGCCACTTTGTTTGTTACTATAAAAGTTGCATCAGACATTCCCGGACCCCAAGAGACCAGACCAACGCCGACTGTCCTCCTATGGTCCTGCTAGACACATCTAGAACAACCCAGACCGTCCATGGACAGGGGAGGCATCTGTGTAGCCTGGCAGGTGGGGGAAGTATCCTGTGTGGGACATACCTGCGTGTCCTCAGTTATCTGAAATTTCAGTGTAGCTGGACATCCTGTACTTTCTCAGCATCTTTTGTGAAGTGGGTGAATCCAGAAAGGACGAAGCTGGTGGTCTAGAGGCTTCTGAAGGTCCCCTGGAAAGGGTCAGATGTGGGGACCCGATTTCTGTGGCTGCTAACTGCCGGCTGTAATGTCTGCCGGTGTACCCAGGCCTAGGCAGAGCTCCTGTGTACACTGGGATGGATGTGCCGGAGCCTTCTCCTCCTCTCCCTCACAACCTTGGTCCAGGGCTGAAGAGGCCCACCAGGCCATCAGAAGGCTGTTCTTGTTTCCTGATTGGCTAGAAGCAAATTGAAACTCTCTCAGCTCAAACAATACAAACAATGTCTCCTCCATCTTAATTAGTCCTAAGCAGCTCCAGTGTTGGCTAATTCATTGGTAAAGACTGTTATTCGGACCTGTAGCCTTTGCAACTCTTTCTTGTACCCAGGGCATGTTGCCTTACGTCCTTCAGTGGCCTCAGATGGCTGATGTACATCTTTAATGTCTGATTGGGGACATGGTAACAACCCATCAAGGAAGAAGAGAGGTTGGCTCATCCAGATGTTTAAGCCTATGACGTCATTCTCAGGAACTCCCAGCAGATAGCTCCTGTGTGTGTGTTTGAGCTGAACTTGTCACATGTTTGCGAGTAAGTCAGCCTAAGGCACAGCAGTGGCCTCTGACTGTCACTGTTTATTGCTGGAGTGGTCCCAGGGTGCTGAGTGCCTGGAGGGGAGACACACACACACACCTGAGCTACACCAGGTTCTCCAACTACTCCCTACCTCGTTCTATAAAGACTTTGAGGTTGTTGTTTTTAATGTTTTCTCATTAAAAACTCCAGCATTACAGGAAACCATGACTAAAAAGAATCTCAGTAATTAATTCATTCTAACCATACTTGGGTCTGTGATAAATTACCTAATTTTGTTTCATACAAATGTAATCCAATTTAAGTTTAGTTTTTTTTTCTTTTTCATTTCTTTCTCCTTTTCTTATTTTGGGCTATTGAGATGAGGGTCTTAAGATATATCCCTGTCTGAACTGGAACTCACTACATAGACGAGGCTGGACTCAAACGCTGAGGACTGGGATTACAGGCCTGCACTACTAGAGGCAGCTTATCTCTTACTTCATAGTTTTAACGCCCTTTCGCACGTTTCCCCTTGCCATTTTAATTGAATGTATACTAGCAATCACGTGTGGCTTTGGTCAGGGTCTTAGGTGACAGCTGCAGCTCTAAATGTCTCCCATGGACAGCCTTATAGATGAACCTCATGGTAACCCATTTCATAGGAGGGACTACACATTCCTCATGTTTAACGATATCCAGTGAGCATCTGCTGGTGGACCACAAACTGATATGTGCGTGTGTACGCGTGCTCGCAGGCCCATATGCATGTGCATGTATTGTGCATGTGTGAACATGTAGGTAGGCGTGCCATGCCTTGGTGTGCATGTGGAGGTGGGAACAGAGGACAACCTTGGAGAGCCAGTTCTCACCTTCTACCTTGCTTGGCATGAGGTCTTTGGTCATTTCTGTTGCTAAGCTTCGTACCCCACGCTGGCTGACTCGTGAGCTTCTGGGTGATTCTCTTGTCCATGACTCCCATCTTACTGTGAAGTGTTGGGATTGCAGATGCAGGCTACTGCAATTGGGCTTTTTATGTGAGTTCTGGGGAATCTCATGTTGCCATGCTTATGCATAAAATGCTTTACCCACTGAGCCATCTCCCTGCTTCAAGTCTCAACTCGGACCGCTGACATCATCCTTCTTTTCCTACGGATAGCTGCCACCATCCATAGTGGCAGAGGTCGCCATATATGTAGGAACATATTCCCCTGAAGATAACATGGTGCGTTGGTTACGATTTCTATGGCTGCAGCGAAACACCACGACCAAAAAGCAAGTTGGAGAAGACAGGGTTTATTCGGCTCACGCTTCCACATTGTTGTTCATCACCAAAGGAAGTCAGGACTGGAACTCAAGAAAAAACAGGAACCTGGAGGCAGGAACTGATGCAGAGGCCATGGAGGGGTGCTGCTTACTGACTTACGCCCCTCTTGATCACTAATTGAGAAGGTGCTTTATAGCTGGATCTCACCGGGGCATTTCCTCAGCTGGGGCTCCTTCCTCTATGACGACTTTAGCTTATGTCAGCTTGACAGAAAAGCAGCTCGTACACGTGGGGTCAAAGGTCAAGAGAAAGTAGAACTTTTCACACACAACTCTGGAAAAGCCGAAAACGAACCAACTAAACCATTACCTGCAAGGTCTAAATATTGGGTTTTCCCAATCACAAATCATTGCTGCTGTTTTCAGGTTTCCTTACATAGCTGAAGCTGGCCTTGGCCTCGTCGTGATCCTCCTGCCTCAGCCTTCTTGGGTGCTGGAATTACTGACACATTCCTTTACATTTGCTTCTGTCAATTAGCTGTGTTTTTTAGATTTATTTTTTTAATTATGTGCAACGGGGCACGTGGATTACAGGTGCCCACGGGGACCAGAGGTCAGCTTTGGGTGCCCTCGACCTGAAGTTACAGCTGGTTCCAAGCTACCACTCATAGGTGCTAGGGACCAAATTCTAATCCTCCGCGAGAGCTTGCCACACTAACCACTGGGCAATCTCTCCAGCCCCTCAGCCACCGAGTTTTACTTATAATAGTTTGAATGATCTACTTGTCTCATACTTTTCATTCAACATCTTTCAGTTTTCAAGAGGAGCTCTGCGCTTTCTTGTCCTGACGTTGGGCATATTGTCTGTGACTATGGAGCAGTCGCAGACCACACGGGTCACAGGGTGTTTATGTCCTACGCTTACTGCTGAGTTATTTACAAATGTTTTCTGCCCCATGGCTCAGGAAATTGTTCTTAATTATCCTGGAAATGGAGACCATCTGGGCATGGTTTTTACTGATTCTTTTTTTTTTTTTTTCCATACGTAATCAGCTTTTGTGATGGGTCTGTGGAGCATGGAAATGTACCTTACCCTGTGAAGACTGGGTTTTCAAGAATCCTTTTTGAGCCCACAGTGTTAGTTTAGCTGAGGGCTGGTGCCTGGGTGTGCTAGCTGGCTGCCAGTGGCCATACCCAGTCATCCTTGTTCCCCGGACATCTGTCCACCTCCGCAACAGAGTGGCAACGGACACACCCAGGCTCAGAAAGCCAGACAGAGCGGCGGCTGGAGACGTCACAGAATCCTTGTAATTTGAAATGGAAAAGGTCTGTTGGCTTGTGTGGTGTCTTCCTCCCACAGGTTCCCAACCAGCTTAAGAAGGTGGCATATAATTTACCTTGTCACCCAGAGCACTCAATTGGCTTTTCTGGGCTTTATCTGAGAGTTCAAGAGCTAGACCAGCTTGGAGATTTGAACATGGATCTTGTACCATTTGGGGATGTCACTGGAAGTGGGACCCTCTCAGAGAAAGGCACTCTTCACAGGCCGTTTTGCATTCCAGGGCATCTACAACAAATGACTGTATCTACTCTAGTCTGCAGGTTTGGAAACCAAAGACTTCTTGGTCTGCAACAACCCTCCAGATTTTCTAGAAGGCCTTGTGTCAAAGAACCCAAGGACGGAAGTTGATAAAAGGGCATCTCCTATACTGAATGTGGAGAGAACTGCTGCCCAGTCCAGTGCTTTTCACTGTGTTTCTGATCTATTGTTTCTTGTTTATTTTTATTACTATTTTATGCTTATCACGTATACGGAGTTCAATTTTGTGACACTATGCTCTTTTGTTTCAAGATAATCTTTTAAAACTGTGTTCTGCTTTTTAACTGAAACTCTTAAGATCTGCTGGTTTTGTGGGAAGGGGATGAACCTGGTGAGTTCTCTGACCTTCACTGCATAGAAGGGGAAACCATCTTGCGTGTGCTTCTGGTAAGGCCGACACGCTGAAGACTGCTGAATGAGTCTTAGCCTCCTCCTCAAATCCCCCTAGCAACTTGGAACACAGGGAAACGGTCAGGATGGGTTGAATGCCTGTCTGAGCATCTGAATGCCTCGGAGGGCAAGAGAAAAAAAATCCCCCCAATCACTTCATTGTTGGGGTCCCAGTACCCAGGGCTGGTCCTCAGGCATGATTCCAGTGACAGAGATCTGGTCTCAGAGATGGGGAGGAAGCCCCAGCACTCCTCCCCTCCAACTCTGGAGGGCCAGCCAGCCTCTTAGAACAGGAAAGCAGCAACCAAAAACAGGAATTTCCTCATGGGAAATTGAAGGGATGTGAGTCTGGAAGTGCACGTTGGTGTTTTGCATATTTGGGGTTAACCCAGGAAGTTGGTAGGGCATGGGGCAGAGGGAATCGAAACCTTCCAATCTCTTCCCTCCCTCTGGCCACTAGAAAGGCTTCTGGAAAAATGTGAGCTTTGTGATAAGCCCCTAAATATTTACAAAATTCTTGGATGTATTGGCTACATCAGAGGGCGGCCTCAATATGAAGTCTTTCAATTACTAACCTTGAACTTTCTTAGAATCTCTGGGTTGAACATGGTTACCAAATGTTGCCTGTATTTGCTACCTGTTTGGGAATTCATTTTCAAACATTTAAGACCTTGGCCAAGGGAGAGCAACTGTGTGATTGTTTTTTAATTCCTGAAGTACTTGTGTGGTAAATCTCCAAGTCTGGGAAGGAGTTTGTCCCATAGTGGAAAGGTCATTCCAGTTCAAGATTTTAAATAAACCCGAGGCTGGATGATGCTTACAGACTTTCTCTTATAATAGACTCTGGCTACATGGGGCCCAGCAGTGTGGAGTACCCATCACTTACTGTGTAAATAGTTGGCGATTTCAGAAACAGGCCTGGCTGCCGGCTTGCCAGACGATGTGCTGCTTAGCCTCAATGTGCATGTAAGCCTCTTTCCTCTGTCGTCTTTATCTCCAGAGTTTCTGTCACATCATTTTGCTTATTTCCCTAGTGAGAAACCATGACATACTCCAGAACGGCAATTTCTATTGTTGCCTGCTTCAGTTTTTTATAGCAAGCCGGGGAAAGGTGGGTCAAGTTCCTCTCCAGTCTCATTCGCCTTCACCGGGAGCACACACACAGATAATACAGCAAATTTGCATTACCGCATATACAAGAAGCTGTCAGCGACCGGTCTTATCGGCAGCGGCTAGCCTAGATTATTATATAATGTTTTAAAAGATAAGTCACGTTAGTGCTTTCGTGGTCATGTACAATTACACTGGAGAGCTAATTTACTAAGTTAATAATTTGTAATAGGATTTTATGGCATGCTAACCATTCTGAAGTATTTGTACTGTTAACATTTATTGCTAATTAGTAGAGTAGCCCTATTTTCATTACTGAGAAAGTACACTGATTTCAGTTTAAGACTGAGTTATTAAAGTCTCAAGATACAAGCAAACAATACTTAGACACAAAATCTGGGGAAGTAGAAGTTTCAGAACTAAGGTACAGAATGCAGAAATCCATGTCCTTTGTAAGCTGTCAGTGTAGCACCTGAGAATGAAGATTAAAAAAAACAAAAACAAAAACAAAACAAACAAACAAACAAAAATCAGCAGTCCTGGCCCCAAAAGTTGTTGAATCTGGGCATTTACAAAGCAAAGAGAAGATGTAAGACTTTGAGAGTTAAGTCAGCATTATCCCTTGCAATGATCCCAAAAGACCCTATGGTGATGCACATCTATAATCCATTCCAGCCCTTGGGTAAGGCAGAAGGATCACCAGTTTGAGACTAGCCTGGGCTATATAATAAGACCATGCTGTCTCATTAAGGAAAAAAAGAAAAGAAAGAAAGAAAAGAAAAAGAATGGGCGTGGCTCAGTGAAAGAGCCCTTTCCTAATATGTACAAGTCCCCTTCAATCCCCAGCCCCTCAAAAATATACGACAGTACGGTACCTATTCTATAAATAGGGACATCCAAACACAAGCACATTCATTCTCCCAACACCAGCGGAAGTGGCAGCGATGGGACAGTTGTTTCCCACAACAAGGTGCAAGGGCTGTGCTCTGTTCCTCCCACTTAGAGAGCAGGCACCCGGAATGCCTTAGAGCCGGTCAGGCCCCCTGTTGCCTAGGTAACGGGCCGCCTCCATATCACGTGACCGCTTTCAACTGCTGCGCATGCGGGGCGGCGACCGCGGTGGCACCCTTCCCCTACAGGGCTGTTGGCTTGCAGACCCGGCTGCACTGCTGGCAAAGGGCATCTGCAGCGCCCGCCCTGGACGAGCATATCTGGGTCTTGATTCCTTTGCCCCCGGAGCTCGGCAACTCAAACCGGCTTGGGCTAGGGTAAAAGGACCTTCGAGGCATCAGTTAATTCACCTACGACTGTAAATATGAAGCTAGAAATGTAGGCTAGTCTCAAGGGCCCCTGCGCAGAGCGCCTTTGTTTTTTGCAAAGCTCAGCACTTCACCCCAGGATGCTGGCCCTCCGCCCTTCTCGTGCGTGGGCGCCAGGACTGTGCGTGCAGTCAGATTTTCTAGCAATATCTCAACTGGTTTGTTTTTTTTTTCCGTTCACCCACTCAGACATTCCCCGTTTTTCGTCGTAATCACTTTCTCTCACTTAAACATACTCACTTAAGCTTTGGCAAACAAAGTGGAATCTCCAGGCCCGTTAGACCTCAGTGTTTAAGCTACTGAAACACAGGGCACATTTGGTTTAGATATTTTACTGTTACAAAAATATATCACTATCCGCGGGTTACACTAGCTCAGAGATTTCTTCCATGGGATCAGTCAGTAGAGATAATCTATTTGAAGGGAAAGATGTATAATTAGAAAGGAATAAAAATCAAATTCCTACTTCCATAAGGTTGGGGCAAGACCAGAAAACGGGGCTCTAGATTGAGAAAGTGGAAAAGGCACGTGTGACTTGGTCCTTGTTACCGCCTGCTGGGTGTGTTTAGTGGCTCTTGGAGCTGAATCATTGAATCGCGAGATTAAGTGATTGAATTAAGTCTAGGCTTTTTACTACCCAGTCCTCTCTGAAGGTATAATGCCAGCGCTTTGTGACAGCTGTAATGAGGTCCCACAAGGAGTATGGTCAGCCCAGCAGAAAGGAATATTTTTTGGACCCCGAAGCCGTGCAGCAGGAGCCGTCATAAGCTGATCTTTCTCGAGAGCAGTTGCCCTGCTCAACATGGAGCAGATGTTACCACCTCTCTGTCTCTGCCCTCTTTCAGCCAAGCATTTCTTGCCTTTGCTGGTAATCTCTCTGTGTGTGCATGGGCTTGGAAGCAGAAGGGAGGATGGGTCCTTCTGATCAGGGAGCCGCTAGCTAGCAGCAACTGGCTGATGCTTCTGACTCTGGCAGAACTAGGACACCATGATGTGGTGGGGAGCCAGGAGGTTTCGCTTGCTCTGTTCACAATCTGGTGGGTGGGTGAGTGAGTGTCTCTGAGATGTGCTTTTTTTTTTTCAAGCCCGGTCAGTGGCTGACTTTAGGAACTTTCCCACCCCTCCCTGCCTTACTGACAGCTTGCTGAGGGCTGTGTATCTTTAAAGAGAAAGCGGTGAAGAAGGTCAAGTTTTTAAAGTAGGTCTGTTAGCAAGAAGCGTAAACACATGGAGCCCCTCGGACAAGCTCCTGTTGGGCTTTTATAGGTGTGACACACCTCCCAGGAGGATCCGACCGTACATGGCAGGGACTCTCCCTGTGGATACACAGCCCAGCTGACTTTTGATCCCGGCCCCAAGTGTTTGAGGTTCTTGGGTGTGGAATAATGTGAGCAGTAGCATCCTTAGACGTCTGGGACATAGCTTTGTCTGAGCTTAGATCCACAGAACTGTTTGGGATTGCCTGCTGGCTGGTTTCTCCTGGCGTCTGAAGGCAAGCTGCGAGTGCTAGAAGCCTGCAGACCCGTCGCTAAGCGCCTGAGTCTCTTTTGCATTAACTGCCCCTCTCATTTCTCTTCTGGGCTACTGCTCCGTCTTGCAGGAACCCAAGCTGGTATTCCTCAGGCAGCCGAGCATTATGGGAAGAAGGCAGCTAAGGTCACAGGCCAAGTTTCCCTCCCAGCCTAGCCAATCAGTGAGAGCATTTTAGGCCAGAGATTTATCTTCCATGAAAGCTCCTCCCGTGGGGACTGGGTGCTGCATGTGGCCTTGCATATGTGCACAGGCTGTCTGGAGGCAAGCCGACTTCTAAGCTGCTCCCTACACCTTTGATATAGGCGATGGGGTAAGGATGTCGGTGTTCTCAGCAGTCTGGGGTTGGGAAGGGGTTGCTGCAAACACTCCCAGAGATTATTCGCTGAGCCACAGCCTGAGTATCCACTGGTCCTGGCTAGCACCCTTCCTTTGCTCTGTCCCAGTGCTGTGGCAGGGGGCTCCTGCTCCTACCATCCTGCCAACTAAGCAAATGGCCACTGAGTATTTTCCTCTTGGCTGATAACTGTGTCCTCCTCCTTGGCCTAACAGGCCTTTATTATCAGCATGTTAAAAAGCCAGGGTTGTTTCCTTATGGGAGGTGGTGGGGGTAGGAGGAGGCCAGAGGGCCACAGAGAGTTCAAGGCACCCGGAGAAAAACTTATACCATTGTGCGTCCTTGGCAGCTCCTTCCTGGGCCTTCCCAGCAGCCCTCAGTGTCCAAGGAGACTCGCTGGATTCTCTGTCCCGAGATGCCGAGCTCAGCTCTCTTCATTTTCGCAGTATAGAGACAGCGGGTTGGAGAAGGTCCAGCCTGCAAAATGAACACCGTGACAGCGGTGGCCCTGCTTGGGGCCCTTCCTGGAGCCCCAGTACACCTGTGAGTATGCCAGGTGGGAGCAGGCCAGGTGGGAGGCAGGGACCTCTGTAGGGTCATCTTGGATGCCAGGACCTTCACAGATCAAGCCCGTCTTCTTCCTACTTAGCTTCAGGCAGCAGCCCTTCCTTTGCATTTCCATGCCACTCCCTAAAGCATCTCCCATCCTCCTGGCACTTAGTAGGGACCAAAGTCATGTGGGAGAAACCTGTCACCCTGGCCTCTGGCTCTCCCAGAGAAGGTTTAATGGGATCTGAGATACGAGATGAACTGAAACAGAACATGGAGTTCTTCCCAGCCTTAGGGTTCCATCCCCTTCACCTACTGGCATGGCACAGTCTTGAGGCGTGTGTCTCATCTCTGTGCAGCCAGCATCCCACCCCTGCTCCCTGACTCCCGAGGTCAGCTTCATCTGGGGATGAGCTGCGGTTTGAGGAATCATAAGGAGTCTGTGAATGTTCTCATCTTTCACATCAACAGAGATTTCCTGAACAGCTGATCAGTGCCAGGCATCGTGCTGAGAGTTGTAGCAACACAGATTAAACCAGGCAGATCTTGCACCCCTAAGGAACCATCCAGTTTGGGTGATTCCTCTTGGCCCCTTGACAGTTAAACCCATGACATTTAGGGAGCAGACAGGATTGAACTGGTTGGGGAGATTCAGGCAGAGCTGTCTTACTGCCTACAGCTTAGTCAGCTCTGTAGTGTCTATCTGGACAACACTTGGGAGACCTTACCTCTGCCTGGCAGCTCTGGGCCTGGGGACAGTCAGGGTGGCTGTGACCAAGGCTGCACCAAGAAGGCTTGGCTTCTCTTAGGGCTCCTGTGAAGTCAGAGAACTGTGGTGTTCTGGGGGCTATTCTTACAAGCACACTTTTGAGTTCTGTGTCCCAAATACTGGAGGCTCTCTCTCCTGCACTATTGCTATGTGGTGTAGGTGGTGCCTAGACCTCAATCACCTCCCTTCGCTGGCTCTTACAGTTGGGGAGATGGGAAAGTGGCTTTAAAGTTCATCTGTGGGGAAACCTCAGACTCAGTTGGTTCCCTAGTGGCAGTAGCCAGCCATCAGTAGCAGAGTTAGAAAATTAGGCCCAGAGAGACTCCTCTCCTGAGTTCTGGGCACTCCTTCCATCATTCGACAAGTGATATTAAGAGATCCAGGCCTTTTGGGTGCTGATGCAGAGTTATGCCTACTTCAAAGTGCCCTCTCCCTCTAGAAGAGGAGTTTTGGATCACAGAGCCCCTGTGGTGGCACACACCTTTGATCCTAGCACTTGGGAGGCAAAGGCAGACAGAGCTCTGTGAGTTCAAGGCCAGCCTGGTTTACAGACTGAGTTCCAGGACAGCCAGTGCAACATAGAAAGGGCCTCTCTGGGGGAAGGGAGGGTGCAGTGGTACAGGGACTGGGGGACTGGGGGACAAGGCAGGGAGGTGGGTGGATGGGCAGAAGTTAGTAAGGCAACTAGAAAACCTTTGCAAGCACTGACTAGATTAAAAGGTGGTGTGCTATGCGTGGATTCTTTTTGGTTTGGAGGAATGCCAGACATCCTTTGTGACCAACCACTCTGTCCCTAAATGGACCCTGGGAAATAGTACTCGCTGATGTTAGTATGCTCTAGTCAGTAAATTTATCAGCATCGTCGGGCCTGTTGCGTCCTCTCTGAACCTTGGCCTTACATAAGGTAGACACCTGTATTCTATGCGGTAAATTAGGGTTACCGCCTTACCCGCCAAGGTTGTAAGTTATAACCAATACCAGATACCAGTGAGGACTTCCTGTGCGCCAAGTCCTGTGGGGTTTTTTTTATGTATATGTAACAGCCTGATAATTAGTGTGTGCTTATAGTCTAACTTTCATTTAATCTCAGACCCAAAATACAAGGTTGGCATCGGTACCGCAGTCTTACAGATGTGGAAACAAAGACCTAGAAAGATTAAAAAACTGACCCATATTCACACCACCGGGATTTTAACCCAGGGTGTCGAATTCCCTAGGCTGATTGATAGGGGCATTGGTGAATTCGGTAATGAGCGAAGCCGTGTGAAGAAGGACGAGACAAAAAAGGAAAAGGGGAAATGAGAAAGAATTCTAGGAGGCTGGGTGTGATTAACCTGCTCCTGCCCCGCCCCCTGCTCCTGCCCCGCCCCCTCCTCCCTGGTGACCCTTATCTCTGCTTCCATCTCCTGTCTCTGGGTCTCTACGACCTTCTCCCCTCTTCCCAACCTCCATCCCCTACTGTTCTGAAGAGGGGCTCTCAGGAGGTAGGTCTCTCCACCCCCCCACCCCCCACCCCCCGCTCCCCCGGTCCACCGTGCTCTCTACATCGCCCTGTTCTCTCTTTGTGCAGTGTGTGACTGCGGTTGCTACTGCTCCTGCTGCTGCCCCCGCCATCCCACCCCCGCTGCCCCCACCCCCGCCCCCACCCCAAGAAGGGCCAGAGTTGCCTGATTGCCTCCTGCATGGGGGAAACTCAAGGTCACACAGGATTGTCCCTCATGGAACTGTGCTCCATCCCACCCCTAACCACTGGTACACTGACTGCTGTCAAGGCAACGCCAGCCTTACTTTGCACAGCCCATTTCCAAACACGGATCTTTATGTGCTTTTAGGACTGGCGTTGGCCTAGCATTTTAGCTGATATAATTTTGACTCTCGATCTCTTTGTAATTTATTGCAACTACTGTCCCTGTTTGAAAGGGTGGGAAGGTTAAAGGAACCTATAGTGATATCGCCCGGGCAACCTCTTAACCCTGACCTTGAATAAACCAGACCAAAGGTTTGATTAGCTCAGTGGCCTCGTGGTTTTCAACATGTTCATGCACTCATGAGTGTGTGTGTGAGTGTGTGTGTGTGTGTGTGTGTGTGTGTGTGTGTGTATTATCTGTGTGTGTATGTATGTTTGTGAGCATGTACACATGTGTATGTGTGCGTATTATCTCTGTGTGTGTATGTATATGTTTGTATGCATGTACATGTGTATATGTATGTGTGTATGCATGTGTGTATATTATATGTGTATGTGTATGTTTGTGTGCATGTACATGTATGTATATATTTGTGTGTGTATTATCTGTGTGTGAGTGTGTATGCGTATGTTTGTGTACATATACATGTGTGTGTATATATGTGTGTATATTATGTGTGAGTGTGTATATGTTTGTGAGCATGTACATGTCTGTATATATATATATTTATGTGTCTGTGTATTATCTCTGTGGGTGTGTATGTGTATGTTTGTATGCATATATATGTGTGTGTGCATGTGTATGTATTATCTGTGTGTGAGTGTGCATGTGTACATTTGTGTACAAGTACATGTGTGTATATATCTGTGTGTGAGTGTGTATGTGTATGTTTGTGTGCATATACTGATTCCTAAGTGTAAAGATTGCTCACACTTACATACTGGTGGCAGAGCCTGAATGTCCTTGATAGTAACATAAGCATAGTGACACCTGCCTTCTAGACTGTGGAGGCTTGAATGAGTGAGGAGGTGAAAGGCCGCAAAGTGACCTCCTGCTGGGAGCCTCCTGCAGCTCTTCACAGACTTGGGGGAGCTTACAGGTGGACTAGAATTGAACTTAGAAGGGTTCCCAGTGAGGCCCCAAGAGGAGCAGCCTTCAAGGCTCTGGGGGACCATTTCAGCAGCTTCCACTAAATAACTCTTCTCTCTCAGAATTACCCAGCCCTGCTTCAGGGCAGGAGTATTGCCCTCACTCTCTGCATCTGAACACCTCTCCCATGCTGTCCTTGGTTTGGTGGCTGCGTCAGAAGAGGAATGCTTTTAGTCCACCAGACTTTGTCTTAGTGCGACTGTCTGCTCACCCCTGCAAATGTCACAAGTCACTTATGTAATCTTGCCCTTTGTCTGACAAAAACATTAGGCAAATATTTCCACCTATCTCGATGATATCTAAACTTAAAGATTGCTAGCAATGATTCTGTGAGCGCGCAATGGGTTCTTCAGGGCTCCCCTCATGGGCCCCACTATGACTAGAGCCATTGGATAATTTGAATCTTTCTATGAACACTGGCAAGGCCCATTTTGGATATGCTCAGGCTATCCAGGCCAAGAGAAAATGGAAACTTGTGTTCTGTGTGGACTTTAATTCAGGAAGGAAGGACTGGCCCTGTGGACCACAGGGATCCTTAGACAGTCACAACCTTCAAATGGTCACCTTAGTTCATTTCCATTGCTATAACAAGATTCCTGAGGCTGGCTAACTAAAGAAGAAAGAAGAGTGTGTCAATACCTCGTGTTTCTGGAGGGCAGGGAACTCTGGAACATTCTGTTGAGGACTTCTGGCCTCATCTGACAGTGGGCTCCATAAAGCCATGCAGAAAGTGATGCTGAACTCTGCAGAGCATCACCTGGTAAGAAGATGCAGTTACCACGGTATCCTCCAACTGCCATCACAGGGACCCTTCCTTCATGCTCATAGGATCCTAACTCACTCCCAATGAACTCACCTTTGAAGATGTGAGACTATAAATTTGAAGACTCTGTTTCCAACTCATTAACTTCTGAGGGACACATTCAAACCACATTCAACTGTCATGTTTTCATGAGATAAGACAGACCAGGGTAGGACAGAGAGTAGCAGAATCCTTTGTACAAAGCAGTGGCAAACGCCGTTTGTAAAGTCTGTTTTCAGTTCTATGTGTTTGGACGTGAAGAATATGCTGGATGTGCCCTAAGTAGACTGTTTCCAATGAATCACAATTTGAAACTGCCAGAGAGTGGTCTCCATTGAACCCATACAGGAACTGGTTCTAAAGTTAGATTCTAGAACATCACTGTTTTCTCTAATGCCAGTGTAGAAAAGGGAGAGACTCATCATAGCTAAACTGAGGGCCAGACAAGGGAGGGTGCGGCGATAGAGAGCCTGACTACTTCCCAAAGACTGAAGTACCCTTGGACCAGTGTCTCCTGTGTTTGCCTTGGACTCCCAGCCTTCCCCCTGTCCACAGGAGCCACAGCTCTGATTCTAAAAAAGCAGCACTCTGTACTCTGTTCACAGGAGGTGACCAGAAGTGACTCTTGTGTTGGCTGGTTTATGTCAACTTGACACAGGCTAGAGTCATCTGAGAGGAGGGAACCCCAACTGAGAAAACTTCCTCCATAAGACCGGCTGTAGGCGAGCATATAGAGCATTTTCTTAGTGATCGATGCGGGAGGCCCAGGCTATTGTGGGCTGGTGGTCCTGGGTTCCATAAGAAAGCAGGCTGAGTGGCTCACACCTTTAATCCCAGCACTTGGGAGGCAGAGGCAGGTGGATCTCTGTGAGTTCAAGGCCAGCCTGGGTTACACAGTTCTAGGACAGTCAGAGTTGATCTACAGAGAAACCTGTCTTCAAAAACAACAGCAGCAACAACAACAAAGAAAAGAAAAAGAAAGCAGGCAGTGAGCAAGCCAGTAAGCAGCACCTCCATGGCCTCTGCGTCAGCTCCTGCCTCCAGGTTCCTGCCCTGTTGGAGCTCTAGGTCCTGTCCTCCATCACTGTTAGACTTTGATAAGGAAACATACGATATGGAAGCGTATTCCAAATGAACCCTTTCCTCCCCAGCTTGATTTTGGTCATGGGGATTCATCACAGCAGCAGTAACTCTGACTAGGACAGTGCTGTCTGCAGAGCCTCTGAGTCCCTGGAGGAAAGCAGTGCCCAAGCCAGGCTCACAAGTCTACTAATTCCTTGGTCAACACAACCATCAGCACGAGGCTTAGCGTACAGTGTCTGGGATTTCGGCTGAAGCCAGCACCCCAGCCCAGCAGGCTGACAGCCATTGGCCTAGGTGCCGGCTGAGAGTCTGCTCTTAGGGCTTGTTAGACTGATTTGCAAAGATATTTGCACAAAGCAGTGTTGTGGTATGGGTCAGTTCTCTTCTCCTTCTCCTTCCCTGGTAATCCTGAGTATATTCTGGGCATTAAGGAGTCTACATTTGAACATCAAACCCTTTGAGTGACATGATACCTCCCCCCCCAAGCACTCGCTCCTGGTAACAGGTGGGAGGGGGTGGCTTGTTGAGACTTCTCTCTTGCAGAAATGGCCAGCACTCTTATTACCTACACCATAAGGTTCTGGGGAGTAGGGCACGGTCACCGGGGGCCCAAGCTCAGCCTCTCAATGGCAGTTCAGGGTGAGGACAGGATGTGGCTTATGGGAAGGAACCCAGGGCCACAGCTTGGGAGGGTTTTCTTTAGAAGTTCCTCCGTTACGGATGATGTCCACCTTACTACCTATTTAAGGAGGCTTTGGAGTGCATGGCTCTCCTCCCGACACTTTGTATGACTTGGGTCGCAGTAGCTGGGATGAAGCTCTTTTTCACTCAAATGGAAAATTGGGCTGAGCTGGGGCCTGTGGAAAACTTGGGGAAGTCAAGAAACCAGGCAAACAGGATTGGAAAAAAAAATGATTCTAATGTAATGGAAAGCGTGTAAACTTTGAATCTTAGCCCTGCCCCTTGAGCCTGGTGCCCAGGTCTGCCGTTTCCTCATTTAAAATGACGTCTAACGTTACCAAGCTTGGAAGGTCCGTTGAAAAGTAGAGACATGACATTTACGTAGTAGCCCCTCACTAAACACTGATTATTTTTAAAAGCTGATTTATTTACTTTTATTTTATGTGCATTGGTATTTTGTCTGCGTGTCCGTCTGTCTGTCTGATCCCTGGAACAGAAGCTACAAACATCTGTGAGCTGCCAGGTGGGTGCTGGGAACTGAACCCAGGTCCTCTGGAAGAGGAGCAGTGCTCTTAACCACTGAGCCATCTCTCCAACCCCTGACGTTTTTGTTTTTTGGTTTATTTTTGTTTTTGTTTTTGTTTTTATTTTGTTTTGTTTTGTTAACTTGTTTCTCCAGGGCTGTTAGTTTTCATTACTAGTCCTGTGGGTTCACTAATTAAGTCTCAGCATGTATCTGGAAGCCCAGAGGCAAAAACAGTGCTTTGTAAGCTGCAGGGGACCATGTGGCAGGGATGGCTGGGGACCTCTGTCTGCTTCCTGAACTCTCACTGATTTCTGGTTGGTTTAGGGTTATTTAAAACCCAATGCATTGGGCTGGTGAGACAGTGGGGAAAGCCACTTGCGGCAAGCCCAACAACCTGAATTTAATCCCTAGCTCCTACCTTGTAGAAGGAGAGACTTGACTCCTATAAACTGTTCTGTGGCCTCCATACTGTGGCTCCATGCTGTGACACATACATGCACACATAAGCAAGTAAATAGCAAGATAAATAAATATTAAAAACAGACCAACCCATCCAGTACAGCTGGGACGGGTATGGTGGACAGCATCGCCAACAGCATCTGCAGGCAGAGCACAGTCACTGAGGTGACATCAACTAGCTATGTGGCACTGAGGCATTACTTTTTATTAGGAAAAGTTGAAAATTGACAGAAAATAAGATTTTCCTGAGGGCATTAGCCTTAGAACACAGAGTCTCTCTTCAGTGTTCCCCTATAAAAGGTCCCCCACCCCACCCCGTGCTATATTGAGCCAACTGAACTAGCCAAAGTGATATTTTGCAAATTTCAGGGTGTGGGATGGGGGGTACCTGCTAATTCTAGATCCTCTCCTTCCTGCTTCTGATTCAGGCTCAGGCTAAGGCATTCATAGGTAGTGGAGGGACTTTCTGGGGCTGATTTTAGAAAAGGTGCTTGCTTACTGTGCATGCCGAGCCTGCCAGGGCCCCACCTCCACCCAGTCTGGCTCTGACCTTTCTCAGCTGAAGCCCTTGATGGGAGGCTGGAGTGAGAAGAGAAGAAGTTGACCATACAGACTTGCTCAGAACTCCTTTGAGGAAGCTACTATGTGTCCTTACATCAGAAGGGAAGAAACTCAAGTTCTTTAACTGTGAAACAATATACATAGGAAACATTTTAGCATTTTCAACTCTATAGTCCAGTAGCATTAAATATACTTACACCGTGGGGCCATCACCACCATCTATTTCCATAACTAAATCGTGCACAGCAAAGTCTGGGAGTTGGAGGTGTACCTCAGTGGCAAGAGTGCTTGTTTAGCACATATAAGACTCCAGGTTCTACCCTGGCAAGGCATGAAACTAAATAGCAAAATTGTATCCTTACATAATAACTCCCCATTCTTTTCCTTTAGCTCCAGCCAGCTGCATTCTACTTTCCGTCTGTACATTTGACTGCTCCAGAGGAGTGGAATGCCACAACTTTCCCCTTTGCCTCCAGCTTCTCTCACTTAGGGTGTAGTGTGTGTCACAATTAATTCCTTCCTTCCTTCCTTCCTTCCTTCCTTCCTTCCTTCCTTCCTTCCTTCCTTATTTATTTATTTCCATTCCTAGAACATTGAACCTAGACCTTTGTGGATGCTAAGAAATCCCTCTACCCCTGAGCTAGCCATGCCTTCAGATACCTTTTACTTATTGTTTGACACAGAGTTGTGATCATTTTCCTAGGCTAGCCTCGAACTCTACTCCATAGCCTTGACTTTATAATCTTTCTTGCTAAACCTCTGAAGTAGTTAGGATTACAAGCTTGAGCCACCAGGTCTCGCTCCAAATCCTTCCTTTTATGGAGGGCTGGGTCATATTCCCTTGTATGTATATGCCGCATTTCAGTGACCCAATCATCTGTCATCGGTTTCTTGGTCTGCTTCGTATTTGAACTACTGTCAGAAGCAAGTCTGGCTGTGCTTGAAATAGAGACCCGATGTCCCTGCCTCCCGTGAGGTGGACACGTTGAACAGACAGATGGTCCTCTGTGTGAGTGAGCACGGGTGTGCGAACGTGCCTGAGCATCTGTCTTTCTCAGTTGACGTAAACAGTTGGAGTGTGAAAGCCCTGTTTTATATCTGAAGAAATGCTCCTTCCCCGTCGGGCTGTCAGGGACTTGATGGAAAGGTAAACAGGAGGCGCGTGCTTGACGTAGGACAGGCCATGGCCAGCTCTGGGTCAGGTTTCCTACTGGGGCCTCCTGAGTCAGTCCTGCTCCCTAGATCATCAGTTTGCTTCAGTTTGCAGCCCCAGTACTGAGCACCAATGCGTGCATTTCACATCCCCAGGCCAGCAGCATCACCACCATCCCGCCGGCTTGTGTGACTCTGGCCAAGTCATTTTAACTTCCTCCAGTCCTCGAGGCCTTTGCATCTTAAGAAGGTTTGAGGGGTGTATAATAAATGTAACCTACAAAAATGTATTGCCCAGTACCTGGCTTATGGTATGTGTTCTCTTTTCCTTCCTTGCCAGGAAAGACTTTGTTCAGTTACTATGGGGGCCTCTACCCTGCCTACCACAGTGCCTGACACACAGAGGCAGCTGCCTGCCTGCTGAATGCTTATTAACTTTATCCTGCACAACAACACTAAACGGGGCAAAGACTGCTCTGTGGCAGCTCCTTTCAAAGAGGTTTTAAGCAAACACAACACTCCTGGAATATGTGCAGGGCTCAGGGTGGGAGGTACTTTGAAGAGAGGTTTGTTTGGATGGGTAAATTCTGGCTTTTTTTTTTTAAAGCCCTAGCATTGGCCTCATTACTTCTGAGGCCGTCGTTCACTGACTCTTTGTCTGCATGTGGAGTGCTCTTAAGAGATTACCGGCTAGACCTTTAAAAATAGGCCAGTTGTCAGATGCCTTGGCAAGAGAATGTATCCCAATGGCGTTAGGATTTTTCCTGAAGTTAAACATCTCTCCTTGGAGAGGGTTGTTTTTATCATCAGCTGCTAAAAATTCTCAGGAGGTCACAGAACAAACTCAGTTCCAAGGGAAGGACATGGAATCTACTAGATTCAAGTAAAGGGTTAGTGGGGGGCGGGTCTTGCGTTTTGTTGCCAGGCAGCGGAGTGGCTGTGGATGAGAGTAAAGAGACATTGGAGCCATTCTCATGGGACCACACCATCATAGAGTCCCTGTCCTCCTGTGTTTGGTTTGAGCAAGGAAAGTCACGCCAGCCTCTGTAGGTAGCTTGTGACTCTGACAGAGAGGTGGACGGGGATTGTTGACGGACATGTAGATTGATCTTGAAGATCGTTCGAGCTGTGTCAGAACCCTGCTTTGGATTAGCAAGCAGCTGTAACACATCGGAGGGTCTCAGCAGCCCTGTGGCCATAGCTGCCCCCAGAGTAGTCTGCTCTTAAGATGACCACTGTTAGCGTCGAGCACGGCTGGCCAGTTCATGCGTGGTTGCCTTGATGAAGTAGAGCTTCCCTTGTCTCCTCCCCGTACACATTACCCGCTAACACTAAGTGCGGCACAATACACTTGACACTTCTAAACAGGGCGGTCTGAGCAGAACCAAGGTCCACAATGGGCCTTGGAGCCACTCTGGAGCGCAGTTCCCAGAACTTCTGTCTACTTCAGCTCTGGATTTCCAGAACTGGCTTGGCAATTGTCACATGTAGGGGGCTGCGGGTGGAAAGGGTCTGCGCCAACTTTCCAGAACCCTCAAGGACTGTAGGGATCTTCTGTCACAGTGATATCATTGACCATGTATTTTCTTTGGAGGGACTTGACGTCAGACGTGTCACCCATCAGGAACCTTGAGTGAGGCCTTCTTTTTGCCTTTATTTGAACTTGTGCCCAAGACTGGCTATTACTGGTTTCCAGTATTTGTATGAAAACAGAACAAAAAGGAGAAGAAACCTTAGGGTCTTTGGGGGCTTTCTTGTTTTGTTTTGTTAAAAACAAGAATCCTAGGCTGGGAGATGGCTCAGGTGGTAAGAGTGCTTGCCACAAAAGCATGAGAACCTGGGTTTGGATCCTCAGGACCCACGTAAAAAGCCATGTGCAGCACATGCTCCTGCTGACTCACCAGCCTAGCTAAATCGTCAAGCTGCGAGTTCAGCAGGAGACCCTGACTCAGGCAGACTTGGGCTGAGAGATGGCTTAGAGGTTAAGAGCACAGGACCCAAGTTCAATTCCCAGCATTCACATTCTGGGACTTACAGCTGACGGAAGCTCCAACTCCAGGAGGATCGGATGCCTCTGTCCTCCGTGGGGACCTCTAGATACGCACATACACAATTTAAAAACAATAAAAGTAAATCATAAGGAAAGTAACAGGGTGGAAAGTGATTGGGGAAGAGACCTGACGCTGACCTCTGACCTCCATGAGTACTGACCTCTGACCTCCATGAGTACCTGCACACACACATCTCACCCATTTATATGTGTCACACACATACATAATGTCACACAGTCTCCACTGAGCCTGACAACCTGAATTTGATCCCCTGAATTCATGTGGTAGAAGGAAAGAATCAACTCAAAATTGCCCTCTGGTTTCCCTATTTGCCAACACCCACACCAGTACATACACATATAAAATAAATGTTAAGAAGCTATTAAGAACTCTTTAAAAAAATATACTCTCTCTGTAGATGCCTCTTGTATGTTATTTATGCCTCATAAAATGTGAATGACTAAGACATATACCAAAAAATATGAGTTTGGGGAAAGGGCTGCTGAAAAGCTTTCTTGTCTGGACCCAGCTGAGAACCCAAGATTGGGTTTCTTGCTCGTCAGGTGTCAGTGGAGGTCATGAACACCCTAGAAGAGTTCAAAGGCAATTTTTTTTAAAAACTCCATGTCATCCCCCCCCACCCCGCCCTGGGCCCCTGGGCTTGAGCAGCAGGCCACACAGACGTGGGTTCTTGCAAATGAGGAATAGTCATAGTGTGGTGGCTCCGGCAAGGAAGCCTGCCTGTGTCTGGTGTCTGTGCGGCCCCATCTGTACAGCAGCGAGTCCCAGGGAGGACCCGAGTGAATGCCAAGGCCGCTCACTGCCTTCTCTTCTGGACAAGAACTTATTTTGGTTCACGCTGAACTTATTTGAGCCAAAGTGTTGGTGACACTACAGAAAGCTTCCATATTTAGCTATTCCTGTTTGCTTGCTGTCTACAAATACATTAGAAACCCAACAAACAAAGCGCTTGCCTCCTCCTTGAGTCAGGGAGCTGAACCGAGGTGTCTTCTCTGCCTGGAGTTTTCAGGCTTGTCGAATTTTCAGTTTAGGTTGTCAAATCTTCCAGAACTGCCACCCACCACCCATATCTCTGGGCACCTTGTACATTGTCCTTCCCCCATTTCTGTCTAAGCCAGCTGTGTGGAGTCCTCAGGCCAGTGTAGCAAGGGCATATTAGCACCTATGTCTGTTGCTTTTCCTCAATGCTGTGATTAAATACACATAGGGAGCGACTTGAGGAAGGACTTACCTTGCTCAGGATTAGAGAGGGTACAGCCGGTCACAACAGGGAAGGCATGGAGGGGTTCACAGTATTAGGTCTGTGTGACTGGGACTCCTCCCATCTCAGTAGACATGGAAGTAGAGAGGGACTCAGGTAGGAACCAGGCCAGACAGTGCAACCATAAACTCAGCCCTACAGCCTTCTAGTCTCATGTCTACCAGCTGGGACATATGTCCAAATGTTTCTACAACCTACCAAAAAATGGCACCACCAACTAAGGACCATATATCCAAACACACAAGCCTGTGGGGGTATCCTATTCTAACACTAAGGCTAGACGACTCTCAGGAACAACAGACACATACTGGGGCTGTGGACTCTCTTTTTCTGATGTCATGTATAGCTACCCGTTATACTTAACAAAAGATCCCTAGTTGGGTGGAAGGCTCGTGGGTAGGTCTACTTGGGATAATGAATAGTGTGGGGCCTACAGTCTGGTTATCTGTACAGGGGCTTGGGTTGCACTCTGTTTGGACTGTGTGGAAGATGTATTACTTGTGGTTGGAGGAGGGATAGGCCCCAGAGGATGTAAGGAACAACAGTGTAGGCCCTTGAGGTTTTCCCACTGAGCTTAAAAGCCCTTGAGGGGTCCAGTCCTATTGAATTTTCCTCCTTCCCTTGAAGGTCAAGGTAGAACTTAGCTTCTGAATTTTTACCACTGAAGAACTTTCAAGAGATAGTGTCTCTGTGAACTCCGTGACTTTCCCTACTTTTGATACTTACTGAGATCCCTTTTATAGTAAATACCAGGCATGTCTAGAAATGGCATCAGGTCTGATAAGCAGTTGAGGTGATGGGCCGTGCTCTGCCCTCTAGATACCTTGAGACACGCCCCCTGCCCATCCACCTCTCGGACTTCGTCACAGGGCATGAAATGGGTTTGAGAGCACGCAGGCTCACACGGGTCTCCCCATCAGTCCTGTGTGTGCCAGGCGAGGTCTTGGAGCTTGTCTGCTGAGCTGCGTGGGTTGAATCTTTCTTGCGGGGACTTGCCTTATCAAGCTGGGGTTGGTTTCAGAGTGTCTCCTGTTGGCTTCCCCTCCCCCCCTTCCACAGCTTCACCCTCAGCAGTTCCCTGTACTGCTCCTCACTACTCGGCCTCACTACCAGCCCAACCTCTCAGCCCCCCACTTTCCACGCCCAGCCCTGGAGCTGCATGACCAAGAAGGTAGAAACCTGCCTCTTGAATAGGTCAAGGATCCCAACTTGACCTATTCCAAACATCCAATATCCAAAAACTGGGCACTGGCAGTACTGATACCACAGGAGGCAAGTTCCACCCCTGACCTCATGTGATGGATGATAATCCAAACACGGTCTCACTAAAAATGCCATATAAAATAACCTCCAGGCGGTGCACATAAGACATATGTGAGGCAAAAAAAAAAATTAATTTTGTGTTAAGACTTGAGTTCTATTTCTCAGCTATATCATTATGTATAGGCAAATATTCTAAAATCAGAAAACAAAAAAAAATAAAATAAAATAAAATAAAAACCCAACATATGTCTGGGCCCAAGCATTTTACGTAAGGGACGCTCAGTCTTGTGTAGTGTCTTCAGGCTTTTAACCAGTTAACCTGTGTGTTCATTTTATAAACATTGAGCTAAACACCTGTTACATGCTAAACATTCCTGCTGGGCGAGATCCACGTCTGGTGGAGGTGGAGGTGGAGGTGTCGTCGGTCAGATCTCTGAGCAGAGGCCTCGGGGAGGAGGCCCTGGAGGGCTGGGCCATGGTGTCGTGGGCAGACCAGGGAGGGGTATGCCTGCCCCAGGACTTGCTGGGAGGATTCCCTGCCAAAACTTATCTGTGGAGGCTCCGTGGGAGAGGGGAACATCGGGCTAGACTTTCATTGTTGAGTTGGACTTCAGTGGCTGCCTGTCGAAGGAACAAGGATTCACGACTGAAATCTGTGTCATCAATGGCCAGAAAACCGGAGAAGACTCGGCAGGACTGGGAAATGGTGAGTGGACCTTTGTTGCCAGCACCTAGGGACAGGGGTGGGGCCTAGCCGGCTAGCAGCGTGCTATAAAACAGGTACTGAGCATTCAGGCCAGCACAGGCTGAATTTTGCGGTGAGGCATTCTGAGGCTGTTAAAATAGTCCGTGGACAACAAGAGGGCATGTCAGATTTTGAAGGGAACATTAACAGATTTAAGCAACGCTGACATGAGGGTATGAACAATGGAGGTGAAGGGATGGGGTACACCGGGGTCAGTGGGACAGCACATGGCCCTGGAAACTCTGGACTTGTTTCCTACCTACGGGCCTCCCGGAAGTCTTGGGGAGTCAGTGCTTGGCTTTCTGTTCTGTAAGGTTTGTCATGATGATGGACTACATCTCACAAATGAGAACAGTGACACTATTTCATTTCCGAGACCCTTCCTGTGATGTGGCTGGCTTTCCCAAGGACTTTTTCTAATGCCCTTTACTGTGGAAGAGAACAACCATACATATACATGCATACATGCATTTTTTAAAGGTGCAGCTTCTGATCCCCTCCCCCACACCGAGAGAAGCATGCTCTTTAAACAGGAATGTATACAAGTCCGGGAAGCTTGCTTGCCTACTGCTGCTTATAGACTAGTATTTCCCTCCTGGAAGCCTCGTGCCATGCAAGCTGTCTGGTAAGGGTTTGGCAAAAGATGAGTCACAGCAGTTACAAACATTTGTTTCTCTTGTAGAGGACCCACGTTCAATTCCCAGCACATGTACATGGTGACTCACAACCATTTATAACTCCCTCTTCTGACATCCTTTTAAAACAAAGGTGCTTGGGGAGATGAAGGCTACGCTGAGGGCATGAATGTTATAAAGGGGCTCCGTGGTTGACTTTTGTGTCTTGGGTCCGTCCCCCTTTGTCTAGTCCTTGGGCAGGTGGCTTTACCATTCCCTCAGATGAAGAAAAGATTGAGGGCGTGATGTGTTGCCCAACTCAGCGTTAGAATCACGACTCTAACCAGAGCGCCTCAGCTAGCGCTTGGATGAGTTCTATATCTGAAAACCCTCCAAGCACCCCACTCGCGGATGACACGAGACACAGCTGCCCTAAGGTCTTTGATTTGGTTACAGGTATGGTGGAGCAAGTGGGCTCTCATTATACAGACACGGGTCCAAGTCTTGTTTCCCCTTTGATGAGTTGTGTCTTCCTTGAGCTTCTGCTTTCTTGTTAATGCATTTGACTGGTCTTAATCCTGTGCCACCCTTGCTTTTATAGAGGGCTGTTCCGAGCATCGAAGGAAATAATATGCATACGCAAAAAGCGCTTCCTCAGTCATATAGACTTTAAAGGAGAAAGGAGAGATTAGGAAGGGTAGTAGTGGTGTTACTGGTAGGTTGTTTTATTCCGGTATTCCTTCCCCCTCCTCCCTGCCTCACATACCTGTCAAGAGTCCCAGTATCTGTCTCTTCCACCCAGCTTCTCGCAGTCTGTAAGGAACACATGACAGGTTGCCTGGCTAGCTGCTCCTCTGGGGCCTGGCTTCGCTCAGAGTCTCACAGTAGGGTGTGGGAAGAAGGTAGGCGTGAGGGCTGGGGCAGACAGACCTGTCTTCTTCAGAACCCTTTGCGATAGCATAATGTGTCAGCCGCCTACTGTGGGAGAAGTGAGACCAGATACAGCCAAGCTGTCCTCGTAAACATACACCCTCTCCTGAGGCGGAATTTATAAGTGACCTTGGGTGGGGAACAGAAGTGAGGTGTCCTGGGTGCTTGGGCAGTGCCTGCCTGCTTCCACACTACTCTCAGTTTCATTGGATTTCACAACTGCTTCCAAGGAACAGGGATCTCTAAAAGGGCTCCTCTGACGGGGACTGTCAGCCGACAGCATCTTCTCTTCCCATATTAAACATATCGAATTCTGTGGCCGATTTATTTGTTAACAGTCACAGGCAATGCTTAGAGGATCTTGGATGGCTCAGGTAATGACTAGTATAGCTAATTCTTCCACCCTGCAGAGGAAGTATTATTAATTACTGCCACACCCATTGTACACATGACAAAACCAAGGCTCACAGCAGTTAAGTAGCTTGGCCCGAGTCACAGGGAGGGCAGTAGGTGTGGGGGCTTAGATGCAAATTTCTAAGCCTGCATGGTTCCCACCCCTCCCCTGTCTTGCTGTCATCTATTTCACTGTGAATGCACACAGTTGCCCTGTTTCCTAGAACCAGACCTGCTTGCTGACTGCCACATTCTTAACCCTCTTGGACCTTCTTGATTAAACACTAGCCAGGTGGATCTGGCCTGAGCTACATTTTGGAAAAACTTTGGAAACTTTAATGAGTCTGGGTGCCAGATTGCATTCTAAGCTGCTTAGGTCAGAAACACTAAGAGAGGGACACCGGCGATAAGTCGCAAGTGATGCTGACGTGCGGCCAAGGTTAAGAACCACCTCACTGCTAACCTTGACTTGCTCATGGAGATGGGAGCTCCCTGGGGCCCTTAAGGAAGCCGAGATGGCTTTCAGCCCACCATCGCCAGCTGTTTACCAACATCATCCGTTCTATATGCAATATCTAGCCCTAACATGGATGTCTGTATTCTTGGATACAGACATTTCTTTCTTTGCTTGTTTGTTTTTTAGACAGTCACCTATACTCCCAGGGACAGGCTCTGCTGTGCCCAAAGGGTTTCAGGGCAATGGGGCAGCCTGGCCTCAAACTTGTTATGTAGCTGATAGTCTTTTGAGCTGCAACCATGCTGCTTCTGTCCCTGGCTGCTAAGCTCACAGGAGTGTGCCACCGTAGCCTGCTAATAGACACTTATTTAGGAGGGGAAGAGAGGACACCTGCCCACAAGTTATGTTCTTCAGGATGCTAAACTAACCAGCAAATGGACCTGTATCTCTCACTTCCTCAGAACTCAGGCGCGTACATGATGCCTATGAAAAAGGAGAAAACCCATCTGCCCATCTCCCAAGTCTATACCATGCAAAGACATGTAAACTTATTTTTTTGTTTTTGTTTTTATTTTTCCAGACAGGGTATCTTGGCTGTCCTGAAACTAACTTTATAGACCAGGCTGGCCTGGCATTCGGAGATTCTCCTGCCTCTGCTTCCCTGGTGCTGGGATTAAAGGCATGCGCCACCACTGCCCAGCTGAGAATTGATTTTTTTTCTGGGGGGCGGGCTGCAGCAGTGTGTGGGGACTGTGTGCCCCAAGTACTGTTTTCTGATAAATCACTGGATTTGACATAGTGAGAGGAGGCATGCTTTTTTTTTAAAGCTTATATTTAAAATTGGGATCAAATCTTTACCTTGATGAAGGTGCTTTTCTAAATGCTGTAAGCAGATGCATGCTGTCAGCCTGAGCTAGACTTGGGCTGTGGTTGTATCTGTTTCTCTGGCCCAGCTCAGGGAATGGGTGGCAACTCTCTTGAGTAATGACAGGAATGGAATATATACCACAGTGTATTACTAATCCCTTTTCCCCCTTTCTTTTCACCTTTTGAAGGATGGCAGAGTCTATAGGAGCTGACTTACAGTAAGAAAATATCATCCTTTAGGGCAGAGGGCTGAGTCCACTGGGACTGTGGTTCCCAGGCTAAGAGAAAAGGGACAGAGGTGTTTTCTTGGGGGGGGGGCTGCAGCAGTGTGTGGGGACTGTGTGCCCCAAGTACTGTTTTCTGATAAATCACTGGATTTGACATAGTGAGAGGAGGCATGCTGGGCATGGTGTTCAGCTACATGTCCACACAGGTGACACAGGTTGACACCCCAAACACCACCTTCCCCCCACGGCCTGCCTCACCCCCCCCAGTCATACCCCCACCCCTCACCCCCAACCCTCACCCCCTGCCAATAGAGGTTCCAGCGATTCACAAGGAGCTGGCAAACATGGGGACTTGGCCTCAGATGCTGACCCCCTGCTTATCTGGGGGTCTTTTTCCGACAATATAGAAGAACAGCTGCAACCATTATTCACAAGGACTGAGCGCCTTGACGGGGGGGGGGGGGGGTGAGGGGATGTGGAGGGGGTGTGGCGGTGTCTTGCACTCACATTGAATTTTCTCCCTTGCTTAGCCCCAGGGACAGGCTCTACTGTGTCCAGAGGCTTTAAGACAAGTGGACAGGGTAGGTCCTACAGTGGACAAATTCGCTTTAAATTGTGTCTGGGACAACAGAAACTCTCTTCAGTTCCTCTCTCTGACTTTGCATTGGCTTCAACTAAAACTGAGTCGTGACTCTAAACAAATTCCTTTCACAGCCGTCTGCCTCTGTGTACCTGCTGGGGAACATGCGCACTCTCTATTCCTCTTCCTCTGTACTGTGAAGCCTTTGCTCTCCTTTTCTTTAAAGTTCCCAGATTATTTAGCATTATTTCTCCTGGTCATAAAAGGGACGAATTTCTGTCCCTTCTACTCATGGCCACAGACATTTCCCTACCTTCGACTTCTCCCTCCAAACTAAGTTATAGAGTCGGGGCTGCCTTTCAGGAAGGCAAACTGGTTTCAGGAAGGAAGCCTAGCGCTTTTTCAGGGTCTTAGAACTTAGGCTTCCCCTAACTCTGCTCCGCCCCTCCCTCCTCTGCGATGCCCTCCCTCCTTCCGGCCCACCCCTTAGTTAGCTCCGCCCTTCTATCCAAGCGCTGTGCCCCGCCTTCTGCCTCGCCTCTCACGCGCTTGGCCCTTCCCCCGGAGCCTGGCGTCATGGAAAGGCGGGGTGGAGCCATGTCCTGGACACCCTCTGCCCGCAGGCCCCACCCTCCGTCAGGATGGGACGCGCCGCCCTGGAGCGGTCCCTAGCGGCCTGAGGGCTCTGCTGACTCCGGGCTGTCAGCCTCCGTGAACAGGTCCTAGGCTCAGACATCAGTAAGACTCTGGGTCCCTATCAGATTTTCTCTCCGGCTGAGAATGAGGCCGTTTACTCTGGTGAAAGGGGTTTTTTAGTCAGACGCTTTCTCGGCTCTTGCCTGTGAAATGCGATTTAAAACAGTAAACTTTTTTTTTTTTTGAAACGTTCACATCTGTTGTGGGTTAATTGAGACAACGAAATAAAAATCCTTGCAGTCAGATCCTTGTAGGCTTTACCTCACATATTGCTGGCTTTTTAGTGCCATTCCTAAGCAATTTTAAGTATAGCCTTGAGTTACCCTGATAAGGAAAAATATCCATCTCTTATCTCCCCTTTCCCCAAATACCAGTTAAAAGGGGAATTAGAACGTTAAAGATATTCCTCAGGAACCATTCTGTCCACAGCGTCTCAAAGACCCCTGGTGTCTGCCTTTATGTGGTTAATCAGTCAGTTTTCTGCATGAAAGCTGAGAACTGACATATTTGGCTTGGGGTTGCACACTGAAAGACAAGATTAGCTCCTCTCTAAATTCCAGGAGTGTAAAAACACCAGACTTAAAAGAGATGAAAGACACTGAAGGGATGAGGGGGACACAGGAGGTGGCTGGCATGTTAGGAGACAGTCTTCTTTAGAATCTGGATACGTTTTAATGTTCACAAATGGCAAGATTGCAATCAAAGCGAACAACAGGAAAATGTCGAGAGGCAGTTAAGTGCTGTTTTGGAAAGCGACCAAAGCTCTAATCCCTAGAGAAAGTGACTAGGGACTCCCACGGACAGCCTTTCCCATGCTGGCTTACCCTCAGAGTAATGCTTGCCTAGGGCTTGGCCCTGGGGATGCCCCTCTGCCTGCATCCTGGCTGCCTGCCTCTTTCCTCTAGCAGAGTTGTCGACACCTATGAGACCTTCTGGGGAGGCCTCACGCTACACACAGGAAACCACCTTCCTGGTAGCCGAGTGGCTTCGAATGAGTCTCCTGTGAACAAACCCTACTAAAGCCTTAGCAGCTCTGTGTTGTTGTTTTACAAATAGGCAAATGGCGCCAGGTTGTTGGCTCAGCCTGTAAACCCAACACATGGGAGACTAAAGCAAGAGCATCTCTGTGAACCCATGCTACACAGTATCTTTCCGATGGGCCTGGGCTACGGAGTGAAACAGTTTCCAAAGCACAATACCAGATAACAACCAGCGCATTCTTAAATGGATCTGGACCTGGGCAGTGCAGCACACTGGTAAAGTACCTGCCCCAGCATGCATCAGTCCTTGGGCTGGATCCCCAGCGCGCACCACCCACCACCTACCACCCATACCCCAACCCCTGCTGGCCACTGAATTCACCCCTTCTTACCCAGATCAAGATGATAATGATGGTGATGAGACCATCTTGGTGTCATTTACTGCTAGACACCTTTCCTTTCGTTGTCAATGTCCCAAGTTCACGTTACAGATATAGAAATCCACGAGGACACACACAGGTTGACTCGGAAAGGCACACGGGACTCGGAAAGGCACGGGCAGAATGAACGCTCAGCTGTGGTCTGGAGGCCAGTTTCCAGCCTCTCACCCACTGTAGACCACTCATCTTCCGGCTGACTCAGCCGTTGCCCTAGGTTGGCAGCACCCTGTGAGAGGCCTGCAGCCCTCTGCAAGAGTCAGAGGCCTGTGTCTCCAAGCACTGAGTAGAATAGTGTCCTTGATTCCGCTTCAGATGTGCCTGGTAGCTCACCTCTGTGGAATTTTATTTGACTTTCCCTAGGCCACTCTGCCCTGGTTAGTAAATAAATATCATTTACTTGTTGCTTCTTTTGTAAAGCCCCTCTGTCTGAATACTTTCCATACTGTGGTTGGCATTTAGACAAGTGTGACCAGTGGGCATGTTCTGGAGCTCAACACTTCTACCTAAATCTAGATTCTACTATTAACCAGAAATCTGTCTTTTTTATTGTTGTTTCTCTGTGTAGCCCTGGCTGTCCTGGAACTCACTCTGTAGACCAGGCTAGCCTCGAACTCAGAAATCCGCCTGCCTCTGCCTCCCAAGTGCTGGATTAAAGGCGTGCGCCACCACTGCCCGGCTGAAATCTGTCTTTTAAAAAGAATTCACACACACACACACACACACACACACACACACACACGATGTTATATAAAAGCATAGATGTTGCATAGGTGATATATGTGTATACATATATATACACATATATACAAATATACATTATACACATATACACATGTATACCTGTATACATATACACACCTATACACACACAGAGAGAGAGAGAGAGAGAGAGGTGACAGTCCTCTGTCTCTCATCTCGACCCACTGAGTCAGCATCCGCCATGCTTTTCCCATGAACAAGTTACTTAGGTTTGCCAAGATTGCTTCTCATCTTCAACACAAAGTTGTTTCCCTACTTTGAACAGGACTGAAAGTGACTCATGGAAGAGGACTATGTTAATGATCACCATCCTTTGGAGGTATAAATGTACTGTGGCATTAGGGCTACAGTATAGGGCTACCATCAATTGCATCTTTGTCACAGAGTGGAGAGAGGGAGGGAGGGAGGGAGGGAGGGAGGGAGGGAGGGAGGGAGGGAAGGGAAGCATCTCCAGCTTTCTACTCATTCTGTTTTTGTTTCTCAAGGCCTCTCCAGGCCTGTTGCATCTCCACACCCGGAGACCTCAGGTGCCTGAGCTGGCCTAGCAGCACAGGGGTACACCTCGAGCCACATCCAGGGTGAACTTTGAAGTTTAGGTGTGTCTGAGGTTAGCAAGCTAAGAGGACAGGCTGTTGGAAACCTCGCCCTGCTCTCTGCTTTGTGGAGGAAGCCTCAGGGAGTTCCATCTGCTTCTTCCTCCTCCTGCCTCCTTCCCCTTGACACAAAGGGGTGTCCCCAGCCCGGTGGCATCTTGCCTGGGTTGCTAATAATAGAGAAGGGTGCATCTGCCAGAGGCCAAGCAGAAGCTCTCCCTGTTCTGCCCTTTCACCACAATCCTGGCACAGTCTAGTAGGCTGGGTTGGTAAATACCATTGTGAGCAGAATAAGTCTTTGTGTATCCTGGAAACTCTTTCTGTCCTCTTCCTGGGGGTCAGAGCATCAGAGAGAAGGTTGATGGAGATGTCTTTGTCCTTGACATCTTGGCCAAACAGCGTTTCATGTAGCTCTAGACTTTCAACTCAGCACCGAGCTAAAACTGGTGTGCTGGTGTGCTGGTGTGCTGGTGAGCTGGTGAGCTGGTGTGCTGGTGAGCTGGTGAGCTGGTGAGCTGGTGAGCTGGTGAGCTGGTGAGCTGGTGTGCTGGTGAGCTGGTGAGCTGGTGATCTGGTGAGCTGGTGAGCTGGTGAGCTGGTGAGCTGGTGAGCTGGTGTGCTGGTGAGCTGGTGTGCTGGTGTGCTGGTGTGCTGGTGTGCTGGTGTGCTGGTGAGCTGGTGAGCTGGTGAGCTGGTGTGCTGGTGAGCTGGTGAGCTGGTGTGCTGGTGAGCTGGTGTGCTGGTGTGCTGGTGAGCTGGTGAGCTGGTGAGCTGGTGAGCTGGTGAGCTGGTGTGCTGGTGTGCTGGTGTGCTGGTGTGCTGGTGTGCTGGTGAGCTGGTGTGCTGGTGAGCTGGTGAGCTGGTGTGCTGGTGTGCTGGTGTGCTGGTGTGCTGGTGAGCTGGTGTGCTGGTGTGCTGGTGTGCTGGTGTGCTGGTGTGCTGCCAACCACAAACCCACCTGCCAGAGTCAGGAGGGAGAGGGGGGGTTCTAGGAAATGACCTTTATACTCATCCAAAAGGCAACGTGGTAAGGTTCGCCCATGTTCTTTTTCACGGCTCAAACCCCAAAATAAGTGAAAGGAGAGAGTAGAAAGTGTTCCATCTTCCCTGTTGTGTTTACGGCTGTCTGAATGAACAGCCTGTTTGTGCGAGTTGCTTGGAGAAGCTGATTTAGAAGTCAAGGCCACTTCTGGGCAGTTACCCTGGGCTCTCCACCCCACCCCCTCCGGGCTTTTCTGAGATGGAGTCTCCCTGTAGACCAAGCCAGCCTCTGTTCACCACCCTCCTGGATCAGCCTTCTGAATGCTGAGATGTAACCTCAGTACCCCAAACTCCTTTTAAGTCAAAGTATGATATAAATCCCTTAACAAACCAGAATAAAATACTCCCAGGTGTCTGGCCTCTTCTCAAGGCAATTTTCTCAATCTCGGGGAGTTTGAACTTGGAGTGTATATTGTGGTTTGTAAAACACCTTCACATCTCATTTCTCACTTGGTTGCCATAACAACCCGGGATGGGGCAGGGCTTGTCTTGTTATCCCTAGTTTGCAGATGAGGAAGTCAAGGTTGTCAGAAAGTTGAGCTGCTTTTCAAAGTCACCAATGGAGCCAGAGTAGTAGGTGTGAAGGGTAATAGAATCCCACCTCCAACTGGAGCAGCAGGGTGGTGCCCCAGACCCAAGATCCCTTTCAACCATTGTAATAAAGAACTTAGAAGAGCCTTCTGAATGTCAGGACCTGTGGGTAGTGGTGTAGTGAGAATTCTGGCATTTTGGTTTCTTTAAAAGCACAAAAATATGATAAGAATATGTTTTCATTTTAATCCAAAGTGTGAGTCATGGGGCTGCTTCAGATTGCCCACAACTGATTATGATTTGCTTCGTGCTCTAGCAGGGGTGTGATTTTGCCAGTTCAGATAGTTTCTATGATTGTGTGACCTTGGGGATTCTGGGGACTTTTCAGAGAATATATAAATACTAGGGCCCCGAGGGGCAGGATGGATTAGTAGTGGTGGGTTGTCAGTCATTGTTAATCACCATTTGTTAAGTAGTCATGTGCAAAAAACTGAAACAATAACAAGAAAAAATTAGGTAGCCTAATGGCAATGATCAAACTTGCCCCACAGAACTGGACGCCCCTCATCAGCAGAAAGTAGTCTAACGGTAACATCACCCCCTTTTCCAACCATGACCTTATTCAGGGGTCTCTTCCTTTCCCTCTATCCTTTTTACTCTCCTATCTAGCGTTGGGGGTGGGGGTTAAAGGGTGGAAGAAAAGAGGTAGAGACGGGTAGAAGAACCCACAAAGTAGCAAAAACCGGCTACATAGTGGTTCATACGAACTGCTACTTTTTTGTTTCCTTAGAACTTTCCAGTAATATTGAAACCAAGATGGCTGACTCACTATGCCAGACTTAGCCTATACAGTGCTAACCTGAAATAAGATAGGATGGGGGTATCTGTGATTCTGTTTTTTTCCAGATTGCTTTAGACATCGGAATCTCCCTGCAGGGAATTCTGTGTTAGAAGGCTCTGCATACGGCATCCTACGGCAGCCAGATGTTCATTTTACTACATGGAAAACTGGGGCCACCCTGACCCTCTGAGCAGGCAAATCAGTCATTGAGGATGGAGACTGCCTTTGGATTGTAGAGAATATGGGCATGGAGGGCTGAGGCTCCACATTTTAGTTAGGCCCCTCACACCTCTGTTACTTGGACTTGTTATTCTTGACACCTTAGGATACTCCAGCAAAAGTGCAGAAGTGTGGACAGAGCTGCAGATGGGGCGTCGAGGAGGGCACCCGAGACTAGAGTGGAGAGGAGCTGAGGGGAAGAACTCGGGAGTGGAGGCAGGACTCTGAAAGGCTCTGAACAGATTTTAATGTGTGAGAGTTGACACCTAGTCGGTATAGGCCCCCAGAACTCCGCCTGTTTGCCACCACCCTATATGATTCTCACAGAAGCATGAGTGTGTAGGCCCAACAGGGATGATTCCTGCTGGTGTAGAGGAAGCTGGAACGGAGACATTTTCCCAAGTTCCATAGCTTAGGATGACATTGGAGCTCCGGTTGGTCAGCTGGCCTACCTCTTGCTCAGTGTTCCTTTCAGGATGCCACCAGCCTCCTTCCTTTCTTCTCCCCACAGCTCCTAGAGACTCCTGGCCATTCCTTGCCAATGGTAAGGGAAGTCACGATGACAGTTCTCCCAGGGCTGAAGTGTCTCTGAAAGAAAAAAAAAGCAGACTTGTACTTGTATATAGTAGTGATCCACTGGTTTTGGGGTGACTGTGGCCAGGGGAGCTCTGGTGCAAGTCTTTCCAGGTGTGGCTTCTGCTGTCAGGCTGCTGATGGAAAGTGCTAAGTGTTCCAATTTCCTGTGTCAAGCAAGCATTTCCCCTTGGGGTTACAGCAGCCACCTTCCTCCTGAGCACCCAAGGGGCGGATGAGCGTGAGCTGCTACAGACAGAGAGCCCCAGCTGCTGCACAGAGCACCCTGGCTTCCTTTTTTTTTAAGGGGTATAATAGAGTTTTGACAGTTCCCAGCAGTGGCCTTGGAAAAAGCAAACCCAAAGTGCAGTTCTTTTGAGCCTCCCTGCCCTCTGCTTTGTAGAGAGGGAACAAGCCAGAGTCACCCTCGTGGTGACACAGAGTTCTCAGCTACTGGGGGTGGAAGGGTGGGGGGCGGACACTGCAGCCAAGTGCGTGTGGGTAAATAGGAAGGTCACAGACTTGGAGCACCGTCAAGAATGAACCGGAATAGACACTACAATCGTTGTTCTGAATGTGGGGCGGGAGCAGAGCAGAGCACAGTGAGCAGGTACCGAGCAAAGGAAGCAGGGAGGATGGGGGCGGGGGGAGACGCAAGCACAGGGCAGCCGAGACAGCGAAAGAGTCACGTTATGGATATTTGAAAAGCACATTCCTATTTCAAAAGTCACTTGCTGGTGTTAGGTGACGAAAATGTCTTTGACACCTACCCAGCTGTTTAGAAATGTCAAGTCTGGGGAATTCTGTTGTCTGAAAACCGTGGGGTGAAGCTAGCCACCCCCGGACATCTGAAGTCAAGTAGAAGATGGAGGAGCAGAGAAACATATGGCAATAAAGCATCCCTGCCCTGTCCCCTACACGTGCTGTCACTGAGCCAAGGAGGAAACGTCAGGACACACTTTGTGGTTCACCTAACCCTTATTCACCCTTTGGTAGAACAATAGGCGTAAGGGCCAAGGAGCCTTGGAGGCCAAGATCTCTCTGAGGAATAGGTGGGAGCTTCCTATAGCTCTCTGACAGATTCGCAAGACATCCAGATATAGACATCCATACCCAATCAGGCTTCCAGGTGGCTAGATAGTAAAGTGGAAAGGCCAAGAAATGTAAATTGCATGTGTCATGTGTGTGTGTGCATGTATGTGCATGTGTGTGTATGCATGTGTATGTGCACATATGTGTGTTGATGTATATTAGTACTATCTTGTATGCACCTATACTATAGATATAAATATATACTATGTACAATATTTATTTGTATATATTGATATTGATATATCTATTGATACCATATAAATACTATATACAATATCAGCACAAATCTATATATGATATTAGATACCAGTAGTGTATTAGCTACCTTCTTGTCATGATAAAACATCTGACTAAAGCAGCTTAAGGAGGAGAAGGTTTGATTTCGACTCAGTGCAAGGGTAGGGAGGTCATGGCGGCATGACAGGGTGACAGCTGGTCTCATTGCTCCCACAGTCAGGATGCAGAGGGAAATAGATGTTAGTGCTCAACTCTTTTTACTCAGTATGGAACCCCAGTCTGTGGAACGGCATCCTGCCCCACATTTGGGGTGGGTTAGCCCGATGAAGAGCTTCCTCATAGACAGCCCCACAGCTCTGTCTCTGAGGTCGTGAAGGTGACAATCAATATTCACCCTCACAAAAAGGTGCTGTGTCTGACCCTGTATCATTCTCATATGTATTTGAGGTCAACTCTGCTCTGACTTCAGAATGCACGGATACTGTGTCTGCACCATGTATACGGGCTATGCTGTGTCTGGAGGTTTCCACACATCTTGAGATTTTCCAAGAGACTCGCTACAGGCGAGAACACGTGTGGTTGCATACAAGTCCACTTTTTCCTCAGAAGCATGTCAACATTGCCTAAGTTCTCACCCTCACTGTTACCACAGGTTGGTACTTGGCTAGGTTTTAGTGCCACCACCTGGCTGCTGTGTCTTTAGCTCAAGTCCCTGGTGTGAGCTTTCCTTCAACCATCTCCACTCCTAGGCAGGGTAGAACATTTGAACCATGGTCCAGCCCATCTGTTTTAAAAGGGACTGTAGAGGAGTGTCCTTGTGTGCTTGGTCTGATGTAAAACATGCTCACTAACAGGCTTTGTAGGGCCACATTTCTGGGTGTGGTCAGAGTTTTGTTTTTAATGACTATAATTGGGGTACGGGAGTCAAGTGCAGGGTCTCTCTATCCTGTTCTTCCAGATCTGCCCACATTCACAGATGTCCGGGGAAATGTTATGGGCAAACAATGAGGGGATCATGCCAGCCAGATGAACTGAGACCATTGTCTCCTAAGACAAGATCCAGACTCATCCTGTACCCCTGGCATGCTGTTCCCATTGCCACCAGTGAGCAGACTCATCTCCGGCACAAAGAGCCATGTCCCTTTCTCTGTCAATGGCAGGAACCTTGTCTCAGCAGGGACTGTACCTCCTGGTTGGAGTGGGACTTCAAAGGAGTGTGGTGCCTCCCCCCCCCCATTAAAAGACCATCTCAGTTTAAAGTGCAGAAATGAGAGGTCTCAAATGTACATATCTCCTCTCACTTGGACAATTACAGCGCCCTCAGATTCTATCTTTGTTGTCTTCGACCTTCCTCATTGGCTTTTCCCAGGTCCACTCTTCATAAAAACAGTGCAACTTAGAGTATTGCTTGCTTAGAATTTATCCCACCCTGTATGAGGCCCCCAAATCCTAAGAACAGCCTGAAAACCTCTGTAGGGACCGGCCTAGCTTTACCCCACTCTCTGCCCTTCATTCCAGCATGCCCAGCCTCAGGACCTGTGTGCATGTCTGCCTGTGCCTTCACATGCAGTATCTTTCCTTACACCCATGCATGGTCCAGTCCCATGATCCCTGCAGAAAAGGTGCTGCAAAGGTCACACACCCCTCTCTCCTACCCCTACTCTCTGACCACTCCCTGCGTCCCCACACCTGCCTTTAGCAATCTCCAGAATGCATGCCACCACCAATGCAACATTTATTTGTATGGTCTTCTTCCACTTAGAATAGAAGATACTTCTAGGTATCATCTTTGTCCCCCAACTCCAGAATAGCAGCACAGTCAAGTACTTTTTCAACACTAAATGAGTGAATTCATTAGCAATGACATTTAATTAATGCTTTTATAAGATATCATGTTGGTAACCTGTTTGAGATCATGACCCCCACTCTTAGTGGGTTCATCTCCTCCTCTTTGTGAAAGTTTTCTTCAATATATGTCATCTCTACTTCTGTTCTTGCTGATTTTTTTTAAAGATTTTTTTTAATGTTTATGAGGGTTTTATCTAATTGTATGTCTGTGTACCACGTGTGTGCCTGGTGCCCTCAGAGGCTGAAAAAGGGCATCAGAGCCCCTGAAACTGGAGTTGCAGATGGTGTGAGCCTCTATGTGTGTGCTGGGAACTAAAACCAAGTCTTGTGAAGAACAGCAAGTACTCTTAACTGCTCAGCCATTTCTCCAGCCTCCTGGCTTGGTTTTTGATACTAGGAAGGCCCCCACCGAACTGTTATAGCCATCTTCCATCAAATTGGCCCCTTATCAAAGTTCCTAGGCCTCTGCAGTTCTCTCGAGTTTTCACAGAGCAGACATCCTATGCAGAGAACAGGTTTGGTCTTGACCTTATGAGACCAACACAGAGGGAAAGGAAGTCCAGTGCCTCTCCCAGAGGAAGGGCCCTGTTGAAGGGGACTGTGTTCTTCGATCAGACACAGGAAGAGGCACAAAAGAACTGGGTAAGATAGTACTGTAGCTTGCCCATGTGATCTCCCCCCCCCCGTGTGTGTGTGTGTATGTGTGTGTGTGTGTGTACATACATATATGTTTAACTGTAATAAAAAATAAAAGTAAGCTAACCACTTACTATAGTATAGTAACTTACTTAGTAATAGAAACTGAGTAAATAACAAGAAAGTTGAAGCAGAGAGATGGCAAGATGGCTTAGTGGTTAAGAGCACTTGCTGGTTTTGCTGAGGACCGAGGTTCAGTTCTCAGCAACAAGACAGCTTATAACCATCTGTAACTCCAGTTCCAAGGGACCTAGCTGCCTTCTTCTGGCTTCCAAGGGCGCCAGGTATGCATACAGCATAGATACATACATACACACAGGAAAAACTTCATACATGCACATAAAAAGCAAAATGTATCATTGTAGTGCTACCATCATAAATAAACACAGACCCTGTGGATCAGTATGGTCATTAGTATTATTTGAGGCAGGTTCTCACTGTGATACCCTCTCTGGCCTGCCACTCACTGTCTAGACCAGGCTGACCTTAGACACAGAGATCTACCTGCTTAAAGGCATGTGACACCACGCCTGGCTTCTGTTGCTTTATTAATCCGTCAGTTTATATTCAAACATAGGCAGAAAGGAAACCTGGCAGCTTATTTGCATGAAGTAGGATAGAAAATAAGAATAGAAATCAGAGCAAAGGGTCAGAGAGTTTATTGAGGTCAGTGTAAAATCAGAGTGGGGAAATGGGTACTTAGTATCAATGACTGTATTTCTTTGCAGCCATTTAAAGCCCATCCATTTGGGGGCAGGGCGTTTAGAACACTTCTCTAACATATGCAAAAAACCCTAGATGTGAACCGCAGCACTGCAAAAAGAAACCAAGTATGCACATTTTATGCCTTAGCCTCCTCCCCACCTGCTTAATATTACAGAAACAGCATTCATGTAGCTTTTTTAGTCTTCAGAGTGGAGGACCAAACAATCAATTAGGCCAGTGATCAGCTAAATCCTGTGCGGATGTACCCCCCAGAATTATTTAATCATTTCTCCATTGTTGGATACTGGGTTATTTTCAATACTATTGTTACTAGAAACAATGGCTTCATTAACATTTTTGTGTTTGTAACTTTTTCCATATTTTAGAGTGCTTCCTTAAGTAGATTTCCAGAGGTTAAAAAAAAAAATAAGTAAATGAAAGGTTGAGACATTTTTAGAGCCCTAGACACCTATTCCTGAGCTGTTTTTCCAGAAGATCACGTGCCTTTTGGAAGAGCATCTCGACAGCGTGTCGGCCCGAGTTCCACTGTAGAGCACATCTTTATTATTGTTATTTTTACTTTCGAGAGTTTGATAGACAAATGACATATTGCTTTCATTATATACATATACATATGTATGTTGGATTATACATACGTAGGTTATCAGCATCTTGAAGTCTTGTTTGAGTCCCTTACATAGAAAACCTGCTAAGTTTTTAAACCATGATGTGTTTTATACAAATTTTTCTTAAACTTATCTGACCCTTGCTTTTGACACTTAAGCAGTTTCACATTGTGGATAGTAAAGTTCCCAGTCATTTCCTGTGTCACTTACTAAAAGACAGTAGTCCAAGTTGCTTGGCACGGTGGCCCAGCCTTAGGTGATTTGAGCTTAGCTGTCAGAAAGTACTCTCTTTCCTAACTTGTTTTCCTCCAAAGTTACCAGTGGTGTTTCTAGCATATCTACCTCCAGACACGCATTTTTTTAAAAAAGAACAAAAACAGCAACTCATTACTTCTGTAATGACAAAAATTATCTTCAGCAATTAATGAACCAATAAATTATAATGGAAAGAAATATAAAGAGTAAAGCCTGTGCTAATGAATTTTGTGTGTATGATCATGCAAATTTTAAAAATTCAGAGTAATTAATGGTTTAAACACTTGCTAATTACATTATCCTTATGTTGGACACTGGGAAACATTGTACTTAAGCATTGGTTTGTAGCAGACACGAAAGAAACGTTATAGTTTCTGGTTTTGAGACTTCTGCAAACTTAGCAGATTTCACAAAAATGGTTCTTCTTTGTGTATTGTTGATCTTCCTTTTCTCTGAGTTAGTCAATCACACTTTCAATTCATATTCATTTCAAAAAGGTTTTTTTTTCACTCAAAGCAACAGACACCTGACTAGATGAGAAAAATGTAGCATAAGGTTACAAGAACTCTCATTACAGTTGAATTCTAGAAGTCACGGTGCCTTCCTTGTCTTTAGTTCATCAGGATTATTTATGAAATGTCTGTGCTATTGACATGTTTTTGTTTGTGGGGTGTGTGTGTGTGTGTGTGTGTGTGTGTGTGTGTGTGTGTGTACCACCATGTGCCTGTGTGGAAGCAAGAAGTTGATGTTATTATGTCTTCCCCATTTGCTTTTCCACCTTAGTCTTTTGTTTGTTTGTTTGTTTTTCTTTTGCCTTTTTAAAAAAATTTATTTATTATTATATGTAAGTACACTGTTGCTGTCTTTAGACACACCAGAAGAGGGCGTCGGGTCTCATTACAGATGGTTGTGAGTCACCATGGGGTTGTCAGGATTTGAACTCAGGACCTATGGAAGAGCAGTCAGTGCTCTTAACACTGAGCCATCTCGCCAGCCCGAACTTCCACCTTAGTCTTGAGGCAGAATCTCAGTGAACCTGGGGCATGCTCTTTTGGCTGGCCTGACTGACCGCTGAGCTCTGGGTGTCCACCCGCGTCGCTCAGCCCGTGCGTCTGTCCTCTGCTTCTACATGGGACCTAGAGATCCAAACTCAGATTCTCATATACACATCACAGACACTTTAGCTGTCTTCCCAGACTCCATTACATGCTTTAAACCCAAGTTAAAGCCCTAAGTGCTTCGCCTCAAACGGTAAGATGGAGGCAATGGCGCTCTATTTCCATGGCTTTACAACGATTGTGCTTCCAGACCCAACTTTTAGACTGAGCACAAAGTTGAGAAACACGCGATCACACAAGGCTTGGGGACGAGCCAGCCCACAGCGAGCTCTGCTGAAAGAGATCGCTGGAAAGTCGCTCATGAAACGTGGGGCACTCCTTCCATGTGTGTCTAGGGCTTGCTTTACAACCAGAGTTCTCTGAACGAGCGTCCGCGTCGGCTCTGATACTCGTGATGGGCAAGCGGTATCTCTCCGTGTGTTTGGCGCTTGGGTGCGGTATTAAAAGTCTAGGGCTAGGGGTGCATAGCCCGGTTGTACAGCATGAGCCCCACATAGGGGAGAAAAGAAAAGCTAAGCCGGACACAATGTTTGAAATTGGACCGAGGGTTATGTGGGTTGTAATCGTCGGCGTTTTACAGTCCCTAAAGTCTAACTGTCTCTGTCCCTTGGTGCTGCGGTGTTCGCTCTGTTGTGCACCCTTCTGTTTCTCCGCCTTAGCTCATGCGTTTCCCAAGCCCGAAGCTCACCCTCTTCTACCTTCCCTTTGCCTCAGGTGTAGAAACTCCATCTTTCCCCCCAAAACTTCTTTTATTTCCTCCCTCCCAAAGTAATGCACCCCCCCCCACACACACACACCTGTAGCGTAGTGACTGTGCCTTCCTCCTTATGAAGCTGTTTCATCGACTCTGGGCTTCATACTCCCTGGGCTTAATCCTGAAGCCAGAACTCAGTGGGACACCACAGTGGATGTATGTGGTATTGATCATACCGGGTAAAACAGAGCAAACGGAGGGGGACCGGTGGTAACTAGACAGAGCCCCTGGTTCCAGGACAAGGGGAGGTAGCAAGGGTGTCACTGCCAGAAAGGGGTTCTCTGGACAAGGGGAGAGAGCTTGGCAGGACCGGCTTGGTCTCACTCAGCCTGGATCTTTCTAAAACCCCATAAAGGAAGCTAGTGCAGGCTGAGAGTAGAAAACATGGCGGGTGTCTGCCCAGGTCCTGATGGGGAGCTATGACTCTAGGAGTAAGCTCCTTCCTGGCCTGGGATAGCTTCTGTCTAGCTCTTCCTGCGCCAATGTTCGTCTTACATCTGGCAGAGCCTTGCGCATCTGCTTTTCTTATTTGCCTGGCCCTGGCCACCCCTGCCCTGGGTCTATAGGAGAAAGTACCCAGCCTTGATGTCTACAGCCAGGAGCAGCACTGAGATCAGAGAATGCAGATAGTTTGATGGGGCCAGAGACTTCCAGATTAACCATAGGAGAGCAAGCTTGGCTTTTGTTCACCTCTGTCCCTAGGGGCTAGGTTAGTGTCTTAATCTCTGTGTCCATGTGACCAACTCATGCCAGGGCTGAGAGGCTCCTCCCCTGGTTCTTGGTTCTGGTCTAGGAACCTCAGTTTGATCTGGCCAGACTCCTTCAGAACTGGTTGGTTATAGATACTGAGCAGGATTCCCCTTTTTGCCGTCTCAGCCAGGAGCTAGGTCTTGGGAGGCTAGTGGCTACTTAGTTCTGCATGCGCCCATTAGCTCTCAACTCTGGGAAGGAGGTGTGTTACCAGGCCCTGGGGTCCTGCCCTCAGGAATCTTTGCTGTAGGAAATGATGCTCATAATAAAACCAGACCTGCTTTCAATTAATTTAGTAATTTTTTTTTATGTCTACCATTTTATCTGCATTATTTTTCATGATAATCTTCAATTTTAACATGTTTTTCTAAATATTCCTTCTATTTTATCAGAAATGTTTTCCATGTAAACTTCTGATTTTATCACAAAATGTTTTTAATTCCACCTTCAATTAATTTAGAAAGGTTTTTTTTATCTCTGCCATTTTATCTGTATAATTTTCCATTTTTAACGTGTTTTTCTATATATTTCTTGAATTTTATCAGAAATATTTTCCACGTAAATCTTCAATTTTACCTGAAAATGTTTATAATTCCACTTTCAATCAGCTTAGAATTATTTTATGCCTACCATTTTATCTGTATAATTTTCTACCATAATTTTCAATTTTAACATATTTTTCTATATGTTTCTTCAATTTTATCAGAAATATTTTCCATGCAAATCTTCAACTTTATCAGAAAATGTTTATAATTCCACTTTCAATCAACTTAGGAATACTTTTATGCCTGCCATTATTATATCTATATAAAACTTTCCAGGATAATTTTTTTTTTTTCGAGACAGGGTTTCTCTGTGTAGCCCTGGCTGTCCTGGAACTCACTTTGTAGACCAGGCTGGCCTCGAACTCAGAAATCCTCCTGCCTCTGCCTCCCAAGTGCTGGGATTAAAGGCGTGCGCCACCACCGCCTGGCTCCAGGATAATTTTTAATTTTAACATGTTTTTCTACATTTTTCTACAATTTTATCAGAAATATTTTCCATGTAAATCTTCAATTCTATCATAAAATGTTTTTACTTCCTTTTTTAATAAAAGAACATGCTTTAAAAAAAACAGACTTGAATGAGCTCTAAGCAGGTGACAAAGGGATTGTGGACTGTGTGTGATGTGTAAATCTTGCAAGGAGAAGCCATTTAGGGGGACTTAGAGGGAAATGGGCAGGACCTGGGAAGGTGAAAGTGGAGGGGTTGAGGGGCACCATTTAAACAATAAATCATTGTCCTCCACATGAGATGGGCTATTGCCACCAGACAGGCTTCCCCAGAACCAGCAATATGGCACAACTAGGCAAACACAAATAGGCCAGTTTTGCATAAAGAGAGGGTCATGGAGGGTGGGAACCCAGGAGAGTCCCCAGGCAGAGCTTGGTCTTTGTCTGCGAGGGTTTGGAGAAGCTGGGCTTTGTGTGAGAGAGAAGAGCATAGGGAATGAGTGGGATCCGATGTCCTTGGCCCCGGGCCTACGAAAGCAGTGTGACTGGTACCCAACCCAGGCACAGGTGTACTTAGCAAGCTCAGCTCCACCTTCTACCCTCCTAGGTGACCTCTGAGGCTTCCAGTGTGTTTGCACCCCTGTCCTCTCCCTGGTTACTAATCCAATCCAAGAGACTGGCTCTGTATGTGTCTTAGTCACCATACCCGTGCAGTCACACGTCACCCAGCTGGTGACCCTTCCCTCACTTTCCTTCCTCAGCCTCCCTACAGAGTAAGAGTCACACGTGACAATCGTTGTCTCTTTGCAGACAGAGAAAGAGACACCTGCGCCGTGTTTGAGATCTGCATCTTTGGGCTTTCTCTGGCACGTTCATAGTTGGTCGCCTGTTAATGTCGACGCTGTCAAGGGCCAGGCTGGTGACGATAGGTTAAAAATAGACTCGCGTCCCAAGCTGCCATTATCGGATCCCAGGCTGCCAGGACGGCAGATTCAGTGTGTCAGAGGCATCGGACTTCCATGTGAAATCTCATTTACAATTTTTGGCTGCTAATTTAGAAAAAAAAAAGTGGTGGTAGTGGGAGCTATATCTGAACCAAGTTGAGTCTGATGGCCACTGGTGGGAAGGCTCTGTCCCATAACACCCGGTCACTGGTCACCGATAGGATCTCCTTCTGGATCTGTGAGCAAGCATCGGGGAGAGTGTCTGTCTGTCTGGCCTTTGTGTTAGGGAAAAGGAAAGAGCTAGGCTAGGGGAAAGGGAAGCGGAAGCAACTTGTGGGTGTTCTGTCCATCCAGTTCAGCCGCCCCGTTCCCAGAGCACATACTTTCCATTTTCCTCTTTGCTCATCCTGAATTCTGGAATCTTCTGGTGGTTAGTTTATCCACTTGCTTCCTTTTTCCGAAGATTGAAATGACGACTGCTTGAAACTATTTTCCTCTGGTTGGGTTTTTCCTTGGTGACCTCACTCAGAGACAGATGTACCTAATAATAGCATCAAAAGTTAAGGGGGATAAATCAACCAGCTGGTTTGTTCCCTAGAAGAGATGCTACAGTTCCTAAATATGGGCTGTCCCCGGAGACCATGAGGGGGCCCAGCTTACCAGATGGGACTCTGGTCACTGGGAGAGGATGGAGGTCCTGGGACACTTTGTTCACCCTCTGTCATTCTCAGGCTCCAGCCGGACTCAAGGATCTATAAGATGCTCTACCCCCACCCTGGGACAAACACCCTGCCCAGACAGACAGACAGCAGGTGGACATCGGCAAGGGCATCCCTCTCCCCAGATCCTCAAGGCAGTGCGCATTTCAGCCCTGCTTCGGGCGGGGAACTGGGCCTACACCAGTCTGCAAAGGTCTTTGGGTTGAGATCCTTCCCTAGGAGGCGCCTCCGCTCCTGTATTGGTCCTTGGCCTCTGCCATTCCAGATGTTTCCAAATCACTCGCTCACGCCCCTCAGAGTTTCATTCCCCTACCCAATGGGAAAGAGGGGCAATAGTCTAAGAGAATCGGGAACCTTCTATAAGCTACGCAGACAAGAAGGAGACTCTTGTGTGGACCCAATACTCAGTCTCCCTCTGGGTAGTGGCACATGAGTGTTGCCGCCCTATTTATTAGTTTCGTTCTCTGATGGTCTGAAGATGTTTGGTTTTGTCTCAACAAATGAATGTTAAATCCCTGTAACCAAAGGCAAAATTGAAGCAAACATTGAGTGCCCCTGCTCTACTGAGTGGGAGGCCCCACTCCCCACTTTAGTGGGCATACAAGCTGCCAGGGTGATGAGTTGAGCATAATCCCCAGTTCTGTCCCCTTGGGGACACTAGAAGAGGTGGAACATGTCCCCGTTTGCTCCTCTGAAAGAGAGAGGCAAGTATGCTCTCCCTGGGATGGCCCAGTGGGATCCTCACACCGCAGAGGAGAACGGGCTCAGTAAGCGCCCACTGCCACCAGCGGGGCCCCATGCTAACAGATTCAGGAGGACCAGTGATGAGTCAGACTGTTTATGAAAGTCACACATCCTCATAGACGTCAGGATGACCCGGGCTTCATGTTCTGAGGGTGATGAATCTTGTTCATACTTGGGGGTTCACTGGTGTGCCTTTTTGGCAACCCGTTTCCTGTGCCTCGCCTCCAGCGGTCTGCACGTGAACCGGAGCATGGTAGCTGAACTCTTTAAGACCGGGAACAGCCTGTCAGAAGAGGGAAACTGGGTGACTCATGGCCCAGTCCGGAGCTGCAAATCAGCTTCTGCCGGGACTGGGCTGCTGAAGTGTCTTCAGAAGGCGGAAGGGGTTTCGGGTGCTCCCAGGTCTGCACTGTGTTACAGAGTACCCTTAGCCACAGACAACTCAGCGCTCCCTCTCAGATATGAATTGCTCCAGTGTGCCTTGCTTGGAAATGATTTTCTAAATATAGCTGTGTGATCCGCCTGTGAGCCCTTCCTCAAAAGTTTCCTTGTTAGAAATTCCTTAGGTGGGAGTTCCCAGCGCTCAGCCTGTCCCTTCTGCGTGTCCACCTGTGTCCATGGGCTTTTGCACTTGTAACCTGGGAGCTTCCCCATGTCAGAGGTTCTGATCATGAGTGCTACAGAGGCCCGTTCAGACGCAGCTTTCCTTCTGCAAGCTGCTTGTGAAAGGGGTGTGGGGTGGAGGGGCAAAGGTGACTTTGGAGCTCCTTCTGCTTTCTGTGGCCAACTTCCTTTCAGATGCCTGGCTTTCTAAAATGTCATCTTCCAGTCAGGAGAAAGAAGTCTCTGTGTGAGTGTGTGTGTGTGTGTGTGTGTGTGTGTACACTCATGTGGCCACCCAAAGAGCCTGTGGCCTTCTGCCTTAGGAACAACAGAACAGAGGTGCTCACAGCAGCCCTTCCCCCACCCCCACCCCGGCTTAGGATGGGACTAGAAGGCCTTAGGTGGCCTCGCTGACAGACTCCTGGATCTGAATAGCCTGTGAATGCTCACAGATGCTGTGATGCTCACAGATGCTGTGATGCTCACAGATGCTCAGAAGCGGCTCAGGGGTCTGGAGTAGACCATTCCTCTTGCAGGGAGTCTGACTGGCCTCCTCTGTCTCCCCCTCCTCCTAGAAAAGGGGGGATTCAGGCTGGGGACGGGGTGTGTGTGTGTGTGTGTGTGTGTGTGTGTGTGTGTGTGTGTCTCCGGTCCTGCTGGTGACACCTGCCAAGCCAGCTGACAGCAGCCTTTCCTCAGCAGCATCTTCTGCAGGCTTGTGCTGTTAGGGGCTGAGAGAGCAGAAGAAACTTGAACGAGGTTGAGTGTTTCTGACTGTAGCAGGCCCCGCACAGGCAAAGCTCGATTTAACTCTGAGAACAACCGGTTGTCGTCAGCTGGTGGTGTTGGCCAAGTGCTATTTCCATGTCACAAGGATGGAGAAAACTGAAGCTCAGAGAGGTTTGGTAACCTTCCCAAGACCTTCAGACAGGACTAACAGGATCTGAGCCCAAGTCCATCTGGCTATAAAGTTGCATGTTAAAAATTACAAAGGAGATAGCCTAACTGAATGGTGCAGACCTGGGGCTCTCAACAGGCTTGCCCCGTACCGTCTCTAGCACCTCAGGAAAATTGTCTAATCTCTGTGTGTCTCAGTGTTCACATCTGTAAAATGGGATCATGAGAGCACCTCCATGACAAGTTAGCATACATTCACTGTACATATCAAATGCTTAGCACTGCCTCTGCCTGTCAAAAGTCCTAAGTACACAAGCTGGTCATCACTGTTTTCATGTGCTCTGCCCTACCCTGCAGTCCCTCAGGCAGAGGAGGAGGAATTGAGCACTCTGGCTCCTAACTCTGTAAAGTTCTCCTTAGGAGGTGTGTCGAGAGTGCCCCCCTATCTTCTCTGAGAGTTCAATCCCTAAGCCTGAGTGCTGGGCCGATTGTCTGCTGCCCAGCAAAGGCCCTCAGTAAATTTCCACCCTCCAGAAGCTCAACCTTGCTTTTTTGCATTTACCAAAGTAAAAATAAAATCTCTGGGGAGACAGGGAGGGAGGGGGCCTGGGGAAGGTTGTGGGACAGCCGCAGTGCCTGACTCCCTTTCCCAGACAAAGCTAAATGTCCTCTGTCCTCTGCCTTTTTCCATGAGGAAGTGTCCAGGAGAGGCCTGAGCCCCCCCCCCCCTTGGCTCTTCCTGGTGGCCACTCCCAGCTTCCGACAATTGTTACTTCCCTCTCAGCCTTTTGAGTTGGAGGGAGGCTGAGGCGGGCCAGCTCCTGGTACAGGCATGGGCTCTGTGTGGTCAGGCATTTCCCCATCTGCCGCCACCTCCTCCTCCTCCTCTTCCTCCTCCTCCTCCTCCTCCTCCTCCTCCTCCTCACTGCCGTCAGTTTTAGTTCTAGAAGAAAGAGGAGAGAAGCCAAGCCGTGACCTTCACATCAGAGACAGGGATTGCTGGGCCACCTGGCAGGGAGACCCAGGAACCTGAAGGACGCCTCAGTTCTTGGGCAACAGCAACAAAGACTGGTTTGCAGGGATTGCAGGCCCCTTTGGCCGCAGCTCAGGAAAGTGAGGCTTGGGGGAGAAGAATTACCTGAAGCAAGGTCTCTAGCAGGAGATCTTCCTTTGCTGCAGCCCCTAGCGTCCTGGCTGCGTATGTGACTGTCAGTGAAGATGCCCCAAGGTCCCATAGCAAGAGGGAAAGAGAAGAAAACAGCCTGAACCCCAGAACTTTCCAGTCACAAGCCTTTTGGATAAGGGCTGCACAACCTGGAGATAGACAGGTTGGGGAGAGGAAGATAACATGCCCTTCAGAGTCTCAGGCACACAAGAGAGTGTGGGGAAGTATCCGCAGTGGCCCTGAGGCTATGCTGGGACCCTCTTTTTCTGTGAGTGGTTAGGAAGCCATGACGTCACTCCGAGGTGGCAGACTTGTCCTTGCCAGCTGTGTCCAGGGCCTGTCCCCAGGGTTCTGGATGATAAGAGAAGAGGAAGTGGCTGGTAGCGCATCCCAGGCAACAGCCTGGAGCCTGCCTTTGGTGCAACAACCGAGCCTTGAGTTGCAACAGAAAAAGGCAGCCAAGCGGAGGGGCCCTCTTGGGAGCTACACAAAAAGGCTTCCTGTCTGCCCAAGATGTGCAGCTCAGGTGCAGTGACAGACAGCTACCCTCAGCAAGGCGATGCCCTCCCGCCTGAGCAGTCAGGGGCTTATGCTGATGAAGACCAACCATCCTTGATCTCCTGTCCCAGGCCCACAACGGATTCTGAAGGAGATAGAGAACGAGTGTCCCTCACCCCCAGTGGCCCAAGTTCTGAACCCTTATTCTGAACGCTGACCTGGATGCCGCACAGAGGGAACTGTACGTCTAACTTCTCCTGGCCGGTCACAGTCAAAATGCAGGTGCACTAAAAATGCTGTGTAAGATCACCTTTGGACTATGTGTATGCCCTGTGTATTGAAACACAAGGAGTTTCACGCGTAGACTTGGGCCCCGTCTTAAAATGATGCGTGTGTGTGTGTGTGTGTGTGTGTGTGTGTGTGTACATAAGGCAGCCTCAGTCTTCCTGGGACCACCTGCGCCTTAGCTCTCTTAATAATTCCCACCCTGCTCAGACAGAACAGTTCTTTTTTAAAAAAACGGCTTGAGGCTGCCCCCTCGTGGGCATAAAGCAAGGGCTCGGTGGGAAGGCAGGGCAAAACCGAATAGGCTCTTGAAAGTCTTGCTTGTTAAAGGGGGAGGTGGTCGGTCTCAAGTATAGCCTTGTTTTTAGGTGTAGCAATCTGCCTTACCGACGGTGGGACTTTCTTTCCCAAGCCTTCTGTCCTCTCGGAGCGCAGCACACTGACTGACCTTTGTGGCAGGCACGGTTTCTAAGCAGGTGCCAGGAAGGGGCATCGAGTGCCCTACCTGCCCCGGCCTGCACCACACCGCCCTCCCCGGGCCTCTGCCAGAATAGCACAATGAACAAAGTTGGCCCAGAGGCCTGGGAGAAGCACCAGGCTTTTCCCCAGAGCCGGGCGGGCACCAATCACTAGGGAAACCCTAGCTGCTTTTACGGAAAGACCAAAAGAAAGAGAAATGGAGAAGAAGACATTTTTCCCAAACATGGAGAACGCAATGACTCTGTCCGACTTTTGCGAAAGCAGAGCAGAAGGTCTAACACAGAGTGACCCCTTTCCTGTCCACTATTTTTGTCAAATGTCCCTTCTCCAAGTGTGTGTCAGTCAGGACCTTCTGGGAAAAAGCCTGGGAATCAGAGGGAGGGGAGAGCAGGTCTCTTCAGGCCTCCTCCATCTGAAAGGTCAGTCTTGTGACAAAGTGACAAAGTGCTCGCTGTCTATGTGAGGCCATTTTATAGCTAGGGGAGAGACGGGGGTGGGGGGGGACTGGGCATCCTGTTGGCAGAAACAAAATCTTCAGAATTAAATGGCAGAGAGCCGGAAGTTGTGCAGCTTGGAGCAACACTAATGCCTCAGAGCAAAATGGAAATAAGTATGTCAGTGCAATGAGACTTCCATTGATGGCAGCACCATACCTAGGGACGCCACAGACACTGAACACCTGATTTGCCTGTGATTTCCCTGCGCCGGCACACGGACCCTCGTGCATGCTCAGGCCAGCAGTAGTCTGACAGGATTTTTGGAGCATCAAGGTACAGTGATATTTCAGTTACTTACCTCCCCCTCATCGTTCTTACCCTAAAAAGGGGGGAGCAGGAGAGAGATTTTTTTCCTTAAAAACTATCTAAAAATAAAAGCAGAGTTATCAAATTATTGAAATAAAAAGAGTGGCTAGAGGGAAGGGACTTTCCCAGAGTCTAGCCTCCTCATGGAGTTGATTTTGTTGACCCACAAAATATGCCCCCCATAGGTGATGTCAACTTCATAGTGTGTCCGAATCAATGGTTCTCAGCCTGTGGGTCTCGACCCCTTTTGGGGGGGGGAGGTTGAACGACCCTTACCATCCTGCATATAATTCATAACAGCAAAGTTACAGTTATGAAGTAGCAACAAAAAATTAATTTTATGGTTGGGGATCGCCACCACATGAGGAACTGAATTAAAAGGTCACACATCAGGAAGGTTGAGAACCACGGGTCTAGACAGAAGCAGATAGAGCCTCTGGGCTCATGAGGCTCTGACTATGTATGTGCTCAGGACCTAGCACTGTGGGCCTGAGGATGGAGCTTCATTAATAACCAATCACAGGCTGCCTCAGCTCCCGGGCCACCCCACTCGCCCTCTGGCCCTTTGGAAATGCCTGGTGGATTATTGCCAGCACTCTGGGTCTCGGAGGGAAAAAAAAATTAAAACAAACAAGAAGAATCAGAAGTCAAGACAAAGTGAATATTTATGGCTCGCCTGCACTTGGCCGTGTGCAGAGCAGAGCACGTGCTGGGAGGGAGGGTCTGTATCGCCGGGGATTCCACGGGGCCACGGGAGAACCGGTTACAGGACCCAGTACAGCGGCGCTGGGACCTGGAAGAACAGAGGCTCCTTCTCACCACCAAAGCTCGGTGGGTCTAAGCTTCATTACTCTGTCGCTATAGACAGAGGCCAGCACTGTAGGATCTAGGCAGTGTTTAGACATCCGACCGCGGGAGACAGCGTGTCACTTCAGTTGGTCACTTGCGCGCCAGGCTGAGTCCCGAATCTGACAGAGGTTCCATCAAGCAGGTGCTGGAAGGAGAACAGGCAGTCAGTCAAGGATGCCCCAGGGACCGCAGTGGCTCTCTCCAGGAGATCTGCTTCCCAGCAACAACCTGGGCATGGTTGTGCCGAGCCTGAGGTCAGAGGCTCTTGACAACCGTGGTGAGCCTTGCAGCAGAGCCCGTACCTGCCTGGCCTTGGAAAGGTCACACTCAACCACCCTCTCCGTCTGGACATTCCTACCACATTTGAAACAAGGGGCCCTTCGATTCCATTTTGTGCCAGGCCCTTGCTGATGGCTACTGCACTTTGAAAGGAGTGAGGAAGAGGTCCCCACACCCTGCCTCCTGTCACCCTTGATCCTGTCATTCCTCTTCTGACCGCTTTGCGGAAGACACGGGCCACGACTCCTTCCTTTTTGTTTAAGGCATTACATCCCTGTAGAAGTCCGAAGGGAAAGGCCACCAGAGAGTGGCATGCCCCGGAAACTGTCCACCTCCCCAGACGCCTACGCAAACACAGAGTCAGACCCGATCGAGGCTTCCCCCGTTGGGCAGAGCCAGGGCTGAGGTGTACCCTCCCAACAGTGGGTCATTTCTACTGAAAGGCAGGGGTGTCAGGGTAGGGACTGGCAAGCGTCAAGGAGGCTTTGTGTCCTGGAAATAGAAGCTCAAGTTGCTTCTGAGGCACCAGCTCATGGGAAAGAGGAAAATGAAAAGGTGGGTCAGGCTCTGGCTGCCCTGAGCTCCAAGCTGCTTCTCGCTGCTGGCAGAGCCGGTGGCCGGTGGTGCAGCATGGTGTGGGACTGCCTGCTGGTCGCACTTGCTCTCTATCTCTCTCTCTGTGTCTCTCTGTCTCTGTCTCTCTGTCTCTGTCTCTCTGTCTCTCTCTCTCTCTTTTCTAGGCACCTCAGGCATGAAGAGGGCTGGTGTTTGTGGGCCTCCTGTGTTGTTTCCTTTGTTTATTTGTTTTACTTTCTCTCTTCCCACCTCAGATCCCTCTCCCACACTCTCCGGCTATTTTAGCAAATTCAAGTCACGCGCAAGCTGTGAGGCCGCCCAGGGTCGCTTCCGTCGCTTCAGCAATTTCAAATCACAGTAGCTTTAAACATGAGTCTTAGGGTTTTAAAACCCACGTTCCCCAACCTGGCTGTCCCCTGATCCTTTTGGTCCAAATGTAATCGGACGGACGAGTTAGGGGGACCCTGCCGTTCCTCTCACAACCCCGAAGTCTGGCTGGCTGAGAAATGATCTTACCTGCGTGTGGACACAGGGCAAGGCTCAGCCAAGGCTGGTTTGACTGAGGATGACAATCCAGGGACTGGTTCAGCTCATCACTTAAGGCCCCGGAGGCTTCGTGCCTGGGACTTACTAGTTGGCTTAAGCACCTGCCTTGAGGTTAGAGCGGAAGTCCTGGGCGCCCAGCGGTCCCTGCACCCTCCCCCTTTCTGGTGGACACACCGGCTTCATTAGTGTGGCTCTCCTCTCTGAACACAGGGAGCTCCCGTGTACATTATACACACACAAGTCCCTCCAGAGCCCGAAGCACACAGCAGCTCTGATCCCACCCAGCAGAGGGTAACCTTTGTGTCCCCTGGTGACCGTGCTGGAAGGGTCCCAGCCCCAGAACAGGGCATCACCAAGGTTTGGTGGCAACTAGAGACATGTTACAATGGCTCTGGGCACCCCTGCTAAGGGAGTAGCCAGGATGCCCCTCTTGAGCCAAAGCCCTGACTGCTCAGGGAGATAGACGTCTCCTTTGGGTTCGTCTTCTCTCTCCAACGCTAGCTGTCAAATGCCCAAGAGCAGTCATGGAAGGGGCCCTCCCTGTGGACAGGCACAGAAGTTAGGTCTCAGGTTCTCAGTGTGACTCGGTTCTTACCAGCAGGGGAGAGAATGAACCAGAAGAGCGGTTCTCAGCCTTCCTAATGCTGCCTCCCTTTAACACAGCTCCTCACGTTACGGTGACTCCCAGCCACAAAAACGATTTTTGTTGCTAACTCATATCCATGATTTTGCTACTGTTATGAATCATAATGTAAATATCTGTGATCGTCTTGGGGAACACCTGTGAAAGGGTTGGTTGACCCCAAAGGAGTCAGCCGCCCACGGGGTTGAGAACCGCTGGACTAGAGGCAAAGACTGGCTGAAGCTGGTGTGCTTGGTCTGTAAAAGAAAAACAGATAAAAAAAATGTCCCTGTCATCATTGGGCTTTGTGAAGGGCAGCACAGGCCACAGGACCCCCAGCCTGTCACAAGAACTCATACAGCAAACCCTGTGTTGGCTGCAGCTGGTGCCGTGTTTGCATGTCATGAGTTCTGCCATCCACCACTGGGCGGGGTGTGTGTGTGTGTGTGTGTGTGTGTGAGACAGAGAGAGAGAGAGAGAGAGAGAGAGGCCATGCCAGCCAGCGGGCAGTGGGTCCCCTCCACTGTCACACTCAGCATCCCATGACATCATCCAGGAGGCTGACTCGGGCCAGTGAGTGAGGCAGTAACATGTCACTGAAGACCTGACCACAGTCAGCCAGCTTTCTCAGAGTCACGTTGGAGGACCTGATGCACAGAGGAGTCAGAAGGAGCTTTGAGGGACACTCAAGAGAGGGTTCATGGAAGCTGTGTAGACGCTGTGGTGATTAGGGGACAAAGGTGTCTGAAGCCACTTGGGAAGTTCGGAGCCTGGGTTGGGGATCTGAGGAGATCCAGGACTAAGCAGGTCAGTCCCTCGGTGGGATTCCTCCGGGTCGTAGGTAGCTTCTTTTCCTCCCTTGTCACCTGTCCTAGTGGGGAGGAGAGGCCTCGAACCTTTCTCCTGGTACACTGGTTTCTGGTAATAAAGTACTTGGAGGGGGTCTGCCCCACGCCTGGAAAGCCGCTTCCCCTGGGCGTGGACCAGGCTGCTGAGGGAATGCTGTGCTTCCCAGGACGTTCATGAGGGCCTGAGTCTGTCTCCTCCTGCCCTGTCATCTGTCTCCACTCCTACAAGCAAGGAGGATGCAGGCCCCCGCAGCCCCCTCCCTTGCCCGGGCCCAGTCGTGGAGAGAGCCTTTTCTGATGCTGCCTAACGTTGCTGTGGCTTAAAATACAAGGGAAACCCTGCGTCCACTGCCAGCAGAACGTCAAATGCACAACACTCCGTCCAAAGGAACAGTCCACAAGCATGCGTCTGGTCTTGATACGGTAGGGGTATGGTAGGGGCCCTTGGCCACGGGACCCGTGCTCAGAAGGTGCTTCCTAACGGAGGCTGTGTGGGAAAGGCAACGCCAATGAAGTCTGTTGGTCTTCTCGGCTTAGATGTGGAAAGAGTCTGGAACCCCCGAACTTGGGGCTCACTTTCTGCTCACACTCACCTGCGCATGCCTGCTCCACATTCGTGATCACCTCCTGCACACATTTACCCCTACTGCCTCCAGCCTCCAGGCCAGCCCGCCGGCTCTAGTTGTGTCAAATTTGTCTTCAGAGTCTGTCCTCAGCTGCCTCTTCTGGAGTGTGAAGAGTGTGTGTGTGTGTGTGTGTGTGTGTGTGTGTGTGTGTGTGTGGTAGGGGTTTCTCACTGTATCATCTGAGCTAGACTCAAACTTTTGAGCTTGTGTGACCTTTCTGAGTAGATGGGAGTAAAGGTGTGTGCCCCCCCACCTGGTACTCAGCAGTCACAATGTGTGCCCCCCCCCACCTGGTACTCAGCAGTCACAATGTGTGCCCCCCCCACCTGGTACTCAGCAGTCACAATGTGTGCCCCCCCACCTGGTACTCAGCAGTCACAATGTGTCCCCCACCTGGTACTCAGCAGTCACAATGTGTGCCCCCCACCTGGTACTCAGCAGTCACAATGTGTGTCCCCCACCTGGTACTCAGCAGTCACAATGTGTGCCCCCCCACCTGGTACTCAGCAGTCACAATGTGTGCCCCCACCTGGTACTCAGCAGTCACAATGTGTGCCCCCCCACCTGGTACTCAGCAGTCACAATGTGTGCCCCCCACCTGGTACTCAGCAGTCACAATGTGTGCCCCCCCCACCTGGTACTCAGCAGTCACAATGTGTGCCCCCCACCTGGTACTCAGCAGTCACAATGTGTGCCCCCCACCTGGTACTCAGCAGTCACAATGTGTGTCCCCCACCTGGTACTCAGCAGTCACAATGTGTGCCCCCCACCTGGTACTCAGCAGTCACAATGTGTGCCCCCCCACCTGGTACTCAGCAGTCACAATGTGTGTCCCCCACCTGGTACTCAGCAGTCACAATGTGTGCCCCCCACCTGGTACTCAGCAGTCACAATGTGTGTCCCCCACCTGGTACTCAGCAGTCACAATGTGTCCCCCACCTGGTACTCAGCAGTCACAATGTGTGCCCCCCACCTGGTACTCAGCAGTCACAATGTGTGCCCCCACCTGGTACTCAGCAGTCACAATGTGTGTCCCCCACCTGGTACTCAGCAGTCACAATGTGTGTCCCCCACCTGGTACTCAGCAGTCACAATGTGTCCCCCACCTGGTACTCAGCAGTCACAATGTGTGTCCCCCACCTGGTACTCAGCAGTCACAAGTGTGTCCCCCACCTGGTACTCAGCAGTCACAATGTGTGCCCCACCTGGTACTCAGCAGTCACAATGTGTGTCCCCCACCTGGTACTCAGCAGTCACAATGTGTGTCCCCCACCTGGTACTCAGCAGTCACAATGTGTCCCCCACCTGGTACTCAGCAGTCACAATGTGTGTCCCCCACCTGGTACTCAGCAGTCACAATGTGTGCCCCCCCACCTGGTACTCAGCAGTCACAGGTGTGTCCCCCACCTGGTACTCAGCAGTCACAGGTGTGTCCCCCACCTGGTACTCAGCAGTCACAATGTGCCCCCCCCACCTGGTACTCAGCAGTCACAATGTGTGTCCCCCACCTGGTACTCAGCAGTCACAATGTGTGCCCCCCACCTGGTACTCAGCAGTCACAATGTGTGCCCCCCACCTGGTACTCAGCAGTCACAGGTGTGTCCCCCACCTGGTACTCAGCAGTCACAGGTGTGTGCCCCCCCACCTGGTACTCAGGAGTCACAATGTGTGCCCCCCCACCTGGTACTCAGCAGTCACAATGTGCCCCCCCACCTGGTACTCAGCAGTCACAATGTGTGCCCCCCACCTGGTACTCAGCAGTCACAATGTGTGTCCCCCACCTGGTACTCAGCAGTCACAATGTGTCCCCCACCTGGTACTCAGCAGTCACAGGTGTGTCCCCCCCACCTGGTACTCAGCAGTCACAATGTGTGCCCCCCCACCTGGTACTCAGCAGTCACAATGTGTGTCCCCCACCTGGTACTCAGCAGTCACAATGTGTGTCCCCCACCTGGTACTCAGCAGTCACAATGTGTGCCCCCACCTGGTACTCAGCAGTCACAATGTGTGTCCCCCACCTGGTACTCAGCAGTCACAATGTGTGCCCCCACCTGGTACTCAGCAGTCACAGGTGTGTCCCCCACCTGGTACTCAGCAGTCACAATGTGTGCCCCCCCACCTGGTACTCAGCAGTCACAATGTGTGCCCCCACCTGGTACTCAGCAGTCACAATGTGTGTCCCCCACCTGGTACTCAGCAGTCACAGGTGTGTGCCCCCCCCCACCTGGTACTCAGCAGTCACAATGTGTGCCCCCCCACCTGGTACTCAGCAGTCACAATGTGCCCCCCCCACCTGGTACTCAGCAGTCACAGGTGTGTGCCCCCCCCACCTGGTACTCAGCAGTCACAATGTGTGCCCCACCTGGTACTCAGCAGTCACAGGTGTGTGCCCCCCCACCTGGTACTCAGCAGTCACAATGTGTGCCCCCCCCACCTGGTACTCAGCAGTCACAGGTGTGTACCCCCCCATCTATGAATGGCCCTTCTGTGGAGAGCTTCTTCATTAATGCTCATTTACCAAAACATCTACAAGTAAAATGTGCAGCGACACCCTGCTGCTGGGTGACAGTGGCCCCTCTAGTCTGAGAACACTTGCTTTGGTACACAAGGTCACTTTCCTGAGTCCTAGAACCTGATGGACCAGCTGTCTGCCTCTCTCTAGACAGAATCCAAAGCACCGGGAGGGCGTGTGAAAAGAAGCGATGTGGGTTTCACTGTTCCTGTGGGAAGGGTCTGGGTTAAGGCGCCCTGGGTTAGGAGCCTCCGTCACCTACCTGTGAGCCGCCCCTAAGAAATCCCCTGAGCTCCTTGACCAACTTGTTTGTAAACTGGCAAAGCTGTCTGTGACTGTGCCTGCTAAATAGCCACCTACGGGCACCTGAGCTGTCTGCGAGTGTGGTCCCTCAGGTCCAGGGGCTTCGGGCGTTGAGTCAGCTTGTTTGAACCGGTTTATGTCCGCCACTCAGAGTGCTCTGTTTGCTGCTTTCTAGAGCAAGTCATGGAGGAAGATAAAGAACATGGTGCAGTGGTCTCCCTTTGTCATGTCCTTCAAGAAGAAGTACCCCTGGATCCAGCTGGCAGGACATGCAGGTAATAGAGTCTGCTCTCTTAGAGAGGTACCAGGACAGGGCAGCCCTAGGACAGACCCTGGCAGAAGGTGTGATCCTTACACTGCCTTGTAAGTGCCTGTGGACAGCTGATCTTGACACACTGTCCCCATCCTATCCCTCATTCTCCCACTTTTTGTTTCCCAACCTCACTTCCAGTCTCATCAATAAAACTTTCAGATCAATTCTTTATAACTTGTTTGCCCTTTCTAATCCTGGACAAAGAGACTCAGCTAAACCACTTCAGTGTGCAGCCACTGTGTATGCCTGCATTGCCCTGTTCTAGGGGCTATAATATCAGTGGAGATGTAGTCTCTACCAGGAAGGAACTTGAACTAGAGGGAGATGTGACCAAGTCACTCCATAGCCACCAAGGTGCTGGCAGAGTCAGCTAGCCCCCATATGAAGCCCTTCATCATGCACTGTCCTCTGGGGACACCTCCATAGCCACCCCAGACTTGGTCCTGGTGACCTCACCAACCTGCAGGTTCTTTACAGGGCAACACGGACTTAGACCAAGGCATAGATGGACACCCTTTGTTAATACTCCCTGACAGAATGGCTCTGAAGGAGTGCTGCCCAGCTGGCCTGTGCGTTGGACACACTCCTTTTAGCCCACTCTGTCCGCTGTTCTAGACACTGACCTTTTTCTCCTAAGACTCGGGGACATCTGCTTCGTTAAGAGGTGGAGGCAGGGTGCTTGCTGTAAACTTAGGAGTGGGTAGAACTATATACAGTCCCATTGATAATTTCAGGGGTGAGGAGCTTAGAGTCAGAAGAGAGAGGACAGTCAAGGTCGCAGTCAGTGAATGGGTGGTCAGGACTCAAAGCCTTCAGCAGCTTGTCTACAAAAGGACACACCTTTAACCTCAGCTTAGCCGTTTCTGAAGCATCTCTTGTCTGGGGTGGGGGTTGGAAGGAGGGAGTGATGTCTGATGCAGGGACTGTTACAAGGTGGAGGGGGTCCCAGATACCCCTGGCTTCCAGTGAGGCTTAGAGGTCTTTCTCCTACTTTACCCTGCAGGGAGCTTCAAGGCAGCTGCAAATGGCCGCATCCTTAAGAAGCATTGTGAGTCTGAACAGCGCTGCCTGGACCGGCTAATGGCCGATGTGCTGAGACCCTTCGTGCCAGCCTACCATGGGGACGTGGTGAAGGATGGGGAACGCTACAACCAGATGGACGACCTGCTGGCTGACTTCGATTCGCCCTGTGTGATGGACTGCAAGATGGGTGTCAGGTGAGCCAGGCTTCCTGCAGATATGCCCCACCCCACCCTGCCTGGCTATGCAGAGGACACTTGGAAGCTGGCCCCACCCTGCCAAGAGCCTCTTCTTGAGGCAGCCCTGACCAGAGGCTGTTGGGAGGAGCTGCACACTAGTCAGGTGGGAGGTGGGCAGCCAGCAGGGAGGAAGGAAGACAATGACCTCCTGTTACAGTGGAGACAGGAACAGAGAGGGACCACAGAGCTGGCTTGTAGCACATGCTGGTTTCAAAAAGAAAAAAAGAAAAAAAAAGCAGACCTGACACTAGGGTGCAGCTAAGGATGGAGACGGGGAGCTACAGAGGCCCCTGCGGCAGGTGGCAGATGGGCCTGAGGTGATTCCAGACCTTGCCAGGAACGCCAGAGCTTATGCTAAGCTCCATAGTCTAGAGGGCCAGAGAGCCTCAGGCAGAAGTGGACACCATCCCTACCTTCAGGCCGTGCGCCTTTCAGACTTCCAGCACGGCGTGTCCAGCCCAGAGAGCCTGATTTTTGGCTGTAGACATGCACACTAGACTGTGGACCAAGCTCAGAGCTGGTGCCTAAATCTGATTTGAGTAGTCCGACTGAGCTATTTCTTCAGCACATGGGTGGGTGCATATGAGTGTGCGTTGCGTTTTTTTATGTATGCTTGTGCATATCAAGGCTAGAGGTCAACCGCAGGTCTGGTTCCTCTGGAACTGTCCAACTTGTTTTTTTATTTTGTTGTTTTTTTTAAAGACATCATGCCTTTAATCCTAGCACTTGGGAGGCAGAGGCAGGCGGATTTCTGAGTTCGAGGCCAGCCTGGTCTACAGAGTGAGTTCCAGGACAGCCAACTGAGCTCTCTCCCCTGTCCCTCGCTTGTAGAGTTTTTTTTATATAAAGATGGCAAGAAGGAAGGAGAGCTCAGTGTGCTCCGATTACACCAATCGGTTTCCTTCTTTCCTTCTCACTCCTCCTAGGAGTTCTGTGTCCAAATCAGCCCCTGGCAGCTGGCCAAGACCGGTCCCCTTGCTCTTGTCCCGAGAGTAGGGATGGATGGGGTCATGGAGAAATATAGGCCCTGCTATTGACTCCTCCCCATCACTCACTACTTCCTCCTAGTTCCAAAGCCCTGGATATCTTGGCTCCCAGAGAGAAAGCAGAATGTCCCTGTAACTACCACACAGCCTTGGATCTCTGGATATCTTATTTTTGTCTCTAGAAAATTCTTCCCACAATGCACTAGAATATGCTCACCCAAGCAGAGGCCCCGCCCTTCCTTCCAACAACGGGAGAACTGGGACTCGGTCTGCCTGCAGGAGGAGGAGGTGGGCACCATCGTAGTCCCACCAGGTGTTCTTGCAGGTACCCGGACAAATGCAACTACACAAAGTCAGCGCTGCCTTGCCTCCTGCCTTGTATGGGAAGTTGCAGGGATAGGGTACCCACCCCCCTCTCTTCTAGCTGAATACCTTTTCTCTGCTTGCAGCTCAGAGCTCTCCTATCCAAAAGGGCTTAGGTAACCCCATCCCAGGTGGAGTTAGGGAAGAGAAGATCGCCCCCAAAGCAGCATTCACCCCAGCCCTCTCTTCCCCACACACTGACCCTAAGGGTCTCCTGAACTCTGAGTACTGTACTAGGTGCTTCAGCTGTATTGTCCGTGCGTGTCCCAGGGCCAGCCACACTGAGAGGGTAGCCTGTGCTACCATTTGAGCATTGAGGTGTCCAGGGACACCTTCCCAGGTAGCAATGTAGTACAATGTACCCAGACCTATGGACTGCACACCAGGACCTCAACCATGGCCTGTCCTCCGTGGAGACACCTAGCAATTCATTTCCCGTAGGGATCCATTTCCCGTAGTGCTCCCTGGAGTCCTCTTTGGGCCATAACTCGTGGCTTTCTTTCTCCCAAACACAGTAGCACAGAAACATAACCCTTTGTGCCTGCACCAAGATAGGCAGTGTTCATGGCTGTCCCTAGCGCATGATGTGTCCTTGCTATGGAAAGAGGCTGGGACACGGGTCCTTGTCAAACACCAAACCTCAGGGCATGAATGAAGCAGAGACTTACAAAAATGATGAGAAGGCCCATCAGCAGAGCTAGCCTTAGCCATGGTGTGTAAGGGTTCTGAGGGACCTTGGTGTGTAAGGGTTCTGAGGCATAGAGACCTGGAGACATCTTAAATCAGGGTGTTTCTAGGACCTGGAACCTGCTTCCGGGTAAGTGGCGCTCACCCTGCACCCTTGGGCTTATAACTTCCCACCCGCTGTGGGTGCATCTTCTGTCACCCAGACCTAGAGCTGACGCCTGTTGGTCCTCCATGGACTCACCACCTCCCTGTCTTTATCTTAGGTCAGCCCCTCCCCCAGATTCCAGCCATGGGACCACCTCTCTGCTACCCCAAACTGATTCTCTGTGCTCCAGAAGTTGATGAACAGGTCTCCCTCCCCCTATAAGGGGAGCTCCGGCAGTGACAGGTTCTGAGGGCTCCTCTAATAGACCTGTTTCCCAGCTAGCATCCATTGGGAACATCTCTTCCAAGTCCCATTCCGTGCCAGAGAACAAGCGACTCTGTCTTGCTGGAGCTGTGGGGACCCCTTTTAAAGAAAGACCCTCGTGAACAGGACTGTGGCATTGGTGCCTGCTTCCTGTTTAAGGAGCTACTGAGAACTCTTTGTAGAAGTTAGCCCTGTTTTGCACCCTCATGCGTGTTGGGCATGAATTCCTCCCCCATGGCACACGGGTCTACTGACAACTTGATATCTGCATGCACAGCGGTGTGCTGTGTGCGTGAGTGTGCATGAGTGCACAGAACGTGTGTGCGTGCAAGCACCCAACCAGAAGCTAAGGCACCCTCCCCTTACAACCTTCCTAAACCGGCAGGACACGTTTATACACCCGTATCCCAGGCAATTGGGAGTTTCCTTTCTGTGTAATACCAATGGGTACAGCTTTCTGAAATCATCTCCTTTGGAAGATGTAGATTCGCATTCTGTCTGTTCTGAGACCCAGAATGGCAGTCTGGGGAAGATTGTGGGGGAGAGATGTACTGGGACAGTGCCTTGGGGGGAAGGGGAGAAAAGCAGACAGGGGAGAAGGAAGGGTGCCTCTCAGGGCAGCTCACACCCACACATGCCACAGGGAGCCCACTTCCCCATCCTGCAGCAAACTGCTGACCTACTGCCTCATGAGGGCCCAGCATGCATTTGGGTGGAAGGGGAGAAAGGCTGGGGTGAGTCATATTTCCAATTGGGGGAGGTGGTGGGAGTTTGCAGGGATGGAAGGGTAGTGCTAGGACCAGATTTGGTCCCCAGGGTTCTGGGCCAATGACTCCACCTGCAGCTGCTCTGAGCCTAGCCTGTCTCTGCCTGTCACCTCTCCTAGGAGCTTAGTGCCCTCACCTGGTCAGCCTGCAGGTTCTACTATGCAAAGAGAAACAGGGGAGGCAATGGAGCATGTTTTAGGGGATCAGAGGCCCGGTGACCTGTTACAGAGACGGATAGTAGTGCCAGTTTTATCTCTGAAACACCACTGGGCTACAGAACCCTGGGCAGCCCTGTCCAGCATAGGTCATCACAGATCCCACTTTATTCTGCCCTCGGTGCTTCCAAGAACCTTGCTGCAAAAAGCCAGAGATGCAGCCCCGCCTCATGCTGCCTGAGGACAGGGAGACACATTGGAAGGACAGAAGATGCTTTTCAGGCTGCCAGGGCACAACGGAGTTCCAAGGGGGAACCCCGCCCTCTGTCTCTCTTCTACAATCTGACCACTGTCCCACCATCTTTCTTCTCTCCCTGGCCCTAGAAAAGTTTCCTTGTGGGTGGTTCTGAGTTTATCAGGCCTTCACAGTCGCCCAGCATCCAGGTGCTCTGGGCAAATGGCGCACGACTTTCCCAGTGAATTCACCTCATCTTAGATGTTGCTCTACTGACCATTGTGCTGGGACAAGGCACAGCCAGCTCAGGGCCTTCATCCACCAGACATCACTCCAGGGAATTGTGGTCCAGTCCCAGTACACATGTCCTTCACCTCCCATGCAGGACATACCTGGAGGAAGAACTCACCAAGGCCCGGAAGAAACCTAGCTTGCGGAAGGACATGTACCAGAAGATGGTCGAGGTGGACCCCGAGGCCCCCACTGAAGAGGAAAAAGCCCAGCGAGCTGTGACCAAGCCGCGTTACATGCAGTGGAGGGAAACCATCAGCTCCACAGCCACCCTAGGCTTCAGGATCGAAGGCATCAAGGTGAGACTTGTAAGGCATGGCCTGAGGCTGCTGAGGCCTCATTGGTTCTCAGTGATGAAGGCCTTGGGATACTGGAGTCTATAAGCCTCGCCTGTACTGGCCTAAGTGTGGACAGCCAGCCTCAAAAATGTTGACCCATTCTGCAGCCTGAGGTACAGGTGGGCTGGCTGTAGAAGACCGTCAGACCTTGGGGCTAGGGTAGTTTATTTCTAAGGCTATACAGAGGCCCCACATAGGAGCCAGCTTATATACCTGCCACAGGGAAAAGGTTGATTCAGTGAGGTGCGGGTAAGGGGAAGCATGTGGCTACCTGGGGTATCCTTCCCTCTTGGATACCCTGAGAAGGACCTCAGAAGACTTTCCTTGTCCCTGTGTTCCAGTCCAGGTCCCTAGCTACTAGATTTGCAAGACCCAGCTAGGAGCAGGGAGAGGGGATACATGGTCCCCAATGTCTTGGGTGGCCATTCCTTCAGGGAAGGTGGCAGTCCCCTCAGGGACCCTGCTTCTTCCTTTCTCAGCCCTGGCTCGGTCTGCCTGGCCCGCTCTCCGGCATGGAGTTGGAGTTGGGTATCTGAAATAAGGGGAGGCTCTGGTAGTCATCTTTCACACAGTGTGTAGATGTGATCACCGGTGTCTCTCACTGGCTTCCAGAACTGGGGACTGAGAAAGCCATTTGTCCTCCCTTGTCTTCCGTTCTCTCCTGAGAGCAATATTCACTTCTCGAACCAGATGCAAGTTATATACAGGTATCCTCTCCATCCCTTGTCTGTCTGAACTACATGCCCTGGCACCTCTCACCCAGGCATGACATGCTCCCAGTCTGTAGTCTGCACCACACGCCCAACAGCATCCACTGGCCTAGAGAGGCTGACTGGATGCACCATCACCTGCCTTCCTTTGCCTCAGTGAACAAAAAGGCCCTATGAGAAAGGCTTCCCTGAGGTGCCACTCCCTCAGACCCAGCTGCCTGCGTTTTCCTGAGCGCTCTCTCTCTCTCTCTCTCTCTCTCTCTCTCTCTCTCTCTCTCACACACACACACACACACACACACACACACACACACACACACACACTCCTGCTCTGTCTCAGAAGAACAGAGGTCTGTGTGTTTGCCCAGTTCAGCCTGAAGAGAGGGAGCACTGGGTTCTGAGCATTGAGGGTGGTTTGTGGAGTAGAGATACAGTGCTGAGGGCTTAAACCCTGGCTCTGGGGGGAACCTTCTAGCAGCCCCTTGATCTGCAGTGCATTATGAGACCCAGACCAAATGTCTGGAATGTAGAGCGCCAATAGGAACATGTGCACATATAGATATGTATATATGCATGTACACACTCATATACCACACACACACACACACACACACACACACCACATACACACATACTATACACCCACACTCACACCACACACACACACACACATACACACACACACACACACACACACACACACACCATACATACATATACCACATACACACATTTATGTTTTTGCCTTTTTCCTTCAAGGAAACACTTTACAACTTCTGGTTTACCGTATCATAAAAATTGCCAGCATTGTTGCTCTTGCGCTTTGGGCCACTATTAAATGACCGTCTCTTGACCACAAGCTTGTGACAGAGTGACTGTTAGCCTAATCATCCAGATGGCTATTACCACATTAATGGGACACACTGTGTCACGGGTCCAAGGGCAAGGTGTCTGAAGCTGACCGTTCCTTGGGGCCCTCGCTGCCCTTACTCAGAACAAGGCACTTCTCCATTGTCGCCTCGGATGCCCCGCCCACCACCAAGACTTCCTAAAGTGGTGTGTGGTTATCGATCTGCTGCCACTGTGGACAATTCTTAGCTGGGGTCTGGGACAGGCTCTCCTGGGCCAGGTGACAATCACCTGGCTGCACCTGTCTTGCTTTGTCATCCCTGGTCACCTGGCCACCTCCACAAAGCAGCAAGAGGGCCATGATCATAAGCAGTCTGTCCCATGGGCCCTCTGCTGACTCCCTGTGGGTGACTCCCTCCTCAGAAGGAAGATGGCTCCGTGAATCGTGACTTCAAGAAGACCAAAACGAGGGAGCAGGTCACCGAGGCCTTCAGAGAATTCACTAAAGGAAACCAGAACATCCTGGTGAGTCAGGGTTTGGGGTCAGGGGACCATCTGTTCTCTGACGTAGCTAAGGCCAAGCAGGAGTGCTTCTGAAACTCTAGCTCTATACTTCTGTAAGAAGGTGATATGGCTGTCCCCAGAGAAGCTTGGGGACACCAACTCATTCTCCTCGGTCCCTCTGCCCAGCACACTGCCCTTCCATGTCGGACCGATGACGATGACGGCAGGAGTTCTTTAGCGCCTGCTGCTGTGGGGTTTTCAACACAGCCCCCCAGAAGCTCTCTGGTGAAGACAAGCAAGCAGACACTCTGTCTCCATTTGACAGATCAGAGACTTGAGGGATCAAGGAGGCATAAGCAGCAAAAGGCTGAGCTAGAATTCACACCTAAGTTGGCCTGACACAGGTCCCTGCCCTTCCTGGTTGCCTCCGGGCCCAGACCTATAAGACTGGAATGCACACAGTAGGTCTGCAGTTCTGGTCCTCTAGTTCCAGGGCACCTGTCTGGATCATTTCAGACCCTCTGACTCATGCCACTGACTGCACTTCCAGCTGTTGTTAGGGACTCCAGGACGATGCGGACTAGCCCTGCCTGGCTGTGTCTTTGCTATTCAAATCATCATTGAAGGACCCTGTGTGATATGAGCTTCCCTAGTGGCTCTGAGGTCCTGGGTGATGGGACTCACAGAGCTGGCCCTTGGGGATGATCAGGTATCCCATTGCCAACACAGGAGGATCTGTAAGGCTCCGTGAAGAGAACTCTTGTAGAGATACTGTAGCTTTTTCTCCTGCCCTGTCTTCAGTCAAGGGCACAGGACTCTGTGGTCAAGAAGTTACCATGGCAACCAGTTCTGGGCTCTGCCTCTGCTGGCTGGCATGCTGGTGGGGAGGATGAGGGACCACATAGCCTTCTGGGAAAGGTGTAACTGAGCTCAGCTGGGGTAGATGAGGATGTCAGAGTAAGTGATTGGTACATGATCACTGCTAGTTGTAATTCTGCCAGTCTAAGGAGCTAAACAGATCTGACGCCACGCCACGCCATGCCACGCCACGCCACACCACACTCTGCCCCTCCATACACACACAGTGTGTAAAACTCTGACCATCTCTGCCTTCAGATCGCCTACCGGGAGCGGCTGAAGGCCATTCGAGAAACGCTGGAAATCTCTCCCTTCTTCAAGTGCCACGAGGTAGGGACCGCACCTTCAGCCCCACAGACACACACTGCCTAATTGACGGGCGCCCCTCCCCATCACCCCTAGATCCAATAGGAAGTGAAATTGCTGATCTGAGCTCAGGATCATTGTGGCCTCAAGCCTTCCTTAGCCTCTTAAATACCTGGGCACCCCAGTCATGTCTCCCACTAACGCTGTCCTCCAGAGCCGACTTGACTCTTCCGGGTTCTGCTCCTCTCCCTCCTGGCCCTGTCGGGTCTAGCCCCCCAATCCTGTCCCCTCCCTGTCCTGGCTCTGCTTCCCTGCTCCCTCTCTCACAGTCCTGCTTCCTTCCAGGTCATCGGCAGCTCTCTCCTCTTCATCCACGACAAGAAGGGGCAGGCCAAGGTGTGGATGATTGACTTTGGGAAAACCACACCCCTTCCGGAAGGCCAGACCCTACAACACGACGTCCCCTGGCAGGAGGGGAACCGGGAGGATGGCTACCTCTCAGGGCTGAACAACCTTATCGATATCCTGACGGAAATGTCCCAGGGCAGCCCACTCACCTGAGGCCACCGCCACCGTGCATAGCCATGCCACCTTGCCCGCCACCTCTGCCTGTCGCCTCTCTCCTCCCCTAATTCTTCCTATTCCTGTCTGAGCGCCTACCTAGAATGGAGCCTCCCATCTGCACTACAGGACACTTTGGAGAAGAAAAGAGAGATTTTTTTTCTAGGTCTTTATTCCGCCCCCCACCCTTCCCGCTTCCTACAGGGGTCTGGAGGTGGCGTTTCTAATTCTCTCTAAATAGAACTACCTTCTCAAAGAGAATTACACAAAGCTAGGCCTCACATCCTGTTACATTTAGAGCCAGCATGGGTCTAGAAGGCCCGTGGGATCCCTGACTGCCTAGGGTCTTGAGAGATTGAGCCTCCCACTGGGAGGTCCCCCCTACTCCCCAAAATTCTGGCCCAGACTGGCTACCAGTGGGGGCCTTGCTACCCCCTAGTGGCTGGTACCATCAGTAAACACAGTCCCATTTGTGCCTCCCACCATGGGCCCTGAGGCCAGGGTCCTGATTACTGGAAGTTAGGAATCCAACCTCTGGGGATCTGCATGTGGCGTATGAGCAGAGTCTCCACCGGTGAGAAGCCCCAGCTCCTGGGGACAGAGTGACTTCTCTAGAGATGCAAAATCAGGGTCCCACCTTGCTGTTGTTTAAACCCTTGGGACCCGGGCCAGCCTAAGAATATGGAGAGCAGCCCCATTTCTAGACTAAAGAACTTCACCCTTCCATCTGGGAGCGCGGCCTGTGGATTCAGAGGGGACATTCTGCGAAACTGAACTTCAAGGGATGACATCACCTCCTAGAACTACTGATTACTGCCCTTGATTGGCTTGCTGTGGAAAGGCCCAGAGCTGGGTACAATACTCAAGGTTCGCACCAACCTCCAGGGATCTGCGAGCCGGCCTCACCCAGGAGAGCAATCACTAGGCCTTACGGAAGCAGGATTCTGGCTTCCCGGAATGATTCCTAAATTTCCCTTGATATCACTCACTCTTCCAGCTTGAAGGACTTAGTCCGGTGTCTCTCCATATGATTCGGTAGTTCCCAGGGTTCAGAGGGCTGCCCAAGGCCTCCCCAAGCCTTCTCCTTCCTGGGATCCTGGGCTTCTTGAAGGGCTATGGGGAGATCATTGTTCACCACTTCAGCTCTGAGGCAAGTAGCCTCTCTGATGGAAAAGAGCGTACAATTTGCGTGACTTTTAAAAGACAATGCTCCTAGCTCTGTCGCCGGTTGGAGCTGTCCTCTGCTCCTCTGGGCTTGTAACCCCCTCTTTTACTGAGAGGCTCTGGATCGCATGTACAGAGGCCCCTCTGGGTACCACAGCCAGCAGGCACTGATTAGGGACCAAGGGAAATGGGGTAGACCAGCGTGTACACACCTGACAACATAGCTTGGGCAGGGGTGGCCGTCTTGGCCGCCTACCCCAGCTCCCTGGGGTTTCTAGAAGAACCGTTGTCCCATGTGGCACACGTGCTTCCCTTCACGCTGGGTGGGTGAGTGACAGTTGGTGGGGGCGGGAGGTGGGACCCACGAGGAATGTATAAGTACAGATTTTTAAAAAGGAACTCGTTTAAACTTCCTGGCTCCTATTCAGATGGGTGGTGAGCTTCTGTGTGGGTTGACTTGCTAAAAGGTCACGCCCCCGCCCCCCATCATCGAGCCCAGACCTTGTGACAGCACATGATTGGGAAGACGGGGCGGCTGGCTGGCGTTGGGGGGAGGGCAGTAGCAACCAGGCAGCCAGCTCTGGGGCTCTCCAGCTGTCGTTGCTAGAGGGCATGAGGTGTGACCTCATGGTCTGTACATCAGACATTTGCTGGGAAGGGGTATCGTTCATTTCAAGAGTCTACAGCTATGATCTGGCCAAAAGTTCCCTCCTGCTGTCTCAGAGAAATGTTTGCTAGAGCAAATCACGCTATGAACAAAAAAAAATGCTAGGGACCAGTTTAATGTATGTAAAGAACAAAACATGATGAGCCTTTTAGGAAGGTGTCACCTGTCACAATAACGCGCTAAGATACTGTGACTGGGGGCTGGTTATCAAGAGCCTCAGGACAGTGCTAGGCAGTGCTTTGTGCTGGGCGTGTCGTGAGTGGGAAAGTAGAGTGGAGAGGCATTTTTCTAAGGTTATTCTGTGGCCGAGGGTGTCTTGCTCATCTGGGGTTTGTATTTACCGTGCTAGTACCCACTCTCTATCTCCCAAACCACTCTCACTTCTATCCTGCCAGAGGTCCCTCCTTCCTGCCCTACTGGGATAGACAGAGCTCAGATGGAATTTCCCAGAACCTCCGGCGGGCTGATAAACCAAGTTCTAGGAGTCCCAGTGGGGACTCCCAAGGTCCCGGCCACACAGGTGCTGGGACATGGGATAGGCTACATGTACCTATGTGCAGGGTCCCCGGGGCCCTCCTGCTCTTGGACCACCAGATTTCTTGGTGGTCAGCTCTGCTTTGCACACGCTGAAGGTTGCTTCAACTGCTTCCCCCAGACTAGACTTTAGTGCCCTTTAAGAAGTGTTTAAGTTATATTTATTTTGTTTTTTTTTGTTTTAATTGCACAAAACACTAAGATGCAAGGCTGGACTGTTCCTCGTAAGCTCTGCCTGCCTTCTGGGGCTTTTCCTTTGTGGCTGGAGGAGCCCTGAGCAGGTGTGGCCTCCATGCTGTTCACCTTTGACTGGCTGTATTTAGCTTCGAGATCGCCCATATTCTGACAACCCTCTGTGTATAAGCCCCATCTCTTGATCCAGGGCGCTTGCCCATCAGTGCCTTTTGGGAGGAGAGGATCCTCCCCACACCCTGACAGGCTCTCCTCCTCTGAGCTCCTCTCCCCTCAGGACTGTTACATCCCCTGCCCTGTGCCCCTCAGTCAACTGTAGATGCTATCTCCCTTCCCAATAAAGGCTTTGGAGACCATTACTGGCTTGATGTGATCCTTCTGCCCAACCCACCCCCACCGGCCAACTACCACAGTAGAGCTATGACGACCTCCAGTCACGGATGTCAGGAGGGGTGACATTCTAGTCCACAAACAATGAGAAGCGTTCTTTCTAAGGAGTCTATTCTACATACTCCATCATACCTTTAAGCAGTGGCTCAAGGATGTCACCCAGGGACAAAGAAAGTCCCCCTGCCCATGGTGACCTCCGTGCTGGGTGCATCCAATCATCCATAGCCCATCACCAGTAATAACAAGACTTTATCGTCTCCATTGATCAGATCAGGAAACTGAGGCTTAGGAAGTCAAATAACTTGGCCTGGGTGTCATGGAAATATTTGGAACCAGATCTTGCCACCTTTACTGGAGGAGTGTCAGGGCAGAGAGCTGGGCTCTAGACCCAGGAATGGCTCAGTTGAGAGCCTTGGATGTTTCAGGGAAACCCTTGAGAGCAAAACCCTGGCCTCATAACAGGGGTCATGGCCCTTTGCAACTTCTCTGATCCTGCCATAATCTGCAGCCACAAGGGTCTACATTTTAGAGCACTGCCCAGCTCAGACCCCAGAAGAGTGATTTTAGCCACTGTTGTGTGGGAAGCTGCTGACGGTTCCAAGCAAAGTCATCTCACAGCCCCCACCGTGCTGGCTAAACCAAGACCCTGGGAGAAGCCTGCAAGCAATCTGCCCGTAGGTCCAGTCAGTGCCCTCCTAGCCAGCTGCAGGTGACTTGTGGTCATGGCTCTGGAGAAGGATATGTCCTCTAAAGAACCCTCAATAGCAACTTACGTTGACTAAGTGACTCTGAATTGTCCACATTCTTTGTATACGCTGTCCAGAGTCATCTGATCAGACCACATCCCTGTCCTCAGACATGACATTACTCCTTGTCACATGGGCCCAAGAACCTGTCCTCCAGGCTGACACCCACAGGAGACCATGGTCACCCCGTCATGGAGCCCTCATGTAGTTCACCTGTGGTCTTCTTTCTAGCAGACTGGGGAGCTTCCAGAGAAGTGGGTGGCCCATTGCCTGTTGTATCTCAAGACCATTTTAGGCACCAAGGGCTAACAAGAAACTGGTCCTGTTGGCACATGGGGCAGCAAATGTGACCAACGTCATTTCATGGGATGTCTTCAGGGGGTGGGTGTTCTTCCTGGATGGGGACAGAACAAACATCTCAGGGAGGCAGGACTAGAGTCTGTATCCAGTTCAATCCTGATGCATCAACCCCCGGAGACAAGTTTCTGCAATGGCCCAGCCATGTCTGACACCCCAGACTGTGACTACTTAGCCACTCCCTCCCAGAAGGTGAGGAGGGAAGGCCTTATCACCACTTGTCATTAAGTCCCTCATTAAATCCCGGGGAGCAGCAGACTGCAAGGCCACACCTCTGGCTAATCTTTCCTCCCACCTGCACCCCTTCCACTAGTTTGGAATTGGGGTGTTGGGACTGCCGTCTCTCCTGCGGGTCTGGAGGGAGAAACAAGCTGAAATGAGGGTGCTTCAAAGGTGACACTGGACATAGCCTAGAGAGTTCTGTGTGGTTTGAGTGGCAAGAAGGAGCCAGGGCTACTCTGAAACCGTGATTATGCAGAAGCCTGGTGGCTTGGGCACATTTCAGTGTCTGCCAGCAATATTAGCCCTACTACATGCCCTCCATGTCTGCACAGACTCCTTGGTTGTCCTGTCTTCACTGATGCTCGAAGCGGGGGTGGAGGTGGGGGTGGGGGGATGTTGGGGGGGGCGGGGATCAGCCTAACAGTGAATCTTAAAAACGGCTGACTGTAGAAACTCTTAATTAATTGAGACGGAGTTCTGAACCTTCTCTGAGGTAGAGTGCTTCCTGCACAGTCGTGTTGTATACACACGAGCGACACATGATACCTGCTCCCCTAAGTCCTGAGGTGGTATCCAAGACTGCCACAAGAAGCTCCTGACTGTGCCAACCCTTCTAAATCCTACACAGGAATCTCTCTCCTTCCTTCCTCATACTGCAGGCCTGACTCTGCGCACTCTCTGCCCTCTCTCCCACCTTTCAGCTATACGGTTGCCGGAGCAAACCTCCTCTTAGAAAATAGACTGTATAAATAAAGTTTTATTAGCGACAACCATGTGTCTACTTTATGTAGCATCCAGGGCCTCTTTTGCCCCATGACCACAGATGAGACAAGTACACCACCATCTATATGGGCTACAGAACGAAAGTGTTTATCATTCAGCTCCTTACAGAAAAAGGAATGCCAAATCCTGCTCAAAAGTAGCAGTGACTAGTGGTTATGAGTTGCTAAGTGTCAGGTGATTGAAGATAAAGTAGTTTGATACTCATAAAAACCCCACGAGATGAACCTTGCCATCCCGTGTTCTATGTAAGAGACCTAGGAAACAATAGACCTTGGCTTTGGACCAAACTCGAGACCTGCCTGCGATTCTGCGTGTTTCTGCCTCCCTGGGCAATCCAGGAAGTGTGTTCTGGTACCTGGCTGTGCCACAGGATTCCTAGGATAGTCCACGGATGCTGATTGGGGGTTGGGGGAACATGTAGGGGCAGAGCTACCAAAGTCCAGGGTCAGGGTACCTGGCAGTCCCTGTCCTCCTGCAAGCCTAGAATGGGGCTGGAGACCCAAGACAGCTGGAGTGAGGGGCTGCTTGTTCTAGGCTTGGGATGCCCCTCCAGGCGGCTGAGTGTTAGCATCCGTGACATCCAGTGCCCTTTCTCAGCAGACTGAGGGTTCAGGACCAAGTCTGCTTGCTATTCACAGTCCGGGTCACACGCCCTACCACTGAAATGCAGAAAACACATCCAGTTCCCGAGAATGCCAAGAACCAGCCTGGGTGTCTTTTTTTTTTTTAATTTTGTTTTTGCTGTGACAGCAACAGCTGTGACCCAGCTCCTGGCATTTAGCACACTGTGCACAGTCCCAAGATCACACATTCAACAGAGAAGTGGGACTGGGAAGCAGACAGAACATGGGGAGGGTCAAAGGGGGCTTTTATAAGGCCAGGAGTCACCTTAGGTGACAGCCACAACTCATAATAGACCCCAATAGAAAATTCACAAGGACAATTTCATCAGGCATCGGGGTCCTGCCTTGTGGTCTAATTACTCTGCACACTTAGTCCCAGGGACATTTAGAGGCCACAGAGTTCAGGCCACAAAGGTAGACGTTTGCAACCAGCGTATTATCTGACCCAGTCTTTCCTCCTGTACTTTCCAAACTTGTGAATGAGCAAAGTGGGATTTAAAGTGGGGGCAGGGAAGAAAGTCCCACATGACTTCTGTGCTTTTCGGTGTGGTAGCACGTATCATCTTAAAAATAGTCTCTGCACATTACAGACAAACAGGGTCTGTGACAGCTTTTTTGACAGCAGCAGCCCTGCTCTATTTCAATGAAAAGGAAAAAAAATTGCCCGATTTTAGTCATGCTTTCTGTCTGAGAACACATGCTGGAGTGAATCCAAGAAAGCAGAGAAACGGCGAGGCCCCATTAGGGAGCCTGCCCCCTTGTGGACATCAAGGTGCATTGCAATATGGCCCTAGGACAAGGAGACTGGTCAGGGAATGCATTTAATTTACAAATGATATCTTGCTCTAGTAAATACCAGAGCCCAAATTTAAGGCACAGTGGAGGTGGTGGACAGATATCAGGGATAAAGAACACCTTGCAGGGAAAACAAGGTACCCCATAGGGCAAAAAAAAAAAAAAAAAGAGGTCTGACCCAAGTCCGGGACATAAAGGCCATTTAGGAAAGGCTTTACAAAGGAAGTGCCACCAAAATGAGTTTAGAAGCTGAGTGTGACTTGTCCAGAGGGATGAAGATTGGAGGGAGCAGATACACAGCCACAGAGACAAAGGACACTGTATGTGGAGTGGTTCCGAGAGCAGAGGGTCCGCCGAATCTCAGGCCTGGGCAAGGAATAGCGGAAGCAAATGGGGCGTGTAGAGTTTCTTCCAGTGACAAACAGGTGTCCCTTGGGGCTCCTCCGCAATGACACAAGGTGACACTTCTGCATGGAGGAAATGATGCTAACCAGTGGAGAGATGCCAAGTCCTGTAATGAGGTCGAGGCCGTAAGCTAGAGGGAAATGGAGGCAGTTTGGATGCCGTGGCCGTGCTGACGACTGCCTCCGGGGGCCACAGAGTGCAGAGAACCGAGTCGGTCGATCAGCGGCGCTCACTCCTGCGGAGCCCGAAAGCCCGCCACCCTTCGGCAAGGCGTGGCTTTTCATCGTTTTCTAGGTGTCCCCTTCCTGCCCACCTCCTTCTGGTTCAAATGAAATTCTTCGAGCCTCTACTCCCACAGGCTTGTGGTTAATTGCCCAGCTAAATAGCCAGCACTTCGAAGAGACAGCGAGCCAAGGAAGACCAATTCCGCTTCTACATTAGGGGCAGAAGAATTTCCATTTTAGGGAGAAAAGGGGAGGGGCAGTGGACAGGTGTGTCACTTGTCACTCAGCAGCCAGGCATTTGTGATTCCTGGTACCTGGCTCAGGGGCGCAGCTGACAGGAGAAAAAATGTGTTCAGAAGTCAGGGCCATTTCAGTAGCTAGTGTGTGTCTGAGATACCCATTCCTCTCCATTAAGCGACCTGCATCGTAGCTCTGATCTGTGGAGAACACAGTGGGAATGGCTGGCTGGATATTGGCTGAAAGACTTGGACCTTAGAGGATACCCAAGGCCCAGCTGCTGCCCGCTCTACTCGTTTCCTAAGGGCTCAAGGGAGAGGCTCAGACGGTTGTTACCTCAGCCAGCTCTTAGGCCCAACTGACGCCAGATAACCCCAAATGACTCAGTCGCCCAGATAACAATATTTGTAGGTTGCTTTTACCATTTATGTCAGATGTCTGTTTTATAAGGTTACTTCCAACCTATTGCCTGTTTTCAGCACTTATTATTATAACGTAAGTAGACACCTGCCTTACTCTGGGTCAGGGGCATGGGAGAGAACAGTAACCTTAGATCACAGCCGGGCATAATCTTAGTTTGTAAACGTTGGCTACATGGGAACTCCAAGGCAAGTAAGGTTGGTTGTTACATAGTTTTCTTAAAGTCAGGTTAAAGAAGGGGGTAGTGGGCTGCGGTCTTTAAAGCTTAAGTGGCCTCAAGGATATTATTAATCTTGTCTGTGAGTTCCAGCAGAAGCTCCAGTCTCTTAGCATATAAGAGATATTAACATAATATTGCATTGCCATCGTGGATAATGGGGTGTGGTGACCCACAAGCAGGGTGTCTCTTCACAGGCCATCAGGATAATAGAAACGACAGTGTGAGTGTGAGTGTGTGTGTGTGTGTGTGTGTGTGTGTGTGAGAGAGAGAGAAAGAGAGAGAGAGAGACATCTGATCAAACGCAGTGTTACACTTTGGATCTTGAATGTTTCCTCCAATGATCAGGTGTTGAAAGGTGGGTCCCCAGTCTGTGGTTCTACCAGAGGTAGTGGATGGATCCTTTAAGAGCTGGGATCCAGGGTAAGAAGTCAGTTCACTAGGGGTATGGCTCTGAGGGGATACTGGGACCTGCCCCTTCTTTTTCTTCCCTCTCTTTGACTCCTGTCATGGGGTGAACAGCTCCCCTGCCACACACTCCCACCATGGCATGTTGCCTCCTCACCACAGACCCAAAAGCAATGTAGCTAATTGACCAAGGTCTGACACATTTGGAACAAAGAACCTAAATAAACCTCTCCTCATTGTAAGTTGATGGATCACAGCTATTTGTTACAGTATCATACCTCATCCGTGTCAGGCACATTGCAGCAGTTCATACACTATAATCCTTGTTCTCAGCTAAGAAGGGAAACAGAGAAGACCTTGAGCCAAAGGAGTCTTCCAGGAGAAAGCGTTGAGTTAGGTGCATGCACACATATACCCACGTACACACACACACACACACACAAACACACACACACACACACTCACACATACACACACACATACACGAACACACATGTACACACACATATAAACATGCTCACACATACACACACATGTGCACACTCACAGGAGGGAGAAAGGAGCAACGGGGAGAATGAAGAAAGAAGGAAAGAAGAATCAATGGAGAAAAAAGAAATAATAAAGAAAGGGGGAAGAGAGAGAGTAAGGAAAGAAAGGAGGGAGGGAGGAAAGGAGGGAGGGAGGGAGGGAGGGAGGAGGCCTGTACTGGCACAGCTAGCACTGGTTTCAGTGGAAAGGATGGACCATCCTCCCTTCCCCTCTCCTTTCTGCCCTGCTTTGCATGTTGGTATCTTACTTCAAGGAATTAGGAATTTTAGACACAAGTAGCTTCAGGCTTACAAACTACAGCCTAAGGACCAAGGCGGGGAGACTTGCCCGGGTAGGGAGACTGACTCAGGGAAGCCCCTAGGCTATCCAGGCAAGTGCAATAGGAGGCATTGCACACTATTGGTCTAGCTAGGGCTGCAGACCTGGGATTGACAGCATCACATGGGTGTGAGTAAAGCAGGAGTTTGCCCCCTGGCAGAGCAAGTCCCACTTGTGACTCTGAGGCTAAGGGTAGCCAAGAAGGAGCTGGGTGCCCGCAGTGAGGGGGGTCTATGCAACAAGCAGCAGCTCCAGAATGGGGGTCACTGTGGTGTTGGAGGAGACACATATATCTCTGCTTATGCTTTTCCAAAGGGCCTGGGATACGTGCCCAGCTTCCCTAGGAGCCAAGAGCAGAGACAGCTCCTCTGTCTCCTGGCTTCCAGACTCCCCTGCTAGCCTGGAGATCCTTTGCGTGGGTGGGAGGGGAGTGGGTTGTGCTCAAACACAATGACCATCATTCAAAGAAGCTCACGGTATCCAAATCCCCAGCAGGAACACAGCCTCAAGCTAATATTTGTTTGAATCCCTGGTTTAACCCAGGGTATGCAAGACACACCTGAGCCTTATAGACACTGGGTATGGTGGTTTGAATATGCTTGGCCCAAAGGGAGTGGTACTACTAGGAGGTGTGGCCTTGTTGAAAGAAGTGTGTCACTGTCGGGCTGGGCTTTGAAGTATCATATATATACTTAAGTCTGGCCAGAGTCAGTCTTCTGGATGCACTCAGATCAAGATGTAGAACTCGCAGCATCTCCAGCGTCATGCTTCTGCCATGAGGTTAATGGACTGAACCTCTGAAACCTCTTGAACCAGAACCCCAGAGTTCAAATCTCCCTCAGCACCACCATCTTCCCACTAAGCCCCACTTAAAGCATCCATAGCTTTCCAAATCCAAAGTCCCCAAATCTACATTCTTCCAAACAAAAACATGGTCAGGCCTATCACAGCAGTACCCCATTCCTAGTACCAACCTCTGTCTCAGTTAGGGTTTCCATTGCTGAGAAGAGACACCATGACCAAGACAACTCTTATTATAAAGGACAACATCTAGTTGGGGCTGGTTTACAGGTTCAGAGGTTCAGTCCATTATCATAGTGGTAGGAAGCATGGCAGCATCCAGGCAGGCGTGATGCTAGAAGAGCTGAGAGTTCTACATCTTGATCTGACTACAGACAGAAGACTGACCTCTGGCCAGACTTGAGCATATATATGAGACCTCAAAGCACACTCCCATAGTAACGCACTTCCTCCAACAAGGCTACACCTCCAAACAGTACCGCTCCCTATGGGTCAAGCATATTCAAACCACCACACTGGGGAAGAGTGGACAATGAACTCTCCATGGTCCCCTGGACCCAGGGTTGTCTTCTGGGCCATGAAAGTGTTGCCCCAACCAAGTGACCTGTCTTTCTTGGGGGCATTCTCCTTCTACTGTAGTTAGTCACGTGACTATCTCTGTCATTCCTGATTTGTGCCACAACACTGGCTGGCTCCAGCTGCCATAATAAAGAATCACAAACCTTTGACTGAAACAACAGAAAGCTCACAATGCCAGAGGCTGAAGTCCAAGATTAAGGTCCCCTCTTGTGACTTCTCTTCTTCCCATGTGCCCACATAATCTTCCCTTTGCATGAGTCCATGTCCTGGTCTTTTCCTCCTCTTCCTCTTCTAATGATTGATTTATTCTTACTTTATGTGCATTGGTGTTTTGCCTGCATGGATGTCTGTGTGAGGGTTTTGAATTCTCTGGAGCTTGAGCTCCAAACAGTTGTGATCTGCTATGTGGGTGCTGGGAATTAAACCCAGGCCCTCTGAAAGAGCATCCAGTGCTATTAGCCACTGGTCTCATCTTCTTGGAAGGACACTAGCTGTTATAGAATGAAACCAGCCTCATGACCTCATTACCTTTTCCATTATCCTGATCCCAGACACAGTTGCATTGTGGGTGCTAGGAGTTAGGTTCCAGGATATGGACAGTAGGGAGGACTGTGAATCCACCCGTGGTCTCACCGTGAGAAGATCTTTGTGACCAACGGCAGCCACCCTCTTCCCAGACACTTTGTTTCTTTCTTTTAGATGTATTTATTTTGCTTTGTGTGTGTGAATGTTTTACCTGCACGCATGTGTGTTCACCATGTACATCCCTGCTAGATCCCCTGGAACTGCGTTGATGGATGGTTGTGAGTCACAAGGTGGGCACTGGGAGTTGAACCCAGGTTCACTGCAAGAGTGAGTGCTCTCCACTGATGAGCCGTCTCTCTCCAGCCACCCCTGGTTCTTATTCCATAGCTTCATGCACCAGCAGTGGCTTCACACTGGGGAACTGATGCCCACCAGGATCCAGAGACATGGACCACATGCCTGGGTCACACCCCATAGCCAGAGGCAGCTCAGCTCTAGTGCTGCTGTCACCACAGCATGAGGAACTGTATTAAAGGGTCACAGCATTAGGAAGGTTGAGAGCCACTGCTCTAGGAAATTCCATAGGTTCAGGGAAGCCCAGAGGCTAAATATCCCCCCAAACACTGATCTTTCCATAACCCACAAGGGTTCCATCTTGTTAGATTTTTTTTTTCTGCCTATCCAGAACTTTCTAGATTCCTCATGAATTGGTATGTGCTCTGGAGTTTCTCTTGCTGTTGATTTGTAATCTTATAATCTTGTAATCAATCAGGACATGGAAATTATTATAATTTTTCCTGTATTTGTTGAGACTTGTTTTATGTCCTCATATGGGTGGATGTTCCATGGGCTGTTGAGAAGAATGTGTCCTCTACAGCATTTGAATGAAGTGCTCTGTAGATGTCCTGTTAAGACCATGTGGTGTGCAGAGTCATTTAATAGGAATATTTCTGTTTATTTTGTGTGGGGATGACCTATTGGTAAGAGTGTGGTACTGAAATCACCCAGTACCATCATGCTAAGATTAATCCGTGGCTTTCCATCTCAATAGCATTTGTTTTTATGAGATTGTGTGCACCTGTATTCAGGGAACATACATTCAGAATCAGAATGTCCCTCTGATGGATTGTTGTTTTGTTTGGAGTCTATTTTGTCAAATTTTAGAACACTTTTTGTGCATTCTCCAGTGTTCATCTGTAATGTATTTATTTCCCTTCAGCGATAAATTTGTTAGATTCCCCAGGTCTCCATGCATCAGCCAATGAAGATGCTGGCTGGGCTGTAGAGCTGCCATTCCTGCCGCATTTCAGAAGATTCTCTCATGATGGCAGCAGCCAACTCCACGTCCTGACTGCTCATACCCAGATGCTCATTTGTGGAAGGCAACATTTCAACATCTATCTCACACACATTTCCTTTGCCAGCCAGTCCAACCATCAAAAAAGGAAATGGGCTCCCGACTGTGCACCATCCGGGTCCTGGTGCTTCCTTCAGAGTATAAATCCTTGGTTGCAGGGGACCCAGTGAGCAGAGAAAACTTTGGATCAGTCCCCAAGGAAAGGGGAAGGTGGTCTTCCAAATGGAAAGACCAGCAGGTGAGGCTGGAGGGAGAGAGAGATGAAAGCCTTTAGGGCAGCTGGAGATCTGTCTGATTACAGAAATGGAAGACACAGGAATTCAAGAAGCCACCAGGAGGATGTTTATTTAAATAGAAAAGAGGAAAAAGAAGGAGAAAAGATTGCCAAAACCATATTCCCAAGGGTTAAAAAAAAACAATAACAAAACAAAATTGGAATTCCAAAGAAAAGCCATGCTTTGTCATCTTCATAACAGGGGCACGTGTGTATGTACACATATATACACGGAAATATGTACACGGGCTTTGTTGTGGGTGGTGTTCCTCGCCACACGTACAGTAGCATTGCTGGAAGGAAGGACCTCAAAGCAGGCAGAAGGCTGGGGAAGTGGGAGCCCCCCTCTGCTCCTGCAGGGCCCTGTGGACCCGGAGCCAAGGCTGGGGGCTCAAGCCTGAGGACACTGGGAAAGTTAAACAAAAGTTAAACCCGGGCCCCACGCTTCGGTTTCAGCCAGGAAAGTCTAGAATCTCCCCTAGGGGTGAGATAGTCCGAGTAGTCTCCAAGAACACTTGCAATCTTTGGAACGGGCTGTCATTATCCCACCCCACCCCACCCCACCCCTGCGTCCCCCACCCCTGGCTGGACTAGGGCATGTGGGGTCCCTGTGAGTAGGAGTGAGAAAAGAAAGCCCTGGACATCGTCGGAGAACATGAAAATGTACAGCAGCTAATTTAACAGAGACAAGCCAATGGCAACACCAAAACAGTAATTCACAACACGAGCCTGCTCATTAATTCAGTGAAGCAGCCAAAACAAAAGTCTTCCGAAACAAAAGAGCTCCCTCCGCGCAGGCCAGCTACAACCCCACCGGAGCCCGCGGAGTTCTTACAAGCCCCAACCAATAGCGCTTGTCTCTGCCTAAAACTTCCCTCCTCATCTACTTCTCGCTGGCTTCTGGGCTGAGGCAGGCAGTGTACAAATTCAGAAATAAAAATCCTGCCAGAGTCACAGAAAAGCATCGGGAAGAGGTCACTGCCCCCTCCGCCCCACAACAAGTCAATCCGGAGCCCCCCCCCCCACCGTGGTGGTGGTGGTGGTGGTGGCGGTGGTGGTGGGGATTGCAGTAGATCTGGATAGGGAGGTGCATTGGGGATTTTGATCCCACAGACCCCAGGAGAGAAGGCAACCGGTGTGCACACTGGACGCTGGGGTGGGTCTTTTCAGTGACATAGCTTACCAAGAGTCACCGATGCTCCTGTAACTCCATAAACTCAATGGGTCCCAGACTTAACTTTGGTGGAATCATTTCCTGAGTCTCCCGTGGGGGATCGTGGCATACTGGACTAGTGTTTGTTTTACCAAGAAGAGTCTGGGCTCTCCCAGCTTTTGGGGATGCCAGCCTTGGAAGTCATGCAGTCAGTCATGACTCCCCTGCCTGACTGGACCTGGGCTCTCTAGACCCTTGGCGTTGGCGGGATTGGGGGAAATGACAGACAGAAAACGACAGTTTCTATACTGTAGATGGTTAAATGGAGGACAAGCAGCTGGAGGGGCGTTGCTGAAACAAGACTATAGTCACCCCGGCACGTGTAGGGCACACAGGACCACTCGGATTGGGATTCCTTCTGTCCTGGTGCATCATGGGATCGAGGCTGGGTCATGCTCTGCCTCTGGGAACATTCAGAAGCTCTCAAAAGCTAACAAGAAAGATGAAGAAGGTAGATTCTGAGTCTCTCACCCACCACTTAGATGACCTCTTCATAATACCACTGTCCAAGATGACCTCCACATCCCCTACGACCTGGGCACAGAACTCTCTGGAAGGAATCAGAGTTCCTGCTCGTTGAAGAAAAGGTTTCCCCGAGCTTGCTGTCACTGTGAGGAGGCTGGATACTGTAGGGATGTGACCTGGAGAGCATCTTTCATCTGAGCTCAGGGCCTGAGCACTTTAGCACTGAAGGAACACTTGCTAACCGCTGACTTCCCTCACAGCGCAGGGAGCTAATCCCACCCTTAGACTGCAGATGGTGTCCAAGCTCCCTGCTTCCACTAGGGGGAAACCTTGCTCTGCATCGGGCGCACTTCTGCCCGGGAGTAGGAGATGCAGTGGCCAGTTAGTTTTCTAAAACCAAGCCCTCTCAAAGCACAGAGACTAGCCTCTGGAAACTCTGACTAATGAGGTTAGGAGTGCCTCTGATCACCACAGCGGGGCTTGAACAAGATCCAGAGGGTGTGAGAAAGACCTGTTGGGAGCCATTCTCACTAACAGAGCACCCACCTTTCTTTGACCCCAGAGCACCCAGCCCCAGCTCTCTTCGTGCAGGTCATTCATCATCACTAAGGCCTTGCGTTTTGAATCTTAAGGTCAAAGGAACATTCTTTCAACCTCACTTTCCTGCTTCAGGACTCTTGGATCTTTGAGGGGATTTTTCTGGTCTTGGGGGTTCAGCCCACTGTATGCTGGCCTTAGACCAGGTGTTTAATGTGTGGATGGCTTTTCTTTTGCACATCTTGATCTTTTTTTCCGCCCTGGGGACATGCTAACCATGTGGTTCATTTACTTCCTGTCTCCTATAGCTGAGTTCTCCCCGCCACTCCCCAGCCCCAGCGTCCTACACCCTGTGATCTTATCATACATCTCGGTGCAGCCTCGATCCTGTGAGGGAAGACAGGACCTGGGTCCCATGAGCCAGGCAGCTCTGAGCACCAACTCTGTCTAGAGCTGCCGTCTGCTTCCACCCTCTGTCAGGGACCTACAGAAGCCAGGGGCCATGGCTTTGAGGGCGGAAGAAATCACTGCTCCCATCCTTCTGAGGAGGTTCATTATCCCTCTCTGTGACTTCGGAGAGGTATGTGTCTCGGAGAAGCCGCTGGCCTCCTTGGGGAAGCTTAACAAAAAATCCCCCCAGATTGCTCACAGAATAGCAGGAGATGAACTGAGCTGAGTAGCATCTGGGCCACGCCCTCTGAGGGGGCGGGTCGCTGGGGCGGGACAAGGTCGGGGCTACAGAGGCAGGGAGCAGACTGAGGTCTCTTCCTTTGCTTCTCTCCGGGGCAGGAGGAGACTTGACCCAGGTAAGGGCAGCAGATTTGGCAGTCTGAGGCTGGAGGGTGGGTAGTTCCATAGCAGCTTCCTGGGCCACAGTCTGCAGTCCTCAGTTGGCCCCCACAACACACTACACACTGTTGAATAGTTTTAGCTCAACGGAACCTAGAATCACCTGGGAAGTCTTAAAGAGGAATTATTTAGATCGGTTCCTGTGGGCTCCTCTGTGGAGGGTTCTCTTATTTATTAATGGAAGTGAGGTGATCCACCCTGAGTGAGGGTGGCATCAGTTGGTGGGCTGGGTCTTGGACTTTATAAGTGTACATGAAACTGGGGGCGGGGGGGCAGCATGGATGCATTTGTTTCTCTCGGCTGTTGGCTGTGGATATGGTGACTTAGGTGCTTCCGGTTCCTGTCATCATGGCTCCTCCTCTATGATGGACCATATAGAACCTGGATTATAAGCCAAAAAAAAACCCAACTTTCCTCTTCCCTGTTGCATGTTGCTTTTCTGTCAGGATATTTTACCACAGCAACAGAAATGGAGCTAGGACACTCGGGCTACCTGGTCCTGGTTTGGTGGAAGAAATGGCCACTCTGATTACGATGCCACATTAGATCCTGGCAGTGTCCCAGTCTCTGTGGATGTTCTCTGTGTGCCTGTGATGTCTGCCCCTGGCACTCGCAGCCAGGGCACGGTCTTCTGAATTCTTTCCCAAGGTTGGGACAGCGTCCCTGAGCTGTGCCACCCAGCAGCTTTTGTCACTAAGGAGCCCTGGAACCTCTAAGCACTTTCTGGGTCCATGGTCCATAGCTTTCTAGATAGCTGGTGTTTAGTAAATGAACTCCGGTCACCTAGACCCAATGGCCTGCTTGGATTATGTGGAGTGAATTAGCCTCTGTCCCATTGGCTGAGAATGAATGTGCTAATCAGGCCTTGCCTAGGGGCTGCTGCTTGGAGCTAGTAGCAACCCTCAGACTCACTGTTCTGGGGGATCCTAAAGTCTACCCACATCAGCCACCTGGAGTGAGGGGGCGCCAGGGAGACAGCTTTCCAAGCTCACAAACCCCTGTATTAAGCCATCCCACACTGGATCTCATGGTGACACTTGTCACTCAGGAAAGTCCCACTCGAGTCTGGCTCATGTCACTAAACAAGCAAATTGCTATCTCCTTTCAACTCCCCCGGTAGCCACCCCCAGCCCAAGTCAGAGAAATAGACTTCTCCCCTCGCTGTGGGGGCCGCTCTCGCCAAGGCCTGTCATCGCTGGCTATGTGGGATAAAGGGCTGTAGGCTGGCAGCATGGGAGGACACGCTGACCCATCATTCCCCATTCTGGTACAGCTTTGCTCCTGAGGTAGCCTCCTTGAGCGCAGTGATCTGCTGCGGAGAGAACCGAGCCTGGCCCCATACCCCAAGGCAGGGGCTGCAAACAAACAGAAGCAACAGAAAGAAACACAGGAAGAAATAAGGCCCCTGGCAGTTCAAAAGGTACAACTCGATCCCACACCGCCATGGAAGAAACTAATGGATAGACGCAGGGTAGGACAGGGAAGCCAGCCCAGAGTCAGGACCAGGAATGAGTACTTCACGGGACTCCATCTCTTCATGTTGTCCAGTTGGGGGCCGGCTTCCAAGGATTGCAATTAAGAAGGCTGGCAAGAGGCTGGAATCCCAGTGAAACAGGAGTTGCTTTTCAAGAGCCTCCAGCCACCAAGGTGGAAAGTGGATGGCTCCTTTCTTTAGCCCCAGCCACGCTGTGACAGAGCTTCAGGCAGATAATGTAAGATTCTCCAAGAGGAACCTAGTGATGGCTCAAGGCCAGCGTGACCAGGGACAGGCCTGTCCACATGTTAGCGCTTCCTATGTTAGAATGAGAATGGAGAGAGATGTAAGTAGCCACCCCGTCGCCATCAGTTTGGGTCACCTTTCTCTTCATTTCAGATCGATGCCTTCCCACTTTCTGGTGCTTTCTCTGCCTCGTAAGGATCTAGTTCTGAACTGATCAGACGACTTCAGCCTCAGGAGGGGTCTTCTTACAGCACATATGAATTTCAGGTCAAAGTCCCCGACCTCATGATGTCACTCTGCAGGTCTCATGGTTCAAACGCAGTCCAGTCTCCAAGGTCCCCTAGGACTTGCTTGAACAACGCTATTTACATTTCGAGAGTCCCAATTCATCTGCCTATTTGCAGGGTTCTCTAGTGATATCCACGTGTTTGGCGGTGGGTGGGAAGCCCAGACTTAGCTGGAGTGTCAGGAAACAGTAATGAATGGATTCCATCATCTTCCTCTAAACAAACCATCTGGATTCAGAAATACGTGAATGTCAGGGGGAAAAAAGGAGAGGGGACCAGAGACTGTAGTAAATATATCCAAGAAGGCTGCTAGTCTGTAGTCATTCATGACTCAGTCTGGTCATTTTGCACACAAACATCCAAGAAGTGGAGTGGGTGCCACCCCCACCCCCATCAGATCACAAAGGTCACACGCACACCCAGCAACTCGAACGCTGGGGCATCACCAGACTCCTGGGGGGACCCAAGGATTTTTTACACACAGGGTTATCACCTGGCCTTTCTACACTGGCAACCCCCACTCTGATACTGCCCCTGGGAGACAGAGCAGATACAGGGAATCACGTGGTTGAGCAGGGGATGAGGACCCAGAGGAAGTATTCCATGGAGTCCCAACATCTGGGAGAGTGACTGATCACCTGCACAGGACCTCCAGCAGCCCAGCCTGACGGGTCCGGGTGCCTGTTCAGTGTGTAGTTGGATAAACAAGGCCAGCATCCTTGGCACTGGGTCACTACCCTGCCTCTAGCCCAGTGCTGATGTTCTGGACCTGTTCCTCCCGTGCGCTCTAGAGCAGGGAGAGAAGTTAGCCTTGGAACCTGCTAAGAAAAGCAGGGGTGTTTCCCAAAATAAATAATATTTCGTAAGTACTCCCTTTCTACCCCAATCTGAGAAATGGCAGAAGAGAATATGGGAAGGTCCTTGTGCCCGGAGCCACCTGGCATGGCCCTCACAGGACCCTGGACTTCCCCCGCAGGTCCTGTAGGCTCACAGCTGTTGTGGGATACCCTGATCCTTGTACCCTGTGAGGAAGAAGGAGAGGAGAGGAGGTTAGGGAGACATCCCCTTTAGGATTTGTCCAACATGGCCCCAGACCAGAATATACTCATGAGTCCTTGTCTATACTATGAGGACCTTATGTATACAGGGAGCAGCAAAGATCTACTATTTCCAGGCAAGGCTATTGGCCGCGCAGGAAGGGAACAACTGTGTGACATATGTTCAGCCAGCGGGATAACTGGGACAGGACAGGACTGGAGCACACTGTGTCTTCAGAGCATCGTTGTTAATCACGAGATATTTGCTTTTCAGTATCAGAGATGAGACCCAGGTCCTCCCTCACACACATCCACGAGTGCTTTCTCTCAGGTCACACCCCCATCCCTCCCTGATGTCAGCAGAGACTGTCGCTAATCCAACTGGGTGAGGTCACAGAGCTAAGATAACAGGAGAGGGTGTACTGATCTATGACTCTTCCATCCAGTCTGAGGGAGAACACTGGGAGACCCGACTGGGTCTCTCTCTCTCTCTCTTTGTAGTAGGCTAGCTGTCAATCTTGGATGCTAATAACCCAGTGTCGGCTAGGGGCATAGGAGCCATGCAAGAGATGAGTGACCAAAGATGGTGCAGATGTTAGGGACCTGTTGTGCTAGGCGCTGCTTTCCACAGAAAAGCTAAAAATGCAACCAACAATTCACCACCGAAGAAGGTGAGATGTCTGTGCAGGAGAGAGGGTGTGTATCTACCAACAGACTCACCTTGGGAGACTGCAGCAGCAGAGATTCAAGGCAGCAGAAGGAAGAGGGGAGAGAAGAGAGACAGTCTGAACACAAGGGAAAGCACCAGGCGTGTAGAATGGGGAGGGGCTCTACCAAAGACACCGCAAAGGCGGTCGTCTTCCCAGTGACCAGCCACATGGCCAGGAGGCAGCCCCACCTGTTGTCCCTGCCACTGTCTGTCCAGTGCCCCCTTCAGCCACGCCCACACCCCTGCTCACCTCCTGTCTTTATCTATTTTTCTTGACTCCCTGCTCCCAGTCCATGTCTCAGGGTGCATTCTGAATGATTTAAGAGGGACAAGGCATGTGTGACTGATGGACTAAAGATCCTGCAGTGACCCTGATCCCGGTCCAGCTCTGTCTGGTTTTTACAGTTAGTCCTTTCTATGGACTGGACCCATGCTTACAAAGCCTGATGCTTTGGGAAAGACCCAAGGAGAGGAAACATTTTGCAGACATCTTGGATCAATTGGTAATGGCTGCCCAGAACCTTGTGCTGAGACAAAATGTCACACATTTAAATGATTGCCCATGTCTGCTATGGACATCGTAATAGAAAGAGCAGTCAGGAGAGCTGCCAGGCAAGTACTGACCAGTGACCAAGACAAGCTGCTATGAGATCATTATTAATATGGACGGAGCGTCTATGGTCAGCCAAGGCTCTGAATCTTCTCAGAAGGTTTTATTTGATACTGTGTTTCTGGTAGCACCCAAAGGTGCCATGTGAAACCCAGCCGGTATTTTTTGTTCCGCTATGCAGTAGGAGTAAGCCTCTACACAAGTGCTCCTGGGACAAAGTCAGTTGTAGCTGTCTCCTCCTAAGGACCTATCCTAAGATACCTCTCTAAACATGGCTGCTCAGAACAACCCCAGCCCATGTCACGGGAGTAGTACATTCATCTTTTGGGGGTGAGAACAATTTTTAGAAAAAGTGTAAAGGTAGGTGGCTGTTGAGATCGGTGGGTGGGTCTGGCAGTCTGACAGAGGAGGCAGAGGCTGATATCTTTCTACAGTCTCTAAAAATCATGGTGAGAAATTTGGTGCTGAGACAGAATCCCTGGATACATCCCATATACAAAGAGGCTAACCAACCCACAAGAGATCTGAGAGGGCAAGGAGGAAGGGCTGGGCTAGAGGCCCTGACATCTGTTTATCCTGTAGCTTCTACACCAGTCCACAGAGCTCTGGACAAGTCAGAAGCCTGGGAGACAGGCAAGGAAGGAGCTCATCTTGGCATTTATGTTACCTTTTTTTTTTAAAGATTTGTTTTATTTATATGAGTACACCATAGCTGTCTTCAGACACACCAGCAGAGGGCATCAGATCTCATCACAGATGATTGTGAGCCACCGTGTGGTTGCTGGGATTTGAACTCAGGACCTCTGAAAGAGCAGTCGGTGCTCTTAACGGCTGAGCCATCTGTCCCACCCCCTGTTATTTTATCTAGGGCTAACAGGAGCACTCGAGCTTATGGCTCGGGTCTAGACTCCTTGTTCCTGGGTATGAGCGGGGACAAATGGCCGATGCGGAAGATCCCTGACTTACAGCGGTTCAGTTCTTAACATTTCAAGTTTAAGATGCGTTACTTGGGGTACTCAGCTCATTTTTTTTTGACATGATAGTCCTGCCTGTGATAGGTTCAATGGGCGGTAATCCACAGGAAGTCAAAGAGCAACTGGGTACCAGGAAGCTGCAGGAATCAGGTTTGGCACCAACACATTTATTGAGACCCAGCCCGGCCCATTCCTCACTGCCATGGCAGACCTGGAATGTCCCCTGAAGGCCCAAGTATGAAGGCTTGGCCTCCTAATGGTAAGTCTTTGTCTTACATAGGGGATTCCCTTGAAGGGGATATGGAGATTCTTGTTTCTTCTCTTTCCTTCCCTTCCCAGACATGAAGTGGGTGGCTTTTTCCTGCCATGAAATGCTGTGTGGTCGCAAGTCAGAACAATGAGGCCAACACAGCCTGGATTGAGTCCTCTAAAACTCAGGGTAATGTAACTCATTTTTCTTGCTAAGTTGATTTCTCCAGGGCATTTGTTATAGTAACAGAAAGCTGACTAAGCCTCTTACTAAAGTCCCAACACTGCTGACTAATGCCAGGCTGAGGAGCAGACAAGCCAGTAGTGTTAGCATGCTACAGCCTTCCCAGGCCTTCTAGCTGGGATCGGGATCTGGCCCCTGCAGACCTCCCACACATCCCTGAGGAAGTGACCTAGTAGCCCCTGGGAAGTCTCCGCGCTATCTTTGGGACTCACGGCGGCTGGTGGCACAGATGGTGATACGTCTCTCCTAAAAGCAATGCTCTGACCCTTTCTAACAGAGTAAGCCCCAGTGGAGGGGTCATCAGATGCAGGTGAGGGAGCTGTACGGTCCTCCTTGATCTGACAGTTCGTCCCAGCAGACAGGGGTACATCACTTCTGTCTGGTGCTCCTCCTCTTTTGGCTGCCATCTGAGGGCTTAGCTCTAACTATGGGACATCCTGACAATCCACTGACCCACTGACTTCCTCTCTAAATTCCCAGAAGACCTGCTGTCAGGTCCGGCATCCTGGCCACTCACACAGAAACCCACCAGGCTCTGACACTTGAGTTTTCTCTGGTGGGGTAATTTGATTGAGTCTCTGACCCTGGTTCTAGCACTGTGTGTGCATAAGCTCCTGCATTTTCCAAGGAACTCTAACTGAGCCTAAGTAAGTCCTAGATCATTCTAGACGATTCTAGATCATTCTGTGGCCTCCAGATCTTGGCTTTTCCTCCTGACTCCCCTGCTACAGTTTGCCTCTACACTGGTGATTTGACCTGTGAATCCAGTGAGGAGCAACAGGGGACAGGGTACAAAAAACAAAGTGACTGAGGGGGCGTGGCCTCAGTTATTGAGGCCCTCCCGTCAATGAGGTAGGAACAGGAATGGAGGTACAGGGAAACAGCTGTTAAGACAGGTGATGCCTGATATAAGATTCCACTAGATTATTTTTAAAATGATCATTTGTCTCTGGTAAATGTGGTTTTGTGACTTTAAATGCTTCCGCAAAAACGCTTTTGTGCATAAACAGGTTTTGCATTAACCACGGGTGAATCATGAACACCTTCAGTGAGAACGTGTAAGGCTTTGACGCCATCCAACCAAAGAGTGTAGTCTAGACGCTGTTAAGTCTCATGCAGGTCTGTGTGTAAGACATGCTTACACAGCTTCCTGAGGGTGAAGACAGTTCACGGTCCTGCTCTCCCTCTAGAAACTGTGATGGAGACACACAACCATGGGCCAGGAGGCTTCCCCGGTTTCAGAGAGATGGCCGCTTCCTTGGCAATGGCAGGGAGTGGTGTCTTAGCTGGAGAGGACCCCTCCCTTGGAAACCCACCCTGTGGGGCTGACAAGGTAGAGAAAATGCTCTAGACCTGGTGGCCATGGCACTAGGGTGGAAGAACAGGTGTGGCCTTAGAAGCTGTGTCAAGATTGTCGTTGGGGTGAGAGGTCCTGGACCAAGAGCAGGCCTCCTGTTCTTCCCGGGATCCTCCACGCTCTGGCATCCTGACCAGGCCCCAGCCCACTATGCCCTCAGAACACCCCAGCAATTAGATACTCACTGGCAAGGATGACCATGTCCATGCCCCAGAAGATGCTCATAATCCAGCCCACCATGACGATGGCCGTGAGCACCTGAATGAGCGCCGCTGCAATGTTCAGCCAGAAGACGCAGCACACGTGCCTGTCCGGGAGGTCAGTGCGCGCCCCACACAGCACAGTGAAGGCCGAGACGAATGTACCTGCGAGGGGCCAGAAGGGACAGCTTCAGAGGAGACTGCAAGACCCAGCCCGCCCCCAGTGCTCGGCCCCGCCCCCCCCGCCCCCCCCCCCCCCCCCCCCCCCGCCCCAGCGCCAGTAGGTCAGCACTCCTGCTCAGGTCCCAGCCACAGCATGTCTCCAGAGTGAAGAGATTAGGATACCACACGGAGGAGAAGGAGGTGTGACTGCAGCTGCCAGGGTCTAGCACCATGCCTGTGGCTTCTGGGGAACAGGAGTCATGGGGTGACCCAGAAGCCAATCTCAGAGGGGGAATTCCAGAGAACTGGATAGCTACCACTGGGAAGTAATCTCAGTCCATGTACTGATAGCTAGGGGACAAGACTATTGGACCTGTGGGATACAGGACTACAGTCAGGACAGTCTCAGCATCCCTGATGTTCCCACAACCTCTCCAACCCCAGGGGAGGGGTGTAGGAGGAAGAACCATCTGAGAGGTGATTCCTTCTTTTCCCTCTCCCCAATCACTTATCCCATCCCTTCCCTTCCCCCTTTCCACCAGTGTCTTCTGTATCGAGAATATCTTGTGTATTTTATGGATGCATCACCTGTCAATTAAAAAAAAACACCTATGGCCTATAGGAAAGGGTAGACTAGAAGGTGGGACATCCGGGAGGCAGAAAGAGTTCTGGAGTAGAGCAAGGCACAGGAGAATCACCAGGGAAGATGTGACAAGTACAGATTCATGGTGACAGAGCCTGGGGAACCAGCCGTGTGGCAGGATGTAGATTAGAGTAAATGGATTCATTTAGGTTATGATCTAGTCAGAGAGGAGTCTAAGTCTTACTTCTGGGAGCATGGGGCTGGGACCAAGAATCAGGACATAACTTCTACATTCTTACCCCTCACTGCTAACTTTACTGAGTTTTGCTTGACAATAGCTCTTCTCTGATGTGAGCTCTGAGCCCCGTGAGGACTTGCCCAGGTTAGCATTCTCCCTATAATTGCTTCCTGAGGGCTCTCACAACAAGTACTACAGCCTAATGGTCTCCATAGCACAAACACATCCTTCCTCTGCTTTGGAGGTCAGGGCCGTCTGACTGGGGCTATTGGGCTAGTATAGGGAAACCATTTCCTGTTGCCCCAGCTTCTAGAAGCTGCCTGTGGTCTTGGCTCATAGCCCTTTGCTCAGAGTCAGAAGTATCACACCCCATTCTTGACCTGCTGGTTTCCCATCCCTTACCCCTTGGCCCTCCTGCCTGCCCTATGTGAGGACACACTTGGAGAATCTCATCTCTCAAGATCTGCTTCACTGTGTCTTAGACGCCCTGTCTTCAGGTAAGTTCACATACTCACAAGTTGGGGGCCAGTGCTCAGCCTACCGTTCTAGCTTACATAGAGAGACTCGGAAAGTATGTTGCCCAGGGTCACAACCACAGGCTGAACTCGCACTAGCCCCTGAGGCCAATGACCTGTCAAAGACAGGTCAGGATCTAAATTGAGATGTTTGGGAAGTTGGGCCATGGACCGGTGACCATTCTCACGACCCCAATTCTCTCTGTTCCTGCCTCGAGGACACTGGGGTTGTCCACTGAACTTGGTTTCCAGCCCCACTTCCTGGCTCGATGGCTCCTGCTCTTGGGCTACAGGCTATATTCTGGCCTACCCTGGAAGTCCAGCGGCTGATTTCTTATCCCCACCCCCCTCTTCATCTGAATGTCACCCCCAGTGAAGGCCCCACCCCATCACCTCTTCTCTCTGATCACCAACAAGGGCTCAGTACCTCACACAGCAGGTGGTCTGCGGTGAGGAACAACCCTACCTTGAATATCTTCAGACCTTACACCACCTCCACCACCCTTTATTACAGAGACAGTGACCATGTTCCCCAACAGCCTGGAATGCCAGAAGTGCCCAGGTGTCTGCACTGCCCTGCTCCATCCCAAGGAATAAAGAAGGTCACTACGGTATGACAACCAGGGAGCTGGCCTTGCACCGACTATACTAGCACAGAACACCGCAGTGCTATGGGAACTGCAGGACCAAGCTCTTGTCCTCATAAGTCTAGCAAGGGCACAGAGTGGCTGAGGGCTCTCCTTTCTGGGTGCATGGGGCAGGGGGATTACCCCTTGGAAGTTCATGTAAGTTGCTTCAGGCACTGACTCAGCCTTGCCCTTGGTGCCTGCTGTGCTATAGAGACACTCCACGGAAGGTTGACAGCTTGGCAGAGTTGCAGAAGGGAAGGGGAATGACCTGGGACAGGAGACCCACTTTACCTAGTGGGGGAGGAGTGTGAGCTTAGATAGCACTGGAGCATCAGGGGTGACAGGTAAGCAGATGGGGTGAAGGTGAGGACTAGCTGAACCGTTATGAAGGCTTCTGAACGCTGGCGTATGACTCTGCCCAACCTGAAGAGAGCAGAGCCCCAGGGAGCTTTAAGCAGGAAAGGGATGTATGTGATGGGAAAGGGAATTTAAGGAAGTGAGTCTCTCAGCAGGGCTGTTGGGTTTGAGCGGCGCTGGAAGGAGAGTGTGCCTTTCAGGTACCCTACAACCCCTGAGAAGTGACAAGGACACAGGGGACACCTGTACATGGCACTGTCCTTTGCCGCTGTTGGAGCATCGTGTGTAGGGAAGAGGAGAGAAATACAAGCTGACAGCATTACACAAGAGAACCCTGCAGATGTAAGGAGAGGAACCCGGATGCGTGGGGGGAGATATTAAGGGGAGAGTAACACAGATGCCATTACAGTGTGCTGAGCACACGCTACCCTCTCTCTACCTACGCTGCTTTTTTCTTTTTACATCTATTTATTTATTAGCGGGAGAAGCACGTGCCTCTGCGTGCATATAGAGATCAAAGGACAGCGTGGGAGAAATCGATCTTCTCCTTCTACCAAGTGAAATCCAGAGATCCAACTCAGGCCGGCAGCCTTCATGGCCGGCACCTGCATAAGCACACAAACTTGCGAGCATGTGGACGGATGTAACTCCCCAACACACACAAAATGGAGAAGATTTTTTTTCTTTCTTTTTCCTTTGGGTTTTCTTTTTTTTCTTTTCTTCTTCTTCTTCTTCTTCTTCTTCTTCTTCTTCTTCTTCCTCTTCCTCTTCCTCTTCTTCTTCTTCTTCTTCTTCTTCTATTATTATTTTCTAAGTTTTTTTTATTTACATTCCAAATGATTTCCCTGTTTCCTCCCTCCCCGAAAGTCCCATAAGCCCCCTTCCCTCCCTCCGTTCCCCATTCACCCCACCTCTCACTTCTCTGTCTTGGTATTCCCCTACATCCAGTCTTTCCAGGACACCTTCGGGTTTTCAAGACAGGGTTTCTCTGTGTAGCCCTGGCTGTCCTGGAACTCACTTTGTAAACCAGGCTGGCCTCGAACTCAGAAATCCACCTGCCTCTGTCTCCCAAGTGTTGGGATTAAAAGCATGTGCCACCACTGCCCAGTGACTTTTTCTTTTAAATAGTCTCATCGTAGCCCAGCCTACCCTGACCCCTCCCTGTCTCTGCCTCACAAATGCCGGAATTACAGGTGTGTGCTACCATGTCCAGCAGAAGCCTTGTACATCATGATAATCATACATCCATAAATCACCCCACCTCTGTCCTTCCTTGTTAGTCACCATGGGTTTTGTTGACCCTCTGTCTCTGTAACTGTGGCCTCTCTTCTTTCTTCCTGCCGAGGAAACCTTCTCTAAAGTAGGAATTCTTCCCCCACAGGGTGTGTTCCATAGCCCAGGCTACCAAACCAAAACCTCTGCTTCAATCTCTCACTGAAAGCACAGGGATGCTCTGGGAACTGCTTGCTTAAAAGCACGAGGCAGAGGCTGGGATGGGGCTGAGAATCATACATGAAGCCAGATTCTATCCTCAGCACCAAAAATAAGCAGAAAGCAGACATTCCCCCAGATGACACGGATGGACCGCTAGGCTGGAGCGTACTCCCCCCATGTGGGGTGCAGAGATTTGCCTCGCAGACACAACATTAGACAACTATCCAGCCAGACTGTGGAGATGGATGGCAGGGTAAGAGCAAGAGGATCCACGTTGTGGCCCTAGATCTCTAGCAGCCACAATTCCAGAGTTGTGAGGTTAGGGGCGACAGGGATGGAGACAAGCAGATCCCAGCCAGCCTAGAATATTGAGCTTCGGGTTTAGTGAGAAAAATAAGATGAAGAACCTGTTCTTTTCCTTTGGCCTCCATATGCATTAGCATGAGAGAAAGGTAGAGAGAGAGAGGCTCAGAGACAGACAGACAGATGCAAAGACATACACACACACACACACACACACACACACACAGAACTCAACCTTATCAATAACTCAAGTGCCCATGGTTCTGGCCTTTTTAACATGATGCAGGGCAATGCTGCTTAGGCCCGGGCCCTGGGCATGCTGCTTCTGGAGGTGACCACATCAACTGGCACACTACCATCGAGCACTGAAGTTTGTGTTACATGCTACATAATCCCTGGCGTGTAGGCATGGGTGTGTGTTCCACACATCCGGTGACACATGACTGTGACAGAGATGGGCCGGTGGGAGCAGCCTGAGGAAGGTCTTCCCAGAGAGTCACAACAGATACACGCCATGCCAGTTTGCTACCACGGTCCCTCTGGCTGCCTTTCCACCTGATGAGGTGTCTGTGACCACCTCCCCCAAGGAGCCAGTCAATGGGAAGAGAAATAACCCTCTACTCTCCTCTCGCAACCCGTGGAAGTCCCTAAAGGGCTCGCTTGGGGTGGCTTTCTGGGCAGAGTTCCCAGAACTTGCCTTCCATCCCCTCCCCCACTTCTGTCAGGGATGAGAAGAAGCAGAAGTGAGCCCCGCAGTCACCCCTCTAGAAGAGGAGGTGGCTTTGCTTACAAGAATAGAGCCTTGGGACTGGAACAGGGTTTGGCTTCTCATGTGTATCTCATGGGAGCTGGAGAAGGGGCTGGGCTGGGTTGGGAGAGAGCTTGCTGACTCTTGGAGCTTAGAGAAGGGTAGGGCTGTCCCTGCCCTTCAGTGAAGCAACAATTAAACACAATCCTAGGCGCTAGGCTGCAAATGCAGTTGTTAAGTTGGATGGGTGGTAACGAATGACTAATGCAGTTCCGTAGAAGACGCAGCTAAATACTTCCATCACTCGCTTGAACGCGGCCATCCATCTTCCCGGCCTGACTCTGAAATTAAGCTCTGAGGAACAGGAAGAAGATGGCAAGGGAGTCCCAACCCAACTGTATAGTCATTTGGAAGTCTAACACGCACGCACATGCGCACGCACACACACACACACACACACACACACACACACACACACACGCACACACACATGCGCACGCACGCATGCACACAGGAGAAACAAGTCCCACTCATTAGTGGCAGCATGAAGGTCACAAGCATTTCTGAATAAAAACCCTAGGGACAATGTTCAGGGTAGCCTTGAAAACGAACAGCCCCACTCTCTGGCCACAACCTGTTAGCGTCCCAGGACAGTCACCCTGGAGCACAGTCTGAGAAGAAAACTGTGATTGATAGGGCAGAGAGGCAGGCCTGGAGGACCCAAGTGGGATTGGCATGTGAGTTTATAGTGGAATGCCTGCTAAGCAATGGTCAAGACCCTGGGTCCCAAGGCTAGCAGCAACCTAGAGAACAGCTGTGTCTTCTGTAGAGAACTGCACTGAGCCATTGCATTCACCCAGAGAGCATTTCATAGACCCAACCTGGGTCCTCGGCTTCATGTCCCGGCTGGCAAGGAACTTTCAAGACCATGCCATAGAAAGCCAGTGTGTGTGTCATGAGGAAAGCATGGGTGGGCCTTACGTCGTCATCCCAACACTCTCAAAGTTCTTCCGAACAAATTCACCAGCGCGTTTGATACCTACAACCTGGACCAGTGGTAGGAAGGGCCTATGGTTAGCTTTTCAGTTTTGAAAAAAAAAACAAAACACTGATGTCCTTGTAAAGATACCACACCCTCATGAGGGCACCAGCATCCCCTGACACCGTTCATCTCAGCATGCCTACTGGAGCTTTCCTGAAGCCAGCGGCTCCTACTGACCTTCCTTCTGAGGAGGAGGACTGTGGAAATGAGACCAGCCCCCACCTTACCCTTTGCAATGCCTCCACCTTGACTTAACGGTGATTGTCCCGCTGGAGGCCAAGTCAGCTGGAACCGGTCATTAATTTTAATGGCATTGGGCATTGCATCAGCTGCCCTGGGCTTAGCAAATCTCTGCCGTCAACCTCCCTTCCTACTCCATCTCTAGACCTGGAGGGACTGCAGGGAGCTGAGGAGCTGCCGAGCAGAGTCACACACCTGAGGTCTCCCTGAGGGTCTCTCCGGGACATTAGGCGTGAGCAGAAGTTTAACCACACAGAATGACTTAGTCCTCTAGATCTGAGTCTTGCTCCTCACAGATCCTGGGCTTCAGTGGGTAGAGGGGACGGGCATGGGCAGGAGGAGCAGTAAGGAGGCCCCGAGGCACCCAGCTCTCGTCCCTATCCAGCATGTCCCTCACTGAGGACAGTCGGTAGGTGAGAGAGTGGGGGATGCGTCAGCGGTGACATTTGCTGAGGAGGAGGAGGAGGCAGCTTCCATTACCTCAGAATTTATAACCTGGCCAGATGACATTTCCACGGATGGAGAGGCAGTGAGATTAAAAGCAGAGAGGGGCCTACAGCAGCTGCCAGGAGCCTTTCTGTGACCAAGGGCATGAAGGATGCAGATGAAGTCCAGTTCTCCCATAGGCACTAGAGGTGCTGAAAATGGAGCCTAGGCCTGCCCTACAGGGTCCTTGACAGCAGGGTTAGACTGAGATATGAGGGCTGGTGGCTGAGATCCATTCAATTGCCTGATAAGTAACATTATGAAATGCCTATTAAGTATTAAAGTCAATTCACCCATTGCTTATCAACTCTAGAGGGAGCAGGGGGCCTGGGTCCCCATGCCCCCAAGAGCCAGGGTTGTCAAACACTATGGGGAGTTCAAGGTGAGGTGTGGCTGATCACTAGGCGAGCTGCAAGGAGCTGTCTTCGGATGTCTGAAACAGTGATCACACACTCCAAGGAAAAGGAGCACTGTGCCCTGAGGCCTTTCCTCTGGTCACAGTGGAGGCTTTGGGGGACAGCTGACACATTACAGATCAGAGCAGAACTCAACATCTCAGACTTCAACACCAGACCTGGAAGATGCAGTCCCAGGTGCGAAGTTTCTTACCGGTGATGAATGCTTGTGTCCCTGCCCCCAGGTCTGCGTTGAGACCTTGGTCTCCAGTCTGATGGTATTACCAGCACACAGGCCTTTAGGAGATGCCTGGGTTTTGCTGAGGTGCTTGTATTGGTGCCCATGATGGAGCCAGGACCTCACAGGGAACAGAGAGCCACGCACAAGCCCCCAGGGCCCTCTGGGTCTCCCTTCTAGGAACAGAAACGGGAAGGGGTCCTCCTGAGCTCAAAGCCACTACAACTTGTGACTCTCTGGCTTGCAGCCCGCAGAGCTGTGAGAGACAAAGGTTTAGGGGCCTTTTCCTAAAAAGCCAGACCCGGTTCATGCCAGCCCCCACGTGGATTCAGCTAACATTTATACAGCATCTTCTGGGGACCAAGAAACGGGGCAAAACTATGGATGCTGTTTCAGAAGGCCATCTTCCTGGCTGTCAGGAGTCTCGCAGGGCAGCAGCCACAGAGAGCCACACAATACAATGCTGCAGGGTCAGTCCATCTCTGGAGAGTGGAGGCAGGAGGCGGGATGCCACCGTGGGCACAGCAGGGCCCTGGCACTGGAATGCTAGGGTACAAACCCACAGTGAATGTCCTTGCCTATGACAGGGAATGTCCGGAGTCTGCTGCAGGGACAGGAAGGTAAGGGGATGTGTGACACACTCAGAACACTAATGACTAGTGATGTGTGAGGGCCCTGAAAGGGACTGGTGGGGGACAGTCCACCCTCGAAGTCTGGGCTGCAGCAGAATCATGGCAAGTGAGCTTATTCACTGTGAATATAGAAATGAGGGCTGACTGGAGAGATAGCTTAGTGGTTAAGAGCACTAGTTGCTCTGCCAAAGGACCTGGGGTCAATTCCCAGCACCCATATAGCAGCCTACAACTGTCTGTAACTCCAGTGACGGGGAATCTGGTGTCCTTGCATTTGGGTAAAATTCTAATACAAATAATAATAATAATAATAATAATAATAATAATAATAATAATAATAATAATAAAAAGAAAATGAGGGCTGGAGAGATGGCTCAGTTGTTAAGAGCACCGACTGCTCTTCCCAAGGTCCTGAGTTCAAATCCCAGAAACCACATGGTAGCTCACAACCATCCGTAATGGGATCCGGTACCCTCGTCTGGTGTGACTGAAGACAGCTACAGTGTACTCATATAAATAAACAAATCTTAGGGAAAAAAAGAAGAAAATGAAATTGAAACAGAGAAGCCTGGTCTCACGATAGCTGATGTCAGTCACCATTCTTCATTCTACTTAATAGGTACGTGTGTGTGTGTGTGTGTGTGTGTGTGTGTGTGTGTGTGTGTGTACTTTTGTGTATATACATTGTATGCATGTAAGTATGTATGTTTGGTTTGCATAATGAATGACCACGTGGGTATCATGGCATGCCCACTGGTTTGTGCATGTGTGGCTGGAGGTTGACTGTGTATCTCCCTCTGTCTCTCACGATCCTACTTTTTGAGGCAGGGCCTCTCACTGAATCTGGAGTTCGCCATTTCAGCCAGACAGGTGAGCCAGTAGCCCTGGGAATCCACCTGTCTTTGCCCAGCACTGAAGTTGGAGGGTGTGTGACTGCACATGGCTTTTCTGTGAGTGTGAGGTTGAGGAAACAAACCCGACCCTCACCCTCACACAACAAACCTCTTACCCCAGGTGCCATCTTCCCAGCCCCCTTTAAAAATTATTTAACTGCTAAGCTCGTGGGGTCCGTTTCACGGAGCTGAGGCTTGGCTTCCTCCATATGTCTTGGTTTTATGCAGCTGGGAGAAGTCTGATCGTGGCTACACAGAGAGATGGGAAAGTCTTTTAAAGAGAGATTACAAAAATAGAGCACACACTGTAAGCAGAGATTATTTTAAAATGTTTATGCACACGGACAGGGACAGGCATGTATTAAACAAAGTGAAAAACTGTCTCTACCACGGAAGGATGGCCGCTGCTTCTTTTCTTATTTCCCCAAAACAAATACTGTTTCCAGTTTAAAAAAAAAAAAACCCACGTCACAAGCACCTGTTGAAATTCAGGTTTACAAAGATGTCCCCCAGTGGCACGCATCTTCCTGGCTACGGAGAAGATTATGTAACAGTAAAGCAAGTGAGAAGACAGATGACAAACAGACACCTGACAGAAAATGACAGGTGCCCTGGAAATGGCCCCGAGCACTGCTAAGAACCCAGAGCCTCGAGGAACATCCCCTGCCCTGGAGCATCCCCTGCCCTGGAGCATCCCTGACCTGGAGCATCCCTGCCCTGGAGCATCCCCTGCCCTGGAGCATCCCCTGCCCTGGAGCATCCCCTGACCTGGAGCATCCCCTGCCCGGGAGCATCCCCTGCCCTGGAGCATCCCCTGCCCTGGAGCATCCCCTGCCCTGGAGCATCCCTGCCTTGGAGCATCCCCTGCCCTGGAGCATCCCCTGACCTGGAGCATCCCCTGACCTGGAGCATCCCTGCCCTGGAGCATCCCCTGCCCTGGAGCATCCCCTGACCTGGAGCATCCCCTGCCCTGGAGCATCCCCTGCCCTGGAGCATCCCTGCCTTGGAGCATCCCCTGCCCTGGAGCATCCCCTGCCCTGGAGCATCCTCTGACCTGGAGCATCCCTGCCCTGGAGCATCCCCTGACCTGGAGCATCCCCTGACCTGGAGTATCCCCTGACCTGGAGCATCCCCTGACCTGGAGCATCCCCTGACCTGGAGCATCCCTGACCTGGAGCATCCCCTGACCTGGAGCATCCCTGCCCTGGAGCATCCCTGCCCTGGAGCATCCCTGACCTGGAGCATCCCTGCCCTGGAGCATCCCCTGACCTGGAGCATCCCCTGACCTGGAGCATCCCCTGCCCTGGAGCATCCTCTGACCTGGAGCATCCCCTGACCTGGAGCATCCCTGACCTGAAGCATCCCCTGACCTGGAGCATCTCCTGACCTGGAGCATCCCTGACCTGGAGCATCCAGGTCACAGGCTTGGGTACCCGGTGCTGATAGAAGACCCAGGGGTGCTGAGGATTCATCCACTTAACAACAGAGGGGAGGTGACTCAGCTGGGCGGCTCTTCAGCCTCCTGAGGACCAGGGAGGGAGAGACAGGGCAGAAGCAGTGCAGAGAGCGGCCCAGGCTCAGGTGTTCTTCGTCTGACTGATGACTCCCCCAGGCCTGTCTCGCTCTTTCCAGGCACAGTGCCCTAGAGGGTAGCCCAGTATACCCCGGTGCCAAGGGCGGTTTCCTGCCAGGGCTCATAAGACAGACTCAAGGAATGGAATTGCTGCTCACAACACTGGAGTATCCGTACTATAGGGAAGGGTCCCCCCCTCCCCGGAACCCTTATTTTGAGCATAACCAACTGAAATGGGATTAATTTTCCAGTGAATTACTGGGAAAGCCCAGAAAGACAGACAGATTGGTGGTGATGAGTTTTACTGCTGACTTCGGCATTCACTGGCTGTGTGAGCATGGGTAAGCCCCTCTCTTCACTTCACCAAATCTTACAGGGCCAGTTTCCTCCGGGAAAGATGTGGAGTAGAATAATACCCAGGCAGATGGAGAAAGGAACCAATAGGGATTATATACTGAAAGTGCTTAGCAATGGGTTGTTGTTTTGTAACAGGTATTGTTAACCGTCACTCGGGGTTGGTATGATTCCTAGGTTCAATAATTCATTACAAACCCAGTGTTTTCCATCTCTGTTCCTCAATTCTGTGCTTTTCACAGGGCCAACATCCCTCATGATGGCGATGCAATTGCCGACGTTCCAGTTTTCACGTTCAAATACTACATGCCCAGAGAAGAGTGTGCCTGTCCTAGCATTCCAACCAGGAGTCTTGAGAGCTACCCAGACTAGAATCTGTGAGTCACAAAAATGCTAAATCAACCATTAGCATGAAAGAATGTGACTATTGTTTTAAGTAATGAAGCCTGTCCTCCAAGCTAGATGTGGTTCAACATTACCCACAATGCCTGGCTGCACAAAGCAAGCATGGGTCCCTGAGAGAAACCTAAGGCATCTTGGGTTATAGAGAGGGAGCTAAATGATGCTTGTGTTTCAGCGAAGCTCACACACTCAAAGAGGAAGCCTGCCAGAAAAGCCAGCAGAGAAACTATTCATGTTTCGTTTTCTTTAACTTTTTTTTTCCAAGTGAAGTATTGATATCTTAAAACATGGTGCCAGATTCATTGACACTTCATGTGAATAGTCAGTCTTGGCCAGTAAGGTTATTAGTTGTGAAGAAGGGTGATTCTATTGGGGCTGCCCTCTGACTGCCACCAACAGAAAGATATGGAAAAGACAAGCTATTTTCCTGACTTGGGAAGCTGGTACCTTTTACAGCCTTGATGCTGTGTTGTGAAGATACACGCTAGCCCTCATGCGATTTGAGAGGTCTCGTGACAACCCGAGCCAGTATCAGTCAGCACCCGTGGAAGAGAGGACATTTCTTGATGATTCTACTCCTGCCACCCCAGTCACCATGCACTGTGCCCAGAGTTTCTGACACCCAGGGTTTGAAAATGTTGTTCACACCATGGAATTTAGGGGTGGTTTAGCAGGGCAGCAATAGAGAGCTCTATTGTGTATCTCTAGGTAGATGCTGGCCGAAAAGAAGGAAGAGAGGAGGATGTGTGTCAGGTCATGTGGCTGTCCAGCAGTCGTGTGGCATCTGACTAGAGTCCTAGAGGCCTTCTGTGCTCTGCATTTGGACCCAGATATGTTACTTCCCATCTCCCTAGAGCCCAGCCCAGAGGACAAACACACACCCACTTCCCACTGGTTTTGTCCCAGCCAAGTGTGGCTTCTTCAGGAGACCCTGGGAAGTTCCCTGACTGGCACTTCCTGTTGCCTACCCAGAATTCCACATTAAGTTTCACCCTTGCGTGTAGCTTATCTAACTGCCTACACAGTCTCTAAGAGCCAGCAAGCTGCCCTTCCTGAGAGGGGTATGCAAAGTATTGCTTATGCCACTGTGTCCTTAGCACCTAGCCTAGTACACAAAGCAATCTTGTGTCTGGAGTTGGTGCTGATTGTGATGACATGTGTGTTATAAAATGGGGAAACAGAGAGAGGCTCGTTTTGGTTCCTGCCTTCAGAGGTTTGAGTCCGCACTTGCTTGGCATTATTGCTGTGGGCTTATGGGAAAGTAGAACATCACAGTGGGGAGGCCTAGGGGACTAGCCTGCTCCTCTCGTGGTATCCAGGAAACTGGTAGCAGAGACAAGATTCTCTTACAGAGAACACCCCCAGTGACCTACCTCCTCCAAGCCACACCCTCCACCCCAGGTTCCTACTAACCTTCCAGTCATGTCACGGTCACAGAACACTGTCCTGGCACAGCATGGCCATCACAATCTTGAAAAGAGAGTGGCTGTGATTACCCACAGAGATTTTAACCAAATTGGGCTTGGTACCTGTACTGGCTGGTTTTGTGTGTCAACTTGACACAGGCAGGAGTTATCACAGAGAAAGGAGCTTCAGTAGGGGAAGTGCCTCCATGAGATCCAACTGTGGGGCATTTTCTCGGTTGGTGATCAAGGGGGAGGGTCCATTGTGGGTGGTGCCATCCCTGGGCTGGTAGTCTTGGGTTTTATAAAAGAGCAAACTGAGCAAGCCAGAGGAAGCAATCCAGTAAGCAGCATCCCTCCATGGCCTCTGCATCAGCTCCTGCTTCCTCACCTGCTTGAGTTCCAGTCCTGACCTCCTTTGGTGATGAACAGCAGTGTGGAACTGTAAGCTGAATTAACCCTTTCCTCCCCCACTTGCTTCTTGGTCATGATGTTTGTGCAGGAATAGAAACCCTGACTAAGACAGTAGCACTTTCCACAGAAACAGGGCTGGCATCGGACCCTCACTGAGATTCCAGCCACTCCCTCCTGATCTCCCCCAGCTGCATGGGGACTTGGAAGGCACTAGAGCAAACACGGCAAAAGTTACGTGAAGGAATGACTCCATCCAAGCAACTTGAAGGAGGTTGTCACCATCCTGGTGGGACTTTCCAGTGTGACAACTGTTCTGAAGGCCCCTTGTGTTCTTGCAAGCAATACCTTACCCACAATCCTGTATGGAAGCCTGATAAACCCATCACTTCGAAAGCCAGACTTGGATGGAATTATTTCTTTGGCTGGTCATCAGTGCACTAAGGTAAGTAGATATTTGTTCATATATCCAAAGGAAAAGGCATTCAAGAGCCACCACATAACGAATCTACTGATTAAATCAAGTCCCAAACCCAGAAGCCTATCAGCAAGCAAGCCTTCCACACCGGAGTCTTCCAGACCATGTTAGACATGTTGAGCCATTACCAGCTAGTCCAGCACCCCACTCCCCGGCCTTATATCCCTGAGTTGGTGTCTCACGCTGTCTTTTTTTCAACCTCTTACCAAGATATTTCATAAGCCATTTGGCAGAGGACAGTATGAGATTGGGACCAGAACCTTTCCTTTCAAAGAACCTGCAAGCATGATGTGTGCTTCAGGTGCAGATCCTAAAGCAATGGCTTGGGATGGGCCGGATCCGCACGAGCCAAGCAACACTACTGGGGATGTGCAGAAAGCACAGGTGTGTATCCATTGGCATCGGCAATCCAGGGTTGGGGCCAACAGGATGATTCAGCGGATAAAGCGCTATCCTGCAAGGCTGGGAACCTGAGTTCCTATAGAAGTTGGGTCTTTTGCTTTGTATTGTAATGCTAAATACTGGCCCCAAGGCCTGGTTGCCCCCAAGGGTGAGAAAATCTGCACATAGACCCAAGTTAACACTGATTGGTGAATAAAGATGCCTACAGCCTATAGCTGGGCAGAATTGAGACAGGTGGGGCTTGGGGGTTACTGGGCTTGGGGTCTGATGAGAACCATTAGGAGGAGAAGCAAAGAAGAAAGAGGCCATGGGTTAGGCGAGTCTTAGAAGCATGACCATGAGGGCTGACCAATTGGAATAAAGAGCTGCTCAGACAGAACATGGCAAATTATAATTTAGGGTTATTAATGGGGAAATAAATTCTAATAGCTTACAGAGTAGATATCTGCCCAGCTCTAGTGCTGATTAAGGCTATTATAAAAAGTTGTGTGTCTTTTATCTAAGAACTGAATGATCAAAGGTGGGGTAGAAGCCCCCGATTGAAAGAAAGTAAACAATTTACACACGTTCCCATCCCATCCCAGAACCCATGGAAGAGTGGAGGAGCGAACTGGCTTCACAAAATTATCCTCTGACTTCCACATAAGTGTTGTGACATGCACACACCCACATATCCAAATCTCTGACATACACACACACACACACACACTAATGACATTTTAAAATATCCAGCTGTAAGCCCAGCCTGGTGGTGCAGGACTGTAATCCTAGTTATCTGAGAGGCTGAAGCAAGGATTTGACACATTCAAAGTCAGCTCGAGCTACACAAGGGAGCTCAAGGCCAGCCTGGATAACTTAGTGAGATACTGTCTTAAAATAAAAAATAAATAATTGCCTGGTGATGTAGCTCAGTTGAGTGGTTTAGCTGGTATGCACAAGGCCCTGGGTTCAATCCACAGCTGGATCAGGACCTGACACAGAGCTGTAGCACCAACTTCTTGTCATTGTTTATACCTTTTGTTCCCTATGATTCTCTTTCAAAATGCAATCTTATTTTCAGTTAAGTCCCCATTTTATGTCAATACTTGGGAGAGAGCTCAAAAGAGAAGACCCTGATGCAGGAGGGACAGTTGAGCAGGACTGTCCCAGTTAGAATTTCTATTGCTTTGAAGAGACGCCATGACCAAGGCAACTCTTATAGGAAACAACATTTAATTGGGGCTGGCTTACAGGTTCAGTGGTTCAGTCAGGTATCATCAAGACAGGAGAATGGCAGAGTCCAGGCAAGTATAGTGCAGGAGATGCTGAGAGTTCTACATCTTCATCTGAAGGCCACTAGAAGACTGCCTTCCAGGCAGCTAGGAGGAGGGACTCAAAGCCCACTCCCACAGTGACACACTTCCTCCAGCAAAGCCACACCTACTAATAGTGCTACTCCCTGGACCAAATATATTTAAACCACCACAAAGACTCAGGGTGTGTGGCCTTCAAGGATATGCACATCTGCCCAGAAGGGCAGTAGCAGCAGCAGTCAGGGCTGCAGGCCTTTCCCATGGCCCTCAGTTCCTCCTCCCCAGTGGGGCGATGAACAGGCAGAGGGAAGAGTAGCTTTGTTACCCTGTCTAGTCAGCATCTGCGACCAGGAGAAGCCGGAGGGAAATCTGCCCTGACTTCAAAGGCAGGGTCCCTGAGTAGCTATGTCTATGTCCCCTCACACCTGAGCAAAGCCACCTCCTCCTGTGCCATCCAAGGCAGAGCAGGTGGGCCTCCGCACTCATCAGAAAGAGCTGCCTTCTTATAAGGGGACTAAGTTGCTAGGAGAGCATTTAAGGCTATTGCTTGTGAAAAATAATTGAGGAAGGAACTTGGCAAGAGAGCACTCAGTGAACATGTGTAAAACTCTGGGTTCTACCAAAAGGAAGAAAGACATTTGAAGACGCACATGCGACCGTGATGCTGAGACAAGCTGAAGATGCTAAGGTGTGCTGGGAAGCTGGCAAATAGCCACGTCCTCACTGTCCTCCACAGCTCCATCTATGGCCCCTTTGTTCCCTGGTGTGTGTCCCTCTCGTCACTCCTTGTCAGTTGAGTGGCATAGCCTCAACTCAGACCAATGACCAGATGAGTTGTGGCTGTTCCTACTCCTCTGGTGACAAACTGCCCTGGGGTTCCAGAGACATCCTCGGTTTCCCTCCTGGAAGTTTTTCGTTAAGATTGTCTAACCAGCAGGCTTGGTGGTGCACATCTCTAATCCCTGCACTCGGGAGGCAGAGGCAGCCAGATGTCTTATGAGTTGGAGGCCAGACTGGTTTACACAGTGAATTCCGAGACAGTAAGGCTATGTAGAGACCCTGCTTCAAACAAACAAAAAAAGATCATCTAGCCATAAGTAATTCTTAGTGTGTACTTGTTTCTGTATGCATGTGCCTGTGTGTATACATGTGTGCTTCTGTGTATACATGTATGCTTGTGTGTGTCCTTTATATATATGCATGTGTTTGTATGTATTATCATTGATAGTGTGGAGCTGAGGGCCGGTGGAGAGAGCCCTGCTCATGAGACAATCTCGTCCTATCTCCAGGCTTCTCTGCAGCCTGGAGCCATTTCTGATGCCTGGTTTGCTTTCTGTTCTCCTACTTACTGAGATCAGCGTGCCTGACCACAGTGAGGACAGCCCCTGACTGAAAATCTATCCCAGGAAGTGGCACTCCATCCCCTGCATGAGCTGCAAGAATGCCCTGCTTGGTTTTGAACCTGGCTCTGCCACACACTACCTATGTGACCTTGGACAAGTTACTCAACCATCTTGCCCTTCTTCCTGAAAATGAGAGCGATACCCTGTACCTCTTCGTGTGATCATAAGCGATAAGAGAGAGTCTGGCTGCCTAGAAGAACAGGTGGCATCCAGAAAGCATGAAGCTATGGCCACCTAAGAAACAAAGCATATCCTGCTTCCATTTATAGTGCAGACAGTAGTGCAGTACATTTAACTCACGAAGAAAACATCTCCAGAGCATCATCAACAAGGCACACAGAAGTGCTGCTACACCTAGCTGCAGCTGCTGGATTCTGCCACCCTGTCCTCAGGTAGCCGCCAAAGGCTGCAGGAGGTGTGTGTGTGGGGGTGGGGGTAGGGATGGGGTGTGCACATCTGCAGTTCAAGGGCTACAGACATGCTATGCTGGAAGACGAAAGTGTTCTGGAGGGGGTTGACCAGTGACAGTTACACAAGTGTGAATGTGCTTAATGCAACGAATCCGTGCACTTAAAAATGGTTCTGCTAGGTCCAGAGAGATGGCTCAGGAGGTAAGGGAGCTTACCGCATAGGACCAGAGCTGGGACAAGGGGGGACAGTGGGGTGCCCGAGTTCAATCTCTGGAGCACACATAAAGGTGGACGGAGAAAACTGACAACACAAAGTTTTTTAGAATTAGTTAAGTCGGTAAAATTTATGTTTTATCCACCAACTTAGCATAACTTAAAAAAAATAAAATAAAATAAAACAGCCCGCTAGTTTAGATTTTGAGTTTCCTCCAAAGGCCCATGTGTTGAAGGTTTAGTTCCAAGCTTGTTGCTCCTGGGAAGTAGAAGAACCTTTAAAGTATATGCTCCCCACCCCACCCCCCGTCCCCTCCGTGTCATTAGAGACAAGCCTTCAAAGGGAACTGGGGGGCTGCCGTCTGTTCTCTCTTGGTTTTTACTTCCTAACCAAGAGGTGACTAATTTTGGTCTGAAGCAGGCTCCTACCACAGTGTCGTGCCCCAGACCCAAAGCCATGGGCCAACTGACCATGGGCTGAATTTATGAACCCTAGATAAATGACCGTTCCTCTGCACAAGCCAGTTCTATCTAGGATGTTTCTTATAGCCACAGGAAGCTGGCTGACCCAGGCCTTTGGATGCCCATCAACTCACTGCTCCCTGGCTACTTCAGGGAGAAGTGGGTCTTTCATAAAACATGCATAATCTCAATTAGACAAAATTTCTCCTGGGGTAGGGATTCATTTAGTACAACTTTCAGCATACAGGGAACAGTCCTTTCTGCAGCAGGAATGGCGGGGCCACCTCTATGTAAACCAACCAGGGCCATGCAGCCCAGCGGTAAAAGAACCTCCTGCAGGAGGACCTAACTGAGGACTGCCTGAGAGACCAAGGATTGCTGGTTGCAGACAATACCAGCCAATCAGGAACTGCTGTTCAGAAGAGACGCTTTCTCAGGATGAATGGGGGCGTGGGTGGAGGGTACTAAAGGAGTTTACAGCAGTGCTCAGGGGAGCTTGCTGCAGTTTCTCACCTGCTCCCGGAGTCTGTGTCATTGACTCAGCACCACCTCCCCTCCAACCCGCAAGAGCAGGTAGGGTCGGGCAGCGAGTCGTCCAGGGCACAGGTGGCACCTTTCCTGGTGTACGTAGTGAGCTCATTACAGAGGCTCCTGAGAAGGGTTTGCATGAACACTGAAACCAGGGCTGTTAACCCACTACAGTTCTCCAGAATTCCTGCCCCAGCTGTGCCCTTAATACATAGACTCCCCTTGCCCCAATTGTGTCCCACAAACACGCGGACTCCCCCAGCTCCTGGGGTCTCTAGCCAGCAGCTCCACATTGCCATCTCTCTTCTTCTGAGATCTGGACTAAGGCAGCCATCAGTCTATGTGCAGAGAAGTTCCTGGAAGAACAACCATGTTCCTGCCTGCTGAGCCTGGGGCAAGGGGAGGCCACTGGCACTGCCCCAAAGCAGAACTTGCTAGGAAGAGGAAACAGAGAGGGACGGGTAGGCTAGGCCGAGGGTTTTTCTTTCCAGCAATGTAAGCAAACAGGGAAGGGATGGAGATAGCAGCCCCAGACAGGAATCAGCCCAGCCAGACGCCATAGCAGGCCCCGGGGAGAACTTGCTGAGTTGTTTCCTATTAGGGCAAGAAGCGGCAGATGAGAGGGCGGGGCATGAATCCAGTGCAATTTCCTTTAACATTTTCAGTCCTAGGGAGCCACTGGGGCTCCAGTGATGTTAAAAAGGCCTGGGACACAAGAGACCAGGCAGAGCACACAGTTGCTGTAGAAATGGCTGGTGGCTTTTTGTTTTGTGTTGTTGTTTTAAATGCTGTTTCTTTCTCTTTTTTCCCCCCTTCTTGGAAATGCCATGGCATGGGGAATCTGGTACTTTGGCCAACACCAAAGGCTCTCTGTCTCCCTGGCCAGCGCTGTAGAAACAAGGGCTGGCTGACTGCCAGTCCTCTCACCTTCTCTGTGCAAACTCTTCATGGAGATGGAGGAGGAGGAGGGGGAGGAGGAGGAAGAGGAGGAGGAACACTGGAAGGCTTAGAGGCAGAAAGGGAGGGAAATTCAGAAAGAGAGAGAAAGGAAGGGGACAATGGTAAAAGAGTCACTCAGCCACCCCATCCTGATCAGCTAGGAGCTGTCCAGCTTAGAGCCCCTGGGAAACCTGGCAAGCCATGATGGGAAGCCTGGATACTTGACCCAGCCTGCAAGGTCATCCTGATGCTGGACACTATCTTGGCACTGTTCAGAACTGACACTGGGCAGGAGGGGTTGTCCACACCTGCTCTGTTTGCTTGCCCCCTGTGCCTTAATCCCACCGTCTGCTTGCTCACAGAGAGAGCTGACATCTACACCCTCTGGGAGTCAGGAGCCCTGTCACATCACCAACTCAGATGCAGCCTCAGGACATTCAGATGTCCCGGCTCCTCAGTGGATTTTAAAGAGCTCCAGGCCAAACGATGCTAATGCAAATAGTTCCTACTTGTGAGCTTCAGTGTCCATATCTACAAAGTGAGAGACTCAGACTCACTGGTCCCTTCAGCACAGGCGTTTGTGGCCATGGTCCCTTCTTAGGTTCCCTGGTGTCACTGAAGCTCAGCTTCCTAAGACTTTCCCCATAGACCCTAGATAGAGTCAAGAACCTTCTACATCTTAGACACTTGATAGGTGCGTATCAAAATTGTTAAATAAATGAGTAGATTTGGTGTGTGTGTGTGGGAGTGATCAGACTGAAAAATGTTCCAAGAATCTCAAAGAGCTCTCATCTTTTCAAGTTCAAATGACTTTTCGGTGGCCTTGACCTGAGAAAACCTGGGCTGTGAATTCTCTTTGTGAGGAAAGGTAACACTGCTTACTGAATGGCACACTGACAAGTTCTTACAGCAGCTGAAATCGTCCTCACCTGTTTTCATCTATTGTGTCTGTCTTGCTGCTCCTGTCTGTCTGTACACACCAGTGCAGGGATACAAGAAGGACAGCCTTCCAGGACATGGAAAGAAGAGGGTGGAGACAGGAAATGACTATAAGGGGGTAGCCTGGTGCACACAGCCAGGATCTCCAATGTGACGCAGAAAAAGAATCTCAATTCCCACTAACCTCTACCTTGGCTCAAGCGTCTCTTCTCACTGGGAGAGCAGACACCAGCTGGACTTTTACCTGGACAGAGTTTATGCACTCCCATGAGCAGGGACACGTCCTCAGAGTATCCTTCACGCCACTACTTCAGATTACACTTGTCAGTACTCCAGGGGCTGGAGCTTTGTGCTTGATATTGTCATGTATAGCACTTGCACTGAAAATTGCTTGTTGAGATCACTGGGGTGCTTTGAGAAGCCAACCTATTAGATACATTTTAAAAAGTATTTTTAAACCACGGTGTTGTTCTGACAATGAGTTGACCTCAAAAGGATCTGATAGTGCAAAACGGGGCTAAGAAAATGATTGGGGTTCCTAACTGCTTCCCCATCTTCAGGCTAACGGGCTCAAAGGCCCTTTGAGTGAACATTGGTCTCCAGGGCTGGGAAAGACGAGGGTGGAGGAGGAGCTTCTTGATGTTCACAGAGAGAAGGGATCTTTTGTGAGGGAAGGAGGGAGGGAGGGAGGAAAAGACGGAGGGAGGAAGAAAGGGAAGGAGGGAGGAAGAGAGGGAGGGAGGGAGAAAGAGAGGGAGGGAGGGAGGGAAGGAGGGAGGGAGGGAGGAAAAGAGGGAGGGAGGAAGAAAGGGAAGGAGGGAGGAAGAGAGGGAGGGAGGGAGGGAAGGAGGGAGGGAGGGAGGGAAGGAGGGAGGGAAGGAGGGAGGGAGGAAAAGAGGGAGGGAGGAAGAGAGAGGGAGGAAGAGAGGAAGGGAGGGAGGGAGGAAGGAAAGGAGGGAAACTCCTGTGTGGAGGAAGAACAGGGGAAAGAGGGAGGGAGGGACAGACGGACTGACAGACAGAAGAAGGAGGGCAGAGTGTGGCCAGACCCAGTGTTCACCCTGGTGCTCTAGATTCACCCCATCACAGATAGCATCACATCTCTCTGTGGTTCTGACTTTCCCACCTGTTGGAGGAGTGGTACTCAGATCCCAGCTCCTGTTCAGTACTTTTTCTCTCTTTTTTTTAATTTTACATAGTGCTCACGGGCCTCCAGCATCCTCGGGTGTTCTGACATTGCCAGTGTGCTTTGGATGAGCCCCGTTGCTAAGAAACAAATCCCAGCTGTATCTTTAAACACTGCTCTAGAAAAGCGCATTCCTCCTCACTCCACTCCACAGAGTCTCTTCTCAGGTCCTGCTTAGTTTCTGTGAACAGCTACTTGCCAAAGGCCACATTTTAAACCTCAAGGAAAATCCAAGGAATGCTCTATTTGCTCACTGGCACCACTCGGAGAACAGAGCGACAGCGACGACGTCGGCTCGGAGCACAGAGGAAGACCACATAGCAGCCACAGCCACTGCAAGCATCCAGTGGGGACTTGGAAAGGAGGACCTTCAAGGAGGAGTGAGCAGTGTGGCTGGCCCAGCCTGGAGTTGTAGTGAAGCCTTGCTGGGCAAACTCTGAAGGCCCAGTGAGCCCTGGCTCTGTCTGGCCAGTAGCTTCTTGCATATCTAAGATGGCAGACCTTACTACTCCTTGCCAAGGAGTTCCATGTTCAATTTGACTCAAACATTCACTTGCTCTCTTGGTCCCTGGAAGGCTTGGATCTTCTGGGTACATGGGCTCCCACGTGGGTCCCCACTCACCTATGCAGTCCTGGACACACACATAAACAGCTGCCATAAAGGCTGTCAGAAGCAATCACCATGGGACTACCTCTTCCCAAGCCTAAGCTTCAGGGTCACCTTCCACTGTCACCTCCCTCAAGTCCTTTCTAGACTGTGCAGACCACAGCCCACTCTACTCCTGATCATCATCTTTGAAGGTAGGAGACTTGCCTAACTTCCCAGGGGATTCTGATGTGCCTGAGGTCAGAGGTCAGAAGTGTAAGATTACACATCATCTTTATCGCTCCAAATGAATTAAGTATGTGCTTCAAGCCAGGCAAGGCACCAAGCTCAGAGACACAGGCCGAGACCCCTCCTGCACTAGACCAGCCCACAGTCTTGCTAATTCAGAGAGCATCAGGCCTGTGGAGCTAGACCAGGGGAGTTGAAGTGACTTTACCACAGTGAAATTTCATGTACAATAATCACATTTAATTCCTACTGTGTGCAAAGTACTATTCTAGGACTACATGTGTAATAGCGCAAATAACTCTAAGAGAGTCTGAAGAAATAGGTACTATTATCCCCATTTTGCAAATCAAGAAACTGAAGCACACATAGAAACGGTATAAAACCTACAACTACCAGACTTCTAGAACATACATGAGACAAACTTTGTGACCTGGAGGCAGGCAAAAAATTGCTAAAGTAAAAAAGCTTCAAAAAGAAAAGAAATGCAAATGAGATAGGTCATTTAGCCAAGATCACACAGCTATCAAGGTCACTTGGCCAAGAGCACACCGCTATCACGTGGTAGAGCGCAAGTCCATGAGAGTTCTTTCAGCTAAAAAGAAAATATCCAGAAAAAGGTCATCAGGATTTGGGGAAGGACACACATAATTGTTTTCACACGACATACTCCACCCCAGCAAACTGGGTTCCTGGCGAAGGACCATCTCTATGCCTTCACTGGAGAGCCGGCTAAGGATGGTCCCTACCAGACTCGTCTGGGTAGCAACTGGGTGACTTGGTTTCTGTTTCTTGCTTCCCAGAGAATAAACCAGCTGACTTTCTTCCCCAAGACATTTTGCACCTTAAACTGTCCATGGTCCATCCAGGATCCTCTTCCACAGTTTAGCCCAAATGGTGGTTCTCAGAGGGGACAACAGGCGGCAAGGCCCTGTACAGGGTGGAACTTTCTTTCCTCACTCAGCAGGATCCTCTCTCTTCCAGCCACGCCCCAGTCCCAGCCAAGCTGCCCGCTATGGATGCTTTAAAACATTCTCAATTAAATGTGTGTTGCAGGGAGAGGCTGGAGGTGCACGGCAGGCACACACAGGCTCCCACTCCCAGCCTGGGCTGGGTGGTGAGCCACTCTCCTGCAGCTGCCCCTGCCAAACTCCTCTGGGCTATTTTAGAGCACATACAAAATGCCTGGGAAGTCCCCAGAGCAGCCCTGGCAGGCCCTCGACAAGCGGGAGAAGAAGCCACTTCTCCCTGAGCCTAGAGTGTGACCCACAGTCCAGAGCACCCCAGAAATAAACCCTGTCCAGGCCTCATTCACTGTTATGGAAGCACAAAATCCTACCTAACACCTCTCATTCATCAGTTATTGTTTAAAAAAAAAACTCAGCAAATCATACATGGCCAGCAGCTACCAGCTGTCTCAGCCATCTGTACAGGGGACAGTTGCGGGCCTTTCCCATGGGGGTGAAGAACAAGGCATGTGTCACAAGACTGATACGATGCATCTTTCTAATATGTACAAACTTCCCAATACACAGCTGTCCTAAACACGGATAGATATGTTCAGACCTGCACACACCTGGCACACACACACACACACACACACACACACACACACATACACCACTGCCCTCATGTTTGGCCAGACACCATATCCTACACTTCCTCCTCTGGGTGGCCCTCCTTGTGTTCCTGGCACTACAAAAAACATTAACAGTCAACATGATGACTTTCTAGTAATTCATAATTCCTTATGAGTCATAGTCCTGAATGATTCAGACCCTTTGGCAATGCCCAGGTGCTCCCTTAAGCAGAGCTGAGCCAAATCCTGACCTGCTCTCTTGAGAGCCCTCGTGGGGATTGTAATTCGAAGGCACTTTCAGTTCCTAAGGCTTTTCAAATCCTTTCCTCTTTGCCCCTCTCCCCCCCCTCCCCCATGTCTTTGTATTGTTCATGCCTGGGGACACAGTTCCTCTGTAAGTCAGCACCAAGCCTGGCACTATTGATAAAAGATGTTGCCACTTTAGTGCCATTGATATAGCTAGAGTTCCTAGAGCAAAAACCCCCCTCTGGCAGCCCTGCCAAGCTGAGTCATCCCAGGATGCCAATTAAAGACAATATATATATATATGACAATACACAAATACACACACACACACACACACATCACAGAGATTTACCTAATGTGGCCACACTGAGAAGAGAGACAGACAAAAGGGTCCAGTGCCCCAAGATCGGTCTCTGGGGTTTAAATACAGGAGGAGTTGGAGCAAGAGGCAAGAAGAGGCATACTTAAACAGTCCTGGTCAAGGTCTACGGTCCTGCTGTCATCCTTGCACAAGTCCTCCCAGGCAGTCCAAAGTCCTTAACCGCTGGTTCTCAGGAGTGTTGCTGCCCTGGGATACAGCCCCACCCCCCACCCCCCCACCCCCGGAGAGAATACCCTGTTATATGCGAGGGCCTGTCCCAGGAGGCTTTGGTCTTCCTGGAATCTTCCTGAGTTTAAGACATGGCCTCTCTGAGTCTTTAGCCCTGAAGAGCAACTAGACCCTTAGGTAGCCAGGCACCTACTGAGTGATGACCATGTCTATGATGGTCAAACAGGAGTCTGAGCCAAAGAAAAGGAGACACAACAGTCTGCAGACAGCAGAGCCAGGCTTTTACTTACTCTGTGGGCCCTTGTGAGGGCTCAAAGCTTTTTATCACAAGCAACCTCAGAGACTGTTTCACTGGGACCACCCATCTCCTCCTACAAACTTCTTTTTCTTTAACTCTTGGCATTCTGGTGAGGAACTTGTTTCTTGGTCAGTGCTTCCTGGTTTGTTTAAGAGCTCGGTTTTCCCTGTCTTCCTTTGCAAGTCTTTCACTCTTTAGGAATGACCTAGACTCGGAGGAACTCTAGGCACTCGTGGTCAGAGTGGAAAGAAGCCCTCACTCTTCGGGTGACTCCAAAAACTTTCTGAAACCTAGTAGTTTGGGGAGAGGCCTAGGGAACTATGACCTGGACAGGTCAAGTGGCCAGCAAAAAGCCTGTGAACTTTCACCCTATCTTTCTAACCTGACTAGATCCAGAGCTGAGAGTGGTGTCTCTGGAGACCTAAGACCCTACTGTGGCACGGATTCTTGGAATGTATTTGCAGCATTTGAGGGAAACAGTCATGGGGTGGCTGCCAAGTTTACCACCTACTTTCCCCCCAACACTGCATATCAACCTCATCCTTCAATGTGCAAAACTCCCCACAAAAATCATGTTTATGGAAATTATATCACCATGGCAACGGTAAAGGTCTCACAAGTATTTTTAAAATAGCAAATTAACCAAAACCCACTTACAAAAAAAAAAAGTCTAAAATCTGTTCCTTTATGAGCATTAACGAGCACATGGATTCAAGCAAAACACACAGCGTGTTTGATGGTGGAAAGTCAGCTGAAAGGCTCTTGACTCCGGATTAATTGGGAGCAGAGGGCCGACTCTGTAGAGCACAGGTCAGCTTTTCCAGTAAGAGGTCGGACTTTGGATTTATTCTGGAAAATGGCACCAAAGTCTTCTGGTGCAGAAGAAATGTGGCTAAGAGATTCGAATTGCTGAAATACCCATTCTTTTCTTTCTATTTTCATATCACTGATATTATTACCTTCCCCACTCTGCAAGACTATTCCATTTTTAACTCATAGGTTTTTAGCAGGTTGCATAAGCCTCCACCACTGTGATTTAGCCCGGCTGAATCTCTCTTATAAAACCCGTTCATCTCAGAAGTCTGCCCACAAATCACTCGGGAAGGGGTGGGGGGTGGGGCACAGTCATAAGAATCTCTTTGCTTTTTAAGTATGCAACTGATGTTGCTAGCGAAGGGGGGGTGCTTTTAAATAAAAGATGCGCTAATTTTTGGTGTCTTTTCTAAGATTTAAAATGCAATAGGCGTGTTGTGATAACTCGGCTCATGACAAGGGAACCCTCCAAGCTAGAACAACGCAAACACGGGGAGGCTTTTTCCTGTGAGTGCAGTGAGGAAAAGCAACCCTTGCAACTGAGGGTTTCATTCCACCCTGGGTCTCCAGAAGGGGAACCAATCAGTAGCGGGGCGGGGCGGGGTGGGGGGGGGCGGGTGTAAGCAAGCAAGCAAAATGGCAGGTCCTGAGAGCTGGCAGCACACTGGATGTGATGCAGTGAGTACTTGCACCCTCCCTCGCCTCACCTGCTGTAAAAAACAACAGCCCCGCAGCATCAGCACCACCACAAGCAGATGTTGCACCTTCCAAAATGGGGGCTCCGGGCAAAGGAAAGGATTGTCACTCCCAAGAAGATCAAGTCGAAGTCTTGATCCTGTTGCTGGAGATGCTCAAGGCTGGAGCAGGTAGTACAGAGCTCCCAGAGCCAAGCAACCAGGATCCAGACTGCCCTGGGAGGAGCCTGGCTGGGGAGTCCTATCTGCACCTTCTAAGTGACCATCCTTCCCAGAGTCAGTCTCCTCCCAGCCCACCTGGGACGGTGGCATCTCCTGAGCGCCCAGAGCCATCTGGAAGCTGGACACCCACGCTTTTCAGACAGCAGGAGGCTCAGGCTTCAGAGCTGACTGTTCCTGTAGCTTCCAGGAGGAAGAAAGTGGAAACCAACTTCTTCATGAAAAGCAGAGGGAGGGGGAGGGGGGCGTGGCGTCAGCCAGGGCTGGCAGCCCAGGATTCCATGGTCCATTTGCAGCATGTGAGATGCAAACCCTAGATTGGAAGAGCTTAGGGCAGAAAGTAAAAGCTTACATACCTAGGCCTGCAGGGGTGACCAGTAGGCTGGGGTGGAGAATGGAACTATAGACTGTAAGCCATGGCCACAGCCAGCCAGCTAGAGGAACTAAAAGATGCCAGCAGAGGTTTGAACAGGAATGGTCCCCACAGACTCATGTGTGTACATGCTTGGCCCAGAGGGAGTAGCACTATTAGGAGGTGTGGTCTTGTTGGAGGAAGTGCGTCACTGTGGAGATGAGCTTTGAGGTCTTAGAAGCTCAACCCTGGCCAGTGTGTCTCAGGCTCCTTCTGCTGCCTGCGGATCAAGATGTAGAACTCTCAGCTCCTTCTCCAGCACTGTGTCTGCCTGCACGCCGTCGTACTTTCCACCATGATAATGGACTGAACCTCTGAAACTGTAAGCCAGCCCTAGTTAAATGTTTTCTTTATAAGAGTTGCTTTGGTCGTGGTGCTCTTTACTGCAATAGAAACCTTAAGACAAAGCCCAAACCCCAACCTCTCTCCTCTTCTCCTTCACCGGCCAGAACCTTCCTTGGAAGACATGGAGCCAAGGAGTGGTATGATACAGGCCCCAGAGGACAAACTTCAGGGGCAGAGCAGGTCATAAGAGGGTAGAAATAGAGAAGGAGACAGAGAAAGCAGTGGGAAGCCATTCCCTAGTCTTCTCCCCACCTCTGTGAGGTCAGAACTTCTCATGCATTCAGAACCCGAAAGCCTAAGGAAGGTCAAGGAGGGGACCTGAGTTCGCGAAGAGAGATACCCCTGGACCTGAACTTATCTCCTTAACTATCTCATCACAAACGAGAAAGCAGGACTAATAACTACCTCAAATGGATAAAAAGCGGGGCCAGGCAGGCGCAGGGGCACTGTCACAGCAAGAGTACACTTATTGCAGAGTTGGAACAGGAAGCCAGGAAGCCAGGAAGCCAGGTCTCCACGCAAAGGCACATTGCCCAGGTCATCACGTCAGCAGGAATAACTGGAATTCTATTTGGGGCTCTGCCCTGGGTCACACAGAAGGAGGAGACACACAGAAGTTTCAAAAAGACCAGACTAACCCACATGATATATGGGAGTGCCCCAAGTCAGATCAGCAAGCAGACCGGGTAACTTGGAAAAGTGAATTCCTGGTTTCTGTACATACTAGCTTCTCACTCTCATGATCATTTCCCTTCACGGTTGGTGACAGTCCCCAGAGGGCACATAAAAACTGAAATGAGGAACCGGAAACAGCCTACGGGAGTAGGACCATCCACCCCTCCCTTCCCTGAGGGAGTCTACCTCCCCAGAGGACTTCCATCCTGACCCAGGGTAGACAGAACCCGCCACAGAGCTCCAAAGCAGCCTGATGCAGGAACCATAGGAAAAATAGCACACAGTGCCCGGCCCACCATAGTCCTAAGCAAGTCAGTATCATTACATGCCAAGTTCATGGGGCTGCTCTGTCTCCTTAACCTCCGGTGCAAGTCAGTCTCAAAGCTCTAAAGCCCCTGAGGACCTATCAGCCTCAGTCTAGCCGAGGACCACACAGGCCTCTGGCCAGATCAAACCTCTGAGCTCAGGGCATGAGGCCACCAACTGTTCTGTAGAAGAATCCAGAAGCCCAGCAGTTTGGCCCTAAGATGGTCATGTTTATTCTTTCTCTTCTGAGTCAGCCAGAGGGTGATTCCTGTGCTCATTCCTTTCGTGTGTTCGACCCACGTTACCCCTGTAAGCAGCCAAGGCCCAGGCTCGCAAGGCCTGGGCTTGGTCTGGCATGGCCTGGCACAGGCAATGACTAATGGCTTGAGCTGGTTTCTCTGAGATGCGTGAATGATTCCTGGACTGCAAATGAGATGGAGAATGACCGAAAAAAGAAAGCCATCCCGATGGTGGCGAGCTACTGACAGCTGGTCTGTTTTGGCTGAAGCATCAGATTCTTGATTGGTCCCAAAGGACCTGTCAGGCCACCGAGTCGAATCTGGCCTTATGCACTGCCTTTGCATGATGGGAAACTCGCCAGAGTAACCGGCCTGATGGGCACAGGGGCACCTCAGACTCCCAAACAGTGGCAACTCTGAACGTCATGTTCAGAGAACACTGAATTTTAATGGTGGACACCCCAGGAGAATCTTCTTTGGGGACCTGAGCAAATGCCACCTGTGTCCTGCCACAAGGATGCTAAGAAAAAAGGCGTGACTGAGTAGGGACAATATTTGGGATTTAGGTGCAATTTCTCTGGCTATATCTAGACTTTAGCTATGTAACTTTTTTAACTTCTTTGTTTTAAAATATGTTCAAACTGGCAGGAAAAAATTCGAGCATTTTCCAGATCTAGAAAATTACCAATAAGTGACGTCTACTCTGTCAGATTACCAATACCTAACATTTCTCTGTATTTACCTGGCCTTTCTCTCTTCTTTGTTCTCTCTCTCTCTCTCTCTCTCTCTCTCTCTCTCTCTCTCTCTCTCTTCCTTTTTTCCTTCCTTCCTTCCTTCCTTTCTTCCTTCCTTCCTTTCTTGCTTGCTTGTGGAAGCAGGACAGTCTGGAGAACTGAGGATGAACTTGAACCCCTAATTCTGCTGCCTCCACCTTCTGAGTGCTTGTATTTCAGGCACATGCCCACCACAATGTTTTGGGGTGCTAAGGATCAAAGTCAGGCATTGGAGCTGGCTCGGCAAGTGTTCTATCAACTAAGGTACATTTCCAGCACCCCTCCCAGCACCTTCCCTCCTTTCCCTTTAACTATTTGTGAATAAGTTGCTGACTTCATGGCCCTGTATGTCTGCATACATTGGGATATTTTTCCAGACAGCAGGGATACTCTTTTAAATATTTATAGTACAATTATAGAACTTAGGACGCCTCATATCAATAGATTATCAAGTCTGTGGCCTGTGGCCCCGTTTTGTCAGTTTTCTCAGGGTCCATCCTGGTATCCTTTTCTTTTCCAGCACAGGATCTAGTCCAGGGCCACTCTTGCCTATCACTGTGCAGACCAGGCTAGCCTCAACCTTGCAGCAATCTTTCTGTGTCTGCCTCCTGAGAGCTGGGATTACACATTTCTGCCACCTCACTTGGCTTGTTGTCACGTCTTCACATTTCTTTAGTACTTTCATGACAATTTTCATGATTCAGTTTGAGTTTGTCTGATGCTTTCTCATGAATAAACTCAAGTTACTCAAAGCTGGTGTTCATATCAGGAGATACAGGGTGTCTATGTGTACCTTACTTGGTGACATTAACCTTTAAGCAGCTTTAGTTATCTTTCACATACTATCAAACTGGCCTGTTATTAATTGAGCAGCTTTAATTAATAACTTAATAATTAAATAATAATTTAATCACAGGGTTGGGCAAGCATTGCTACTCTCCTTCTCGAGATCCAGGGGATGTTCTATCGCCTCACGCACGTTAGTGCCCAGTCCCAACTTCCCACAAGCTCAACACCACTTCTGTTTCTAAGTCTTTATTAAGATTGACCCACTCGCTGGGCAGTGGTGGCGCATGCCTTTAATCCCAGCACTTGGGAAGCAGAGGCAGGTGGATTTCTGAGTTCGAGGACAGCCTGGTCTACGGAGTGAATTCCAAGACAGCAAGGGCTACACAGAGAAACCCTGTCTCGAAAAACCAAAAAAAAAAAAAAAAAGATTGACCCACTCAGGGCCAGAAAGATGGCTCCATAGGTTAAGAATACCAATTTCTCTTCTAGAAGACTTGGGTATTATTCCCAGCACCCACATGACAGCTCATGATAGTTTGTAACTTTCTTTCCAGGGAACCCAGAGTCCTCTTCTGGCCTCTGCAGGCACCAGGCACTCACATGGTACACAGATATGCATGCAAACAAAATACCCACGCACGTAATAGTAGTGGCAGTAATTTTTTAAAAGGTTGATCAACCCCTCTACTTCCTGAACACGCATCAGTGGTTAGAAACACAACTTCAAAGGACATAGTCGATGATGGGTAATGGCCTCCAGGGGGTCCCCCACAGATCAAATCACATGATCCTTAGCTGCACACTCCTCTTTTGATAGTGCGCAGTCTCACACTATTCCCTCCGTCACCCTCCCCTTACTCAGGGTCTTGAGAATGCTGACCTACTTCCCTGAAGCCGTCCAGACTGAGAAGCGAGTGGAAATGTGTGCCTCTTGAATAAGGTCATAAGTCTGTTTCTGTCAGCTCTTCACTGCCATAAACAAATACCTGAGAAAATGAACCTAGAGGAGGGACGGTTTGTTTTGGCTCATGGTTTTGCTTGGCTCTATCCGTTGCTCTTAGGCCTATGATAGATGAGACAGCGTCCGCAGTAATGAGAGCCTGAGGTAGATAAAATTGCTTACCCCTTAGCAGCCAGGAAGCAAAGAGGCAGGAAGTGGTTGGGATCACAACATCTCCTTCAAGGGCCCCCATACTTAGCTTCCTTCCACTAAATCCCACCTCTTAAAGGTTCCTCCACCTCCCAACGCTATCACAGGCTGGGGATTAAGCCTCTGACCTCTGAGGGACACGTAATCCAAACTGTAGCAGGCCTACTCCACCCACCATATAGTTGGATTGTAAATGTATCTCCAACACCCACTGGAATAACAGAAAGGGCCGCAGGGGGTAGAAGATTAGTAGAGCACATATCAATGACATGATTTCACAGGAGAGGGCTAAGATGGTCATAAAAGAACCAGTGTTTGAGGCAGAGAGTGACTGGAATGGATTGAACGACCCATCCAAGGAAAGAGGAACTGACCTCGATGGAATGGTGAAGTCACTTCCCAAGGAGGCTACTTGAGATGGACTTGGAGGGTGTACAAGAGCTAGACAGTGAGGCAGAGGCAGACCAGATGGGACTAACTAGACCTTTGAGGTCCAGGGTGGATCATGAACTTAGTTCGGAGAATGATGAGGAGTTACCAGAGGTTTCAGAGTGAAAGACACCGCGATCAGAGTTGAGACATGGGCAGACATGTGTTTAACCCGCCACACAGAATTCCGATGACTGTTGCTTCCCCCTCCCCCAGCTTGGCCTCATGGTGTCACTCACACTGCATGACATCATCCATCTGACCAGGGCCAAGGGCAGGGTCAGAGAGAGCTGTTCACTTACCCTGTTCATGCCTTGTGTTCAACAAGAGAATTGTGTGGCATTGTAACCTAATGTATATACGCTAAGTAGACAAACTACAACTGAGTGTAGTGAATTGAGATATGAAAATGAGACTGGAAGGTGCTGGTAGTTCTGGCTTAGACATCCTCCGCTGGTCCAATGGTTGTGTAGTTGTCCACAGTGCTTACACTCAAACATTTCCTTAACTTAACACATATTTAGTGACCCTCCAGGAACCATGCAGGAAAACCATGAGGTTGGGGTGATGGATGGTAAAGTGGAGATAAGCATTGGGAGAAAGTGGTGTCCCTTTACTCATCTGTAAAAGGTTAGAAGACCCTTTAGTTCTGTTCACTTAAAAGGTTGGACTGTTTTATCTGTGTTGGTTTCTCCACAGATAAATGTCCTCCACTCAAAAGAAATTCCTCTTTGCTTCAAGGTCAAACTTCTCAGTTAACCGAATTAATGAAGTGTTCAGCTCAAGAGAGGACCCTGGCCATGGTACCCACCCATTCATGTTCAAGGACCATCCTGATTTACCACCCATTCATGTTCAAGGTCACCCTGGTCTTGTGTCTTCTTAGCCTTTTCAAGAAAAGTTTTTTTTATGATCTTTCATAAAAACAAGGGCATAATCAGTCCTATGTTCAGCCTCTAATGGGGAAAATATTGTCCCTATCCCATTTGAGAAAAAAAAAACCTCCATCTAGGCCAGTGACACTAAAGTTCAGTTCTCATAAAGACGTTTCCAGGCCAAAAGTGCACCTAACCCTAACTGATAGCTTCAAGACACTAAGACACTACCATGCATGCCTCAAGGATATGTGAACAAGGGGTTTTAAACATATACAGGAACTTCCAATTTATAGCAAAATAACCATAAGCAAAGCTTCAGAGGTAGGTAGGGGTGAGTGTGTGTGTGTGTGTGTGTGTGTGTACATATGTGTGCCCCCCTCATTCACCACTTTACTGTTTCCATGACCTTTTGACAAATTGTAAAGTTAGCCACCTCAGGACACCATGACACAGCCCCTGGATATGGAAGCATCACCCAGACGCCTTCTTCTTGGTGTGTTGAATTAAATCCTGGAGACTCTTAGCTCTTCCTCTTGCCCTGGCATACTGGATGTGGCCTGTCTGGTCAGGTATTGCTATAGTTTGCACCTTGCTCTAAAGGCCCAAATGTCAAAAGTGTGGCCTTCACCATGAATCCATTAGCCTAGTCAGTATGAACCTCTAGCCTAATCAGAGAATTTTACATCATGGGGGCATGCCCTTGGAGGGGACAGTGAGGCTTCTTTTTCTCTCTCTCTTGAGCAGTTTTTCTCTTCAGGTGAGAACTTGACTCTACCATGTGTTGCTGCCTTGATGGGACCTCACCACAGTCCCAAAGCATGTGTTGACGACTCCGAGACTGTGAGCCAAAATAAACCTTTTCTCTTTGTAAGCTGATCATCTCAGGTACCCCGCTAACATGGCGGAAAGGTAACTAGCACAAATGCCCAGAACAAATTCCCAGGTCTTGGCTCCCTGAGATTCAAGGGAAGAAGATGCCGAGCTGGTACAATTGCCAGTTACACGCTACGCCCAGTTTTGGTGTCAATTTGAGAAAGATGCCTTCAGTGACCTAGAGAACAAAGTTGGTGCTTTGTTGATGCACATCAATGGATACTGGTGTTTCTAACCATTGAGCGTCTTTCTTTCTTTCTTCCTTCCCTCTCTCCTTCCTTCTTTTCTTTTCTTTTCTTTTCTTTTCTTTCTTGTTAACAAAGCATGATCATCTGTGGGGAGGCCAGGCAAGGAGAGCAGCTCAGAGAGGCTAAGTGACCTGCTCACAGGTCTCTGCCACCCAGGAGTCACATAAGGGACCACTCAAGTCTGAACCCTTCTGGTTCACACCCTGTCCATGACGCTTTGTGTCACCGTGAGTCAGACAGAGCTGGAAGCATCTTGTCCAGCACCCACCCCATTATTCTACTGAACTTGTTGCTTCCTCACCTTCCTTCCTTTTCTCTCCTTCTTTGTTTTGTTTTATCCTTATTTTGCCTTGAGATGGCTCTCACTATGCAGCCCAGGCTGGCCTCAGACTCATGACCCTCCTGTCTCTGCATCCCAAGTGCTGGGACTGCAGGCACAGGCAACCTCAGGCACAGGCAACCTCGCCAAGCTCTCTGTTGCTCGTTTTCCAAGTCTCCAAGTTTCCCAGGGAGAGCATCCTCTCACTGCAGCTGACTATATCAATTAGGGTGCAGCCTGCCCTCAGGAGAGCACACACCCCATTCTGATCTATTAGCCTCCCTTCTTGGGGAGACAATTAGCTCCTGAGTGCTGGCATCCATCTACTGTCTTTAGATTCTAGCTCCAAATTGCAGAGCTGTCACACAGTAGGTGCGAGGCACAGGTCTGTCAGAAGGCAGCCACAAATCAGCTCCTTAGCTTGGCAGGTCGCCTATTCGTCACTGAAATGCCCCTGGCAGTATCCACTCTTGGCTACAGTTAGTTTCCAAGTCATATCTCAGAAAGAAACATGAGCGCGGCTTACACAACCACTTGAAATTCTGCAGGTGTAAAACACATGCTAGGGTTTTGTCAGGTTTTGAAAACTTACTACACACCAAAAGAAACACTAAAGTCTCGCTGATAATTTAGTGTTGGTTATATATTAAAATAATACCTTAGATATATATGTCATGAAATATACTGTTATGTCTTTTTCTTAACCTTTTTGAAGGTTCAACCTTGTTGAAGTCCTTTAAAATTCTTATAATGTTCTACTGAAAATTCTGACCTAGGGTTGTACGAACTATAACAAGACCTGAGATTTCACTAAGTGCTGTGGGAGCTATTTTGGGGGGGGGGCGGTTAATTTGGTTTGATTGTTTGTATGTGTGTGTGTGTGTGTGTGCATGTGTGTGTATTTGCTTGTTTGTTTTGGGAGTTTGAAAACAAGAATGGAGTCAGGCAGTGGTGGCGCATGCCTTTATTCCCAACACTTGGGAGGCAGAGGTGGGTGGATTTCGAAATGCAGAGACAGACTGCAAAAGATAAGCACAGTAAGGGGCTTATCATGAAGGCAAGAAGACCATTTAAGCAGCCATCAAATGCTGGAGAGATGACATGCTTAAAAGCACTGGTTCAATCCCCCCGCATCTACTTAGAGGTTCAGAACCATCTGTAACTCCAATTACAGCTGATCCAACGCCCTCTTCTGGCTTCTGCAGGCACTGCATGCATGGTACACATACATGCGGGCAAGACACCCATACACATAAAATGAAGGAAATATTTTTTTGAAGAAGCTGTCAGAGATAAGTGCTGGGGCTCAGGAAGCCTGCCTGGACCGCAGAGTGAGACCCTTTTGCAAAGTCCAACAGGCCAGAGAGATGGTTTAATGGGTAAAACCACTTGTTGTGAGAGTGAGAACCTGGATTCAGATCTGCAGGACTCACGGAAAAGTCAAGAGCATGGAGGGAGTTACCCAGGAGCTTCTGTAACCCAGGGCTGCTATGAGCAGATGAGAGGTGGAGAACGGAGAATTTCAGGAGCTCGCCGTCCACTTTAGTGTGTGCAGCCGAAAAAAACCAACAGAGACCTTGTTTCAAAGTAGAAGGTAAGGACTGATGCCTAGGTGGTTCTCTAATGAACACATGCAAGCTGTGTACACTGTACACACACACACATATACAGCATCTCCACATAATATGCACATATGTATATACAAACACATACACACACAGCATCCCCACATAATACACACATATGTGTACACACACACACACACACACACACACACAGCTATCACAGTAATTTGGTTTAGGCTAGAGGGTGGTAAGAAGTTGTCAGGTACAGAGTTTGAAAGGAGACAGGAGCACCTCCCAGGTACTGGTGAGAGGGAGCGTGGGGCAAGGAGGAGCCCTGGTTCCAGCCTGGGACATTCACTGGGATGAAGAATGGGACAAGAAAACCAGGTTTGGGGGAAGAGCAAGCATTGGTTTCTGCAAAGGTCAAGTCTGAGAGGCCTTGTGGTTTGGGAGGGAGGTGCTGGGTTGGATGTGAGACTCTCAAGTTTGAGGCAGGGGCTGATCTAGGGCTCTGAGCTCGGAAGCCATTATCATGGAGCTGTGGTTTAAAGCCAAGGCAGCAACTGTGGGCAGACGAGAGAAGATCAAAGTCAAGATGGAGGCCCCAGGGAACTCCCACGTCTAGAGGTTGTGGAGAGGAGCAACGGGGATGAAAGAACCACAGGGAAAAGGAACATGAAGCCAAGCGAAGAAAACCATTTCAAGGACCAGGCAATAACCACCGAGCCCAAGGCTAATCGGGCCAGGAAGGAAGAGCACAGGCGTGGCCCCCAGATTCAGCAACCTGGGGGAGAAGAGTGAGTCTGACGAGAGCCAGCTAGGTGGATAACAGATGCAAAAACCTTAGAAAGAGAGAAAACATACCAAGACCACAAATCCAGACAGCCACACTTTCAGAGAGTTTCCTATACAAGAGAGTACAGAACTATAAAACAGCCCAAGGCAGACTATAATCAAGAGTCTGCCTTTGAAGGATGAGACACGATTTCTGCATGTATATGCGCTGCTAGGATGAACCAGAAGACAGGGGAACAAATGATGATGCCAGTTGTTCATCTTCCTAATCTCCAAGGAGCATGTGTGCTGCTATACCCAACTTTATCGCTTACGGACGCCATTTGTTGGGTTTGTGCTACGAGACATGACAATCAGCTTGGTGTGTCTCCCTTTATTCTTATTCTGACTTCATCCCAGCATTCCACCATTGCTTGGCCGTCCCAACATGCTAGGAGTGCAGTCTATCTACTGGTCACCCTGGTACCCGCTATCAACTGTAGAAAGCATCCCCTTACTCTCCATCGTGTGTGATGATGTCATTAATACCTCTGTCCTATCTGATACCTGCCAGTCAGCTTCCACGCATGATCCAGGACAGTAATAATGAAAACTAGCAATGTTTTAGTCCCAACTTAGTTCTCACAAGGCATGCCCTACTTCCAATGTGCTGGGATCCAGGCTCTGCCACTGAGGACACAATCTCACAGGGCCTCGTACGGGATCTGTTCTGAACAGATCATCCCTTCCACTTATATGCGGTTGGACAAAGTGGATCACGAGCCAAGCCCAGTGTCACTGGGCAGAGGAGGAGGTGGTCTCCCCCACCAGAGGCGGACAAGCCATATGGCACCAGGCCGGTCTGTGCAACTTTCTTTCATGACAAAGACTTGGGAACTATGGCATAGACCCCCAGCCTTCCACGTCTTTCCTCTTGTGTTGTCCACTTCTCTAGGCTGTTTTTCACCTCGTATTACAAAGGTGGGAAGTCTTTATATGTTCTTCTGCGGGTAGTTCACGTGGTCTGCGGAGTATTGATTTTAGAAGGTGAACCCCACAAGGGAGCATGTACATTGTTATAACCAAGTGAACACGCCCACTCTAGATCCAAAGAGCCCATATCCTGTAGCACTGCACGGAGGATGCTACCACACAGGCTTAGAAGATCCCTTCTCGAGGTCTATGGCTTACACTACTCACGAGTGGGCCACACTTTAGACAGTTCATGTTTAGCCTCTGCCATTCATGACACTGGACTTGGTTTGTTCCCACGAAGTTTCTGACTGCCTGTCTTGTTTTCTCACTGATAGGAAAAACATGCCTTATATGACACATCCCCTGATAACAGCCTCGAAAGTCTTTCCCAGCCACTGTTGGAAATCTTCCTCTTCTATCTGTAGTCAGAGGACTTCTGATCTAACTGAGCAGGGTGTCTCCACACTTGGATCTTAATGCTTCTGCGTGGCCTTTTTATTCACTATTGTTACCAACTGTCTTTTTTTCTTTTTTTTTTCCTCTCTTTATTTCCTCCATTCTTCCTGTTTTTATAGAGAGTCTTGTTTGCTAATGTGGCTCAGCCTTAAATTTGGAATTCTCCTGTACCAGCCTCCTGAGTGAAGGGATTGCAGGTATAAACCAGACACTAAGCCAACTAATTACCTTCTGTTTCTCGTTTGCAGTATTTTTTCCCCATTAGAATCCTAATTTTTTGTGCTTTCCCAGTAATAGTCTCTACCGTGTGGAATGTTGTGGTTTCATGTTACCCTCAGAGGGCTCTCTACCCCTCCTATTCTAATGAATACTGGCTGCCTTCCAGGCTGCTGAATAATTTCATCTCTTGGTTGCTTTTGCTGACTGGCCTAAGTAGTGCTACCAACCAGATGGATGGGGTCCTTTTGTCCTACCCCAGGTGGAAACTGTAAGTAAGCAAGGAGAAGTTCTTGAGCTGTGTTCACAGGCGGTGTTTATTGTCACCCTGCCTGTGCCCCACCCCTACACTCAGAGTTTGGCAACAGGCAGGCACAGATAGCATCTTCCCATCAGAATTTTCATCCTGGGCTCCAGTACCAGGTGTTACAGCCTCTGCATAGACCTGGGGATTTAGAAGTCAGCCCTTGAGAGTCTTACCATTTTGTTGTTGTTTTAGACCTAGGAAGTTGGGGTTAGTTAGCCCTTGACACAAGCCGGTGTCGGAGCTCTTGTCTTGGAGATCCCCAAGGCCTTTGTCCCTAAAGACTTTACAGCTCTCAAGCCAGGCAATGGCCAGACATATGCCTTTAATCTCAGCACAGGGAGGCAGAGGCAGGGGGGGTCTCTGAGTTCAAGGCCAGCCTGGACTACGGAGTGAGTTCCAGGACAGCCAGTATTTAGCTTTCTTTAGTATCGGCTTGCTGCCTTCCCTCGCCTTCTTTCTGCCTTGCCTACCTTCTTCTGATGCCCTAGCCAGGTGCTCTCAAATCCTTCAGTTCCTTCTTTAGCTGTCACGCAGGCAGCTTCCTTATCATTAAAGCCATCTGTGATCTTAACTTTTTAGCACTGCTTAACACACTAGCCCAGTGCCAAGGGAGAGATGGGTCTCCCTCCTTTGCCTCAGTAAAGCCCATTATTTCCGAGAGCCAATAAGGTCTTCTTTCATAGATTCCCTGACTCTGCTGGAAAAAAAGCATCTTCAAGGAACTCCCTTAAGAGATCAGAATAGAAGATAAACTCCCTTGGTTCTCAAAACCTCAGGCCTACTTCACTTATGTATTATATAAAGGTGCTGGACCAGGCGTTCTCTAACGCCTACTCAGGGAGTATAATGTCAGGGCCTGTTCACTCATAGCATCTGAGTTCAAAGAGAAAATGTTAAATAGCTACTGCTCTTGAGGGATTTGCAGTTTCTTTAGATGAACACATATAAAGTCTCAAACACGTAGCAGAAAGTCATCAGTACAGAAGACACTGCAGGGTGGGGCCTGATTGGTCACCAATTTGAGCCTTGGGCTAAAGGAAAGAGCTAGAAACTGAGTCCACCTGAGGTGTCCCTGCTGGAAGGAAGACCTCTGTAGTGTCTGAGTATAAGCAGTGAGTTAGGGAGGGATAGATGTTTATGTGACGGTTATTAGATTAATGGCCAACATTAGGTCTGATGAAGCAGTTAATGGTCAATAGACAAGGCGTCCCTGCTCTGAGGCATCAACATTCATATCTCACCAAATCACAGCAGGTAATAACTTTTAAATATGGCAGCATATTGATGACTTATGTGTCACCAATGGACAAGTTTTCAGACCATTTCAGAGCACACAATTAACTTCCATTACATCTAGGAATATATGGGTGTGCTTATGTCTATGATGTCCATATATATATATATGTATATATATATATATATATATACATATATATATATGTATATGTATTCTTGAAACACAAAGGACCTGGCAATCATCTTTATCAGCAGTTTATCTGAACTAGGATGAAGCTATCTCTCCTCACCATCTCATCACCAATAAATAAGTAAGTTTTCACTGGGACAATGGGAAGTGATTATAAATCATGTCTCCTCTCCATGCATGCCCCGAGCAGGGAGCATTGGTCTTATGGTAAGATCTTATTCTCCAAGGAACACCGTGTACTGGCTGGTTTTATGTGTCACCTTGACACAAGCTGGAGTTATCACAGAGAAAGGAGCCTCCCTTGAGGAAATGCCTCCAAGAGATCTAACTGTAAGGCATTTTCTCAATTAGTAATCAATTGCAGAGGTCCCAGCCCATTGTGGGTGGTGCCATCCCTGGGCTGGTAGTCCTGAGTTCTGTTAAGAAAGCAAGCTGAGCAAGTTAGGGGAAGCAATTCAGTAAGCAGCATCCTTCTATAGCCTCTGCATCAGCTCCTGCCTCCAGGTTCCTGCCCTGTGTGAGTTCCAGTCCTGACTTCCTTTGGTGATGAACAGCAATGTGGAAGTGTACGTTGAATAAACCCTTTCCTCCTCCCCAACTTGCTTCTCAGTCATGATGTCTTATGCAGGAATAGAAACCCTGAGGAAGACACTCTGTATGATGGAGAGAGGCCTGGACAGGTTAAAGGATGTGGCCTCTCCAAGACGAGTGTCACAGACTAATGATGGTCCTGAGACACCAGCAACATGGGGTGATGGGTAGTTTTCATTCAGCCAATGCCAGCTTCCCTCTTTGTTGCAAAAAAAAAGAGAGAAAGAAAGAAAGAGGAAAAGAAAAAAGAGAAAAGAAAAGAAAGAAGGTAAGAACTTGCAAGAAAGGGAATTTCCAGCAGAAAGAACAGATCTTTGTGTTTGTGGTCTGAGCAGTTTCTAAAGAGTGGGTGCTGTAGGGAGGGAGAGGAATGCATGGAACCGCAGGATGAATTTTCCAACTACCTCTCTCAAAAGTATCCTCCAACAACCCCACCCCACCCCAGGAAGAATTAGCTACAGCTAAAACTCTCTGTCTCTGCTTCCCTCCTAACACTGAGCAAATCCAGTTTATATTAATTCTCCTGCACAGGCGCTGGTCTTGGCTGCTTAATGCATCTGCACATCCCCAGTGCCTGGCATGCGGTGATGCCTGCTTTGGCCCAATGAATGGGTAGATGGATTAGAAGAAACAGCATTTCATCAAAGAGTAGAAGAAGCAGTGTGAATATTTAGATGACTCTCCAGCTTTGAGCAAGCCGGAAGGATTAGCAGATGCAGACCTGAGCCAAGAGGAGGACTTCCAGGAGCTGAAACCATCCAAACCACTCCCTAGCTAGGGTAGTGGGGGTAGCAAGGAAAAAACACTTCCAAGGTCTGTGGTCTGTGGCGGATTCCACTGCAGGTACAGAGGGGAGCAGAAGGATGAGGAGCATTCAGAAGCAGAGTTGCCAGTGTGCCAGTTACTCCACCCAGAAACGAGGCAAATGGGGCAAAGCAGAGTGTGGTGGTATACAATCCCAGCACAGGGAAGGCTGAGGCAGGAGGTCTGCTTTGAGTTTGTGGCCAGCCTGGGCTCTTTAGCAAGTACCAGGACAGCTAGAAATACATGACAAAACCACAAAACCTTATCTGGAAAAAAAAAGGTATGGAAGACAGAGAGAAAGAAGAGGGAGACAAACAGACAGACAGACAGACAGAAACACAGGGAGCAGGACTCCATGGACCCATTTCTAGAGTGTTTTCTGTGATCAGCCTTGTGCTTTGACGGCTCACATTCCATCAACCCAGTCTCCTGAAGGACCAAGCATCCCAGACTTACAGATCAGAAGCCCAACCTACCAAGGGCCTGCGATCCCTTATTCCTTGTGGGTAGGTGTCAAGGCCTGCACCCCCAGGAAACTACACAGTAGCACCTTGAGGTTAAGGATGAAAAATGCCTGGGCTGAAAAGGCACTTTTCCACATTTCACATTTCTATATTTCTTGGGTAGTTTAATTTCTTTCTATCCAAGTTTCTTAGAAAGGTGTGTGTGTGTGTGTGTGTGTGTGTGTGTGTGTGTGTGTGTGTGTACTTTGTCGGTAAAAAGTCCCCACAGGAATTCTGATCTACAAATGGAACTGTGAAGGAGAGAAAGCCAGATTTGGGGGGGTCAAGTTTTAGAGATAAGCGGAGTGGACGCTCTCATGGCATCAGGCTTAGGGTAGAAAGGTATCTAGTGCCTCACGCCGAGAAGGACATGCACTGGGGCATCCTGAGCAGGTGGCCCTGGCTACCCCCTTGGGCTGGTTTCCCACAAGCCCACTTCCCTCTCCAGCAGCCCCTCAGTGCACACCTACCCACCTGATTCTTTGTTTTCTCAAAGCCTGTGTTAGGATGTCATTATTTCAACACTTATAATTCTAACAGCATGCACCATGCCTTGTGGTCTTGGTATCTTCGAGGAGACAGACAGGTGGTCTCTTTCTACTTCTGTGGATGGACATGGCTGATGCATGGAAATTAACAGCAGCTTGTCTTCCTGCAGTAGGTTTAGAGTTGGCCTGATGACTTGAACTGTGCGGCAGGCCATCACTCAGGGGAGAAGCCCAATTAAAGGCTCTGACTTACTCAGATGGGACACAGTATCCCTCCTGGACTTAATCCAGGCAAAACCAACAGGTCTGGTTTGAGTGGGTGTGGCCTTCAAAATCACCACAGACGAGGTTCCTGCTGATCCCACTAGGAACACGGTCGTGAGAAAGGCCAGAGTGAAGCGAAAGGTCACTTCTAGCTGACCTCTGCTTTTGGGAACTTCTGGGAACTTTGCAACCATGCACAGGCAACGATCTAGCTGGCAGCGGCAGGCTCTCTGAGGAATGCAGAGGATGCCTGCTTGGCAGCCCTGCACGCTGCCAAGGAGGACGCCTCCTTGGTGTGCAGGGTCCACCCGTGGCAGATCAAGTTGGAAGTGGGGGAAGGGCGCGCAGGCAGAGATGGGGGCTGGAGAGAGGCGACCAAGAAAGCTCTCATTCCCTAACTCTATTCACCCTTAGGCATTATTTTGGGACAACAATGGCACTGGGGTGTGTCCAGACAGCCAGAGCCTAATACAGACTTATTGGGGTGCACTCTTCCCTTTCTTACCGGCTCACTTCTGGTCACATGCAGTCCAAATACACATGCACGCAAACTGAATAATAAAATCACCCCCTTCCGTCGGTGTACTGCGCGCGGAGTGTCAGGCAGAAATGCGGACACCAGGAAGAGACTCTGGCTAAAGGACTGTCACCTCCACAGGCTTTGCGCCCTGTGAAAGCATGACCTGATGCAGTGTGTCTCCTGAAACTGTGTGTCTCCCTTCCCCCAGCTCAACAGAGTTCCCAGACTCCCTGGAGCCTGGTCAACCCCATCACAGCCGTGAGTTCTTCCTGCTCGGCCTCTTCTCCTCCCGAAGTAATGGGATCACAGAAAGACAGAAAGACGCGCTTGATGCGGAAGAAGGACCAAGATTCCACTCTCCTGGACAGTAGCCTAGCCTGGAGCCAGCGAGCCGTCGGGTCTCTGCTTGGAGCTCCAAGATTTTCTGTCAAGTTTACAGCTCTTCTCTGCCTGGCCACCTCGCTTGTGGGTCAGAGACCCCCGGCGTGGTACCTCTCCTCTAGGATGCCCATTCCACAGGCTTCAGCCACCTGCTAGAGACCAACCGTGGGAGCACAACCTGGAGGTGGTGGGCACATCCACGGGTCTCAGCCAGTGCCCACCTCTGCCCTGCCTGCTCTCCACTAGGCAGCCCAGGTCGCAGGGACCTCAGGGGTTAAAGGGGTCACAAGGGTCGCCCACACACATGCACTTCTTACCCAATCCCGGCACGAAAGTGTTGAGGAAGAGACAGATGACAGCCACCGGGAAGGGCATATAGGGGATGGCGGCGCGCAGAGGCCCCTTCTTCTCGCGAACCTGCACGACCACCCCGCTGGACGACGATGCCCCCCGGGGATCTGCCGCCGCCACAGCCGCCGCCGCCGCCGCCGTCTCGGCGTCTTTGTGCAAAGGCTCCATAGCTGGACGCGCTCTCCAGGAACCCTGCAGCCGCCCAGGGCACGAGGGCAGACGACGGCCGGCTGCGCGCTAAGCGCCCTTCTCAGGAGGCCAGCGCGCTCCGGGTGCTGCGAGGCTGGCGGAGAAGCCCGCCCTCCCGCGCTCCACGCCCCCACTCCGGGCGGAGGGCGGGAGGGGCAGCGTGACACTCTGTGACAGCGCTCCTCGCCCCTCCCCTACGGGCCCCTTCCCCGCCCCCTCCACACCTCTCTGCAAAGCCCTTGGTTCACCAGCAATGGAGACCCGAGCGAGGGGAGACAACGCAAGGATGCTGCCGGTGGTCCAGGTACCCAGAGGGATGGACGCGCCTCACCCTCCTAGTACAGGTGAACTGAGAAGCTCACTCAAGGTCTTCAAGAACCGGGCTGGGCGTGCACTAGGCTGATCCAGTTGGAAACGCCTCAAGGTTGAGCCTCTCTTCTGGAGTGTGCATTTAGTGCTAGGGAGGTGGGGGCTAGGGAACGTGTGGAGCCTGAAACCTAGAAACACTCGGCGTTTCGAGTCACGGAGAAAAAGCAACGTGTTTCGAGTCACAGATGCTGATAGGACTGGAAGCGAGAAATGTAGCTTACAGCTTTATAAACCCATGCATGTCTGCAAGAAATGTTCCCTTCACGCGCCCACACACACACACACACACACACACGCTCTCACATATAAGTTCACACACATAGAAACGAAAAATGGAAAGGAACGCTCTGGCTTGAGGGAGCGGGTAGTGGGAACCATGCCCTGACCGGCGCTGCGGGACATCAGGGCCAGTTATGCCTACCTGGTAAAGATGCGGTGCGCCCACAGCGCCCCCTGGTGTTGACGATGCACCAGTGGGAATAAGCGAATGGGCTTTGCAAGAGTCCAATCCAGCAGCCTAATCCGGTCTTCTCAATAAGATCATTCATCTACTCCTTGAATAAGTGAACGGATGAAAGTAATTCCTCTAGCTGGGCATGGTGCTTCATGGTTGCAGTCCTACCCTTGAGAGGTGGAGGCTCTCTTCCTATCAAGTTCAAGACCAGCCTGAGCAAGACCACACTTCTAAATAGATAAATATTTTAAGTCTACTGTAGTCATTACGATAGTACCACAGAACCAGTGACAAATATGGTGGCTGGAATGTGCTGAAAGTGCCAAAGATGCTGAGACTGGGACCTCCCTACACAGCCAACTGTAGAGGAGCCATCACTCAATAAGGCCTCTCGCAGAGAGTGAAACAAGTTGAGATTTACTGACCAAAGGAAACTACTTGTAGGTGTGTTTTATTCTAAACGTTTATCACAACATCTTCTGTTGGTCAGCATCCTAAATTCTTGACCACATATTTAATGATTGCCTTAACTGTATGAAGCATCACATATTACTCTGTTAAAGAACAGTCATCATGATACTGTGAAGCGGGTGATCTCTATCCAAAACCCATGTGCATCAACGCCATCTCATCTAAAGATCCAGAAACTAACCTCCATTCTATGAATACCCCATTCGCAAAATACCTGAATCTCTTTTGGGGGTCCCTCTATCATTATTAATCCCAGAGAGGGAAATAGATTTCTGTTTCCCCAGTTTCCTGTGGCTGTCTTTGTCACACCCAGGCAGAGCCTCTGCGGGTGCCAACACATGGGAGCCTGTGATAGCAGGGGGAAATCCAGATCTGCAGTAAAGCTGGGTCAGGAGCTGCTAAAGTGCGCAGGAAGCTGACTAGTGCTGGGGACAGAGGAACTGGGACTTTATTGTCTGGGAATCGTTGACATTTTAAGTGGGCATAGGGCATCGTGAGTGTTCTATTTATTCCTAGGATGTAACAAGTGACCCTCAAATTGACCAGCTTAACATGGCCGGTTTGAATGATCATACTCTATGATGAGAACATAAGAGAGGCGACTTTTCCGCCTCTCTGTTGTGTGCAGATCTGTAGCTGGGAAACTCAAATGGCTGGTGGCTGGAACTGCGGGGACCATAAGATCCACTTCTAAAAATATTCCCAGGTCAGTGGCGTCAGCGAGAGAGCTTGAAAGCTGGATACCCAGGGGTGGTCCTTCATACCACCTCCATTGTCCACATGACCTGGACGTTTTACAATAAAATATGGCCGCCCGTTTCTAAGAGAGAACTGGCTGAGACGAGTGGTCCTGAGAGTAGAGACTGCAGAACCAAAAAAAAAGTAGACGCCCGCTTCTTCAAAAGTTACACAGTATCCTACTGTATCACTGTTAGGCATCCAACGGCCCACCCAGACTTAAATACAGAGCAGCCCTCCTCTTAATGGAAGAATGAGGACCCAGGCTTTAAAACCAACAGTATGGCTACATCAGCTGGGAAGACCTCTTAGCCAAGTGAGGAGGACGGCTGGAGAGGATCGGGTCACATGCCCACGGGGACTGAGGTGATGAGAAGGGCTCTTCCTGACTTATAATCACAGAGAACGGGAGAGACAGTTCCCAGATGCTAATTGGGCAGAACTAGCAGACAGAGCGGAGCTGCTTGTGTTCGAGCGAGCTTCGCTCACTTTTCCATTCGCTGTGATCAAACGCCTGACAAAAAAAGCAATTTTGGGACGGAGGTCTTGTTTTGACTTATAGTTTAAGAAAAAACAACCCGCTCTCCACCGTGATGGGGGCAAGCATGGCGAGAGGATCACGAAGCAGCTTGTTGCCTCGTTTGGGCCCTGAGAGTTGCTGGTAAACGATTCCCCCAAGGCTTTTCCCTTAGGCCCTCGTAGCTCCACCAGCCCTCTCTCCCACTCTCCTTGGAGTCTCTCCTTGCCACACTCTGACCCATTTTCTTTTCTCCAGCTTTTAGCTTCTGCTCCTTTTCTATAACAAGCCAGCCTCACTCAGCCAATTACTCGCTGGCCCACTTAGCTCCTAATAAATCTATTAAGCTGTAATCAATGCTCACGCATCCTTAAAACCAACTCTCTTGATTAAACCGGGTGGTGATTAAGTCTGAGGGTCTCTGTAATTACCCCTGGAAACCCGAACAATAAGTCAGTCTGTTTGGCAGGGGGAGAAAAGAGTTCATCTAGCCAGGCCCTGCCCATGTAACTGTCTGCCTATGTCCTAATCCTTCTCCTATGCCCTCAAAGGCTGAGGATCTAGATCCCAGTAGCTTCCAAGGGAGTGGTCTTTGAGATGGATAAGGAACCTGCAGAATTCTGACTTCATTGCTGGTGTGTTGATCAGTTTTCTATCACTGTAACAAAACACCCAAGGCACTGAGTTTGTAGACAAAGTCATTTTGACCCGTGGTTTCAGAGGGTCCGGTTCATGATCCATTGGCCCTGACATCTCACCTCGTGGTGGAGACGTGTGGTGGGGTATACTGGCTAAAGAGAACAGAGAGGATGGAGTCCCACAGTCCTCTTTGAGAACATAACCCCCAATAACCTAACAACTCTGACAAGTGTCTTCCTCTTAAAGGCACCACTACTGCCCTGTAGTGCCAAGCTAGGGACCAATCCTTTGGCACATGGGCACTTAGGGAAGATTATCAATCCAGTAGACAGTGGTTCATGTACATCATACAACAGTGGTACAAGCAATGTCCTATAAAACAAAGCAATGAAGAGTGGATGCTATAGTTCAGCAGCGTGCTTGCTTAGCATGCAAAAAACCTAGGCTTTGACCCCAGTACCACATAAACCCAGCACGGTAGCACATGCCCATAATCCCAGCACTTGGGAGATTGAGAGAAAAGGACCAGGAGTTCAAGGCTATCTTCTCCGACGTACAACGTTCAAGACCTGCCTGCGATACCTGAGACCCTGACTGAAAATCGAAAAATGAGAAAAGAAAGCAACAACAAAAACTTCCGAGACAACAGCTGCCAGGTGGCACCCACAAGACCGAGGATGGCTCAGCAGAGACTAGCGTATTAGTGAGCTACCTTCAAGTCTGTCCCTGCAGCCCCTCTGGGAGGCCGGGTCCTTCAGTCCATAACCAGCATCCCTGACCAGCAGCTTGAGCTGCCCAGCACAGCACCCCAGCCCTTCTCCTGCCTCACGAGGAGGCAGCACCCTGGCCCCAGCTGCTCTGGCACGGGTTGCGTGGTCCCCGGCTTCCTGTGATGACACATGGGGACACGAAGCTCTGTTATTCTGGCAGGCACCACAGACTGGTCTCTCAGCATCTAGTTCCTGGCGTAGGTTGTTTTGTTTCTCTCTTAACCACCCGGCACGTATGTCAGTACCTCTGAGGCTTGGCAAGGTGGGGGAGGGGTGCTGCTCTGCAGCAAAGGGAGCCAGAATGCTCAGGGGCAGCTCTTTCTGCCCTGTTCCCAGAACCCTCAGTGCCCCTCAGGACAGTTGGGACATTCTTGGGAATCCTGGCCACGGCTAATCCCGACCATGGCTATGTCCTGAACTTGCAGAGGGCACATGAGACCTAACACTGAGGACAGACTGAATTTGTCTTCAGGAGAATAGATCAAAACCCAGGCTTGGGCAAGGCCTCCAGACAAAACAACAAAGGCAAGGGTCCTAGTGGTCCTGCTGCTTGGATGAGCTCAGTCACATCTGGAGGGACCTTGGAAGTAGCCTCTTCCAAAAGAGATTGCAGTGGCAGCTAACTCTTAGTGGCATGCCAAGGGACACTGGGATGGATCGAGTAAGGAAGAACCTACGAGAGTCCCAGACGGCCATGTTCAGGCTCTGGGCCTATGAAGCTTTAGGACAGTCTGTGCCATTTCCAGTGGCTAAATCTATGGCAATAAGACCTGTTATGGGGTATCCTGGAACACAGTAGGGCTACAGAAGACAGGTGTGAACCTTAGCTTGTGGTTTCTCACTAGGATGTGCTGCTCCCACCGACTGGCATCAGCCCTGACCACTGCCCACTCTTCTGTTTCATCTCCAGGTGGAAATGGCTGGATCCGTTGTCTTCTGGGACTGATTGCCTGAACCTGAGCCTGGGCAGAGTTCTTCTTGAATCCCATTGCCAAGTACCCAAGGACCAGTAGGGTTCTAGAGCAGAGGGACCACTATGCTCATACAGACAAGGACTAGTGTGGTGTGAAGCTACAGATTCTTTAGTCAGATCTCCCTTCACTCCTGAGGAAGGGTCACCCCAGCATTGGTCTGCAGGCCTCTCACCACCTTTATCTGGATGGAACCTAGGCCTTCACATACACTAACTTCTACCCCAGCTATGCCCTAGCCTCTTACTACCTCAGGTAGACCGGTACCACCCTGGGCAGAAGTACCACACTCCCCAAGACCATACCAAACCAAAGTGCAGACTGTGTGTGTGCCAAGGTAACATGGGACCTGCCTTACCTGCCCCTACTTACCTCAGGAGCCATCTCTAAATACCAAAGGCATATGGAACTGAGGCTCTAACCCTTGGGTCCTTGTATGCAGCAATAGATATGGGGACTGGCGATATTTTTCTGGGTGGAATCCCTAGGTAGGTTCTAAGTCATTGACATTTAGGCCTAGAATCCTCTCTTAAAACAACACCATACACAAAAACTCATGTCATCAAAACTCATGTCATCAAAACTCACATCATCTCAAGAACACAAGAGTGGAGCTCTCATGAACCAGATTCCTCAGGCAGGAGGCAAGAGGTTAACCTTATCTCTGTCTCCTATTGAGTGACAGGCTATTGAGAGACTCAATGGGGCCTACCTGTTTTGTTTTTTGTTTGTTTGTGTTTTTGGTTGGTTGGTTAGTCAGTTGGTTGGTTAGTTGGTTGGTTGGTTGGTTGGTTGGTTGGTTGGTTGGTTGGTTTCATGCAGCTGCCAATCAATAAGAGCACAGAGCTGACTCTCAACCCAAAGAAGCTAACTAAAGCCCTAAAGCCTCCTCTCTGAATATTTCCCACCTGGAAGACTACAGTCCCTATGCCCAGCCCTTGGCAAGTGGCCTAACATGGGAATTTGCTATCTGTGAGATAGATATTCTTGGCCTGCCAGAGAGACTTTAAATAGATTTAGAGTTGAAAGGAAGTGTATCCATTATTTAGCCCAGCTCCCTTTGCAAGTGAGAGTCCTCTGCACCCCCAAGAGGTGGTCCTTAAAACAAATAAAAAGCCAGTCTTTTCAAGGAGTCAGATGGTCTCTCCATATTTCATTTTATTTCTTGAGACAGAGTCTTGCTGTGGAACAGCCCAAGGTGATTCTGAACTCACAATCCTCCTGCATCAACGTTCTGATTGCTGGGATTGCTTCCATGCCTGCAAAGAGGTGGTCTCTAAAGATTCAGCATAATGGGACGCTCACTACCTTACAAAGCAGATATTTCACTATTGGATAGCTCCCTGTTCTCCTAACCCACTACTAGCTCTGCCTCTGGGGCTTAAAGACTAGAAAGCTATACCAGGAAATTCTGTCCCCCCACACCCCCCGCCACCTTGCTGGGCTCTGAAGCAGAGGGTGCTGTATATGTGGTTAAACTGGTGGCCCATGGGACCATATCCTTTGGTATCCATGCCCATCTCCTGGACTCTTAGGTTGAACCTGTGACTTACCACCAACAGAATACTAGTAGTAAGCATTGGGTTTTTTTTGTTTGTTTGTTTGTTTTTGTATTTGTTGTTGATATTGTTGTTGTTTTCAGTTTTGGTTTGGTTTGGTTTTTGGAGTTGTTTCTGAAACTTGCTATGTGGACCAAGCTGGCTTTAGATTCATAGAGTTCTGCCTGCCTCTGCCTCCCGACTACTGGAATTATAGGTGTGTGCCATCACACCCAGCCCAAACATTAGGTTTTAGACACACTTGCAAATTAGGGTTTGCCTACTTAAAACCTCTATAGTGTTCCATTGCTATGCCCAAGGATCTTTGTGTGGACCTCTGAATGATTTAAGACAATACGGAAAGAGGTCCCAAAGAGTATAGGTTGGATATCCCCAGTTCTGATGAACTCCCCACTGAAGGTGGCCACTCACATGCCTTAAAGATGGTCATGGAGCAGAAGACCTGCCCTCCAGCCCCAGCCAGACCGCAGAACTACTACAAATATACCTACTAACTATAAATAATAAACCATCCTTTCAAGCCACTACAGGTTGGGATGGGATGGTCTATAGCAAAAAGCAACTGGAAACTGCTCATACAATTTTTCCAGGAGCAGCTTCCTGGGATAACACGGACATGGTATTTCTCATCCTTTGCATAGAGCCTAGAGGAGCTGGCTCAGTGGGGATCCCTGTCACTCAGAACATACCAGTGATGGTGGGTGAAGCCAGGCAGAGAGCCCTAGCTCAGCGACAGGAGGTCAGCTTTGCCATCTGCACTAGTAGAAGATGCTTTCTGATCTTTGATACAGAGTTTTATTTTGTTACCTGCCAGCAGCCTCCTGGGCACATACCAAGTGGATGGAGCCCTGGGAACCACCTCAAAACTGTCCCTAAACTCAATGAAATCTCTAAGGTGCCAGAATCTCCTGGTTTCCCTCAAGGGGCAATCTCTGAGGTACCTGTTGAACAGGTGGTGTGGTCTTTGGGTAGACTTATTTCTGACCAGCTAAGCCTGGAACAGAGATTTCCCCTTGAGAAGCCAAGTTCATGACTGCCCATGAGGGGCCTCCTGCCGCCACAACCTCTGCAGAGGTCTAGTAGTTCTTCCCAGAATCTCCTGGGAGCATGAGCCCCAACCCCGACCCTGCCTTCCTCAACCTTGGCCTTCTTTTGAGGGAAGACTCCAACTCCATTCTAGGTGGATACTGCCCAGTGAAGTGGAAACGTAAGGGTTCTTTGGCGAATCAGTTGTGTTGGATGGTGTTTTGCTGGGGCAAACACACGAAGGAGTGTTTTCCTGAAGTGGTCACAGGTGTGAAAGGCTAAGGCAGACTCGTGAAGAAATGTTTCACTGAAGCAGACACAGGAGAGGGGATGTTCTGCTAACACGAGCACGTGAAAGGACATGTAATGAAGGACTCTTTGCAAACAACACTCATGTATTGGTCTACCCAACTCTGCGTAGTTGAGCTGCATTTGTTGGGACTTTAAGGATTGGGTTGATTGGATGCACATGCTGAGGCAAGACCCGGCTGAGGCAAGGCATAAAGAGAACGCCGTGATGTTTGAAGGGTATAAATAGGACTTGACGGAGTGACAGAGACAGAGCGTGGCTTGCTGGTACAGCTAGCTGTGCAACACTTGTGGCTCTCCAGTCTTTACTGATCGTCACTTCCCTGAGAGAGGCACAGCTGAGAACTTCTCCTGGTGTCCCTCCTGGTCCTTCCTGCTGACTCCTGCCAAGGCTGAGGGCCGCCTATCTCTGCTAGGTCCTGTCACCACTGTTGCTAACCCGACCCTACTGAACTGGACTGCTGGTGTATCTGTGAAGTGTTTGCGAGTGAATTGAGCTGCTGCTGCCTGCTGACCTGTGAACTGAACTGCCTATTGCCAGACAACAAAGAACCTTTCTAAACAGGTCCACTTCCCCTGTAGCCTTTCTTTCCCAATAGGTGGTAGGCTACAAGGGTGGTGGTGTGGGCTACAAGGGTGTTTAAAGCATTTAAGAACCATCATTAAAAATAGGATTTGAAAAAATTAAAGTTACAGCCCAACACAGCTTAATCCAAAGGAACTGAGTTCATGATTGAAGAATAAGCCAATATTTCCCACCACCTACCCACTCCTCTCCTCCCTGCCAGAGACACTGGCAGGGGGCATCTCTTCAGTACCTCGGCTAGACCCTCTCCTACCCACTGTGGGAGAAGAGATGACCCTGGAAACATTCAGTCTGGAGTCACAGCAGATTCTGAGGAGGCAACGGGAGAGGACTAGGTCAGTCAGATCTAAAGGCGTCAGGAGCTGGGGCAAAGAGCCCCCCACTAACTACTGGTGTGACAATGGGAGCTTCTGAAGGGTAATGAAAGATAGAAACAGGTCAAATGTATTAAATTCGGGAGTCTGTGATGACTCAAGCAGCTCCCTGGGATCCACCGAGGATACTAACAAACTAATTCACTGTTTTGACAAGTAGCATATAAAAGAGGAAATTAAGGAAGCAATAAAAACAGAAAGAAACCGCTTTGGTCAAGAGTAAAAAGCAAACAGCATACCCCAAACGAGTTCGGCCTGGACAGAGTCCAAAGTACAGAAAGAAAAGCAGTGCTCTCTGCTGATGTTCTGTGGGGCGGGGCAGGGCGGGGCTGGGGGTGTGCCCTCACCCTGAGCATGGTGACAGTCAATGGGGGTGGGGGTGATGGGAGGAGTGGTCCAAAAATCAGGTCTTCCTGATAAAATGTTGAGCTACAAAACACAAGCAGAAAATCCCATCCCAGTGATTTGGGATGGGAGAGCAGGTCAGAATCTCCAGAAAGCCTTTGAGGGGTGGGTGAGGCAAACAGGAGGGCAGGCACAGGCATGGAGGCACTGAGCTGCGGCTGCTGCAGTGAGTGTGTCTGTAGGAGGACAGCCGGGGCCTCTACTGAAAATGGAAGACCTGTCAGAGCAGAGACGCTGGGGCCACTGGGGCCACTGAGGCCTGGGCTCCATCTCCAGGAGAGGGAAACTAGGGGGAGGGCGCAGAGAAAGGAGGCTCTGAACCCGACCCTCCAGTGTGCTTTTAAGAGTGAATACTTCTAATGCAAAATTTCCAAATACTTCAAAATCTAAAACGTTTTGAACAACATCATGACACCATATGTGGGAAATTCCATGCCTGACTTCACATGATGAGCTGGTCAAAATTGGTGCACAAGAAGTATTATTGTAATATATATGCATATATACATACACACACACATATATATATATATATAGTGTATGGATGAGCTGGTTAAAATTGGTGCGCAAGAAATATTGTTTTATATATATATGTATATATACATATATGGGTGTGTGTATATATATATATATATATATAGTATACAGGCTGTGTGTGTGTCTGTGTGTGTATGTAAGATATACATGAGATAGATATGGCTTCTATGGTTACATTTGAGTCCCAAGCTATCTCATTACATATGTACAAATATCCCCAAATCCAAAGACCTCCAGACTCCTCTTCAGCATCTTCACATTTGGGATGGGAACGCTCAGCCTGTGCAGCTGAAGTCCTGCTGTGCTAAAGGCCTTCAAGTCCAGAGTCAGACCACGTCTATCTGAATCCCAGCCCTGCCGGTCAAGCTGGATGACGTTGACCAAGGGTCCCCGTGTCTCCACTTTTTTGTCTGTAAAATAGTAGAGAGGGGAAGGTTTCGGCAGCCGAGCATCCAGGGAATGGTGAATGTGAGCAGAGGGAACTCAGACCCGGACGGTGTGAGCGGCGGCTCCCTTTCCATGTCTACTTTGGCTGGAGAGCTCCGAAGCAGTGGAAACTATTGAATGCCTGAAAGAATCCCCAGCCCTCTCATCTCTGTGGTCCCCCCAACCCCACCCCCCAAGAGTAAACTTGACTGCTGGTCCTCAGACATGCTCTATGCTAAGTGCTCCCTCAGTCATCTGGACAACCTGTGATACAAGGATGTTATTTGTCACAGGTCACATAGAGCTGGCTCCAGCAGAATAAAGTGACTAGGCTAAGCACTCATTGCCCCTGGCCCAGAGGACCCCAGGGCTTTTACCCTCTCCAGTAGCTTCCAAGCAAGAGAGTTTCCCAGGGCAGCCTCCTAATTACCTTGCAAACCTACCTGAGGGGGCAGTGGCTCCTTCCTTCCCTTAAATTCAAACTTCTCAGAGAACACCAAATATGACCTGCTGCCTTTTGAGTGTGAGATTCGATCTATTAGCCCAGAGCTGGTGGTTGTAACCGCTCGACCTCTCTTCCCAGTCCTTGTGTGTGTGAGCAAGGCAGCTGTTGAAAGGCTTTCATCTTGGGCGTGCCTCCAGATGGAACCGCTAGCATGAGGCCTCCCAGCTGGGAGAGGACAGGTCCCTGTGACAGGAAGTTATGAGAAAGTCCTGGGGTGCAAGCCTTGCACAGCAAAACTGATGCAGGGCTCAGCAGGCACCCAGAACCCGTTCCATGATGAAAGACAGCCATGTCATGTCTAGCCCGGGCTTTTTTTGTCCTAGCTGAGTCTTTATTCTTGAATAAAGACCCATCCAGCATCCAGAGACCCAAGAAGAAGGAGAGAGATGCCCAGGAAACATTCCAAAGAGACCGGAGATAAGAGGGCAGAGTATGGTCTGAGATCGACCACCAGAAGCCTGGTGGGTACAAGCGAGAGAGCTGGAGAGGGTTCTGAAGAGAAAATGGGAGGAGAGAGAAGGGATGGGAGAGAAGAGCATAGGGAAGGGCTATGTTGGGGGAAGTGGGGTGGAGAGACAAGCAAGCACTGTTTAGAACAGTTGCCTCATGTTGGGTGAACCCCAACTCAGATGAAGACATTGAGAAAAGCCTGTTCCCGGCTCCAAAGCGGCGCTCCATCTCTGAGGAGTACAGTAGGGAAGAAACATCCAAAACACCTCAACCAAACTCTCAGAGACGTCTCTCAGAGGAAAGAGTCTGGAACACCTGCCCTAGTTGCTCAAGGGACTTCAAAAGTAGATAGGGGGTCTCAGTGTGATGGGACAGGCCTGCAACATTGAGACTCTTCTGCCCTTTGTCCAACCCCTCCCCTCTACAGAAAGGCCTGGCTCAGCTGACACAAGGGGCTGGAGTGGGAAGGGATGTGTGGCCCTCTGTCCCCCTGATGATGGGAGGGAACATGGAGAGTGTGTCTCATATGTGAGATGTGGGGCAGGTTGGACCTGGCTCTGAGAGACAAGCTGCCCTCACCTAGGCCTTGGCCATGGTCACCATGGAAACCTTACTGTAAAGGACCAAATGGCCTCAGATTTTGCCTTTCATCTTTCGGAATGGGTTTTGAAATGCTGACAGTGGCTGCTAGGTTCTATTTCAGTGGCAGTCAGGCAGCATATGGGTCCTGGGGGTGCTGCTGGAGTACCACTGGTTCACCCAAACGCACGCTTGGGCATCTCTCTGAGCTGCCACTCACTCCTGGTTGGCCACATGCCCTATTGATCCGCCCTGACCTGATCTGAATACCTCCACAAGAGTGTTGAACCATAGAAGAGAGCAGGCGCTCCGTGAGGCACCAGGGATGCAGAGAGAGTCTGACTCAAGAAAACTACAAATGAGTCAGGGAAATACATGAATCGTGATGGTGGTCCCCTATCGGTGGGCTCAGTTTCTCTGGTTTCAGTCACCAGTGGTTACTCATATCTGAAACTACTAAATGAAAAAACCCAGAAATAAACAATTCATAAATGTTAAAGTGTGCGCTATCCTGAGGAGCATATGAGCCCTTGTCCCATCCTACCCTGTCCCACAAGACACAAGCCATTCCTTTGTCCAGCACATCCAGGTTATGCATGCATCCCACCCACAGCCACTCAGTATCCATCTTGGTCACAAGTCAGTATGGTGTCACAGGACTTAAGTTCAAAGAGTTTCCATTTTACTTAATAATGGTCCCAAATTACAATCTTTATTACAATAGATTGTTATAGGTGTTTAGTTTATTATTACTTGTTAAAATTTTACTGTAGCTAATTGATACATAGTTAATTGATAAACTTCTTCATAGGTGTATATGGGTGGGAGCACACAGCACACACAGTTCAGTATCTGATTTCAGGGGGTTGGAGCATCCCAGAGGAACAGTTACTGTCCCCATGCGACTTGATAAGGGGGTGATAGAGGGGTAAAGGGTTTGAAGACAGTGGTATAGGTTTAGCTGTCCATGAAGGGGACTCAGAGAAACAAGCCAAGTGGCACCGAATGACCCTCGAAGCTGTTCTGCAGGTCCGTCTCTAGAAACTGTGACTTTTTTCCAGCTGGGCTCAGCTAGGAAGGTATTAGTGAAGCCTGTGGTCAAACATGGAAGCATTACAGAAGATTCTTGAAGAGAAGCAAAGCTGAGAACAAAGGCAGGTGCAGGGCATGCTGGGGACAGGGCAATGGGCAGGCATGAAGGCCTAGGCCCTAGGAGGAAGAGAGGACAGGGATGCCATCCCATGAGGATGTGAGGCAAGAGGTCAGCTCTGCAGGGGACTGACCAACAGGCCCCTTCAAAGTAGGACATAATAGGTGGTGATGGTTGCCTCAGCTGGGCCCTGAAGCAGGATGTAAAGGTAACAGTCGTGTTGACTTTGCTGAAAATCTGAAGATATCAGTCACCAAAATGGCTCATCAGGCAAAAGCATGTGCTGTGCAAGACTGGTAACATGAATTCAATCCCTGGAACCCATGTAATGATACAAGGAGAGAACCAACTCCAGAAGTAAGTTACCCTCTGACCTCTGGCCTCTACATGTATGCTGTGACTCATGCACACACCCCCATACACATTACACATACACACAATAAAAATAATAGTAAGTAATCAAAAATGTATATAAATATAGTGTTAGTGGCTGTGAAGAGGTCAGCTCAGGACCTTTGGAAAATTCCACCAGACCCCTCCCCTCCTGGAAGAGAAAGGTCATGGAGCACATAGGCACCCCTCCCCTCCAGAAGGGAGAGGCTTATCACATTCCTCAGACGGTTGGCAACCTGCAAATAAGAGAAGCCCAGAGCACATAGACACATTCCTCAGGACAGACCAACTGTTTGTCACCTGCAGACAAGGGAAGCCCTTGCTACCCCATTCCTTAAGGACCAATCAGTTTAAAAGTCACACTGTTCTGCCAGTCATATTGTGCCTAGTTGCTGTTGCTCTATTCTACCCTGGAAAACTGTATAAAAGCTGGCCAAACAGGCTACCCAGGTTGTTGCCTCTCCTTTGGATGCAGGACAACCCCAGAGCGCTGGAACAATAAACTCCTCTTGCTTTTGCATCGATCTCCGGTTCACTGGGGGAGGGTGTCCCTGGTAGCTAAGGCTTGTCAGAGTTTTACAGCTGACTCTAGATGAGCCAGTTCAGGACCCCAAAAATAGAATGTAAAGAATTGTAAGGGTCCATGATTTGCTGAAGAATGATACCCAGACTCAAATAGTATGTAAACGCAGAGTGTTTTATTCTGCAGAAGTTCTGTATGCCGGGGTCTCCATTACCAAGATAGAGGAGAGACAACCAAGTGAGTTTGCAGGCCTGATTTAAAGCACATTAGGGGAATTCTGGGGTAGATGGGTTTTGCCTTACTCTATCTATAGGCAATCCAGATCCATTACTGGGGAGGGAGGGGTAGAGGCTAGAAACAGTTGCTGAGGAAGCCCTGGGTGGTGGGTTCTCTTTTATTCTATCTCTAAGGACATTCCATTAGGAGGGCAAGGGAGCTATCTCGAAATTGCTGACTCATTGTCCTTGTTTCAGGCCAGGTGGTAGGGCAGTTTCTGATGGCAGGGTTGTTTCTGACAAACTGCCTGAAACCTGGGTTTTTAGGCCTAATCTCTCTCTCTCTCTCTCTCTCTCTCTCTCTCTCTCTCTCTCTCTCTCTCTCTCTCTCTCTCTCTCTCTCTCTCTCTCTCCCTCTCTCCCTCTCTCCCTCTCTCCCTCTCTCCCTCTCTCCCTCTCTCCCTCTCTCCCTCTCTCCCTTCCTCCTCCCTCTCTCATTCTCTCTCTGCATACCAGGATGTAGCTCTGAGCTACTTCTCCAGGACCATACCTGCCTGTGTGCTGCCATGTTACCTTTATTTAAGGTGAAAATGGACAAACTTTAAAATTCACCAGTTAAATGTCTTTTAAAAAAAAAAATAAGAGTCGCCTTGATCATGGTGTCTCTTCACAGCAATAGAACATTAATACAATAGGTCAATCTAAGAGTTGTGGTTTAGTTCTGGGTGCCACACCTTATCAGGTAGCCCTTCCCTTCCTGTTACAAAGCCCACCACCCTTATAAGCTATTGACAAACTGTGGGGCCAAATGACCATGAGATCCTGAGGCCACGTTGGACCAACCTTAGATCAGCTGGCCGCCATCTGTCTGAAAAGAGTTGCTGTCTGTATGGGGGAACTTATCCTATTATATTTTTGTTTAGTTGTTATTGTCAAGGAAATTTTCTTTGTGCCTAATATTAAACTTTATGTTAGTGTAACTTTATTCAAGCTCATCAAAGATACAGCTTATTGCTATTGAGATAATGAGGTATTTTTCCTATTTTAACATGGTAATTACCTCTTAATATGGTAAGCGGATTTACAATTTTCTAGTTTTAGACTTTCCAAATACCTAAGATAAATCTAACTTAGATGCATGAGTTGTTTTAAAAATCATTTTGGTAACTTATTTGCTGATGTTTAAATGGTTTTACATCTGCATCTGTAAGTGAAACGAACTTACCCATTTCCTTTTTTATAAAGTCACTATTTTGATATCAATTTTGAGGACGGAAGATGCTATAATGCAACTCAAATATGTTGTTTTGCACGGAAATCCCCGGGGGCTCATTTTTAATAAGTAATCGATGATACCTCCTGAGGGCTGACTTTTCTTAAGTATTTAAAAATTAATAATTCTCATAAACTCTTCATGTAGGCTGGCATTATGTTCTCAGAGGATAGCTGATAAAAATCTACCTTTTTCTTTTTAAGGATCTAGGTAAGTTTATCCAGCTCCATTTTTCCCACACCCATGTGCTATAATTCCTTGAAACTTCCACGTGTTTCTGCACCTGCACACCCCTGTCATCCCTTTACAACCTGGGCAGAAGAAAATGTTAGGTCTCAAAGCTGGCAAAAGACTGAGGTACCTACTAACATATCAAAACAGACATGACCACCAGATTTTCCCAGCATTTTCCCAGATTTTCTGTTACAGGGTCCTCCTGGCTGGCATGCCAGTCCCCTACCCTGAATTATCCAGCCCTGGGGCAGGGCTGCCCTTCCCCCAGCTACTCTTCCCTACATAATTCAGACAATTTTTTTGGTTTTTCGAGACAGGGTTTCTCTGTGTAGCCCTGGCTGTCCTGGAGCTCACTCTGTAGACCAGGCTGGCCTCAAACTCAGAAATCCACCTGCCTCTGCTTCCCAAATGCTGGGATTAAAGGCGTGTGCCACCACTGCCCAGCCATCCCCTCTCCTCACTGACCTCCCGTCTCATGGCCCAGCTCAGTCTGTTGGTCATGTCCACTTCAGACTCTCTCAGAAGTCTCTGTCTCTTGCTGTGATCTTTCTCCTGTCTATAATAAACCTCCTCCACCATACCTAGAGCAGTCACATTCTCCTTTTTATTTCTTTTTTTTTACCAAAAAAAAAAATCCAAGAAATGTTTGCACACAGCATGTATGATTTTGAACATCTTAGAGGAAGAGTTGACACCGTGACCTGGGGAAATGGTTCAGCAGTTAAGAGCCACTGGTTGCTTTTCCAGATGACCTAGATTCAGTTCCCAGCACCCACATGATGGCTCACAATGGTCTGTTACTCCAGTCCCAGAAGTCCTAATGCCCTTTTCTGGCTTCTGGGGAAACTACACACAAATGGTGTACATATATACATGCAGGCAAATCACTTAAACACAAAATAAAAATAAAGTTTATACCAAAGTTATCATTAGTTGCAGGCTTCCGAGTAAATGAGTGTTTACAATCAACTTGATAGAGCTTCTGGGGCTGGGGTGTAGCTTAGCTGGTAGTGTAAGGGTCCATGGTTCACTGAAGAATGATACCCCGGACTCAGATAGTTTGTGAACGCAATGAGTGATTTACTCTACAGAAGTCCAACACACTTGGGTCTCCAAGCATAGAGAGACAACCAAATGAGCTTGCAGGCCTGATTTAAAGCACATTTAGGGAACTCCGGGGTAGGTGACCTCTATGTTAATCTGTTGGGTCCATGTCTACGGACATTCCATTACCAGGGTGTGGGGGCTGGAAACTTGCTGGAGAGGTCTAGAAACTGTTGCTGAGAAAGTCTGGAAACTGCTGCTGACCCACTGTCCTTGCCTCAGGTCAGGTAGCAGGGCAGTTTCTGAGGCCTAGACTTGCCTATTCACTCTCCCTCGGGAAGCCTCCCAGCAGTGTCCAACGATGGTGTCTATAGCAGAAAGGCACCTGCGCCCAGTGCCTCTCGCCCCTCCGCCCCTCCAGGCTCTGCTGGACTCCTTCCTTTCATCTTCTGGCTGCTGGGGCTTCAGCCAAACAGACTGCCTAATCCCAGCTAGGACTCCCTGCTTCCTCCTGAGCAGCTAACTAGCAAGGCTCTTTCTACTGTCAAAGCCAAGCCGATCTCCCCTTTGAAAAAATATGGTGACTGTCTATGGGGCCCAAAGAGTTTCTGAGAGCTGGTCCAAGGATCATGAGATAAGGTAGGTAGGTAGTTAGTTAGTTAGTTAGTTACATAAAGGAGAAAGAATTCAAGATTATTTTTTTCTCTCTGACCCTTCTAATCTCTACCGTGATGGTAATTTTATGTGTCAACTAGACCCAGTTATAGGAGCCCATGTATGTAGCTAACATTATTTTGGGGGTGTCAAATAAAATGGGCCCTCCCTTCCATTGCAGTTAAAGCCAGGCAGGATACAAGAACTGTGTAAGAGAGAACTCACGCTGTCTTCCAGTTGTCATGTCGGCCTTCTGCCTTTGGTCTTGGCCTTCAGCTCAGATTCTTCTGGGTCCCCAGCTTGTCAGCTGCACATAACAGAATTTCTCGGCGTCCATAGCCACATGAGCTAATTCCTTGGATAACACATCCTTCTCAGTTCACCACCTGTCTCCCATGCATTCACTGGTCAAGGCTCATGAGAACTCCAGGCAGCCCCAAGGGTGGGATCCAAGCTGACCATGGTGGGTTGATGTCAGTACAATTTGGCAGTAAACTGGAACTCTCCCCTGTGTGGGCTAGGACTGCTTTATGCCACGACAAAGCAGGGCACTTGTCTGTGGCCACACATGAAGTCCCATTCTGTCTGTCTCAAGCTTGATAGCTGGACTAGTTCCTTTGAGAGATGTTTCTGTCATGGGCTTTGGCTTTCTGTCTGTCTGGATGGCCACCTTGCCAACTACCCCACCTTCAGTTTGTGACACTATAAGTCTCTCTTTCCTGCCCAGGAGCAAAGTGTTGGCCTCCTTAACCAGACTTCATCGGGCCCAAAATGAAGGGGAGAAGAAGAGGAGGACCCGTTCCAGGCCTAAACAATCTGTGTGGCTTTTCTTTTCATTATGAAAGAAATATGAACTCAGTGAGCGTGTGGCAAGTGTTGAAGCTGTAGAAGAGACAAGTTATTCAGAGCTTGCTGCAGACACAGCCGATATTAATACTCTCACCAACACCATGTCCCTATCAATACCCTGCAACTTTTCCCATACTAATCAGATATGGATAGATGCCTATCGAGCAAGGCGCCAATCACAGCCTAGAGAGGAGTGACATATTCTCTAAAAATCATTCTCTTGAACTGATATAGTGGTGGGAGGGACTATGTTCTTGATTTAATTTTTTCATGTGGACGGAGGTGCATGTCATCGTATGGATGTCAGGCTTGGCGACAAGCCCTTCAGCTGCTGAGCCACTTATCTCTCCGGCCCTACCTTGCTTTCTAAGTCTTGTTTTACTACTTGGATTTTTACCCATCTCATCCTCATTACTTTGGAGCCCATTTTCTAAGATTAAAAACGTATGCTCCAGCCTCACCAACAGATCTTATGTGTGGGCACTCGTCCTACACACAGTCATGAGAACTGGAGCTGGTCATAAATGTACGTAAACCCCGAAACTCATGCAAAATCCACAACCAGCAGGACTTCAGGATGTGGCTGAATTGGGAGACACAGATTTTAACAAGATACTTAAGTTAAAATTTAACTCCTGAGGAGGCCTAATCCAATCCACTGACATGCTTATAAGGAAACTAACCCCACGAAGAGACTCTAGGGGTACACGTGCACGAGGGGATAGACACTCAAAAAGACAGCATGAGCAAGAAAAGAAGAGGCCTCCAAGAACCCAACATGGCTGTAAAAGGTTATAGCTCCTAGCAGTTCAAGGAGAATGCCACAGTGTGTGGTGCTCCATTACATCAGTCCTAGCAGGCTTATGTTCTAACTTTATATCCTGGGAAAGCTGCTTCCTAGGCCCCAGTTATATCTCTCAGGTACCCACTGGTCTCCACTTATAACCGGGGCCATCATATACAACTGTAACTTTCTTGGGGACAGCCTAGCTCTTGAATAAGGACACAGAGAGTTATTATAATGCCTTGGGCACTATAGCTGGGCAGATTCTCAGCTATTCTAACCTGACAATACTGGCTTTGCCTCTGTCCTGCCCTGTGGCTCCTTCAGTCCCAGCCTGCTTCTTCCTCCCTGTCTGGCTGGCAAATTCTTCTGACTCCCCCCCCACCCTCCCCACCCCCGCCCCAAGTTCTCCTCTCTTTGCCCGGAAGTCCCGCCTTCCTTTCCAGCCTTTGCTGTAGGCCTTCAGCTTTTTATTAAAACCAATCAGAAGGTGAGAGAGGGAATGTTTACAAAATATGGAGCAGGTGCTGAGTAACTGGAATAATAATACCAAAGTCCAGCCTGTAATCGGATCTCTGCCAGTACAAAAATTAGCTTCTGAGGAATACAAAGATGATCTTTACACAGTGCACAAAAAGATTGTCCCCACAGTAACGAGCTTAAAAATCGACTTAACTTCAGGAGGCATCACGTGAGCCCGATGCGGAGACTAGAATGTTCCTCTCTGTGTGAGATGTTGGTTCCATTCCATACAACCGCAGGACAAACAATCCCCAACGTCAGTGGCTTAAAACAGCAACAAACACTCCTTGTTCTTAGTGATTGCGTGGGTTGGCCACACAGTTCTGATTTCCACTGGGGTCCCTCATACCCCAGTGATCACATAACAGTCAGGCTGGAATGTCCGGAAGGAGTCTCTCAGGTGCTGACTGCTTTGGTAGCCCGGTGAGGGCAAGTGCTTCTACCTCAAGCCTGTCTAGCTTGAGGTGTGTCACTTGGCAGCTGAAACTTGAATCCCAAGGGAGAGGGAGGAACCAAAGAGGAAGCCAAGGGCCTGGAAACAAGATGGTGTCCTTCTGCTGCACTATCCTCATGAAAACAATCAGAACCAACCCAATTCTAGTGGAGGAGAAAGAAGCTTCGTGTCTCACTGGGAAGAACAACAACAAAAGTGTTACAAACACTTTTAACAAAAGTTGTTAGTTACAAGGCAGGAGGGAGAATGTGAATATATACATATTCGTTGCGGTTCCAAAGATTAATGAATGGAAATCAAGTACTAATAAAAGCCACTTACATAAGAACCAGGCAACTCCAAGTGCCTCTTGGCTTATCATTTTTAACTTTGAATCTAGATTTATTTAAACAATATTAGCAAGGCAATACGCAAATCTAAAACATTGAGAATAAGTGGAAAGAAATGTGTCTAACAGCATACAACAATGTGGAAACTATAATTGTTCTAAATGATTCTCACACGGAGAACTGTGACAATCCAGTCCTGATGGGGGTACGCGTGAAGTGGAGATCTTGTTCATTCAAAAACCTGGGGGCCACATTCACAGCTATTGTGAAACCATGAAGGTTACGTGGTAGAATAGGCACATAATTACGTCAAAGTCATTTAAAAACTAAGCTTTTCAGCAACGGGAGATAGATAGAAAGAAAGAAAGAAAGAAAGAAAGAAAGAAAGAAAGAAAGAAAGAAAGAAAGAAAGAAAGAAAGAAAGAAAGAAAAGTATAAGCCCAACCAAGTTAAGTAGAAACTCTTTGATCTTAAATTTTAATTAATATATTTGTGAAAATTTGTGGGCTTTTTCCCCCCCTCTCAACTTTAATGGGAGATTGAATCCTACCCAAACACAAGAAAATCCAGTGTGCCCAAGTTGTGGTAAAAGCAGACTGCTTTGGTACCAATTCCTCTGAAAGTGGACAAAGAAAAAGAGGGGAGACACATCTCTGTAAGAAGATAACCAGGCAATAAATGAGAAGAAAGAGGGTGATTAAAGTCATGTGACAGATCTGGACTGGCAGACCCTAAGGCTGCCTGACAGAACAAGAGAGCAAGTCAGTCACTGTGTGCCTCCATCAGGGAGGCCATTGGAAGAGCAAATACTCTGGGAACTATTCTTGTATGGGACAGATCCAAATCGAGGGTGCTTTGTAGAAAATGCTGGACCAGCAATAAAGTGATGTTAAGTCTGTCAGCATGCACCAGAGTCAGTGATAAAACACCTCCAGGAGTGGGGAGTGCACCCCTGATCCCACCCCACCCTGAGGCTAGTCAAGCTCCTAGGCCTCACTGGGAGCTCATAGCAAATAGTTAACATGTCAGGAAGCTAAAACTCCCAGGCCGGAATGCTGTGTCCTCCTCAACAAATCCCTCAGACTCCCTAACAAATCACAGGCAGGACAGAGGGGAGGGCCTGTTCCAGAGTAAAGTAAAGAAGGAGTCTGGAGCAAATTCAACAACTAAACTGCAAACTCTGGTTCCTAATTTAGAAAAATCAACTGGTAAAAGATGATTAGATGAAGATAATCATATAGAGACAATTAAGTAAATATGTTAAGTATGATAATGGCTTAGAGATACACACACACACACACACACATACACACACACCTGACATTCATTATAAATTCAGAATAAGGACTGGAGAGATGGCTTAGGGGTTAAGAGCACTGGCTGCTTTTCCAAAGGAACCTGGGCTCGATTCCCAGCACACACACACACACACACACACACACACACACACACACACACACACACAGTAGCTTACAACCATCTGTAGCTCCAGTTCCAGGGGACCTGACACCTACTGAACTTCCATGAGCACCTGCCACTCAAGTAGACATACAGGCAAACAAAACACCCACGCACACAAACATAAAAATGACTGATGGCCTCACAGACTCATGACTGAAATGACATGTGAGATTTGCTTTGAAATGCTCCAACAGACAAGTGCATGAGCAACCACGGTACAGAGAGAGAACAATAGCAATGGAGGCAGAGATGTTGACGTTGGCTGACATACGGGCTCCTTACTATCGTCCCTTTCTCATAATATCTGATTTTTTTATGGAAAATAAAAGAGAGAAAGGTAGCACAGGTGCACAGATGACTGTCTCCATCTCCACCATCCGCGCCATCTCTGCCATCATCTCTAACCCTACTATCCTCAGTATCAGCACCATTCTTACCATCTGTAGGACGCTGGTCCAGTGCTCCTGTGTACTCAGATGCTACATACTGGCCCTCAAGATCTGGTTGCTCCTGAAGAGCATCCTCACATGCACCAGCTTTTGCTGTGTAAACCTTGTGCCCCAAGTTATCCCCGATTAGTTAATAAAAATGCCTACAGCCTAGGGGGGACAGAAGAGAGGGAGGGGAAGCAAAGATTCCAGGGTCTTAGAGATTCCCTTAGGCAGGGACCAGGAGGAGAGTGAGGGAGAAGAAGGGAGGTAGGTGGATCTTGAATGCACGGCTGTGAGGGTTGGCCTGATGGAGCGGGAGCGGTCCAAGGGAAACATATGGCAAGTAATATCTCGGGGATTTTGACAGGGAAGTAGACAAAATAGCACAGAGGGTTGACATCTGCCCAGCTCTGGTGCTTTAAGGCTTATTATAAATCTAAAGATCTCTGTGTCTTTTCTTTGGGACCAATATGATCTGAATAGATATTTGAAGGCAACAAGGGGGTGCAGCAAACCCCCAGAGTAATAATTACCGCTACAGCCATCACTATCACAGCTACCATGATCGCCATCACTGGCATTACAAGACCATGATAAGGCTCAGAATGAGGCAGGTGCCACCAATGCTCCAAGAAGAGATCAGTAAAGATCAGGTCAGGAGCCAGCCAAGAGGACCAGCTCCAGGCTCAGTGACAGAACACAGGCAGAACACAGAGGGGTCTTCTGCTTTTGATTTAAAGAGGGCCCTGGAGCCCTGTTACTACAAGAACTAGGCTATACTCCCTAGATATCTCCCAAGCCAGGATAGGGTCAACCAATCTCAAATCTCACAGCAGGCCTAAGAAATACTCAAAGGGAAGATTAAAATATAGAAAATTAGTCACTTATGTGAACTTTTCTATTACACAGGTTTTTTTGTTTGTTTGTTTGTTTTAGAATTTTCTGTATCATTGAATAGGCATCAGAGCTGTTTGCTATATGTATTTATTAGGATCACAGTCTGTGTTTCCTTACAATCTGTTGTCACAGCTTTGGACACATGTAACACACTCTTATCTCACATTCTAAAAAGTCCGAATAACCCTCAAGCCTGCTAGAGAGGGGAGGCTGGCTCAATGCCCTTCATGTGGCAAGAATGAGACACTGGTCTGGACTTGTTTCATGTGCTGACAATATTGTAAGATGAAGTAATTTGGAGAATTTGCTACAAGATGACAGTCCCAGTAATTCTAAATAGGACAGTTCCTTTTCTTCATTCAATTCCAGGGCCACTTAATGACTCACCCTGAAGGCAGTGACAGAAATGATTGTCCCAGCTCCTATAGGTCTTGGTCATGGGCCATCTAGCTAGGGAGATGGTATAATCCAATCCCTTCTAGCCAAAAGAAAACCCAAACCCCAGCCTTTCTTCAGGTTTCAGTTGGAAAATAGATGCATGTTTTTAAAAAGGGAATGCCAAAACATTAAAATACAAATAGGCCCACTATTTCTCAAGGTGAAGCTCACATTCCAAGTTGGATGCTTGTCACTTGTCTGACTCATTGGAGACAGCTTGAGCACAGTTCCCTCCCTGGACACTTCACAGACGCTTCCCTTCCCTTCCCCAGCACTTGGCAGAGTCACCAGCACATGGAGGACTGCTATAGTTTGGATCTGGAATGTTCCTGAACACATGTATATTAAAGGCTTAATCTCAGGAGTAGTGCTATAGTAAGCAGTGGTGGCCAGGCAGTGGTGGTGCACGCCTTTAATCTCAGCACTTGGGAGTTAGAGGCAGGTGGATCTCTGAGTTTGAAACCAGCCTGGTCTACAAAGTGAGTTCCAAGACAGCCAGGGCTACACAAAGAAACCCTGTGTCAAGAAAACAAATTAAATTAAATTAAAGAGATGTTGATACCTTTAAGAAGTGGAGCTTGCTGGGAGGTCTTCAGGTCAATGGGGGGGCATATGCTTAAAGTGGACTATGGACCCACCTCTCTCCCATTCTTTCTTTCCTTGTTTGCTTCTCTCTCTCTCTCTCTCTCTCTCTCTCTCTCTCTCTCTCTCTCTCTCTCTCCATTCATACCATCAAAAGCTCCATTACAGCGGTGCACTGCCTTGCCAAAGGCCAAAAGCAACAGAGTCAGTCAGTCACGAACTTGAAACTTCTGAAAACATGAGTAAAATCAACCAAGGAGTCCCCATGCCTGCCAACCGCGATCCCTGATTTTCTTCCTTGTCCAAGCATTCATGACCATAACGTGAGTATTTATCCTCTCCTTGGCCTTCCCCCTCCTGGATGCTCTCTCAGTTCCATCCCTTCTGACAATGTAGATACAGACACATGTAGGGGTGGGTACACTACGTAGGGGCGGGGGTTCAGAAGAAGAGGGATGTTTCTTTCCTTCCCCTGGCCTTCCCTTCTTTCCGCTCCCAGCATATTGCTCTTTAAACTACACTAAAGGGCACTCTGCTTCTCTCTGCACTCTCTCCATACCCAAAAAGATCTTCCTGGCCTTTTCTGGGGATGCAGGGGACAGGATGTCAGTTGCTGAATCTCCCTCAAGGATAGAAGAAGCTTCCTCAGGCCGTAGCCCTCACTTCCCCGCACATACTCCGCGTCTATGAGTCCATTGTAGGACTGAGAGAAGTGATAGCAGCGTCTAGTTTTACACTCTCCTCCACAAGCCGATCTGACTCGGGGCCTCACATGGCTCCTGCCTCTGTGCTGGGTCGGCAACCTTGTCAGCAAGCCCATGGGCTGGGCTCAGGGACTATTCATTGCTTCATCCCCAAGTGCGAAGGCCTATGGGTGAAGAAACCCCACAATATGGTTTCCTCTATCCAGCTTCTGTTCATTCTACACACACACACACACACACACACACACACACACACACACACCTGAAATGGCCAATGGCATCCTCTTTGAGGGGACAGAAGGATCACTGTGACAGTACCACGGACCTTGAAGCACCAGAAAAATCCACTAGGGACAATGCTAAGGACCACCTTGGGGGTCTCCAAACTCCAGGGGCCTCCACTGGATTTCTACTGGGCTTCTGGAGTGCTAAGATTGAGCAGGGGGACAAGAGGGAGACGACACAGGATTGAAGATGGATTGTCTTCAGTGATACCAGGAAACCCTAACACCCTTTCACGTCCGTGGTTAACCTTCTGATCAGATGTATCGTTCACCGGGTGTCTTACAAGCCTGGGCTTCACCCTGCCCTGAGTCTATCTAGGAGGAGTCTCAGTTTGGCAGTAAATGGGCTATTTTTAAAGTCTCTGTAAGGAGAGGTTTTGGGGAGATGATTCATTGAGGATCAATCCAGTCAGCAGTTGAGCTTCCAGAGTCGGCCTGCCTGTGCTCTGAGACCACGAATGGAGACCCTTGGAGACATGGGCCACTCCCAGCAGAACTTCCCTTTGCCCCATTGCCCCCCCCCCTCCCCGTGAGCATGGAATGTGCAGGGAAAGCAATTCCTGTACCCGTGAGGAGACGCCTGCCTCTGGCTCAGGGAGGCCCCTCGCACTGAGCCCTGAACTCCTGCGTACTGAGCCTACACACGTGCCCGCTGGGGCTCAGGCTCATCCATGTCCTCTGCTGACCACCCCCTGGTAGACCTGTTCTCTGGGAACCATAAAACCAGAAGCTCAGTTTCCATGCGGGGCTATCTAGCGAGTGATGGAGTCCACATATCTACTCATCCACTCCCTGCCTGGGGGTGCCGTTCATGGATGCTCCCCATCTCAACTCTCTGCTCCTTTCCAGTGCTGGTCCCGCAGAGCCTTAATGTTCCCAAAGGGAGCTGGTCTTTCTGTTCCCTTCTACACTGACTGTCCCATCTAAATGAAACCCTTCCTTCCCTCTCTCCCAACTTTGCTTCGTTTTTCTTCAAAGCCTACTTCACTGTTAGATATCATCAATGACGCAAGTTAGCTTGTCTGTGTCTCTCTGTCCAGCTACGAATGCAGGCCTTGTCCAGATCATCACTAGATATAATAAGTGCTCAATAAATACTTGTCTATCAAGGAAATCTATAAAAATGCTGCCTCTCCACACCCCTGCATATAAGTGTGCTGCCTCCCCATCCCCCACTCCTCACACACACCCCTCCACTCTCCTTCCTGCTCATCCTGATCATTGCTTTTGACCATGACATCACAGTAACCCAAAAAATACCCTGAGCAGGAGAGGAGATGCCACTCAGGGAAGCTTCCAGAAGCAGGCAAGGCGAGCCCTGGAATGTGATGGTCCCACACAGTGTCCAGGCAAAAGAAAACAAACCTCTGTGCATAACTGGCACAGAGGAGAGACATCTGTTCTCCAAGCTTGCAGCCCACAGAACTCTCCTCGTCCCTTCCGGATGCCACAGATGCTTGGTGACAGCTGAGATCTGTCTTGCAGAAGCAGGAACCAGAGAGTATTTCTGGCCCAATTAAGCTTTAGTGGTTGACAAGTGGGCATGGCAGCTTCACCTCTCTGCATTCCTAGTGTGAGAAACAGATGGCCTGTGAGCGCCGCGCCATCTCCCTCACCTTCCAACTGGTGCGCCACACTGAGGGCATTGCTTGTGGGCAGGTAACAGGTTCGGGACACACGGACGGAGCAGCTGTGGCATGTGGTCGAGCCTCATGTTCACTTGTGGCGTCAGATCTTCACAATACATACCCCAGTTATTTTGCAAATCTTCATTCCAGAAAATCACAATGATCTCCATTGCAGAGGTGTGAGGACTCTGCTATTCTTGCCCACAGTTCTGGATCCCCGTGGTGATTTGAGTAAGAATGGCCCACAGAAGCTCAGATGTTTAAATGCTTGGTCCCCAATTAGTAAAACTGTCTTGGAGGAATTCGGGTTGTGGTTTTGTTAGAGGGGCATGACTTTGTTGGGGGGCGTGTCTTTGTTGGAGGAGAAGTGGTTTTGTTGGAGGAGGTTTCAAAAGCTCCCACCAGGCTGTTTCACTCCTCCCTGAAGTTTGTGAATCAGCTCTGTGGTTCCATTCTTCTGAGATTTGAACCCAGGGCTTTATGTGTGCTGGGCAAGGGCTAGCCCAGGCCCTAGTCTTCACATGGACATGGACCATAGTGTGCTCCAAGCTCAGCTCCCCTTGGAAACACAGGGAAATAGATGGTTATAGCTAGGGATGCTCTGAGTGAGACAAGCAAAGAGACAGTATTTGGGAAGAAGCAGGTATCAATCAAGTTCCTTATATATGTACCTTTAAGCATACTATATAGCTTCAGAGTTCCTCTCCCATGTCCCCTGACTAGCAGTATATGGCATGTGGTCAGATCCAAGGAGAAACTAGGGTCAGGTTCAAGAACATACAGAAGCTGAATACAGGCATGGTCAGGTTGTGCAGGGAAAATTGTCTTGAACCACCCGAGTGAGTCTAATAACAGTAGTCTCAGGCCTTTTACACTCGAACCCATAGGGGCCTCCAGAGAAAGAAGCATGACTAACTTCATATTTAAAATGAGAAAATGAGCCATTAAAAAGTCATGCAACATTCCCAAAGCCACACACCCTGTGACATAGCTGGGTGTCTAACTCAGAACTGCTCAGGCCCAGAGCTTGAGTTTTTGACCAACATAGAATTCTCCTCTTCAGACTCTCTGTCCCTCCTAAGGACAGGACCTAGAGCCTGAGGTCAGCAACTAGACCAGTCCCTAAGGGTGGGCTTCCCAGGGGACCCTCAAGTCAGGAAGCTCTGGAGTTCAGATCTGATTTCCATTCTGTTTTTATTATTTTTAAAAATTGTGTGTGTGTGTGTGTGTGTGTGTGTGTGTGTGTGTGTGTGTGTTGGTGGGGTAGGGGTTACTATGCCTATGAGTATAAGTACTCACAGAAGCCAAAGGAGAAGGTCAGAAGCAGTGGCCAGAGAGGGCATCATGGCCCTGGATTTGGAATTACAGCTGGTTATGAGCCACCTGGCATAGTGCTAGGGAGTGAACTTGGGTCCTCTGTAAGAACACTATGAACTCTTACCCACAAGCCACCTCGCCAGCCTAGATCTGATTTTCCATCCCCAGAGGTGATTGGCAGGTTCAGCTGGGACTGCTGTTGCACTGGAGCACAAAACAGGTGAACCTACATGTGAAATGAGGACATGCAAACAGGCCCCTCCTGGTGACCCAGGACCTCCACTAGAACCAGCCACAGATGTTTACTGCCATGACTGCAAGTTGCCTGATGAGGTCTTGCTCTATTTCTGGGCAGAGCATGAAGGTGTTTATTCGTATAATTCTATGGATACAAACCTCTGGAGGAAATTTCCAGTCTAAAAGAAGCAACCAGGGCCCAGATGAGGCCACCCCCCGCCCCCGGGGCCCAGATGAGGCCCCTACCCCCCTTGACCTGACTCTAGTGGGAGCCTATATACTTGTACACAGCTTCCATTAAGGTTTGGATCCTACGGCTTGCTAGTTTGTTCTGGTGGCTTTCTTACACCACCCAGGACCAGCAGTCAAGAAGTGGCCCCGCCCACAGTGTGCTGGGCCCTCCCACATCAATCATCAATCAAGAAAATGTACCACAGGCCAATCTCGTGGGAGCCTTTTCTCGGTTGAGGTTCCCTCTTCTTAAAAGCCTATAGCTTGTGTCAAGTTGACATAAATTAGCCCACACACTAGGCAAGCACTCTACCAACGGAGCCTCATCCCTATGCATGGGTTTTATAGCACAGTATGGTGAAATCAAGGTGCCAGTCCTAAAAAACGGAGACACAGAGAAAGTTATATACACGCTTAGGTAGGGTAAAATGTGTTTGTGTTGACTTGGTAGATTTCTGTAAAATGTACTTAAAAACCTCCGGAGTAGGGGTTGTCCTGGGGCTGGGAAACCATCTCTCCTGCAGTGACCTAAGGAGCCAGGATGAGCTAGCTGGTCCAGAGGATCATTCTAGGGAGATCAGAGGGAATCCAAACTCGGTGTCAGAACTGACTGGGGCTGAGGTAAGACCAGAGAGAAGGAAATTAAGCTCAAAGATAGAAACTGGAGAAGAGACCTGTGGTGTGAACCCGGGGCTTCCCCTCAGAAGGCTGAGACAGAAGGAGTTCCAGACAGCCTAGGCAAGATGGTAAGAACCTGCCCTAAACACCCTCATAGACACAAAAAATGCAAATAAGAATGGTTTGGACAGCGCGGTTGGAGGTCTGGGTTGATGGGGTGATCGGAACATGTGGCTTCAGTCTAACACAAAAATACTTTCAGTGTGCCTCACTCGGGTGGTCTCCCGTGAAACTGAAATGTGGCCAGTAGTCTCTACAACACAGGTAGGCGGAGACTCAGGACCCAGCACATCCCTAGAAGTAAAGTGACTCTGACTAAAGGAGACAACCCCCTGCTACCAAGGCCAGCATAAGTCTCTCCTCCTGTTTCCCAAAGACCCTGGCATATGCTAAGTGCGTCTCCCAGCCTGAGTCAGGCATGCTCACATCTAAGCGCAGGAGCACAAGGAAATGACAAACCCTGTGGGCTCCTCTCCGCTCCTTCCCACCCTCCCAGGCCTGCCGTTTGCTTGGCATATTGCATTCCTGAGCAGTTCAGTGGAATTTTTCTTTTATTACAGTTAGAATTAAATAACTGAAGATGGATCCAGTGGGCTGAGGGAAAACAGAACCTTAATCAAAGGAAATAACAGAGAAGGTCTGGTTAGAGAGAGGCAGGATGTACTGAACCACCCAGCAAGCCCAGTGACGGCATCCCTTTCTGATTTCTCTTTGAGCTTTCTCCCCCACCAGGTGACCTCCAGGTTGTTCTGCTGGGATCTAGTTCCAGGCCATTTGCTCAAGGGAAAGTAAGTGGGAATAGGCTGGATCAGGGGAGATCACCCTTGAGCTCAGGGGACGTAGGCCAGAAGCTAAAGGGGACTATACCATAAGTTTCCAACTCCCCTGCCCTACCTTGAGATTTTAAGGACTACTTACCCTGCTTCTGAGTTATGGCTTGGGTCCCAAGGTCTTATGGTCAAGACTTCTGTGACATCAGGGTAGATTATTGGTACATTATTTTCTTCCAATGAAATGAGTCAACTCGAGCCAGATTACAATACATAAAGGCAGGTAAGGAACATGGCCAGGAAAGTCACCATGGGGAGGGAGACAGAAGGGAGGGGGAAGAGAGAAAGAGAAAGTGCTTGTACAGAGAGAGAGAGAGAGAGAGAGAGAGAGAGAGAGAGAGAGAGAGAGAGAGAGAGAGAGAGAAGAAGAAGAAGAAGAAGAAGAAGAAGAAGAAGAAGAAGAAGAAGAAGAAGAAGAAGAAGAAAGAAGGGGATGGGAGACCAAAATGTCTGTATTGCAGAAGAGCTTCTTGGGGGAGGTGAAGCTCAGCTCCTCTGCTGAAAAACTTAGAGCAGAGGGCAGGGTATGCCCTGTCAGATAAGGACTGAGGGATGCTGGGAGAACCCGGAGGCCAGGTCCACTTTGGTGTGTCAAATATGCACCTCAACTGTTTGTCCCGGGTCTGAATCCCAACAGTTATATGATGAAGGGAAGTAATCAATGTAATCTAGGGACCTGTCACTGCTCCCAACCACTCAAGGGGATATGGAGGTGGCAGTACCATGGGAATGCTGTACAGAGGAACAGGGCGCAGGTCTACATGCTCAGAGACCAAGCTGGGGATGCTCAGATGTCCAGCAGACAGCAAGTGGCTTGGGAGGCCCCTGGTCTCACTTCCAGCCTCCCCCTGTTCCTGTCACTATTCAGCTCACAGCATTCCTGACCACAGGTTCTCTGCCATCGTCCCTACCTTCCCTGCTAAGAGCTCTGCCCACTTCTGCTTCAGCCTCAGAATCACTTCCCTTCTAGGGTTCCTCGATGAAGCACGTGTGGCAAGAAGCATATCCTGCCCGATTGGGTACCACTTACCCCACAAGCCCACTGCATCTTGAGCTGTTTCCATTGTCTGGGTGGGTCCCAGGAGACAGTCCACCAAGCACATTGCATCAAACAGATTTACAACTCACAGGTGGAGGAAACCGGGGGTGTATGGTGTCCCTGTGCCCTGTCCCTTGGGGGGAAGAATGCCAGGGTGGGTAGCATCTTCTTTGCACGTGCCTCACTTGCATGGCTGCTGAAGGACCTACAAAGTGGTCTGCTTGGGTGGCAGCTATTTTCAGGGTGACTTTGCCCACAGATACGCTGCTGCTGTCTAGATATCTGTGTCTGTCTATGTTCCTACCCAGATCTGTCCTACGGGCATTCCCATATCTCCCTTTAGACTGCTCTAACTGTGGCTATTTCTAGTTCTGCATTTACATTCTGACCTCTCTGTGTCTGTGGTGTTTTCTCCCCATCTCTCTGAAGTTCTCTCAGAGCCTGAGCAGCAGCTAGAAGTAGATTTGGGTTTGGACCTTTGGATGCAGAAGAACAGGATGGTCTACACCAACCCTCTCTGGGTGGTGCGAGCTTTCCCTCTTAATCTGCAGATCCCTCCAACTCAATTAACTGGGCAGACTAATGAGGCTCAAGAAGGGATTGAAAATGCAACTCTGGGGTCTGGAGAGATGGCTCAGCGGTTAAGAGCACTGACTGCTCTTCCAGAGGTCCTGAGTTCAAATCCCAGCACCCACATGGTGGCTCACAACCATCTGTAATGAGATCTGATGCCCTCTTCTGGTGTGTACTTATATTATAATAATAAATAAATCTTTAAAAAAAATGCAACTCTGTCCTGACTCCTCGGGCCTAGGACATCACAAGGCTAGCTGTTGCCATAGGTACACACCTGGCACTGTGTGCCATGCCTTGGGACCTCTGCCCCCACCCACAGGTTCACTTGTCTCCATTCTCCCAGCCACCACTAATTTCTTACTGGTTCTGACTTCCCAGCATGAGACCCCTGGGACCAGTCACTAGCAGACATGCTGGGAAGGCATGGGACCAGTGCTCGGTCTCCGTTGAGAACATCAGGAATAGGTCAGGAGCTGTCAGGAGAGATGCTGATTCCTACCAGACACAGCTACCTATGTTTAGCCTTTCACCTAAAATCCCACTAACAGGAAAGCAGATGCAGTCCTTTTTTTTTAACAATATAAACTCTAAAACTAGGAACTATAAAAGGAAATAATTATAGACAGGTTTCCACCAAGCCTGGGAGACAGCAAGCAGATGGTGATACAGGCTGAAGTGTTTGGAAAGAAGGCTTCACATGAGCACAAAGATGATCTGCCCCACAGAAAGCCCGAGGCACCAGAATTTGGAGGCAGCAGGGGAAGTCGAGATCAAGTGTAAGACTGAGAAGAGGGTCTGCATAGAAGCCGAACACAGTCCTGCTCCGGGTAGCTGCTATTGCTTGGATATGGAATGTCCCCCAAAGGTTCTTGTATTGAATGAAGGCTCAGTCATGTAGCTATAGGAGAGAGGGGTATGGAGCCATCATGGGGGTGGGGCCTGTTAGATGTTACATCTTTGGGCTATGCCCTTGAGGGGGACTGTGAAGCCCTGAAGTGAATGGTCCTCTACCCTGTACCCATCATGAGGTGCCGCCTCACCACAGGCCAGAGCAACACAGTCATAGACAAAAAAACCTTTGAAACTATTCACTAAAAGAAACCTTTACTCCTTATAAGTTGCTTGTGTCTGGCATTTTGTAGCAGTGACCGGAAGCTGCCTAATACATTGGGATTGTTTCCAGGGTCCTTCTCAAAGACAAAAAAAAATCCCAATGCTTCTATATAAACTGCCATAGAATCTGGATAATCTACCCATATCCTCTTGTAGACTTGGGTCTTCTGTAATCACTTTTAATACATGATATGATGAGAATGCTATGTAAATAATCGCTAGGCTCTATCCTTCAAGGAATAATAATGAAGAGAAAGTCAGTGTCTGTTCAAGAGATATACAGCATTTTTCAGATACATAGAAATGTCCAGCAAGATGTTCTTCAATATGCATTATCCTAAGAAGAGCTGGGGACCTGTGGGGGATAAGGAATATAGTCAGCGGTGCACGGGCCTGGGGTACCAGACAGTCTGGAGCATTGGGGAGAGGGACAAGGATAAATGGAACACGTGTTAGCTAACAAGAAAGAAAACCATCAGGCATTTGCCAGAGCTGCAAGAACAACTGGAGAAAAAGCCAGGCAAGGTTCACAGACCGCTAAGCAAATGTTTAAAGGAGGCCATGCTAGCTCCAGGATAAACAAAGGAAGCGGGGAGACAGGACCAATGTGCAGGACTTACCCTGTCATAAACAATAAGTGTTCAAAATACAGTCACCCACTGCGTGAGGATGTTTCCATCAAGGGCAGACAGTGTGTTTGCCTCTGCCTCCCAAGTGCTTGGATTAAATAAACATCACCAAGCCGGGCTGACCTCAGACTCTCCATCTTCCAGTCTCCGCCTTCTGAGTACCTGGATCACAGGCATGGTCCACCACACCTAAGAGTTTTAGTATTGCATGGAGAAAAGAAGTCTGGAAAGGTTGGAGCTGTACCTCAGTTAGTAGTGGACCTCGGGTGCCCTGGATTCATCCCTGGGACTTCGTGAACTGGATGTGGAGGCAACCAGAGACAGAGGCAGGAGAATTAGAAGTTCAAGGTCATCCTTGGCTAGATAGTGTGTTCTAGGCCAGCCTGGGATATCTCGGGGGGCAGGGGGGGCGGTTGGTTTAATGGGGAAGAAGAGCTATGGAGGTGGGTGGCGGCTATGGCTTCACAGCAATGTAATACAGTCAGTGCTGCTGACCTGTAGACTTAGAAGTGATTGAAGCGGTGAGTTTCATGTCACTTGTATGTTCCACAGAAAACACTCACAGTGCAAACGGGACAGCGGCCACGCCGATGAGGACACAAAGCACAGAGCTGAAAAGAAATGTACGAGGAGTTCCCGAGCTGCTCTTGTTATGTGAATGGGCTGGCTGTCCTCGCCACTCTCTTCCCCCTGAGAGAGGCCACCACCCAAGTGACTTTGCAGGAAGGAGAGAGGAGAACTGAACTTGCTGGTTCCTCAGCAAAACAAACACAGCAGCCTGCTCTGCAGCGTCTGCCATTTCTCTGGTATGAACACTCCTGCCGAAAGAGATTTCAAAGGACCAACTTACCACTGGAAAGAGCAGCTCTTCACAAGCTGGTTCCAACCACCCTTGGCAGGAAGAGAAAGAACTCTGGGAATCCCCCTTCCCACCCGCCCACCTACCCCTTGTCTGCTTCCTCTCATCCTCTGCCCTGGAGAGTCAAATCTTTCTGAGACTGTGGCCCAACCTAGACATTCCTCCTTTACCTGTCTCCAACCTCAAGCTTAAAGGATGCCTTCTCCTCCTTCCTCAGCCACAACTGTCCATCCAGAGCGTCTCAAGAACACCTCTGTCTGGTTGTCCAAACATTCCTAGTTAGTGACATTTCCCTGCTCCCACCTTTCAGTAATGCTCGCCCAAGATTCCTATGAACTACACACTGTTTCTCCATGGGGCGCTGCCTCAACAAGAAGAGGGGCGGGGTCAGTTCCACAAGATGCACAGCAGGAAGACCTTTCTGATACTGCAACATGGAATGGGGAGTCAGGGGCGCGAGAGGTGTGTCCTGCTCTGGCCTGGCATCCTCAACCCTGCATCCCCCTCCCGTGTTCTGTGATGCTCTTTCTGGGGCAGCGGGGCTCCCTGAAGGCTGAAGATATCCCAAAGCATTTACCGAACTGTGTGGAATAGAGATCATCAGCTACTTTTCTTCAACTCGCTAAAGAACGTTCGCTATTCCTTGGATTTAGCTAATGTTCTTTTATGCCTCATTTGAATCTTCAGTTGGGCCCCAGCCCGGAGAGTTACTGCCCGTAGGAGGTGGCACAGAGCCCTCCCACAAAAATTACAGTCCTCTTAAGAAAAAAAATCACAATCCCTACCCAAACTGCTGGATTCAGGGCTGGCATGGATAATTTACATACATTTAGAGGATGAATTCAAGAACTGCTAAATCCAAGCCAGAGAAAATGAAATAAGCACAATTTGCTACAATTGTGTTTCAACTCAGCGTGAAGGCCAAGTCGGTGAAGTGGCATTCTTCCCCTTACCATACAGTTCCACCTGTTTTCTCATAGGCCCGTGGGCTCCAGTCTGGGAAGATGATATTCCTCCCAGCTGCCCCTACCCACATACTGTTAACCCAGCCTGTGTAGGCAGAGGTGTGGACAGCTCCCACCCAGCCCTGGTAGACCAGCACTCCCAGCAGGGTGGACGTATTAGCAGAGAGGACACAATAAGAAGAGTGAGCTAGGATCAGAATCTGAATTGACATTGAAGTTGTCACAGAACTTTGATTAGGGCTTAAAAGCCTGGTATAGAGGCTTGCATCTGTAAACCCAACCCTCAGGAGTCTCATACAGGTGGATTACAGTGAGTCTGAGGCCAGCCTGGGCTACAGAGTGAAACCCTGTCTCAAAACCCCAAAGTAACAGGCAGTGGTGGTGCTTGCCTTTAAGCCCAGCACTCAGGAGTTAGAGGTGGGCAGATCTCTGAGCTTGAGGTCCTACAGGGGAACTGTAGACTCATCCAGGACAACCAGGACCACACAGAAAAACCCAGTCTTGAAAAACAAACAAAAATGTTAAAAGAAAAGAAAAAGAAAATCAAGTTGGAGTTGGTGTCAGGGATACGGTTACAGTTAGGGTTGGAATTATAGTGAGGTTGTAGACGTTCTTGAAAACAGAAGAGTGTCATTCTTTTTAGGTTTTCCTTTGTCCCTTTCAGTCCCTGCCCAACACGAAACTCAACACAGGAGGCATAAACAAGCCAAACACCTTAGGTGTTCTTACAGAGCCCTCTTCTGCAATCTCCCTGAAACCTGAAGCTGCTAGCCAGGCTCTCCGACCTCAGTGAAAAGCCTGCAACTGACACGTAGAGCTAGGCTGTCTGCACTGAAGTGGACATGATGAAGGACATGGAAAGACAGACAAACAGGCCCTGACACCAGGACAGATGGCCAGGGAGAATTAAGGCAGGGTCTAAAAGGAAAATGGAAAGCACCCACTGCTTCCCATGGGGACCAGCTTGTCTGTGGGTACGTGTGCACACACACCTAGGACATACTGACACCCTTCACAGTATCCACAGCAGCCCCTTTCAATGGCTCCAGGGAGAAGTGGCAGCCACAGCTGTGTGAGAAGGAAGGGCGTATGACTGTGGGAAGGCCTACACCTCTCACCCAACCTGCTCCTGGGGTACCATGCTGCTGGCCAGTCACCACAGGCTTGAAGGGAGAAGGGGGGGGGAAGGAGAAACAAAACACAGCAGAAGAAATTTTCACCTTCCACTAGGTTGGGTGGAAATCACCACAGGGTAGCTAGGAATGTTAAAAAAAAGGAATAAGAAGAGGCTAGCTCACACAAGCTTGTCCTCTGTCAGGTCCAAAGGGAACTCCAATTTCCCAAATTCCAAGAGGCACCCGCTAGATCCAGAAGTGAGCCCAAGCAGAACTGTAAGAGTTCTGGCTGTTAGATAAAAGCCAACATTCCTCAGGAACGTGGAAAATCGGTTCACATCTGCCAAAAGGAGTCCTGTCCCCTATCTCTGGCAGAATGGACATATGGCTTCTTGTGGCACCTGACAGTATAACAAAGCCCACCAGGTCCCCAGGCTCCCTCAGTATCACAAATGCCTGTTACATATTTCAAAGCCCCTACACCAATCTCCTGGGCCTACCCTCTTCCCAGCTACTCACCCTCCAAGTGCGAATGCAGACCAGGGTTCTTACACACCAGGGTAAAATTTGTTATTTATTTATGTTTATTTTGGGGTGTGTGTGTGTGTGTGTGTGTGTGTGTGTGTGTGTATGTGTGTGTGCTGGGTATATGGGTACATGTGTACACATATATGTAGAGACCAGAGGTTGACTTTTCCAGTCTCTTTTGATCATTATTTACCCTTATTTGAGGCAGAGTACAAACTTAATCTGACGATGATACTTGGAAAAGAGACCTTGGGAAGTGGCTAGGATCAGATAGTCATGGGGTGGATCCCCATGATGGATTACACGTCAATGGATTTACACAATGCTTGTTTTCTCTCTCTCTCTCTCTCTCTCTCTCTCTCTCTCTCTCTCTCTCTCTCTCTCTCTCTCTCTCTCTCTCTCTCTCTCTCTCTCTCTCTCTCTCTCTCTCTCTCTCTCTCTCTCTCTCTCTCTCTCTCTCTCTCTCTCTCTCTCTCTCTCTCTCTCTCTCTCTCTCTCTCTCTCTCAGAGAGGAGAGAGAGAGAGGCATGTGCACACACGCACATACATGTGCGCTTGCTTGTGCACTGCATGACAGCCATGGTGGCTAGATGTGAAATGTCCCCCTTAGGCTCACGCCTTTGAAGACATGGTCCTCGGCGTTGACACATCTAAAAAGGTTGCAGAACCTTTTGGAGTTAGAGCCTTGCTAGAGAAAATGAGTCACTAGAGTGTGGCCTTGAACGTCCATAGCCCACCCGGCCCTGTTCACACTCTGCCTCCTGACCACAGATGCAATAGAGACAATAGCCTCCAGCCCCTGCCACCATGTCTACCTCTGCTGGGGGCTGGGTGAGCTGGCGTACAGAATGGGAGCTACCTCCCTTTTCTTTGTTTATTTTGTTTTATATTTATTTACTTATTACATGTGTACATGTGGATGCATGCTGGACACACATGAGGATCCAGAGGACAGCTTTGTGGTTGCAGGGTTTTCTCAGTCCACCATATGTGCTCCAGGGTCTGAACTCAGTGACAGGGACTTTCATCTTTTTTTAAAGATTTATTTATTTATTTATTTAATATATGTGAGCACACTGTAGCTGTCTTCAGACACACCAGAAGAGGTCATCAGATCCCATCACAGATGGTTGTGAGCCCTCATGTGGTTGCTGGGAATTGAACTCAGGACCTCTGGAAGAACAGTCAGCGCTCTTAACCACTGAGTCATCTCACCAGCCCCGCCCATATCCCTTCCTTCCTTTCTTCCCTTCCTTCCTTTCTTTCCTTCCTTCCTTTCCTCCCTCTCTTCCTTCTTCCTTCCTTTACTGTTCTAATATAGCCCGGGCTTGCAGAATGCTCCCAATCCCCTTTCCTTAGCTTCCTGTGTCCTGGGTTTACAGGTGTGTGCTTTCGTGGTGGTGCACGCCTTTAATCCCAGCACTTGGGAGGCAGAGGCAGGCGGATTTCTGAGTTTTAGGCTAGCCTAGTCTACAGAGTGGGTTCAGGTTATACAGAGAAACCCTGTCTCGAAAAACCAAAAAAAAAAAGTACATTTCAAATGAGACAATTAGCCGGGCAGTGGTGGCGCACGCCTTTAATCCCAGCACTTGGGAGGCAGAGGCAGGTGGATTTCTGAGTTCGAGGCCAGCCTGGTCTACAGAGTGAGTTCCAGGATAGCCAGGGCTACACAGAGAAACCTTGTCTCGAAAAACCAAAAAAAAAAAATCAAATGAGACAATTGTATGAATTGTATGCTGGGTGAGTTGTATCCCAATAAATCTGTTGAAATAAAACTTTAAAGGATACGAAAGAACATATATGATAGCATTCCATTTCTGGAACAGCTTTAAACAGAAACAAAACAGTGTGTTGCATGAAGTGTATATTTGGTAACCAGTGGAGAAAACAGGATAAACAAGGTTCTCAGCAGAGCAGCTGCCTGTGGGACAGAAAAGACAAAAACTATGCTCACCAAGTTAACACACACACACACACACACGTTGGGATTGCCCTGTTTCTCTTTAGGGCAACATGTTCCACCACCACTGAGTTGTTGGGTATGTGACAGAAGGGACATATCTCTTGAGAGGACATATCTCAGCTCTCTTAAGACAAGCCCTCAGTAAGTCTCTCAAGCTGGAACTCACCTTGTAGCCCAGGCAGGTCTTGAATTTGCTGTCCTCTGGAGTATCTGGAATTATAGACCTTTGTCAACAAGTCTAGCTGGAATCGCCCTGTTCATTAACCAGGGGTGGGGGTGGATGCTAACATCGAAATGGACTCACAGGGCTGGGGGCATGCCACAGGGCAAGTGTGAGCCCCTGGGTTCATCACCAACACGTAAAACAAGCTCTTGAAAGTGCTGTTGGCTGCGCAGCAGTTCGGATGCAGCTGGGTTTGCCTGCGAAACACCTGAAGCACACTTTCCCACTCACACCTTCCTTTGGGCGTGTGTACAAGGGATGCATGACATAAATCTAGGATGCGGGACTTCTGGTCAATCCAAGGTTCTACATGTCAGGCCGTGGGGCTGGGCCCACTGAGGGAGGCATTCTGTGGGAAGATGATGAAGGGAGTGTTCTGGAGAACGCTCACAGAATGAAATAATAAAGGACACAGTGACTGGTAGCCCAGTGGGGGATTATAAATTGGAGCCTCCAAAGGCCCTGCAAGAGGGTTAAGAAGGAAGACACTCTTAGCTTATTGGCCCGTTTTGTCTATCTTCCTCAGACACCACAGGTTACATGGTACAGGTGGGGCCAGTTGGCGTTTACCATTCATTTATCCCTGCCTGTTTGCCAAAGAAGGAAAAACTGAAGGAAGGAAAGGAGGGAAGAGATGGGGCAAAAACGTTTTCTGGCCTGACTAGCATTTTCTTTTAAAGCAAAAAACAAGGGGCTGAAGAAATGGCTCCACAGTTAAGAGCACTGATTGCTCTTCTGAAGGTCCTGAGTTCAAATCCCAACAGTCACATGGTGGCTCACAACCATTTGTAATGAGATCTGACACCCTCTCCTGGTGTGTCTAAAGATAGCTACAGTGTACTTATTTATATTAAATAAATAAATCTTTGGGCCAGAGCGAGTAGGGACTGAGCAAGCAAGGTTAACCAGAGTGAGCAGGGCTGACCGGAACGAGCAGAGGTCCTAAATTCAATTCCCAGCAACCACATGAAAGCTCACAACCATCTATCTGTACAGCTACAGTATACTCATATATATGAAATAAATAAATGAATCTTTTAAAAAAAACAAAAACCTTGTTTTTATTAGTATGTTTGTATGCACACACGTGTTTGTGCCATGGTACTCACGTGGAGCTCAGAGGACAACTTTGTGGGGTCAGTTCTCCTTCCACCTATCATGGCTTCCAGGATTTGGACTCAGGACGATAGGCAAGGCAAGAACCTTTACTCGCTGAGCCGCCCAGCCAGCCCCAACTCTCATTTTCAACATCTAACAAATGTTCAATGAAACCTTGATGTCAGATGCGAGGTGTTTGGGGGTCCAGATGGGGGTCCAGGTAGGTTTAAAAGGACCGTTTAAAAAAGAGCTCCAGCACCGTAACAGCGATGCTACAAACTCCAGAGCTCCCCGCTCCCTTCCCCATGAATATTTGCCTCTGTTGGCAGAATCATCTGACTGTGTAAAATGAGACACTAGAGGCCAGAAGAACCCTGAAAGCAGAAGCCCTCAGTATAAGTTATTACCGCTGTCTTTATTAGGACCTGAGAGTGCTTTGCAGACAAGAGGTTGACAACGACAATGTAATAACAGCTTGTCCAAGAACTTCTTGGTGTCTTATACCCAACTTGATACTCTAATGACTTCAGAAAGATGGGTGGGAGGGGGCAGGGAGGAGGCAGCATCTGTCTCCATCAGAAAGGAGTGACTCACTGATCTCTCTCTAGCTGAGAGGTGGAGGTTCAGAGAGAAGGGATATAGCCCTGACTGGTTGAGTGTATCAGGACCAGGGTGTCAGCCTCTGACAGGCAGGACCCCAAAGCTCCTGAGAACAGGATATAACTGAATAAGCCTTAGAGCCAAGCCCTGATCCACCATTTGCAAGGGCGGCTCTGTCCAATGGGGAAGCAGATCAGAAATAAGGTAGGCCTCATTGACTCCGAAATAGAGTCTACTGGGGAGCCACCTCAACTCAGATGATGACCCAGTTGTGGCTGCCAGTGGCAAATCCCAGTTACCCATGATCCTTCAGTTGCCCTCCCCAGCCCTGCCAGATACTCAGGGCTTCTGAATCTTACCTTGACTTTCCCTGGTGTACTTACATGAAAGGAAACCAACCTGAAGTCAGCCTCCATTTCTCTTATGGCACACTTCCCACACAGATCCCTTCTGTGACCTCAGACATTTCAGTCATGTCTTCCCACCAGCAGGCAAGCCATCATTTCTGCAACAGGCTCTCAGTGGGCGTCCTCTAACCCAGTCTGGCTCTGACTCTGTCTGCTTGGAGATAGTGTCAGATCCCACAAGTTGAGGGCTTGATCTGTCAAACAACCCCTCCCCACCTCCGATAACACTATTCCCCAAGTCATATTTTAAAGATTTTAAAGAAACTTTTATTGCTTCTTTTTTTTTCTGAGATTACAATATAATCACATCATTTTTTCTACTGTGTTAGTTGTGGTTTCCATTGCCGTGAGCAGACACCATGACCAAGGCAATTCTTATAAAGGACAACATTTAATTGGGGCTGGCTTACAGACTCAGAGATTCAGTCCATTATCATCAAGGCGGGAAACATGGCAGCATCCAGGCAGGCATGGCATTGAAGGAGGAGCTGAGAGTTCTGTTCCAAAGGGAACCAGAAGACTGACTTCCAGGCAGCTAGGAGGAGGGTCAAAAAACCACCCCCCACAGTGTCATACTTCCTCCAATAAGGCCACACCTATTCTAACAAGACACACCTCCTAACAGTGACACTTCCTAGGCCAAGTATATTCAAACCACCACACCTGTCTTCTTTCCTCCCTTCAATCCCTCTGTATATTCCTCCTTGCTCTCCTTCACATTCACGGCCTGTTTTTTCATTAATTATGGTTACACATATGTATGTATATTTTTATTTTATATGTATGTTTTGCCTGCATCTGTGTATACATACCATGTGTATGCCTAATAGTCATGGAGGCCAGAAGAGTGTATCATTTTGCCTGGAATTACAGATGATCATGAGCTGCCGTATGGGTGCGTGGAAGCAAACCAACCAGGTCCCCTACAAGAGCAGCAAGTGTTCTTCACTGCTGAGCCATCTCCCCAGCCCCACTCCCCAGGTTGTTTTATTTGTGCTTCTGATCAGATGGCTTTAAGTTGGGAGCTATAGTTTGGATCTGAAGTATCTCTCAAGGGCCTGGTCCCATTGTGCTCTTGGAAGGTGATAGACTTTAAGAGATGGGACCTACTGGGGGACTTAATGTCATTGAGGGTACATTCCTGAAGGGGACATTTGCACCCTACTCTCTTTCTCTTGGTTCCGCTTGGTGTTTGCTCTCAGGAGTGAAGCATAGACTTCCATGGCTCTCCAGACACACCAACCTATGAGACTACCCTTGCTGAGTTGTTCAGAAGCTCTCCAAACCCAGTCTTTTGGGGATTTTATAGTACACATAAGTGCTAACCGACTGAGCAGGAAAGCCTCTCTACAGCACCCTCCCTTCATTGTGCAGGGTTGGACCTTTCCCAAGTAAGTGTTATCAAACCATTATTAGACAAGGTCCTTCAGAATTATGAAGAGGAAGCTGTGGATGAAAACCAACAGCTACATATCATAATATCACAAATCACACTCAGGGCCACAGGGCAGGAGTAAAATGAGGTCCCGGCTTCATTTGCATATGGTTTACATACAATTAGCATACTCCTTGCAGACTTTGAGACAGTCATTTTCATTTATTCCTCACTTACCTTCAATTCCTGGCCCTCCTCACACTCTGGGGAAAGCAGGTTTTGTCTCCAGTGCCTTATGGTACCTGAAAGACCTTTTAGTAATCACTGAGCAAAATCTCACTTGCACCAGGCAAATGCAGCCTCATTTGGCTGTCATTATCTCCTTCCAACTGCTCCCAAAATGTGCTTGCAGAACTCCTCTGTGGATTTCCCTTACTCCTACTCTTTGAACCTGCTTGACTTCATTAACCCCTTAGCTGAAGTAAGAGTAAGGACTGGGCCTTTGTTAGCCTCCTCAGTGTTCCAATACTGGGATAAGGGGGTGGGGGTGGGGAGCAGTGAATGGATGGATGGATGGATGGATGGATGGATGGATGGATGGATGGATGGACAGGTGGGTGGGTGGATGGATGGATAGGTGGATGGATAGGTGGGTGGATGAATGGACAGACAGACAAGTGGATGGATGGATGGATGGATGGATGGACCGACAGATGGGCAGCTCTGCCTTGTTCCCCTACCCAGATAGGGCCTGGGACAAATATAGAGTGAGCCCAAGACCTATCTGAGGACTTTGTGGCACTAGAAAAAGCATCTATCTGGTGTGTTAGGCTGCTATCACTTAGCCAAAGGCCCTGGGCTGCGTTGGAAAATTCTAGAAAAGAATCTGCCCTTGTCAAATTACATTCTCCTGGGTTGCCTCCCCCATCCTCCAGACCTCCAAGGACTGTCAAAAGGTTGACAGTGGGGCAGTTAGGGCGGCTTCCAAGAGACCCAGCGGGACTCCTCGAGTGAATGGGTGCAGACTGCTAGCTATGGGCATTCGCATCGCTGCTACAGTTATAAGAGTACAAACTCTGCAAGCTTAGAAGCTAATGAGAGAAGCAGAAATAGTCAGCTAACAGGCCTCAAAGAGTGCTGGCCTCTTCAAACGATCCTAATCCTGTGAAAAACAGAAAGGGAGAAAACAGTATTGCAAGCTAGAACCTTAGACCTCTTCCTGTCAATCGTGTAGCTGAGGTAAAGACATGCTGCCAAAGTCCCCAGGGAAAGTACATGAGCAAGGTAAAATCTATTTCCTGTTATCTAGAAACCTCCAGCTAGTAAACGTTTCTGCAAAATGTCTGATACAAATTCTCTTTCTTCCTCCCTTCCTTCCCTCCCCAACTCCCTCCCCAGTTAAGACAGTGATGAGCTTTGGGTGACTTGTGGATATAATTCAGCCCTCCAGAGGCTCTGTGATTGTGGCCCAGCCCTTTACCCTGAGTGCTCCAGTGTCCAGGGATCTGAAATGACAACCCCTCTCCCTGCTCTAAACCTTGACTTGAAGACAAATAGGGCAGATGTTCTGAATGCATCTATCTGTGGTAAAAACAACTTCTGCAGGAAAAAATAATGAAATCAGTGGGAATAGGGGCTGGAGAGATGGCTCAGCAGTTAAGGGCACCAGCTGCTCTTACAGAGGACCAGGGTTCAGTTCCCAGCACACCACAATAGCTCACAGCTCCAGGGAATACAATGGCTCATGAAGATGCAAATGCATCCATGCAGGAGAAACACCCATGCACATACAATAAATCTAAAATGAGCTTTAAAAACAAATATGTGGGAGCTACAAACCTATATCATCAGCTACTTGCACAGGAGCAAGTGTGAGAATAGGAATGATGTCTTCAGCTCCCAGGAGCACTTGGTGAAGCCCTTGGACTTTGTGCTGATGGCTCCCCAGGGGAGAGGACAGCTCTGACTCCGTGCTGGCACTTAGGATGTGCCCTGCTGAGTAAGCCTTTGTGCTCTCCTGTAGCATGCTTATCAGAGAGCACAGTGGACACAGTGAACGTAGCCTGGAGCCCCAACTGAGAAAGAAAAGCCCTGAAAGCCAGGTGGGTCTAGAGTTGGGCAATCTCCAGGGACACCACTACAGCCTCTAGCAAAGACAATGCAAATTATCTATTATTAGATTATCCAATATAACAGAGGTTATCTAGCGCAAAAATTATCTTGGCAATCATTTTCCTTAAAACACGTTCAGGGGAGCTGAAGGTTATAGCTTAGAGGATAAGAGCTGCCCTTCCAGGGGACGCCCCAGGTCAGTTCCCACCATCTATGTGAGATGGCTCGCAGCTGCCTAACTCTAGCTTGTTGTAGGGCAGCTAACACACACACACACACACACACACACATACACACTCACACACACACACATACACACACTCACACACACACACACATACACATTCACACACACTCACACATACACACACACACACACATACACACACATAAATAATAAGAAATAGTAACAAGACTCAGTGGTTAAGGGCAACTGTTGGTCTCACTGAGGATCTTGCTGAGGTTTGGGCTTCCAGCACCCGCCTAGATGCTCACAACCATCCGTAATTCAAGTCCCAGGAGATCCGATACCGTTTTATGTGAGTAGGCACCAGGCATGCATGGAATGAACATAGACATATATAAGCAAAACGTACGCATATAATAATAAAACAGCATAACCACTTACATGGACCAGCAAGACAGCTCAGCGGATATAAATGCTTGTCACGCAACCCTGACACTCCCTGCAACCTACTCTAAAAAGAAGGAATCAACTCCCAAAAGTTGTTCACTGACCTCTACACATGCACCACACACACACACACACACACACACAATCATCATCAACACACGTGTGCAAACACACACACACATATACACACACACAATAGTATTAGCATATACAAATAATGCTTGTACATGCGATCCCTTAGGATCTAGTAAAAGGCCAACAGAGCCTTCACCTGTTGGCATCTGGATGCATTTAGTCACCTTGTAAGTAATCTGATGCTCTCTCCAAAGCTAGCAGCTCAGGCTCATTTGATGTCCAACGAGAAGATACTAGTCAGAGCTAATCCAGAGGTTTCAGGTTTGGTTTAGCCAACATAGCACAAAGATGTCATATTCTTGCTGGGGGACTTGCAAGGTTGGTTCTATTTTTGGCCAAGGTGCGGAACTCCCTTTCGGACTCCGGTGTCCATAGGGGTATTGCTGGGATGGGTTATATGCAAAAAACAGAGCCCACAGGCGATCACTGTACCTGCTGGCTTTGTCATCTCCACCCACCTGGTTATGGATTTGATGGATACACAGATTAAGCCACCATAATACACTGACATAAGTCACATGACACAAACCAAGCTTGTGGTTGGTACCAAGTCATAATCCACACATCTGCTCCGCAGTCATGTGTACAGTCTCTCTGAGGACAGCCAAAATCCAAGGCCTTGAGCCCATGTCTCCATTCTCAAACATCCCCATTTCCAACAAGCCCCTCTGGCTGAGCAACAAAGTCATACCCTAACCGGCTTCCCCCCAGCCAAAGCTTATACACACCTGGAGGACAAGAACCATGGCTACCTGTCTACCTGTCTCCCTGCACACCTATAATGGCGTCTCCTGCAAGCAACTGCACAGGGATGCAAAACCACTCAGTGGTAATAGCAGAATATGCCCATAATTCTGGGCAAAAAGAACAAGCCCGTCAGTGACCCTTACTCCCTACCCAAGTGATTTCAGAAAGGGCATGTGACTACCGCCAATCAGAGCTGTCTTTGGGATTGATTTATAAATACTAAATCAGACGTGTTCTCCTTCCCCTGGAGCTCTCAAGGGCTGGGGGTTGGGAGTAGGGGCGGGGGACATATGCCTCCCTGGGGATATGAGGGATGAGCTGGGCCTCGCAGAAGACACACCCTGGGGACCTTTGTTGAGCAGCTGGAGCTGGCTGAACCTAAAGTGACAGCAGTTCTGTTATATAAGCAAATTGAATTTCTATTTACAAAACATTTTTTTTCTGTCAAACCCAGAAGTTCTAATAATATGATAGCATGTGTCATGCTGTTCGCTTCCTGCTTCTGCACAGCATACGTGAAGGACTGATGGGTAAACCCTCTTTGGGGACAGCGACACGCCACTACACCTCTAGCTGCCCTCACAAGGCAGCCAAGCTTTTTGCAGTGGGACTAGGTCATGGACTGAGTTCTACCCACAGTAGGCTTCTGCAGTTCTGACCACACTCTTTTGAAACCTTATTTGGGTTTGAATACAAACCCTCCTCCACAGACTCTGTGATTTAAGGCTTGGTCCCTAACTAGTGGTGTTATTTTGAAAGACTGTAGAAACCTGGGATGAGCCCTTGCTGGAGGCTAGGTCACTGGGAATGGGTCCTTAGGAGCTTGCTCTCCCTCCTCCCCACTCCTCACTCACTTGCTCACTCTGTCTCTCTCTCTCTCTCCCTCTCTTCTCTCTCCTCTCTCCTTCCTTTCTGCCATAGTATGAACTGTTTCTGATACAAACTTTCACTGCTGTGAGGTTCTGCCTCACTCCAGGCCCCAGAGACACAGAGGCAGGAGGACGATCACAAAATGAACCTTCAAAAACCATGAGCTGAAATAAGTTTTGGTTTTAGTTAATTTAAATTAAATTTGTTTAAATTGTTCACATCTGGCAATCTATCACAGCAACAAAAAAACAACATACAATAATGTGTATACCTGAACAATACTAAAATGTCTCTTACTATCCCTCAACCCCACCAATTGATACCTTAGTAAGCCAGGTTGTACATCAGGTTGAAGAAAAGGCAATCTTTAGAAAAGATCCCCTTAGCAGGTCACTTTGTTGTGGTCATTGAAACCTCACGCCATGGGTCACAATTGCAGTCAGGATGTGACATGGATTTTTTTACACATCTAGGTGTGCTGATATATTTTATCTCCTAGGTCTGTCCAGTTTCTCAACTTGAGGAATCCAAATGTTCTCAGCTCACAAGGACTGACCAGGCATTGGCAAACTGATTTCACCAAAATTTTGAAGAAGTTGCTTGAGGAAACTGAGTAACTAGTTATTCGTTTAGCATGAGAGAGATGACATTTAATATTTAATTGATATGAAGATTAGACTTTGGACAGTCTGAACATTATCTTCTTGAGAAGAAAATCTACTGAGAAAACTTAATTAAGGTAAATTGGATAAATTTAAGATGAGACAAATGGTCCCGGATAGTGATGTGGCTTATTTTCACGGAACAAACATGGCCAGATGACTCTCGTTCAGAAGTGAAGCGGTTGGTTCTGCAGGTCACAGCGCCCTTTCCAATGGATAGCCACAGGCTTCATAAATCCTTATCAAATGGGTATAGTGGCACAACCCATGATTCCAGCACTCAAAACACTGAGAAACTATGGTCCAGAGGATTGAGAGTTTGAGGCCAACTTGTGCTACAAAGTGAGAATCTGAAAGAATAAATGAATGAATGAAAGAATGAATGAGTGAATGAGTGAATGCATATAATCCCAGCACTTAATAGGTAAAGGCAGGAGAATTATGAGCTCAGGATCACCCTTCACAATGTGCTAACTTATATAGTCCAGATCAGTCTGGACTACAAAAGACTATGTTCCACAAAAGAAAAGAAAAATATAGGAAAAAAATCCTTACATGCTTGCACAACAGATAAATCCCACATCCTCATGTATGTATTCAAATTGTTTTCATCATTTACGTTGATTCAACCTGACTCAGAAGACAGCCACCAAGAAGAAGAATCTAGAACCTGTGAACCAAACCCCTCTGAAGAGCTCTCTCTGTGTGAAGAAAATGTGGCTGTAGAGAAATGGAGTTCGTAGGTCAGTTGGGTATCTTTAGTCCCTTTCTTTTTTTTTGTTATTAGTTAATTGTTTTATTTATTTACGTCCCAAATGCTGCCCCCACTCCCTTTTAGCCCCTTTCAAAAGTCATTTACTCAACCTCTGCTCCTGACCTCACGTCAGACATGACTAGATAAAACTTAACGGGGATGAACCACCAAGCACCATACACCTCCAGCCTGCACCCACCCTAGAGCCCAGAATGGAGTTTAGACAGTATCTGAAACCTATAGCAGAGATTTTATTCCGCACCCCCAGAATGTGCCTGCCTGGAACTCACACCCATGCATGTCATTGGTTAGCCTCTCGACTTATGACTTTGTTCTGTGCCTAGGATAGTTCATGTAACCTCTTTGCAATCGATGACATCATTTAGAGGTAATTTGAATCCGTGTTCCTAGGCCACAGTCACTCATATTTGACTCAGAATAAACTCTTTCCTTATTTCCCTTAAAGAAGAGCTGTTACTTTACATCAAGAAACCCATCTCTAGTGGATGTTGCTCCTGGTTCACCCGACACCCATCTCTCCTCTTTCCTTCTTGACAGAATTCTGATTTAGTTCAAGTGTTGCGTTCCTCAAAGTCCATAGACCATGGCTTCTCCTGGGACATCAGCCCAGGTTCACTTTCCTCCTGTGAACCATCGATTATGATGTCTTTATTTTTCTATAATTTTTTGACTGTATATTTATATAACCATCGATTATGACGTCATTATTATGATGTGGCTGGACTTGCATAGCCTTCTTGCTCAAGCCTAATGATAAAGCCATCACCAGGGGAAGAGCTCACTGAGACAGGCTCTGTGCATGGCCTCTGTGTCCTCACCTCAATTCAGAGCTTCAGTGAGCAGAACTGGAGCTATCCTTATTGCTTAAGTGGCTTGAATTCCTCTGCTTTTGTTACTTGTAGCCGCCGGCCACCTGACTGACCGTCCTCCATCTGAGGACATTTGAAGAGACAGGCAGGCTGGGTTTGCTGTCCTGGGGCTGAACATAAGATGCTTGTCTTCTTTAACAATGTTACTCAGCTGGACTCTAAATGTAGGGAGGGAACAGAGATCCCAGTGATGAAACCAAGAACGAGCTTATGAGTTCATTTCTTCCCTTCAAAAAACTTTTCCAAACCCAGGAGAAAGGGCAAAGGAAGAAAGGCGAGATGGTAAGGGTGAGGGTGGGAAGTAGTGGCGAGCACACTCCAGTGTGCAAGAAGGTAACAGTATCAGCTTGCTAGAGAGAGAGGATGGGATTATTCCTTGACAAGATGATTCAGCACAGGTATATGCTGTCACAGCTAATGGGTTGAATGTTTGTTTCCACAGAGTGGAAACAAAGAGTAGATTCCTCAAATCGCTCACACACACACACACACACACACACACACACAAATGTAAAAGAAAAAGAATTAAATGTTATTATTCTAAAAGCCAATCCCAAGATCACCCAGAATCCGTCTACCTCCCCCATCAAATTTTTTCCAATTAAAACTGCTAAAATTGGGGTGGGGAGGGGGCGCTAGAGAGACGGTTCTGTAGAGGATCTAAAAGGTTGGACTTTGGCACCCACGTGGCACACACAACCATCTATAACTCAGTTCCCCAGGGTTCTGAGACCCTCTTTGGACTTTGGCAAGTACTAACCAGGCACAAGGTACACAGACATACATGCAGGCAAAATATCCATACATATAAAATAGAATGATAAATTAAAAAGAAAAAAACTGTTACATCCTTTCTTCGAAATGAAAAATGATAAGATACAAGTATTCCCCCCTCCAGAAAAATACCATTAAAATACCTCAATAACTAAAACAGGAATAAAACGGAGGAACAGATTGGGTAACACAGCTGATACGACAATGTATAGGAGCCAATTTTAGAAAGAAACTTGGATTTCATCTCTCAGATGCATTAATTGAAAGACTTTGCATAACATTCAGCCAGAGGCTTCCCCCAGATTCTCCTGTTACATTTTGCCTAGTGAAGAGAAGACATGCTTTCCAGTCTTTGAAGAGAGGTAGCCGTGAGCTGTAAATTCCCAGAAAGGACAGCAGACACCCTGGTTAAGGATTCCTCCCCAAGCTATCTCATCACTGATGACTGTCTCCTCCCTGCAGGCCACACTGCATAGCACTCTGGCTAGAAAAAGTTTCGAGATGATTGATACTCAATGGATAAAGTCATTGGTTCACCCAGGTAAGACAGTCCACCAGAGCTGAGAAGACACGGAGACATGAGTAGCTCATAGCTGTGGCGTGAGAATCAAGACAGCGCTGTTTATTACTCAGGTGGCCGGGAAACAGAAAGCTTGGACAGGAAACAAGGCCATGTACTTCCAAGGCCAGCCTCTCAGTAACCCACTTCTCCCATCCCCTAACGAAGCTATCTCCCAAAATGGCACCACCAGATGAGAACTTCTGTTCACACGCAAACCTGTGGGGGGCGCTTCATTTCTGTATCAAAAGAATGCACAGACAGTACAAGTAGAAGCCAGAGCTGAGTCTGATATAGTCCCCTGCCCATGACCTCTTACCCTCACCAGAGACAGGTTTGGCTAAGCAGGGGTGGGGCCGTGTCACCAAGAGTAGGAGAGGAAGCAAATGTGCTCACTCTTCCTTCCCCAGGCAAAGGCCTTTGTCACAGGTTGACAGTGCAGATGAAGTTGTCCTGGAAATACCCTCAGGCTAGTGTGGACTCCTAAAAAAGCTGAGTCAACAAGCCTGCCCCTACTCCTTAGCCAGCTCTCAAGTGCCCCAGCCTGGACCTGGGCCAGACCCACCAATGGCCTCATCATCGTTCTGAGGCCACCAGAACTCAGCCTGTCCGAGGGGAACAAACTTTTTGGTTTTGGTTTCCAAGGTCTTTTATTCCCCATCCTTTTATTTAAGGCTCACGATTTCTTATTTTAACCAAGAAGTATACGCATTTGTATAAAATTTTCTCCTAACTGACACAATCCCTCCTGGAGGAAAGAGGGAAGCTCACATGTCCCAGAAACTCAAAGACACTTACAAAGTTCAGAACTTTATGAGACTTGCAAGACCTCTTCAAGCAGTGAGCAATTGCTAGGGAAGGAAGGGTCTCTGAGAGCCAATCTGTCTGCTAGTCACGCAGAGTTACAATCACGCTGGGATGGGCCTTCTGGTGATGCGACCACCAATGATTCATCCAGGTTCCTGTAAGACACAGCTCACCCACACTCCTGCAGAAAACCCAACAAACTTATGGCTTCTCCAAGCTGGACATGGGTGGAGTGGACATCTCTCTTGGATGAGTAGATGTGTGTCAGTATCTTCCTAGAAAAGTTATATAACAATGCCTTTCCTCCCAATCCAAGCAAATGAAATTGGGAAAACAGATCTAATCCTACCCATAGGGTAGCTGGGAATACCTGTTTAACACTGGGCAGAGCCCTGCAGCACACCACAGGCCACAAATCCAGATCATATTTTTGGTTAAGATTCAACCTAATAAAAATGTTAAGTACCCAAAAAAACCTTTTGCTTTGTTTTCTTTGAATAGGGCCAAATCCAAAAAGTGATGCGTTCATTCGGAGGAACTCCTCTGGGAAATAAAAAAAAGAATAGACTCCTGATACAGCTTGCAGCGTCATGTGCAGGTCACATGGATCTCAGAAACAGAGAGGTTAGTTGTGAAAGAGTGTGAACTGTGCCGTTCCATTCCCGTGGCATTGCAGAGTGGGCAAAACTAATTTCTAATGATGGAGATCAGAGCAGTGCTCTCCTCGGACAGGGCAGGGAGGGTCTTAGTTGCAAAAGGACATAGGCAAAACCTTCAGGAATGCCTTAGTCTCTTTCAGTTGGCTAATAACATACTGACATGGGATGATGAAGTAATAAAGAAAGAAGGTTCATTTTGCCTCCTGGTCCTGGTCAAATGTCTAGGGGTCATATCTGATGGTGTATGGGCTTCTTGTTGGCATGATGTATGCCTCTGTATACGTAATGTGCAGACAGACACAGACAGACAGACAGACACACACACACACACTAGTTCTGTAAAGAAAAATGTAAAAGAGCACTGAAATACTCTTTACCTATCAGAATGACAGAATTCTAAACACTTGGTCACACAGCCTGTTGGTAAGCAGGGGAAACAGCGCTCTTGCTGTCTGTAATTTTGCTGGTGGTAATACAAATAAGCAGGTCGTTTATAGAAGACAATTTCTCAAATCAATCAAATTTGGAACTATGTGTTCCACTGACTTAGCAATTACATTTCTGGAATTTATGCTATAGGAATAGTGTTCACATGCAAAAACAATTTATGTGCAAGGTTTTCCATCACAATGCAGCAAAATTCTGGAAACAGCCTAAAGGCCCAACAGTACTTGTTCATTACATCCCTGTTGCTATAATAAATACCCTGACAAAAGCAAGCTTAGGGAGAAAAGGTTGATTCTGGCTCACGCTTTGAGGTTATAATCTACCATATAAATATCAAAGGATCAATTTAGTGTTTTTTTTGTATTCCATTTTGTTAGAATGTTTGACTTTTAAAAGGGGGAGGGGAGTCCATCTGAAGTCCTCGCCAAGATGGTTTCCTCCAGGGAATTTCCCTGAAGGGCTCCCAGCCTGGGCTGCAGGTGCCTCAGAGCCTCCAAGCGGCACAAGGAGACTGCCAAGAAAAGTACAAGCATATGGCTCCCCAGAGAAACACTTCGATTTTCCTCAGCAAATGTCTCCTTGGGTTTTATGAAAACCTGCCAGTTTCTGACAGGCTAGGGCTGACCAAAGGAAGCTGCTACTCTCTGGGGCTTTGCCTCTGCCCTGTAAAAGATGCCCCCTGGGAACTTTCTGAAGACCCCCTCTCTAGGGCATGTCATAACCGGTCTGCTTTTCAAATGGACACCTGGATGTCTCTGGTTTCCCCTTCTTCCTGTTACGGCAAATGGTCTCAGTTCAGTCTGAGGCTTGGTCAGCTCCCCCTGGTGAAGTCTGGGTTGCATTTACCATCCAAAGGACAAGCCATTCCCTATCCTCTTACTTTGTCTAGTCAGAACAGTAGCACCAGTCCCACTCACTGGGACCCTCTGGAACCCTGCTTCCTGCCCCAAGTCCAACGTATAACAAAGCTCCCATCTTGATCATAACTCCTACTTGCCTCCACTAGAAGGACATGCAGAAGTCTTAAGTTTCATCTCCATCCAAGTACCACAGCCCAGAGGAGGATGTTGAAATATTCAACAAACCAGAAGAGATGTCCATCCCCACCAGACATAAGCCAACAGTTCCCAACCAAAGACTAATGTCCTTCCATGAGGAGAACCTAATTTGACTTCTCTCCTCGTTCAATGCTGTCTCCAGCAGGGACTCTGCCTTCATTAATATGTGTAGTCTGGAGCCCAGAGCTGCCTGCCAAGCCTCCAGCTAATTGGAAATTGACAATCTCTGCCTGAGAGAAGACAGGTTCTGCCCATAGTCTCTGGGCCTCCGATCCCACACAGGCTGGATTCTGCTGTCCAGATGGGGAGTGTTTTAGTCAGGCATTCCGTTGCTACAACAGATACCCGAGAAAATGACTTAAAAGGAAGAAAAGATGGTTGTGGCTCATGGTTTCAGGGTTTTACTTCGGGGTTACTGGGCTCAGAGTGAGGCAGGACATCCTGGCAGGATTTATAATGACGCAGGGCAGATTAGCTCATGGCAGAGAAGCAGAAACAAGAAAAGAGACAAGATACGTCTTCCTAAGGCACGCCCTCAGTAGCCCACTTCCTGCAACTAATTCTGGCCCCCTCCTTTTCAATACTTCCTAATTATACCTCCATGCTGTGAATCCACCAGGGGATTGATTGATTAGGTCAGAATCATCACTATTCAACAGCCTCCCCAAAACCTCTCATCCAGCCACCAAGGCCCCACCAAGTATATGAACCTAGGGGAAGGCATTCAAAACATAACAGAGGGCGATCCCACTGTAGCCTACAAGCAGCCATGTGAGTATCTAGAACATTATGGGAAGCATTACTGTTTTAACATTTCATTTATCGGGGTGGGGTCTCATCATGTACTCACACAGAGGTCAGAGGACACCGCGTGGGAGTCAGTTCTCTCTTCCCACCACATGGGTCCCAGGGATCAAACTCAAGTCATCTCTTCACAGCCAGAGCCTTTACCCATCAAGCCATCTTGTCAGCCCAACTCTAAATTCTTAACCAGGAGGCTGGGATGATGATTCAGTCATTAGAGTACCTGCTGGGTAAGCCCAAGGACCCAAGTTCAAATCTCCAGGACCCATATAAAAGTTGGGTGCAGTGGCACAAATCTATAACTCTGCTTCTGGAGAGATGGACATAAAGGGGGTCCCTCAAACTCACTGGGCAGATAGCATAGCTGGATGAGTGAGCTCCAGGCTCAGTGAGAGATCCTGTCTCACATAAAGAGCAATAATGATCTAAAAAAAGATAAGGAAATTCAACCTCTGGTCTCTGCACATCTGTGCACACCTGTATATACACACACCAAAATAAATATAAATAAGTAAATAATAAATAGCTCCCTACCCAGGCACGTAAATAGACCCCTCTTGTCTATTTACAGTTTGACTTATTTCTCTTTTTTTTTTTTTGTATGTGTGTCTTATCTATATATTCACTGGAGCGTGGTCGAACTCTCAGTGGCCTGCTCCTTAAATAGAGCTGAGTCCTTCCCCTCCAGCGCACCTGCTGGAAGCCATCATTGTGGAGAGCTACACTCCAGCATCCCTATCACACCTTTAAAAAGTTCTCTGCAATGTCTTCCCGTTTAGGCTGTAACTTTTCCCGGGGGGGGTGGGAGGGGGGAATATTTTTTTATTTATGTTTGGATTTTTTTCCTGCATGTATGTCTGTGTGTGTTGTGAGTGCCTGGTGCCTACAGGGGCCAGAAAAGAGCTTAGGAGTTGCTGGAACTGGAGTTACAGGCAGTTGTGAGTCTCGATGTGGGTGCTGAGAATCAAGCCCTGGTCCACTAGAAGAGCAACCAGTTGGTGCTCCTAACTGATGAAAGCACTTCTCCCCAGCCCTGGACTTGTTTCTTTTATTTTCACTTGTTTTTTTTAAAAAAAAAAACCCTCATGAATATGGTTCAGTCTAAGTGGTGATTCAACTTAACAGCCAATCCAAACTCTGGCATGTGTGTGTGTGTGTGTGTGTGTGTGTAATTTGAACCATGTCACAGTGATCAATCTTTATTGTCAATTTGACTGACTTTAGAAGCACCTAGGAGTCATATCTTTGGGCATATGTGAGAGAATTTCCAAAGAGGTCTGAGGAGGGACGATGTAACCTAACTGTGGGTGACACCATCTGATGAATTGGGAGCCCATGAAAAGGGGAAATAAGATGATTGAGTGTCCCTCCCCTTTGTCACTTTAGCTGCAACACAACCACCAACCTTCCCTACTTTCCCCCCCATGACAGACTGTACCCTCGAACCATGAACCTAAAGAAACCCTCCCTTCCTTAAGCCACTTTTGTCAAGTATTTATCAAAGCAATGTGAGAAGTAACAAATAAGCTATGTAACCAAGTAACTGAGCTATTAGGAATTTCACAGAAAGACCTCCACCAAGATGCATGTGCATGAGTGTGTGTGTGTGTGTGTGTGTGTGTGTGTGTGTGTGTGTGTGTTTATCGTCATACCCAAACCAAGCTGGCCTTGAGATGTGCTGATAATATTTGTCTCCACCCAAAACAATGTGAGCATCTGACTCTCTAGTCGGTGGGAAAGGCCAAGGGTACCTACCTACTAACCAACCCACCATTCCCCAAGCCTTGCTCACTGCCCCGACTCCTAACCAGCTTCTCCTACCCTGTCTGCAGACAGAGCTCCACGTGGAACAGAACTAGCTCCTGCTTGTGAATAGAGACCTGAGCTCTCAGCTGTTCCTGCCACCATGTCTTCTCTCTACCATTTTGGACTCTAACCCTTCAAAACCGTAGGCCCAAGTAAACGCTTTCTTTTGGTCATGGTGTTTTCTCACTGAAACAGGAAAGTAATAACTAAGACATCGAGTACAGGCATTGAGCCCCAGCAGAAGCACATGGCTCACCAGATAAGATGTTGAATCTTTCTGTTCAGGTCCCAATCCTCTGCTCAGAGCTGGTGGGGCTGGTGGGGTGCCACTTAACACTGTATGAAAGTAAAGTTGAGCTGGGTGGTGGTGGCGCACGCCTTTAATCCCAGCACTTAGGAGGCAAAAGCAGGCTTATCCCTGTAAGCTCAAGGTTAGCCTGGTCTATAGATCGAGTTCCAGGACAGCCAGGGCTATACAGAAAAACTCTGTCTTAAGAAAGAAAGAAAGAAACAAAGAAAGAGGAAAAAAAAGAAAAGAAAATTTGATTGGTGAGCCCTGAGAAGCCCTTGACTATAGACAGCAAGTCCCAGAGGTGTGAGGCAAGAATCTTGCTTCTCAGGAATGGAACACTGGGTAGCTCGGGCCCCAAAGGGCTACAGCCAGGAAGGTAACACCTGACAGTCAAACTCAGAGCTCACCAAGATGGCTAATCTTGTCGAAGCCCCCTAGCACGGCTGTAGCCATTTTGTTCCACGACTGCCAACTATTTCATATTGTTGCTGTAACACGCCTGTCAGTCATTGACACAGAAAAGTAACCTAACTCAGAGCAGGGTCAAGTGACCACATCCCCTGTTATGTTCTGTATGTTATGAGGTTTGTTAATCTTAACAAATTTCACAGCTATAAGCTTCACGTAGGACCCGTCAAATTAAAGGTCAATATGAACTGTCATGTCTAAAATGCTTGAGTCAGGGCTAACCACCGGGCAGCACTTCCAGCACCTTCGTATGAGCTCATTGTGTTTTTGTGGTTTTAACCTTTATAAGCTGATACAGAAAAATGTTTAGGGTCATAGCCTCAGCCCCTGAAATCTGAGCTACAGCCCTAATAGATCAGTCATAGGGTGTGCATTCAATAAACTGTCCCTATCTGAATGAGATCGGTGTTCATGTGGCTTTTGGGGTGACTCCCAGACCATTCTCACTAGCCAATTTGCTTGAGAGACTCCCATCCTCACTTCCTGAGGCTGGAGTGACAAGCAGCTGCCCCACCCACTCCGCATTTGCATACATTCTGGGAGTCTGAACTCCAGGTTTCACATCTGCACAGTCCTTTAACTGCTGAGCTATCTTCCCAGGCCCCGACACTCCACTTTTATCTGGATAATATCACACATGCCCAGTTGGCACAAACTTCAAACAGGGGGCATCCTGGACCTTCCTTGCCAGGTGTCTTCTGTCCTACCACTCCTCAGAGGTGGTCATCATCAGGGAGGACTGTATCTGTCTCATCCCTTCAACTGACTCCCTGACAATAGCTACATAAAAAGGAGAGTCTCTCCTTTTTAAAGGCATGGCTGCAAATGCCTTTAATCCCAGAATTTGAGAGGCAGAAGCAGGTAGATCTCTGGATTTGAGGTCTGGCTGGCCTACATAGTGAGTTCCAGATCAGCCAGGGCTGTATAGTGAGACCCCGTCTGAGTGGGGAGGGGTTACTTTGGCTAAATTCTAAGGGATGAAGTCCATCCCTCGCTGGTGCAGGAACAGCTGGTCACTTTACATCCACAGTCAGGAAGCAGAGAGGGCTAACAGTTGTTAACTTGGCCTGCTTTCTCCCTTCAATCTGCCTGGCTAATTAACCTAATTTAGAAACTCCCTCATGCGCATTCCCAGAGCTTTGTCTCCCGGGTGATTCTAGATCCTGTAGGTTGATAGTCCATAGTAACCATCACTGGGACCCTTTGTCAGGTGCCCCTACTGTGCACCCTTCATTCCTCTTCTTCCATCTGCCTCAGTGGCTTTTTTCATAAACATCATCTTGTGATCCAGTCACTTCCTCCCCTCTCAGGATCCCTCCCTGGCCGCTCTCTCGGGGCTGAGAGTCTCTATACCTCAGTTCTCTGTCTTGGCTGAATGATTGAGTGTTTTAATTTGTTTCCCAGGCGCAGTCTTTATGGCTCTGCCCTCTGTAATTCACACGGCAACCGTCTGCTGGGACGTGTATAAAGTCAGTACTCGGAGGGCTCAGAGACATTACGACGACACCAGAGAGCTGAGGAACAGGGCCCCGCCCGAAAGAAGGACTGGTGCAGGCCGCTTGGAACAGATCAAATGCAAGCCAGCAGCTGGCTGCGGGGCCAGGAAGCCTGGTTCCAGACAGGGCTGCCACTATCATCAAAGAAGCTGGAGAAATGAGGCTGCCCACGCCCCCACCCCGAACCCCTGCATTCTGGCCAATTACATAAAGGCTGGTATCTCTAAACAGCTCCCCTGATGATTCTAGAGCTCACTCAGGACTACAAACAACAGGTTCAGCTGCTGAGCTACAGGGGAGAGAAAGGACCGAAGTCCCTGGGCAAAGGGCTGTAAGGGGACCACGTCTCCCTTCAAGGCCACGCAAATATCCAGAGACTGTGGTGGAAGCCCTGGGTAAGGGCACTTGGTCCTAAAGGAGAAGAGTCTTCGTGCAAAACTAGAATTCCGGAGTGGGTGTGGGCTGCTGCTCATAGGCCCCACAGAGGAGGACCCAGAGAGAGAGGAGAGAGAGAGAGAGAGAGAGAGAGAGAGAGAGAGAGAGAGAGAGAGAGAGAGAGAGAGACCCCTCCACAGCCTGGCGCCTTCACCACCTGCTTTCCTGGTGTCACCTCCACGGTCCTAGTTCTTCAAGTCCTCCCTGATCACAAAGACCCTCCTAGTCATTTCACAGGCAAACGCAGATCACCTACTGTGTTCTCTCAGAAGAAGAGATAGAGACCTCCGGGGCAGGGCGCCAAGCCCCCACTGTGCACAGAGGGTGATCCCGGAGTCAGTCTCTTTAAATGGTGTATTAAGTGATACAGGAAACTAAAGCCGGTGACTGCTGTTAATCAGCTCTGGGTCTACCAAAGAGGAGCTCCAAGGTTGTCCACACGAAGGTGGCCTCGGAGCTGAGGCTTCCTGGAGCTCTCAGAGTCTTTCGGCCTCCCTTCATCTCTCTGAGTGTCCCTGAGCATACCTCAGCTTCTCTCTACAGGGAACTGTGTGCCACTGCAAAGGGCAAGGAGGTTCTCCCACTGGAAGGGTATCTGATCCCCCATGGCAAGCCGGGGCATAGGACAGTGACCTGTAAACCCATGAGTGGTTGTCGAACTGAATAAAATACAATGAAGTTTTTGTGCTTTTGTTGGGGAAGAAACAGAAGAAGCAAAAAGTCTTGCCCAGGGCCCTCCACCTGCCTTTGTGGCCTGGGCTCCGCACCCTCATCTGCTCCCTGTTAGCTTTTTATCTAAGCTCTGCCCCACAGTTACCTGGCAACAACCAGTTATGCCTGACTCACCATAAAAGGGGCTGCTTGCCCCCCCCCGCCCCCAGCTCTTGCCTTCCTGCTCCAGCTCTCTCCCCATTCCCTCACCCCACCCCACCCCACCCCCACCCCACCCTCACCCCCGCCACATGCTCATGGCCGGCCTCTACTCCTCTTCTCTTTTCTTTTCCCTCTCCCTCTCCCTCTCTCCCTCTCCCCCCTCTCTCTCTGCCTTTCTCTGCCTCTACTACCCTCTTAACTCCCCTCCCCATGCCCTGAATAAACTATATTCTATACCATATCCATTGTGTGGCTGGGCCCATGGAGGCTCCCCCTTCCCCCATACCTAACTACACATCCACCAAAATATATTCTTCCTCTCTTTATCTTTTTATAAACACATCACTCCCAGGCACTGATAAACAGAACATAGGGTGCTGAGATGCCACACCTCAGGCCTCTAGGAGCCCTGATGCAATAGATTGGTTGTTGAGAGGACTGAGGACTGCTGTGAGGTGCAGCCCTGAGCCCAGGAATTTGTGTGAAGTGAGACAAAATAGAGCTGCCAACCTTGCAAGGCCAGCTAGGAGCCGGAATGCTTCTGACATCCTGGCAGACAGACAGGAGTCTGCATGGGGGACCAGTCCCACGGATGGAGATGTGCATCCCTGAGAGATGGGACCAGTCCCACGGATGGAGATGTGCATCCCTGAGAGATGATGGATGCAGAGTGGATGAACGAGGCTGGAAATATTCTGCAGGAAGACAGGACAAGAAGCACACTTCAATCCAGCAGCCATATGTCACATTTTCCCTGTGTCAGGAACATAGATGAATACATTTGTGTCTTCCCACAATGTCATAATAAACTCACAAGCTATGGAAGTTTTGTTGGCAGCAGTTTGCCAAGTAGCTCCGCTCTCCTTGCTATGTAGCCAAGGAAAGGACAGGTTCTTTTGTTCCAATCGTAGCTAATATAAACCCTCAGAACACACATTACACATCATACAGTCAGCAGACAGATGGACAGGTGTTTAGGTTAAAGAAAGGCTACAATGAGTTAATGGAGTCTCAGAGAGGCCAGACTTAGAGGCAATAGTGGAGAGCTAAGAATGTGGAAGGGAGTCTCCATGGGAGACCAGGTAACCAACCAGGTTGGAGTTCTGCTAGATGCTGCTATAGAGTCGAGTTAGCTGGAGCCTGTAGAGGTGAAGGGATGGACCAGATCCAGGTGAATAAAGGAATGAATGGGCAGACAGATGGATGGATGAAAAGATGGAAAGAAGGAAGGAGGGAAGGAGCCAGGTGGTGGTGACACACACATTTAAACCCAGCACTTGGGAGGTAGAGGCCAGCCTGGTCTACAGAATGAGTTCCAGGACAGCCAAGGCTACATAGAGAAACCCTGCCTCGAAAAAACCTAGGATGTTCCCTAGGTAATTCCAAATCCAGACAAAGTAATGAACGTTAATCATTGAACTCTGTGACTCATTATCATCACAAATATATTGAGATCTATTCCGAGTGGTCCTGAAAAGCATCTGCAGATATAAAACACCGTCTCTGCATTCCTGTAGCTTACAACCTATAAAGGAAAGAGAAAAAGAAAGACTGAAATAACCATGTTCAAAGAGGGCTATGACCAACCTGCCCCTCAGTTCCTGTCCTTCTGACCTCTAAGTCTTCCCTCCCCTCCATCCACTGCCCAGTCCTGGCCCAGGCCCATCACCTCTCCCTAGGACGCCTCCACAAACCTCTGCCTACAACCTAGCAACTCTTCTTCTCCAGAAGAAAAAAGCATAGCAACCAAGCCAAGTGTGTCACACTACACAGGTCTCCTTCATCAGCGGCCCAGTCAGGACACATCCTGCCTTTCCAGAGCGGTGTGAGGCAGGACTGTAGATGTATATTGGACACCATCTAGTGGACATTAGGGTCATTTATTTCCAGGCGGCTGGCTCCAAGTCAATCTTCCTAGTTTCAAAGATAGCTTGTTAGCCACATTTTAGGAGAATTTTGACTTGACTTCATTGCAAGATCAGTGTGTCAAAGCCTCCTTCAGAAGTCAGATATAGGGAAGGGCAGATAGTATGATTGTGTAACATTTTCCTGGGAGAATGAAGCATGCCATCCCGGTGGGGAAGCTCTTTAAGCAGGAAGGTAAACAACTCAAAATAGCTTCAGGAAATCCCTGAAACTGACCAAATTCAATAGGCCCCCTCCCTGTCAAAATAAGCAGCAAAAGCTGAGAGTACCCCCTCAGACTGAGCAAAGAAAACTCTGGAAAAAGCAGAAACCATCAGCAGCCCTGCCTGGAAGAAGTTTTAGGCAAACTGAGGCACCTGGAAGGACCCTCTTCAACATGTTGAGCCGCCTGCATTAGTGAACCATAATTTTGAGATGGGAGAAAGATTTTCAACCATTCTCCCTTTAATGATGCTCAGGAAGAATGAGCCTGTCAGGAGACGAGGGACACCACCCTTGGCTAGTCCTCATTTGTCCTGCAGGCACACCCCTTCAGTCAGGACAGCACTCCGCAGACAGGCACAGTGAGGTGGGGCACCAGATCTTTTCATTCCCTGTACAGTCAGCGGTGGGCTGTCAGCTGCTGCTTTCTACCTCTGATGGCAGACTCCTGTCAGAAGTGCTTGAGAGAACATCACCTGCTCCATGCTGTTGATGCTATTTGAAATTTTTTGTGGTGAAATACAGGGATGTAGATATTATATAGAACCTTTCAAAAGAATCCAAATAATCATACATTCATCTTATAGCTGAAAAAAATTGACTTTGAAGTTCCTTGGGTTTTCTGTCTCCATTTTATTTCACGTAGCCCCCTAAAATAACTATTTGAAATGTCAACACTTTTGCAAAGATTATATACATTAGTGATTAGCCCTGAGTCTCTAATAATGCATAGGTAATACCTCATTGAGAGAGAAAGAGAGAGAGAGAGAGAGAGAGAGAGAGAGAGAGAGAGAGAGAGAGAGAGAGCTTCCCCTGAGAATTTTTTAACCAAGAGTGCATCGAGATTTTGAATTCTCTACTTCATGGTCCTTCTGTCTTCTGTCTTCTGTCTATCTGTTGTGTGAGTCTGCATCTGTGCCTGCCTGAAGACTTGTCCTATGAATCTGTGTGTGTGTGTGTGTGTGTGTGTGTGTGTGTCCCTATGTATCTGTCTGTCTCCGTGACTGTGTGTGCCTCTGTGTTGGTCTGCTGTGTGAGCTGCGTGTGTCTGTCTGGGTGTCTGGGTGTGTCTGTCCATCTGTCTCTGACTGTGAGTGTCACTGTGTTGGTCTGCTGTGTGAGCTGCGTGTGTCTGTCTCTAACAAAGGGCTTCTCTCTGTACTTACTGAACGGCATAAAAAGCTTTGCATGGGGAAGGAATGGGATTCTTTGCAAAAGTTTTTAGCAGAGTCTTTTAAGGGATTAAGTCACTGGCTCCAAGTAGTCCCGAGTAACCCAGAAAACAAACAATATTCCAAGATCACTTCATCAACCAATATCCATAAATGGTGGCTTTCAACCTTTATGGTAGATTTTAGGCAGCCGCTTCCAACTTCTGCATTTGCTGCTTTCGGCAGATGACCCCGGTGTGATCTGGGTCGGAAGCGTGCAAGACTGTGTAACTTATGATTACAGCTATGCAATAGCTTAGACTGTAAAAGTTGGTTACTTGGGGGAACCCAAGGCAAGTAAGATTGGTGTTACATTGTTCTCTTTAAAGGCAGGTTTAAACAAACAGGCTGGCCACACTGTAGGATAGCAGTCTTAAGTCTTAAATGACTTTAAGGTGTATTATTAACTTTGGCTGTGAGATCAGCACAAGTTCGAGTCTCTTAGCATGTAAGAGATACTTTCACAATATTGCATGGCCACACTTTTTGACTTTCTTTAAGGAGTGTAGTGTATGTAAGCAACTTAAGCGGTATATGATCCTATTTCTCTTGGCTTTGGATTTTGTACAAATGGACCTACCTGAAATGTTAAAACAGCGGCTCTCGTCTGGACATACCGCACCAGGCCAAAGCAGTTCCACATGGAAGAAATTTACTGGAGACAAAGAGGGGAAAGAGAGAAAGACAAAGGGAAAGGGGGCGAAAGTAGGGAAGGGTCTGTCTTTTATTTAGGCTGTGAGATAACCTGCTTGCTGGTAAGTGTAGGAAGTGGACTCTGGGAAGGTGTGTGGTTGTCATGGCAACAGGTGTCACCTATGTGTGATATTCCTGAGTTTGGAGCCCATCTGCCAAACAGGTCTTTTGATACCAACCCTACCCACACTAAAGGAGTTTAGTAATTCAGGTGTGTTTTTTCACTTAGCACTGTTTTTGAGGTCTGTGTATATTGAAATGTAGTCTGTAATTTGTTCATTTACACGGCGTTGGAACTCTACCTGGCAAGGGCGCTGTAATGTATGTATTTATTTTACCTTTAGTGAATATTTAGATTAGCTCCACTGAGTGCTACTGTGAAAAATTGTCTACCAGCATCTTTGTAATCTTCTTGTCTCCCCATTACTCAAGCACAAGTTTTCCTAGGAACACCTACAAACGTAATCGTGGTTCATGTTTAGATTTACTAGGCGATGGCTGGCCATGCTGTACCACCCTGGAGTTGGACCTGTATGGGGCCACTGCCATCACTCATGTATGCTGCAAACCTTTATGGAATTCTCTCTCTCTCTTTTTTTTAATATTTATTTATTTATTTCATGTATATGAGCACACTGTCACTGTCTTCAGACACACCAGAAGAGGGTATCAGATCCCCATTGCAGATGGTTGTGAGCCACCATGTGGTTGCTGGCAATTGAACTCAGGACCTCTGGAAGAGCAGTCAGTGCTCTTGCCCACTGAGCCATCTCTCCAGCTCATGGCATTCTTTTTGTGCAGACATTGTGCTGAGTACTGGAGGAAGACATTGTCGCTGTCCTAAAGGATCTCACAGGCTGGAAGGTTCAGTGGGCTAAATGTTTATGATCCACCCCCAGTTTATTTGTTCAATTCTTTATTATTATTATTACTATTTATGTGTACATATGTGTGTGCATGCACACACATGTATGCACACGTGCGTGTGGATACCCACAGGTACCTGAAGAAATGTCGGATCACCTGGAACTGGAGTTACTGGCTGTCGCGACCCCCCTAGTCAAGTCACTAGGTGCTGAACTTGTCCTCTGGAAGAGCAGCAAGAGCTCCTGACCACTGAGCCATCTGTCTTGCTCCTATTACTGAATTCTGAAGGTATTTGAATGTGAGGCCTTTGAGAGGTGACTTGGTGCCCTTATAAAAGAGGCCCCAGGGACTGGGGGCGGCTCAGTTAATAAGAGCAGTTGCTGTATAAGCCCAAGGACCCAAGTTCAAACCCTGGTACCCATGTAAAAAAAGAAAAAGAAGAAACAGGGCTCAGCTGCATGAGCCTGTAACCCCATCACTGTGGGGGCAGGGGGCAGAGAAAAGGAAATGGAGCTTGCTGGCTGCCAGCCTAGCTCCAGGCTCAGTGAGAAACTGTCTCAAAGGAACAAGGCGGTGAGCGACTGAGCAGGACACTTGATGCCCTCCTGTGGCCTCCACGTGCACATGCATACACCACATATATGCACACATGCATTCAAGTACAACATACACAGAGGCCGCAGAGATTTCCTCACCCCTTCTGCCATGAGGAGTTGCGATAGAAAACACATCCATTGTAAGGAGTCAGATGCCACCTCTCCTGGTACCGCGGTCTGGGACTTCCCAACTTATGGACTCTGAAGAACAAACTGCTGTTGTTTATAAGCCATCGAGTCTGTGGGATTTTGTTATAGCAGCCTGAACGGACTACGACAAATGGAAAAGCCAGATACATGAGGGGGGTTTTATAAAGCAGGATCTACGACATGGTGAAAGGAAGCACGTATTTCAGGCTGGGCTGTGGCAGGTGTCAAGCTCCTGCCTTAAGTTCTTTTCTTGGTAGGGGTAGGGGGCTAGTCTTTTTCAAGACAAACCTCTGTGCAGCCCTGGCTGTCATGGAACTCACTCTGTAAACCAGGCTGGCCTCAAACTCAGAATTTGCCTGTCTCTGGCTGGGATCAAAGGCGTACACCACCACAGCCAGCCAGGCCTGAAGTTCTTAACTCAAGGCTTTTCTACAAAGGTCCTCCTGGGTCAAGTCCCCTAAATATTGTCCCCTGCTGACCCTGGAGAAGGGCTTGGTGCTCCGGACACCATTTATGGAACAGTCCGATGACCTAGCCTGTTTTGAGTTGACCCAGCTTCCCGAGTATAAGTAATTTCAGGGCTTGCTGACCACTACTTAGGTCTTACACCCCAGCCTACCACCTCACCTAAGTGCTGCAGAATGTGCCTTTCAGAACACTGACCACAGCTCATCAATGAGTCATGTCTTCATGGAGGCACGGAGGACACCTTGGGCCACTCTGCACTCATCCCAGGCTGTACAGAGACTTTGGCTTTCTAGAGTCCCCCCCCACACACACACCCTACCCTACCCCCCCCCCCCGTGCCTCTACAATCCCTCCCTGTTTTAAAATCCTGGAGATTTCGCTGCATGTAATTGTCTTCCAGGGAACAAGATCTGCCTCAATTATTTCTCAATATGTCAAATAAATCATGCTTCAATAAGGCTCAACTGTAATTCAAAAAAAAAATCAAATCTTAAAAAACCTTGAAATTACATGTGTTTACTCAGTTCTAGTTGAAATTTTCTGCCCTTGGAAATTATGTGGAAAGGAGAATGACAGAATTTTTGAAGCTATTTTTTTTAAAGGAAGTGTTATTGAAAAATAAGTCACTGCGATTGAAAAGCGCCTGTGTGGGAATACAGTTAAGAAATCTACACTCTGATTAGACTTATGTAACCACTGACAAAGGAACTTGGTTTCAAAAGCATAGGGCTTTCCAGCTGTGCTGGAACATAACTTTGGCTTGGTGAAACTATTTCCCTCTTGGACTGGGGCAGTTTTCTTTCCTATCTTCCACCTGCCCGGGATAAACAGAATTAACTAACAGTTACTGTCTATCTGCAGTCGTCATTCCTACCCACCTGTATGTGTGTTTTTCAAAAACCGAGAGGATCTTAATTTTATAAGATCCATGCCAGTGCTGAGTTAAGGAGGAGGGTGATGGTTCTCAGACTAGCTATGCGGATGCACTCCTCCTCCAGCTAGGCGGATGCACAGCTCCTCTAGCTTTGCTGTCACTGGAGGGACCAGAGGAGGAGGGACAAAAGAAGGACTCACTGTGTCCAGCCTTCAGATGGGCTGTGGGCCCAGTTCCTTCTCCCTGGGATGGCTGTTCCCACACAACCAAGCTCCACTCTTGACAGAAAATCAGCAGCCAGGACAACTGCGTAGGCTTGGAAGGGAACATAATTTTCAGAGGCAATTGTGAATTTCATGATGTTGGTCTTGTGTTTTAAAATAACTGGGTTTATTTGCTCTGTGAGAAATGTGCTCAGTAGATACTGCTCCACGTGGGTAGAGCCCTGGGAACATGGCTGGGCTCCGCCTGCCTGGGAAAAATGGAATCAACTAGCTAACAAGGGCATCACACAATCCTCCCAAATCTTCAGCATGTTCTTGGCGATCTGTCCTGATTTTTTTTCTTTGAAGACAAAAAAAACCACCTTCTTTGTACATATTTATTTATATATGCATCATTTGTTCTTTCAGTACATTTTCATTGAATAGCTACCATATGCCAAGCACTAGGTTAAGGGTTAAGAATACAAGATAATTCACATATTATGTACCTGTAAGGCCAGCTTGTGAGATGGCTTAACAAGTTAAGGCACTTATAGCCGAGCCTGGGGATCTGAGTTCAGTCCCCAGGACCCACATGAACAAAGGAGTAAAACAGCTCCCACAAATTGTCTTCTAGCCCTTATGCACACACCATGGCATGTGTACACACACACACACTCCATAATAAATGTGAAAAAATTTAAAGACAATAAGGCTGTTGGGCTCATCAGTAAGATTTGCCTAGTCCTGGGCTCCATCCCCAGCAATGCAAGAAAAAAAAGTAACAACACACTTCTTGTCTGACATCGGTGGAAAGAAGAGGCGTGGGGGGGGGGGGGTGGAGGCAGCCAGAGAAGCAGCACAGCGCTGCCTCCCACGTCACAGCCGTGCTAATCCACTGGCCCTGACTCCTTTTTCCTTCATCATAGAGCTTTCTGTCTCTAATCTCAGCCTCGGGCCTCAAACTATAGTAAAGAGAGAGCATTCACAAGTTAAGAGCAAACAAGGGAAATAAGTAAAACAAGTCTATGTCATTAAAACACACACACACACACACACACACACACACACACACACACACACACACTGGAGACTGGCAATATGGCTCAGAGGTTAAGGGCCCTTGGGAGTTTCTTGTCCAGAGGACCCAGGTTCGGTTCCCAGTACCCTCACCGAGGCTCATACTGTCTATAACTCCAGTTTCAGGGGATCCAACTAACGCTCTCCTCTGACCTCTATGAGTGTGCACACATTATACATATGTACATATACACACAGGCAAAATAAAATAAAAGATAAGTAAATCTCTTGTGAAGCTATGAAATTTAACAAATGGGTTGGGGAAGTTTTTCTGCAAAAGAAGCACAGGAAATTCACAGAGGAAGTCGAAATGACCAGTGAAGTATACAAGATAGTCAGTATTGCTGGGGTAGTGGTGTCCACCTGTGTGTGCCCCAGCTACTCGTGTGGTGAAGCAAGAGAGTCACTGAACCAGGAGTTGGGGCCAGTCTGGCGGTACAGTGAGACCCCCATCTCACCAAAAAAGGGAAGAAAGAAAAGAAGGAAAAAAAAAGAAAAAAAAATTCATTCTTATTGACAAGCCAAAAGTATGTTCAAAGTAATAATAATAGGGGCTGGAGAGATGGCTTAGCAGATAGAGAAGTATTGCTTTTACAGAGGACTCGTGTTTGCTTTCCAATACCCCCTGTAACTTCAGTTTCAGAAGTTCTGATACCCTCTTTTAGCCTCTGAGGGCACAACCATATATGGGGTATATATCCACACAACCACACACACATATACATAAACAAAAATAAATCTAAAAAAGCCTCGGGATTTTTCTTAATAATATTAAAAGCTAAGCATAGTAGCACACACTATAATTCCAGTACTTGGACGGTAGAGGCAGAAGGATCAGGATTTCAAGGCCAACCTTGGCTGTATAACAAGGTAAAGATAAGTCTGGGTTCCGTGAGACTCTATGTCCAAAATATATGTGTGTGTGTGTGTGTGTGTGTGTGTCTGTCTGTCTGTCTGTCTGTCTGTACATATTTATAATTTATAACACATAATTTAGAAAAAAACATTTTAAGCTGTCTTGGTTTCCTTCCTCATCTCCATGATACAATAATGTGACGTAAATGAGTTATGGAGAAAGGGTGTGCTTTTTACTCTTAGTCCATCATGGTGGGGAAGTCAAGGCAGCAATGGCTTGGAGTGGCTGTCACATTAAATCCTGCATTTCTGCAGACAGAACCGAAGATGAATAAACATCATCCACAACATGGACGAAAGAAGTGTGTGTGCTGTTCTCCGGATATTTCTTTGTAGTGGGAAAGCTGCAGCTGTTTGTGAACATTCTGAATACCTCCAAGTAAATGTAATTGTTCCTATTTTACACCTATTGCAAGGGGGAGGGTATGGAGAGATGGCTCAGAGGTTAAAAGTACTGGTTGCTCTTTCAGAGGACTTAAGTTCGATTCCCAGTACCTGAATGGCGGCTCACAACCATCTGTAATTTCAGTCAGGAGATATGAAAAAGTCTGTTAAAGCCAATGGTGGCACACGCCTTTAATCCCAGCACTTGGGAGGCAGAGTCAGGTAGATTTCTGAGTTCAAGGCTAGCCTGGTCTACAGAGTGAGTTCCAGGGCAGCCAGGGCTACACAGAGAAAACCTGTCTCAAAAAACCATAAAACAAAACAAAACAAAAAAAGGCTTCTGGGTTCTGCAAACACTGCATACATATGATATATAAACATTTATACAGGCAAAACATGCCTGCAATTTGCATATCGTAATTTGGTCTGGGAGATTTTCCATTTTTTAAGTCTGGGATAGCCTAGCCTGCCTGGTTTAGACCCTCTGCAGCAAAGGAGCATATGCTGGGGTGGATTACACAGGATCAGTTACAAGGCAAAGTGGAAGGACCCCACGACCTGGACTAGGTTAGGGGACAGCCATGTGTCCCGTCTCTCTCTGCCACAACAGGGTCTGACCAAGGGCAGGGTTAGATGTCCAGAGCAGAGACAGAGACAGCACAAAGCAGATACCTGGAGCCAGTTCATACCTGCTGAATCAGAATGATTCATGGACAAGTAGACCACAGCTCACCAGCCAGTTAGCTGCTAGACGTGAAGTTTACCCACACTTTAGGACAGAGGCAAGTGGATCTCTGTGAGTTTGAAACTAACTTCATCTTCATGGCAAGTCCCAGGCCAACCAGGGCTTTATAGTAAGACCCTGCATCATGTTCATATAATTATTTAAAAAAAAAAAGACCAATTATGTTAAAGATTGTAGTGCTACATTAGATAACAAGATCTAACAGCAGCAAATTTAACAACACCTTTAACTTCAATTGTTGATAACCTTAAATATTTTGAGATCTCCCCATGAAAATATCTGTTGCCTGGAGATGGTGTCACACACCTTTAATCCCAGCACTCGAGAGGCAAAGGCACGTGAATCCCTGAGAGTTCAAGGCCAGCCTGGTCTACAGAACAAGTTCCAGGACAGCCAGGGCAACACTGAGACACCCTGTGTTAGAGTGTGTATGTGTGTGTGTGTGGGGGGGGTGAACACAAGACATCTGTTGCAACTACTGCCAACTGTCACAGGTTCTACTCATTCTCTTGGAATTTATAGTTATGCATTTAAGTTTACGAAGAATGAAAAATCAGGCTTTCGTTGGTTTTCTGTGCCAGCAATGTGGAGGCTGCAAACTAGAATACTTAGGGGTCAGCAGGGCTCGCTCTAGACATACCTAGAAAAAAATGGAAGTGGGTGAGGTGGAATTATTTGGGCGAACAAAAAAAGCCTTTATGGGACAAACCATCAAAAGGGGTGGCGCCTGTCAGATTCCTCGGGCCCCGCCCCCGCCCCGCCCCCGCCCCCGCCCCGCCCCTTCTCAGAGGCAGTGAGACCAGCGCGCACAGGCGCAGTCGCGCTGGGACCCACCCCCCACCCCCCACGCGTGCCGAAGCCCCGCCCTATGAACTGAGGCCCCGCCCCGCGCGCGCGAGCTTGGGGGCGGTCCCGCCGCCAGGCATCAGTAATCTATCCTGAGCGTAGGCGGTTCCGCACGCTTGCGGAGAACCCACACGTTAGCGGAGCGGACCGGCGGCGGCGGCGTCTGGCTGCAGCTGCAGCACGAGAGGGAGGATGGCGGAGGCCTCGGAGAGGCTTTACCGAGTGGAGTACGCTAAGAGCGGGCGCGCCTCTTGCAAGAAATGCAGCGAGAGTATTCCCAAGGACTCGCTCCGCATGGCCATCATGGTGCAGGTGCGGCGGGGCTGGGCCGGGCCGGAGGCGCAGGGCGACGCGGCCCGGGCGGCTGTGTGGGCTCGGGGCCGCCGCACTCCCCCTGCGGCTCGGCGTGACCGGGGGAGAAGGGCGGGAAAGACCCCGCCGAGGTCCTCGAGGCCCACGGGGCCGACCCCTTCCGGGACATTGCGCTGACCCTGCGAGAAAAGCCCGGGAAGTAAGAGCATCTGGCGGTGCCTCTGGCTTTGTAAGGACAAGGGGCCGCTTCGCTGGGTCTGGATGGCCGCAGAGTTCTTGTTTATTTCACTGCCTTCTCTTGGCGTGGGGGTGGAGGGTGCGCGCGCGGTCTTCGAAGCTGCTCTGATTTGGGCCTATCTTGTCCTGGAAGATTATTGTCCCCCATGAATACAGAAGATCCCTTTTCTTCTTCCTTAAGCCTATTTTTGTCTGATTATCCTTTCAACATCCGCTCACTCGGTATTTCTATTTTAATTATGCAAAGCAGTGCCGTTTTCTTTTCAGTGCCTTCGCTTTGGGCCTGATCTCTACTTGGAAATAACATCTTCTCCAAACTTCCCGAGGTCTCGGCGCTTTCTGCAGTTATCTGGTCTCTTCACTGAAGCTTCCGAGATGGTCAAGGAGGTGGTGGGATCAAGGGTCCTTGCAGTTCCAGTGGCTCCTGCCTCCTGGGCTTTTGGTTTTGCTGATTCCTGTCTTTGCACGTGTGGTTCTCACCTGCCCTGTTTCCACCTCCCCCCCCCCCCCGACTCAGTTACTCAAGCTCACACTGCTAATAGTCAAGGTAATCGATTTTCCTTGCCGTCCAACTGCAGTAATGTGTTTTAGAGGAGGCAGGCTAGCCCTCAATGGGGCTTCAGTACTTAAGGGGGAAAAAGGGAAAAGGATGTTCACCCAGTGGGTACCAAGATACCACACTGCTTCTGTTATTTCTCTTTATGGCAAGAACTGAAGCTGTCATCTTGCTGCCCTCGGAGAGAGACTGCCTAGCTCCGCATGCTTGGCGCACAGTTCTCATTCTATACATATTTATTAAGTAGTAGCTAGGCACTGCATTAGTGTCTGTAATTATGATTGGTGATAAAAATTCCAAGTACTGCTAGGCACATCTTTGTTGCTTGCATTTATGACTGGAAAGGAACCCACCCTGGGCTTTCTGCTTGGTTAAGGGGGTGTGGGGAGGGTTGATAAGCCTTGCATTTGATGGAGCTGGATGACAGGCAGTGTGCCCTGGAGGGGGAGCCCAAGATGTCCCAGTCAAGTGTGGGAGCTTGATTAATAGTCTTTATTCACACAAGTGGGACAGGGAGGTAGAGATAGCTAACATTTGAAGGACAGTTGAAGGCCCTGTTTCCCACTGAGGTCTTTGAACTTTACCAGACAGTTTCCTCCTCCCTGTGAGAAGATAAATAGAACTCAAAGCTCTCTGGTTTTAAGAGTAAAAACATTGACATTCTTGCCAGTTTATAGATTAAGCCCATTTTTTTCCTCCAGTCTTGAGTAAAAAGAAAAGCAAGTGTCTTGGGCTTGTATTTTCGTGTTATTTTATGATTGGGGATTCCTCAGTTGTAGCAACTATTAGAAAGGGGTATTTGGTGATCCTCACACAGTGCACTTATGATCCTCCTGACTGGCTCGCCAATGTTATGATCATAAAAAGAGAAAGAGGTTCAGAGAAATATGGTATACGGCGGTGTGGGGGAAGGGGGCGCCCCAGCGGGCCCCCAAGGGACCAGACACACACAGACATGGTATAGAGTTTATTCAGGGCAGAGGATGGGAGTTAAGGGGTAGTGGAGGCAGAGAAAGGCAGAAAGAGTAAAGAAGGAGAGGCCAGCCATGACCACCTGGAGAGAGGGGTGAGGGGAGGAGAGCCCAAGAGGCGCTAGAGAGGCTGAGAGGAGCAAGAGGAGGGGCAAGCAGCCTCTTTGATAGTGGGCCGGCCTACCTGGCTGTTGCCAGGTAATGGTGGGGTGGAGCTTAGACAGAACCCTAACATTGTTGATAAAGTATGAAGTAATGGTATCACCGGAAGTAGGTTGGTTGGTTTTGAGACCAGATTTCCTGGCTGATGTTTGTGATCCTCTGGCCTCCATCCCTCCCCTGGAGTGCTGAGAATTACAAGCCGTCCTGTGTAGCCACGCCCAGCCTTTCTAATGCTTCTGTTCTGTTTTTGAGACCTGGCCTTGAACTCTGAGAGATCTGCCTGCCTCTGCTTCCCCAGTGATGAGGTTAAAGCTTGCACTACTACACCTGGCCTTTGAAATTATCAGTTTCTTTCCATACCTTACATATTTTATTAGGCATTTGTACTAGCCAGAGAAGAGCCCTCCTATGAAAGCTGACCCCCAATACTGCCTAGTGAGCAGAAAAAGGGGGGCCACCGTAAATCACTTAGCATTCTAGACCGTCCTCCAGGTATTTTTGACTGAAAGAAACTGTTATTCAGAGTGAAGGTGGTGCTCTGCGTTAGTTGAGTTTGGGAGTTTGGGTCTGAATTTAAAGTTGGTCTTGTGGGCTGAGCTTGGGAAGGCCTGAAAGAAAGAAACCTTTTTTTTCTGGAGCTTGAATTTAAATACCTTCTTTTACATCTGTATGAGAGGATTGTCCTGATATTTCCGAGCTCTGGGTGAGGGAGGACCTGCGCCCCCTGGCAGTTTAACTGGGATGCAGAGTTGACCCTGGGAGGAATTGAGCCTTCTATGCTCAGAGCAAGGCGGCCTTCCCCCCCCCCCCCAGGACTCTTGGCCTGCCCTACCTGGAAGGAAATGGTGAACCTTGCAGTTGTTGGGGGCTGGGTGAGGCTGGTCCATGGCTGGTGTCCTGTGCTTCACGGGTCTAAGTCCTAGACTCTCTACCTGGCCTAGTTCATGCCTCCTAGGTAGGGACAAACAACTTAGGCTGCCGGCATTTACATCAGTCATCCTCAGGCCTTGCCTTGGTTAGTATGCAGTATTCTCTGGTTTTGTATCTTAAGTACACCATTAGGGAGTACTTGTTGGTGTCACCAGTCCATGGCACCTTGTCTGGGGGGCAGTAGGTGTTTGCTCTTGTAGAGCTATAATATAGGCTGAGTCGGCCTAAGCCGCTTGTCACGGGGCTCAGGGATCTGAAGCTGCCTCGTGCTGTGATCCCACGGAGTGTTGAGTCGGCTCAGAAATGCCGTTTGTTGTCTGGTCTAGGGCCTGTCTTTGCTGCTGTTCCCCCACCTCCCCTCTGCCTGCCTGGTGACTGAAGTTTGGATAGATTCTGACTCTGTGGTACTGCCCCCCCCCCCCCGGGAAGCAGTGGGTGGTGCCTTGAGGTGCCTGTGGAGGAGCTCTGAGGGAGCACGGAATTACTGTTGGGTCACTACGAAGGTCTTCCTTCTTAATGTTTTTATTTACTTAATGTTTGTGTTTATGAGTGTTTTGCCTGCATGTTTGTCTGTGCGTCACCTACCTGGTGCCAAGAGAGGTCAGAAGAGGTCAGATCCCCTGGAACTGGGGTTACAGATGGTTGTGAACGACAGGAACAACTTAGCCACTGAGCCATGTCCTCAGCCCACAGCCTTGCATTTTAATGCAGCTAAAAGGAGGTCAGCTCCATCCTAAAGCTTCAGCACTGCTTAACGTGTCTATTTCCTGGCCTTCCCCTCTCTGCCCCTTGAAGCAGCCATAATGAGCACTCGCTTCAGTTGGTCAGAAGGCAGTCTGTGTTAAGTAGCTCTTCTGGGGGGAGAACTTGGTATCAGATTCTCGTCCCATCCACCTCACTGTCTCTCCATTGTTGCCATCATCTGTGAGGTACTGTTGCTGCTGTTGCCTTCCCAGAGGCGTGGCCTGTGAAGGAAGGAACCAGGAAACTGGGTTAATGTCTTTGTCTCCCTCATCTCGGGCATTCACCATCTCTAAAACAGGAGGTACTGGGTGCAGAGCCTCATGGGAAAAGCACCTGAAGTGGCACACTGGGAGACGGGTGCCTCCCTGAGTGTTCAGCCTGTGTCCAGGCCTGGAAGCCTTCTGTCTCAGACTCTTTCGTCCCCTCACAGAAGCCATTCCTTCTACTCACCTGCGCATGCATACCTTGCTGCGCCTGACACTCTGACACATTTTCTCTGCCTGACTCATTATCTAGGTCCTATTCCTTACTATTTTTAACTGCAGAGGTACTTAAGAACCATTTCTGGGCCATCCAGACCCTTGAGCTCAAGTGTTGGTTCCTGCTCTTTTGACAGATCTAGGGGACACTAAATAAATAGATACTCTGAGTGTCTCACAGACTGCAGCAAGTCAGTGCGACACACACCCTAAAAGGAACTGGGGTTACCTCTTGTCTTGAAACTGGATTTGGGGGTGACCAGCCATAAGTTTTAGCTTTTAGGAAAATACCTTAGATGAGAAAGCCAGAAACTGTTTCTCACCCATTTGCAAGTCACTGTGTGGCCTGAGAGAGCATTAGGCAGCCTCAGGGAGAACAGGAATTCATTGCCGCCTGGGCTGGGGACAGGGTTGTGGCCTGCACGGAGATGAACGGCCCCTCACCTCTGCCTTATGTCCTTTAGTCACCCATGTTTGATGGAAAAGTCCCACACTGGTACCACTTCTCCTGCTTCTGGAAGGTGGGTCACTCCATCCGGCAGCCCGATGTTGAGGTGGACGGCTTCTCTGAGCTGCGATGGGACGACCAGCAGAAGGTCAGGAAGACGGCGGAGGCTGGAGGCGTGGCAGGTGTGTACCGGGGTCTGGGTGGCTCCTCATCGGCCGCCTTGGCGATGGATGCTGGAAAGGTAGCCTTTAAATTTGCATGGTTCTTATTTTTAATAGGTTTTAATTTTATTAGTAGAATATGTGTTAGAGTGTGTGTGTGTATGTTAGTACATGCACAGATGTGTGTGGTACAGTATGCATGTGGAGGTTAAAAGACAGCTTGAGTTGGGTCTCCCTTGGGCTCCAGGAATTGAACTCAGGTTGCCAGGTTTGCAAAGCTTGTGCTATATAGCCAAGCCATGTAACCAGTTTTAGGACAACTGAGAGAAATACAAGAGCAAAGTGCTCCCATAGCCGACCCCCACCCCAAGTGCGCTGATGCCCTTTGCTATTGTGTGTTCTGTGGGCATGGATAGATGGATGGATGGATGGATATAGATGGATGGATGGATAATGAGTGTACCTACCGCTGATGCTTTCCAGGTCCTGTAGACAGATGGTACCCAGGAGGAAACCTCTGTCCTCCTTCTTAAAAACAAAAAAATAAACCTTAGGTAGGCAGATCTCTGTGAGTTCAAGGACAGCCGGTGATATGTAGGGAGACCAAAACAAATAAATACAGACCGCAAAGTCAGCAATCCTCCTGCCTTAGCTCCCTGAGTGCTGGGATTACAGGTAGGCACCTCAGCCCTGGCCTCTGTTCTTATTTCTAGCCTCATGGGTTAGTGCTGCTTAGGTGTAGTTTCAGGGAGAAAAGGAAATCTGTGCACTTTTCTTCTCTGCTGCATCGTGATGCCCTGCTCCTGCGCTGCTGCCACACGCTGTCCCTTTGTTTAAGCCATGCTTTGCTTGTCCTGTCCTCTTGGTGACTCTGGGTAGCTGACTTCATTCCAGGAGGCTTTCTAATATTGATAAAGTTGGAGTGTCCTTCATCCAAAAATCTGAAGTGCTCCAAAATTCAAATCTTTGAGCAGCTATACACCACTACAGGTGGAAAATTCCACACCTGATTTCATGACAGCGTTGGGGTTAATGATAGACAGGCTAGAAGTACTGTGCGCCCTTACCTTCAGGCTGTGCGAATAATGTGTCTGTGAACAGATGGATTTCATGTGTGGACCTGCAGCCCAGCCTGTCTCCAGGAGGTTTTTCATGTATGTGCAGTTATTTTAAAAATCAGAACAAACTCCCGAAGAGTTCTGTTACCAAGCCTTGCATACGGGACACTCAGCTTGTAGCTTGTTGTGGTTTCTTTTTAAATTTTATGTTTAGATTTATTTTATGTGTATGAACGTTTTGCCTACATATATATGTGTGCAACATGTTTGTGCCTGATTCTCATGGACTCAGAAAAAGACTTCTGGTCCCCCTAGGACTAGAGTTATGGAATCACCATATGTGGGTTCTGGGAATTGAACCTGGATCCTCTACAAGAGTAACAGTTATTCTCAACTACTGAGCTATCTCCCCAGCCCACTTGTCATGATTCCAGTGTGGACTTTACTCCTGAACTTTCAGTGCTTAGCCTCTGCATGTCCCTGGGTAAACACACGTATTGTGACTGCTACAGTCTATGGCTCGACTTTCAGATTAATTATAAATTTTCATACTTATTTATATGTGGTAAGGGGTTGCATCCATGCATGGTGATTCTCTCCTAATGCCCACTGAGTCCCAAGGATGGAGCCTGGGCTTAAGTTAACGTGTATTAGCTGTTAGCTGTAAGGAAGACAATGGGGGATTTTCCTGTTGTTACAGCAGCATTTGTGGAGAAGGCTCTGTATTAGTTAACCTGTCTATTGCTGTGATAAAACAGCATGACCAAACAACTTCTAGAAGAAAAAGTTTATCTGGGGCTAAGAGTCTCATGACAGGGAAGTGTGACATCAGGTGGGAGGCGCAGTGCAGGAATCAAGAGCGTGAACTGGAAACTGGCACAGGATTTTAAACTCTCGGCCACATCCTTCCTCAGCAAGACCACCTTCCTAAGCCTATCCAAACACCACCATCTGGGGACCACCTCACATGCTCAAGATGATGGAGACATTGATCGTTCAAACCATCTGACGTCCTTGTTGGAACCAGTTGACAGTATCACCAGGGCCTGTGTTTGGTTCACTTTGTCTTCCAGTTCCATGGCTCTGTTACTGTGGCTTTGTGAAGTTGTGACACTGCACAGTATCCTCCTCTACCTCTCCTTTGTGGGTCCTTTGTAATCCCTTACAGACGTTGGTAAAGCAGCTAGGGAGGACTTTACACTCAGTGTACACCATGCAAGCATGAAGACTTGCTCAGATCCCCAGTACCCTGGTCAAAACCCTGCTATGGCTGTAGGTTGGGGTGTAGGCAGGCACTGGAGACAGGCAGATCCCTGGGCTGACTAGCCAGCCATTGAGCTAATTTGGTGATCTCCAGGTTCAGTAAGAGACCCTGTGTCAAAAGGTAAGGTAGGGGCTAGAGAGGGCTCCCTGTTTACTCACTGGTAGACCTGAGATTGGCTCCCAGCTCCCAACTGTCAGATATCTAATGCCATCTGGCTCCTGCATTCATATACAACCACACACAGACACAGAGACACACATAATTTAGGGCCTAAAGTAGGCCTAGGCTATGCAGTGGAAATTAAAAGAAAAATTGGCCACAGCTGTTGCCAGTAGAGATGATTGTGGTCACCCAAAACAGTGTCCTTGTGGGAGGGTCCTGGGAGAAAGAAGACAGAAGATGGGCATTTGGGGGCTGCAGCATGAGGCTGCTGAGTTGAGCAGAGACGTGTGTTTGGTTCTTCAGGCAAAGGCCAGGATGGAAGTGGCGGCAAGGCAGAGAAGACGCTGGGTGACTTTGCAGCGGAGTATGCCAAGTCCAACAGGAGCACATGCAAGGGCTGCATGGAGAAGATAGAGAAGGTAGGGTGTGGGGCCCGAGCCTGCACTTCCCAGGGGTGCTCTATAGAGAAGGTAGAGTGGGGACCCCGAGCTCGCACTTCCCAGGGTGCTCCCCTTAAGGGAGGGGTGGGGGGGTGCCATTTCAGAAGAAAAGAACAACAACACAGAAATGCAGTGGAGGTGGGAGGTGACAGTTTCTTCTTCTGGGCAGGCCCAGACCTTTGTTCTCCTTAGCTGCCTCTATGGGCAGGGGCCTTGGAAGAATCAGCATAGGTCTGCCCAAAGTCAACAGGCATGGGGCAGTTCTTGTTTGGTGGATCTGAGGTTAGGTGTTTCCAGCTCTCATGTTTAATCAGAGAAACTTCACAGACCAGCCTCCCTTTCCACCGGTTTTTGTCCCTGAAGGCTGGCAGCCAGTCAGGTGGAGGGGATGGCTGACTGACTGTGTTGCCGGAACAGTAGAAGGTTTGCCTGTGCTTGCCAGAATTCCCTTCTCTGACGCCACAATTCATTTTAGCATTAGTTGTATTGTGAAGTGTGTGAGACAATTTTTTGTGTGGTAGACAATATGATGCTGGAGATAGTCCACCTGAAGAGGAGGAGGAAGAGGAGGAGGAGGAGGAAGCTGATGTTGGCTCATGGTTTCAAGCATTTCAATCCTGGTCCATCCCTTGGTCCTGTTGCTTTGAATCTGTCGTGGCATCCCACATGGCCGGAACATATGTGGCACGGGAGGCCTGTTCAGTTTGTGGGATATAAAAGAGGAAGACCAACATCCTAATTTCAGGGGAAACCCAAAGTTCTAACTTCTTTCTAGTAGGCCCTACTTCTACTACGTCCCAAGAAAGCACCACAGTCTGGTGCTAGAAGGATCTTTGGAATGATTGAAGATCTAAATGTAGCAGACATGAAACTAAGTGTAGTTGCTAAATGTCCTCACCTTTCACCATTAATAATTGGAGGCAAAAACTGTGGTCCTCTTGCCTCTGAGGGAGCAGCAGCCGCTCTGTGTTCCAGAGTATTAGTCAGCCCACGGTGGAGTTTCCTGAATTGTCAGGACCCCTGTTGACCCAATTCTTTGCAGCTCCTGATTATCGCTGCAGCTCAACCGGATCCTTAATTACAGCAACCAGAGAGTCCACAGGAGGGTGAGGATGGACAAAAACTGCCACACTAAAGTCGTCACAGAATGTGCAATGCTACTGCTGTCCACACACTGTGTCAGCATCTTTACCCATCCCGGGGAAGTGTTCGCAGTTAGACAAGCACTTACCAATGCTTGTCTAAGAATAGTTGTGTAGATAGTCATTTAGAATGTGTGATTCTAAAGGTGTCTTAATAGCACAGCAGGTCATGTGTCAGTCTCATAGAATTCGAGTGCTGGGGCCTCACGGTACCTCACAGTCCTTGATGATATAAAACTTGGAACTTTCTGAGAGCTTCATGTTGGCTCCATGTGCCTTTGTTTGGACTCAAGGCCCTAGGCTAGCTGCTGCTTGTCATTCCCTAGATACGACATGGTTTTCCCTACAGGGCCAGGTGCGCCTGTCCAAGAAGATGCTGGATCCAGAGAAGCCGCAGCTGGGTATGATTGACCGCTGGTACCATCCAACCTGCTTTGTCAAGAACCGAGACGAGCTGGGCTTCCGGCCCGAGTACAGTGCCAGCCAGCTCAAGGGCTTTAGCCTCCTCTCCGCAGAAGACAAAGAAGCTCTGAAGAAGCAGCTCCCGGCCGTCAAGAGTGAAGGGTAGGTGGGATGTTGTTGACATGTAGAGTTCTAGGGGTGGTCTACAGAGCCTGTGGATTGATTCCATTCCTCTGATGATGATCAGAAAGCCAGGCGCTGTGGGGCTATAGGAGCGAGCAGAAGACCGCAGAGAGACTGGAACGTCTGCTGCTCTAGTACCCACCCACCAGCTCACCAGCCGTGACATCCATCCCAGACGCTAGGTACCGCAGGCTATGCCACTGTTTAGTACAAACTTCAGATATTAAAAGACCACCCGTGGACCATCCAAGTTTCCTCGCACCGGTGATGGCCATGGTTCCAAACTCTGAAGATCCACATTTGTGTTCCTTTAACATTGCCACAGTTTTGCAGCAGAGGCGTTTCTGTGTCTGGATCCCGGGAGAATCATGACTGTTCACAAAAAGATGAACAGTGGGAAGAAGGTCCTGGAATCAGAACAGATGGGCCCACACATGGAATTAGCATCTAGAATGGGAAGGGCCTCATTCTGGAGTAGCTTTTTCTTTTTTTTAAAGAGTTATTTATTTCATGTATGTGGGTACACTGTTGCTGTCTTCAGACACACCATAAGAGGGCATCGGATCCCATTGCAGATGGTTGGAAGCCACCCTGTGGTTGCTGGAAGTTGAACTCAGGACCTCTGGAAGAGCAGCCAGTGCTCTTAACCACAGGGCCATCTCTCCAAGACCTAGAGTAGCTTATTGATGAGCATGCTGAGGGTGGTGGAACTATGTGCTGTGCTCACCGGCCACACCTCTGCCACTGTCACCAAGCAGCTTCTCGCACTGTTCGTGGTCCTAACACAAGTTCGTAGAGCAGCAGAGGTGGCTTTGGAATGTGAAGTGAGCAAGTCAGGCCAGTGGGTGAGGATGCCCTTGGACTGTTAGAGCACGGGGTGTTGGGCTTCTCCGGCTTTATTTATGACGTGATGCTGGAGAACTGGAGCAAGCTCAGCCCTGCCTGTCCTCATTATCACCATAGTCCTGCACGCCCTGCTGGTCCCTTAACGTGGCTTTAGAAAGTACCAGGGTGAACTCAGGCTGCAGGAGATGTGGGGAGCAGCTCTGGGTCTCACTCCAGGCACAGTTCTTCTAGTTATGCTTGGCATTTCCACAGTTCCCTGTCACTTTGTGTGCAAGAGACGTGGGGTTTAGCGTGAGGTGTGACCTAAGCCCTTGGTCTGTCCTGGCTGTTCTGGACACTAGGGTGAGCTCCAGGGCCCTCCTTATTGGCAGAAGAGGTCCTGAACGGCATAGCCTCTCCTGTCTGCCTTGTTGCAGGTAGCACCTGTACCTAAGAGGGCAGGTGGGCAGCAACTAACTGGGCTAAAGTGACATTGAGGCATGTCACCCAGTTGCATTGGGCATCGGTCTCAGGGTTCTTATTAAGTCCTGTATCTCTTTCAGAAAGAGAAAAGGTGATGAGGTGGATGGAACAGATGAGGTGGCCAAAAAGAAATCTAAAAAAGGGAAGGACAAGGCTAGCAGTAAGCTGGAGGAGGCCCTCAAGGTGAGTCTTAGGCTCTGTCTCCTCTGTCTTCTCACAGAAAGACACCCGGCTGTCCCTACTCACCAAGACTGTACCTCGTGTGCGTGGCTGCATTCAACCGTCATGGCTTTTCTCTCATCTCGTTCTCCTTGCTCATAGAAATCATTTTTATTTGGATGACGGAACACATGAGGCCTTGGATGCCGGGTCTGCAGCCACGACCAACTAGTGTAGAATGTTCGTGTCTTCCTAGACTCTCTGGGTGACACCGTGGTGCTTCAGTCCAGTCAAGGCATCACGTGGCTTCCTTACCTGCAGCTCACTCATGAGCGTTGGAGACTGAAGTGGAGTCCACAGATACCGGAAGTTGTTAGCGCAGGCCTCGGAAGGTCGACCAGGACTGGAGAGCGCGCAGTGAAAGGAGTCTCCAGGCTAACCTGGTGGTCACCGAGAAGGGAGGGCTCCATAGTGCTGGCTATGCTGTTGGAGCAGAGAAACAGTTACCACCTGTAGGATGCTAGGCAGTGGCCAGTCAGACAGCGATCAGTTCCTTCTTGGGAACATGCGTTTTTAGGAACTTGAGTTTGTGATTCACAGCTTTCGCTAGTGGCTCTTATAAGCAATATGTGTTCTGGTTTTGACTGGTGGGGCCCTCTGCTTAAGTGTGAATGATATTTTCTTTTTCCTTCTTGGTCCGGGCGTTTGCCGCCTGTGTGTCTCATGTATCTGAGCCGCCAAGTGGATGTTGGGAATTGAATCTAGGTCCCCTGCCGGCGCAACAGTGCTCTTAACTTGAGTCACGGCTCTAGTCAGCCCCAGACTTGACATTTTTTTCTCACTTACACATATTTGCATTTGCCTCTCAGTGGGTGTACTGATGTTCTCTCTCCAATGTTACCAGTGATAAAAAGCCAGCCAGAAGATTGAATTACCCTCTCAGCTCCTTTCTCTCCTCCAGTCTGTCTCTGTAGGTGTCTGTCCTCAGCCCTAAGAGAAAGATAGGTCTGCTGTTTCCATGAGACCTGTGCTCACAGGCTGCTGCTTCTGACCTCCCTCTATGTGCCCTACTGTGACGAGTAATGAGAGGGATGTTGGTCCTGAGAGGCCAGCACTGAAGTGGGAAGCAGGGAGTGGGCATGCAGGTGACAGCCTCGGTCGGTGGAGTTACAGTCTTCCCTTGGTGTTGGTAGCAGGTGTTGGTGGGGCCAGCACTCTCCTTAGCACCTTAGAAGGTGCAGCCTGCTACTTGGCCCACCGTGCCTGCTGTCCCAGGGAGGGTGGAGGACGCTCACCCTGGCATACCTCCTTGGCAGATAGTTGTGAGAATGAATGAAATAGCACATAGCACCAGCGAACAGTAGGTACTGAGTAGTCATTGAAATCAAGAGGTTTTTTTTTTGTTTGTTTGTTTTTTGGTTTTTCGAGACAGGGTTTCTCTGTGTAGCCTTGGCTGTTCTGGAACTCACTCTGTAGACCAGGCTTGCCTCAAACTCAGAAATCCTCCTGCCTCTGAAATCAAGAGTTTAAAGTCCCAGTTCTAGAAGAGGTTGTAGTTACTGAGCTTGAGTCTGAGGGAATCTGTAAGTGGTATTGGGAAAGATAATGGAGGCCAAGAACTTCTAGTCACTTCTGTGTCTCTTGAAACAGGTTTCTAAGGGTGACATCAGGACCCATGCAATAAAGGTCTTGGAAATAAGACTTATTTACAAACTGGTCACTTTGCAAATGTTTTCTGAGAACATTGCATGGCTTTATTGTAATTGTGGGCTTTTCCATCCTCGCCCGGATTCCCAGAATAACAATTCTGAGATTGAATTATTTAATAAATGCCTAGGCCAAAAGCTTCAGCTAGTTCCCCTTACTCTGCATCTCATTACCCCGTTTGTTCTAAGTCCCGCCACATGGCATACCTCTTCTTAGGTTCATCGGCCCATCTCCATCAGCAGATCACGTTCCTGTGCCTGACGATCCCAGAATTCCTCTCTTCCTACTGAAACTCCCACCTTCTATTTCCTGCCTGAGCTATAGGCCAACAGCTTTTATTGACAGGCATTGCTTCCATACAGTGCACAAGAGTCTCTGTGCTTCGTTTTGATGTGTACAGGGGTTTGCCTGAGGGGTAAACCTGGGGGTGGAGTTGGTCAGACTAGCTAGCCTTGGAGAAATAGCCAGCCTAGCTCCATCAAGAGTATGCAGAAGGCCCACTGGTGGTAGAATTCAGCCGGGAAGAACACTGTCCACCTAGTCTAGTAACCTGGGTTGAGGTTTCAAAGTAAGTCAATCATACATATGTAATTTTATGTGAATGAGTGTTTTATCTACCTACGTACATGTTTGTGTACCACATGCTTGCCTGGTGCTGGAAATGATCAGAAAAGGGCATCCAGATACCCGGGGCCAAGTTAGGGATGGTGCTGTGAGCCTCTATGTGGATGATGGAGTCAATTCTCTACTTCCACAGTTTGAGTCCCAGGAATCAAACTCAGCTCATAAGGCGAATAGCAAATGGCTAACCCTCATTAACTCATTTAAAGTCCAGCAAAGACTGAGGCAAGAGAATTTCTGTGAATTTGAAGGTAGCCTGGGTTCCTGAGTAACATTCTTTCCCCCACCCCACCCCCATCTCTCCCTAAAAGTTACCTCTTGGACTTTTAAAGTGTACAACCCCGACCTTTTATTATTATCCCAAAAGGAGGAGCCCCCTACTCCCTGTCTCAATGGCACCGAATCACACCTCCTTGGATAGTGTCCAGATGCCCCATGGACAGCCCCAAGATCAAGGCAACCCTAACTGACCCCTAGTGATCAAATGAGTTTGATCTACATTAGGGGCTAGGCGTAATAATACACATCTTTAATCCCAACATTTAGGAGGCAGTTAGAGGCCAGTCAGCCTAGTATACATAGTGCGTTTCAGGTCAGCCAGAGTTACATAATAGAGAGAGGACCCCCCCCCCAAAAAAAAGAAAAGAAAGAAAGAAAACCAAAGCAACAACAACAAAATACAAGCCCTTGCATTGTGGAAGGAGAAAATCAGCTCCCACATTCTGAACATGCCCTACGGAACATGGTAGTGTGCACACGTTATAAATGAGTGTCACTTTTTTAAATGTAAGCTAAGAAAGCTATTAAGGTTTTGAAAAGAACTGATCTCAGTTGAGGGGTCTCATCCTCAGGCTCAGAACGAGCTCATCTGGAATATCAAGGATGAGCTGAAGAAAGCGTGTTCCACCAACGACCTGAAGGAGTTGCTCATCTTCAACCAGCAGCAAGTGCCATCTGGAGAGTCAGCGGTGAGTGCCCTTCATGCTGAGGGGACACACTGGAGGCCCTACAAGAAATCAAGGCTCCATGGTGGTGCTGCACGGCAGTAACTTACCCTGTGCTGCAGGATATTCGATCACCCCTGAGATGATGTCATTTACTTGGAGAAACCTGTTTCTAGTTGTGGTGTGGCTCGTCCCTAGCACACACCTTCAATCCAAGAGCTTTCTGATTGGTGTACCGGAAGCAGAGGCCAGGGACATTCAGTTTGAGGGGTTTTTGAGATGGTGTGGTGTAGGAGAGCTTCATTTTGGGACCTCAGCTGAGGAGGAAAGTCACCTAGGTGCTTTCTCTACCTCTCTGAGCACCAGACATCTGGCTCCCAAGTCTTTATTGGTAAAATCCAATGTTTAATGAGATTTTGTTAAAATCAATTGTGGTCACCATCTCCCTCAGCCAGTAGACGACCCCAGCAATACCATACATTGCCATGTGTTTGTCCTGGTTTAGAACCTGGTGAGGTACCAGGGTGGACATGAGCTTTTGCCTTGGATTGTATCACACTCTCCTGAGAACTGCTGTCTGTTGCCACATGTCCAGGGCTGCTGAGCTCACCATGCACCTACCTGGGTTACTTCTTGTGTGGTAGTGTTTGCTGCAGGAACCCTTCACTTGGACATAAGAACTCACAAAGTACCAAGCCTGGGCTGTACTGTAAGCTGGCACCTGGGCTGTGGTAGCGCCCAGAGACGGCCTTTTTCCAGGGTAGAGCCTGTGTGAGCGTTTCTCCATCTGCTTCAGTAGCTGTCCTTTCCTGAGCCCATGGTCTCTGGCATGGTTTCAGATCTTGGACCGAGTTGCTGATGGCATGGCGTTCGGGGCCCTTCTGCCCTGCAAGGAGTGTTCAGGCCAGCTGGTCTTCAAGAGCGATGCTTATTACTGCACTGGGGATGTCACTGCCTGGACCAAGTGCATGGTCAAGACCCAGAATCCCAGCCGAAAAGAATGGGTAACTCCAAAGGTAAGGTTGGGGAGCACCCTGGAATCTGTCAGCAGGAAAACATGACTGCCTCCACCTTCGGGGCAGGTCCATGCTCCGTGTCCCAGGATGACAGTCCATGTCTCACCCGTTCTCGTAATCAGTACTAAGTAGAAACAGTTCTCTGTTCACTGCTGTAATTACACTCTCCCTCCTGGTCTTTCTCCGCCTTGGCCTGAGTAGCCACTCTGTAGCCCGCCTGTGCCCGCCTGTTGTTATTCTCTCACCTTTAGAATCTCAACATGTCTGCTTTACTCCCTCACATAGCATTGTGTGCCTTTGGTGGGGACAGTTGTAAGATGACAATGAGAATTAGCCATCAGATTAAGACTGTGCTTACGTCATTTGAAGTGATGCTGCAAGATATGTTACAGTCTGGTGAAGCTTGCTGTCCCCATACATGTGGAGTCCATGACTATATTATTCCCCCAGGTGCTTACCTCAGACTGAAAGTCAGCTCCATGGTGTCCCCTAGAACCCCGAGACCTTTTCTGTCTGAGTCTCTGCACCCCAGATTCCCGTAGGCTGCAGTTGTGTTACCAGATACCTGTGGCCAGGCGACTCTGCGGTTTGACCCTTGGCAGACCTGTCAGGGCACTGCCTACCCCTGTCCTGAGTGCCCACCTCTGGCTCTTGTGTGCTGTACTGTTCTTGAGGGCAGAAATCCTCTAACTGTCCTATGCCACGTGGCATTGGTGCGTGTGAGTCTGAGGCGTCTGGCACCTCACGTACCATTCACTGAATGCGGGCACAGCAGGGAATGTTCGTTACCTTTCTGTTGAGATGCTCTGGAGCACAGGGGTTACTCTTCAGCAGACATCCTCAAGTGACCAACCTCCCCAGGGCAAGGCTACTGTAAGTCACAGGATAATTACGATAATAATTAAAGATTATGATAATGGTGAATAATTCACAGCAAATGCAAGGGGGCTCACAGCAGGCTCCTCCCTAACGATCAAGTGACTTAGCCTTGTCTTCTTTGGGAGACTGTCACTGGGTGAGTTTTGTTGCTTGGTTTGGATCCTACACACCTCCCCACTATAAATGCACCCTGAGAGCTGTAAGCCTACGTGGACACAACATCACCCAAAGTCCACTCTTGGCGCTGTGCAGCCTGTGGAGCTTGATAAACGTAGAATGAGATGTACGAATCAGGAAAGCCTTGTTTACAGCATCTGCTGCCCCAGTACTCTCGGTGTTCTCCTGTCTTCCCTCTCTCAGCCTCTGGAAAGCACTGATCTTTTCATCAGCTCCATGTTTTCCCATTTCTAGAACTTATGGTTAGTCTAGAATGCCCTGTGCAGCCTGTCAGGCTAGCTTCCTTTACTTGAGAATGTGTAGACAGGGTTCCCCTATATCTGGGTAGTTCATTGGATTCTGAGGTTGAAAAATAGTTCATTGTTTCTGTATGTAGCCCTAGCTGTCGTAGAACTCACTATGTAAACCAGGCTGGCCTCAAACCCACAGAAATCTCCCTGCATCTTCTTCCCAAGTGCTGGGATTAAAGGTGTGCACTTGTCTGTAACCCACCTTAGCCCTGGCCTAAGTGTGCTAGTCTTAAAGAGTTTTAAGCCATGCAGTAGCACCTGATGGCACATGATAGACAACTTAAGAGAAGTGACTTGAGGACAGGGTGGTCCCAGCGTACCTGCTAGGTCTACTGATGTTTCTCCCACTAAGCTGTCAGCTGAGGTTTTTATTTTGTTTTAAAATATTACCCTTAGTCTGGGAGGGGCGCATGGAGAGGCTGAGGACAGCTTGTGGGAGATCTTCCACCATGTGGGCTCTGGGCCAAAGTGGCCCTTGGCTTGGTGGTATGTGCTGAGTCACCTCACTACTGTGGTCCTAAGGGTGAGGCTTTTCACCTAGGTCACCCATAGTACCTGGACTATCATAGATGTAGGAATAGTCCTATGAAAACACAACAGTAATACGTTTCTTCCTGGGAACTTTAAGCCTTCCCTATTTCATTATAGGGACTTTTAAAGGATTATTTAATTTCACAGGACAAATCCCACTTAGTCTATCGTAAGTTTATTTTAAGAGATCTCTGATGTCTTTGAAACTAAAACTTAACATTGTTTAGGAATTCCGAGAAATATCCTACCTCAAGAAATTAAAGGTCAAAAAGCAGGACCGGCTCTTCCCTCCAGAGAGCAGCGCCCCAGCATCACTGGCACCTCCCCTGTCTGTCACCTCAGCACCCACAGCTGTGAACTCCTCTGCTCCAGCAGGTATGGCTCTGGGAAGGATTGCGGGCTGGCTTGACCTATGGACATGCCATGCAAGGACAGCATAGTGACCTATGGACGTCCCATGCAAGGACAGCATAGTGAAGTGAGCATCTGTGCTCTGTGCACCATGGGGCCAGCATTCCGTAGGGCATGTTCAGAATGTACCACCAGTGCGACATCAGACAGGTCCCCAGTCTCCAGGCCCATTGTCCTCCCTGTGCCACCAACCATCAAGAGCCTGGGGAGACCTTGATCATGGATAGACATGACCTGGGCCACAGAAGCAATGAGATCAGTGCGTCTTATTGAAAAGTAGGAGGATGCTTGCTCCTTCAGGCATGTGGAGACTCCTCATCTGTAAGGTAGAGGCCATGCTGGTGTAGGCAGACAGGACAAGGTTCTGCTTCTGAGCACTAGCCCAGCTGCACCTGGTCTGCCCCTAATGGTGAACTCATTACCCCAAGTCTTCTCCGATGCTTGAAGCCTGGGGTCTGCTTGCTCACTTGGTGGTCAGTTAGGGCCTGCTTTCTGGTCCCTCCTTGAAGGCCTTTCCTCTGATGTCAGTTTCACACCCAAATCAGAGATTTTGTTCTCTGCAGAGACTTGAGTGAAATGCAAGTGGTGTCCTCAGTGCCCACGCCTTAGAAAGAACAGGCTAGAACGAGTGCTGTTTCTACCTTCAACTCACAGAAGGCCCCATCCGTACCAACCTGACAGTTAGTGCTGGGTTCTTGGTGCCAGCTGGCCGCCCTTTGCCTAGAACACCTTAGCTCAGTTTGACTGTACTGATCAGACCCTTCAGCTTTGTCAACACGAAGTCTGGTTTGCAAACAAGAACTGCGCTTTCATACTCAGGAGTTGGGAGAAGAGTGTGGAGGGACTCGGCTCTCTCGCCGTCCACCTTCTAGCATTCTGTCTCATCTCTAAATGCAGCCTTTCTAGTCTGCCCCTGAGCAGTCCCAGGGTAGCCAGCCTGGGTCACCTGGTCTGGGTGTGGCCTATGCTCTATCCAGTTTTCTCTGTTGTAGAACTCATGGGTTGGCTTCGTGGGTTTGCTGTTCTGCCCTCTGTTTCCCCGCTGCCTGTTGACTTCTGTCTTCATAAGGTTTTCCCAAAGAGAAAAGAGTGAAGATCAAGGCTGACCAGGCTCTGTGGCTTCTATGGTTTTCCCTAAAGAGCCTGCCGTTTTGTCTTGCCTCTGTTCATCCTTTCCTGGGGGCAGAGTAGAGTAGTCCCAGCCTGACGCTTCTGTTCTCGTCTTATCCCAGACAAGCCCCTGTCTAACATGAAGATCCTGACCCTCGGAAAGCTCTCCCAGAACAAAGACGAAACAAAGGCCATGATTGAGAAACTCGGAGGCAAGCTGACAGGATCTGCCACCAAGGCCTCCTTGTGTATCAGCACTAAAAGTAAGTTTAGCGGGTACACACCTCTCAAAGATGTGGTTAGAGTTCAGACTTGTGTCACTGTAGCTTGAAGGTAGAACTAGGATTTGCCCTGAATCCCATGTGTTCACAGTGTCTCATAGTCGCAGTCAGACCGTAGCTTACACTGCTGAGTGCTCCCAGGCATGTCCCTGGGTTCCTTTGTAGGTAGGGTGGAGGTTACTACTCTGTAGTCTGGTGATGGAACCCAGGCCCACATTTATGTTATAGACGGTCCTGCTGAGTGTTATGGGTCTGGGCCTAAGAGTCCATTTCTGATGCGCGCCTCCTGACACCGCTCTCGGGGTTTAAAGAAGGTGGCCGCCCTTGGCTTTGATCCCCGAGGGCAGCCGGCACTGGAGCATGACTGCTGGGATGAGTGAGGTTCGGCACAGCTTGGGAGAGAAGTTGTCGGTGATGGGGTGGGTCAGTGGCGTTCTCGGGCTATGGTAAGGCTGCACTCAGCTTACCATTGGGGTTTTCGTTTCTCCCTGTCTGGTTGTAAACAGAGGAGGTGGAGAAGATGAGTAAGAAGATGGAGGAAGTGAAAGCGGCCAACGTTCGAGTTGTTGGTGAGGACTTCCTCCAGGACTTGTCTGCCTCCACTAAGAGCCTCCAAGAGCTGCTCTCAGCCCACAGCTTGTCCTCATGGGGGGCTGAGGTGAAGGTAGAGCCTGGTGAAGTGGTGGCCCCCAAGGGGAAGTCAGCTGCACCCTCCAAGAAGAGCAAGGGCGCCGCTGTCAAGGAGGAAGGTGAGGCCCTGGGCAGCGGGTGTGCAGGCGCCATGACACATGCCTCTGGAAACTCTTCTGCCTTTGTCTTAGTTGAGTCTTTATGTTCCTCTGTTCCTTCCTTCCTAAGGTGTCAACAAGTCTGAAAAGAGGATGAAATTAACTCTGAAGGGAGGAGCAGCTGTTGATCCTGACTCTGGTGAGTGATCAGAGCCCCCCATGCACCCTGGAGATTAGATGTTTCTAGTCAGGGTTGCCAGAGGGGAGCAGGCCGATCCTGGAAGCACGTGGGTCAGTGGGGACCTCTAAAGGTGGTGTGACATGAAACTAACTGGGGACATGTAGGCCCACAGACCCTTTGTTGCACCCTAGCCCTTAAAGGGAGAAAACTATAGGAGCTTTGCCTCTGGGGCAGGTCTGGAACACTCTGCACACGTCCTGGAGAGAGGCGGGAAGGTTTTCAGCGCCACACTTGGCCTGGTGGACATCGTGAAAGGCACGAACTCCTATTACAAACTGCAACTTCTGGAGGACGACAAGGAGAGCAGGTGAGCCCCGGCCTCCAGACCGAGTGTGTGCTTGCTGCCTGCCCACCTTGGGAAGTCAGGCTGCTGCAGGGCCTGGAGCAAGAGAGACCATCACAAAAACCCATAGTGTTTGAAGTCTCTCCATAAAAAATAGCCACTACTGACTATCAGTTATGTTGCTGTGTTCAACATATTAGAAGTCACAGGTGTAGCTTCACTGATCCCATTGGGCTATTCTTTTAGCCATTAAAAAGGTAAAACAAATTGATGGTTTATTGTGGAACATGTTAAGATTACATTTTATTTTTGTTTGTAGCCCTGTCTCTCCTGGAACCTCTGTAGGCCAAACTGGCCTCAAACTCGGAGATCCACCTTCCTAGTGCTTCCCAGGTGCTGCAGTTAAAGATTACACTACCACACCTGGCTTTAAATTTATCATTTTATGCTCTTCCACACTTGCTGGTGACTAGAATGAAGGTGATAGTTTCGGCGTATTTAAACATCCCCTCTCAGTTGTAGAATGCTTGCCTAGTGTGTTCATGGCCCTAGGTTCCACCTGCAGCACCATTCAACCAACACGTGAGGAACAGAGCATGCTTTAAAGCTGCCCCTTACGGAGGAAGGCCTAACAGAACAGACGTACACCCTGGTCTCTGTCCCTTTACAGGTACTGGATCTTCCGGTCTTGGGGCCGAGTGGGCACAGTTATCGGCAGTAACAAACTTGAGCAGATGCCCTCCAAAGAGGATGCTGTGGAGCACTTCATGAAGTTATACGAAGAGAAGACTGGAAATGCCTGGCACTCGAAAAACTTCACGAAGTATCCCAAAAAGTTCTACCCTCTGGAGATTGACTATGGCCAGGTAACCATAGTAAGGTCTGTTCCTTTAACTCTGCAGTGTGGCTCAGGTGGTGACACTAGTGAACAGCGACAAATTCTTCCCCCCAAAGTGGAAGAAGACATACCGACTCATTCCATGAGGCCAGTTTTACCCAAGATCGTGAGAAGAATATGTTGAACACCATCTCTGTAACGTAAAAATCCTAACTAGAAAATCAAGCAGTATGTGGGCACACCAGGCTCAAGTGTAATACAAACAGAATCTGAGGTGGTTGACATTTCAATATGCCCTATGAATGAAGGGTAGAAGTCACATGAGCATTCAGTAGCTACAGAAAACATTTTGTAAAATGTATACCATAAAGCTTTGACTGAAAATTGGATAAGCTAAGAACAGAGTGGAGGGAGCTCAAGCTGGGTTTGAACTCATATCCTCCTCAGCCTCCTGCGTGCTGGGATTACAGGTATGTGCAGTCACAAGTGTTGTTGTGTCCACTAGCAGTAAAGGTTCTGAGACACCACGAAAAGGTAGTTTCTGAAGTTGCTCTGGGCATCATTGTAATGCTTAACTTGTAGGAGAGTTCATTGGAATCCATGTGTCACTGCTGAGGTGAAATGATGTAGGTCAGGAGAGTTGATGTGCTCTGCCCTGGTGCAGATTGTGCCTGTCCATTCTGAAAGTCTCCCTGTGGGCCCGGAGGCAGCATTCAGTTACCTCTTTTGTGCCTATGCTTATGTTTGTGGGTGTGGTGGGGGTGGCGGTGGGGGGTGCTGTTTAGCAAGTCAAACTAACAAGTCATCTGGCTTCAGCATCTGAAATGCTGGACTTGCAGGCGTGTGTGTGCACCATACTTGGTAAAACACCATTGCTTAAGACCACTTAGATCTTAAGGAGAGCTATGTAGAGTTAGTATAAATCTTAGCCAGGAGCACGTACTTGTTAGTTAGTTTTGTAAAAACAGAGACTTATGAATGGGTACAGATTTTAATTCTATGCCTTTGGGGTCTGGCATTCCTCAGAGGGAAAATGTTTTCTATTGTAGAGTGTTATGAGCTCTGCATTAAGAAGTAAAATTTAGATGTCAGCGTGATTAATCCTAGTGCACAGAGAGCAGAGGCAGGCAGATCTCTGAGCCTGGGCTCATTCTGGTCTTCATAGTATGTTTCAGGGTGGCCAGGGTTACATAGTGACACCCTGTTTCAAAAAAATAAACAAGTTCTTACATAATGCCAAGGCTGAGACCTTGGACTTAGAGGTAGACAGGGTAGTACCCTCCTAAGTATTTGTTTTAGAATTTTTTTAAGAAAGGCATAGAGAATAAAACTGCCTGAGGTTAACCATAACAACGTCCTAACTCTGCATCTGCCCACTTTTCACCTCTGGAGTCATTTCCCACCATGATATTGGAATCCTGCATTGCACGTGGTACTCACCTGTTTCTTCCTTCGTGGCCAGGATCACACCACACACTCTGTCCAAAGACGGCACTCTCCATAGGGGCACAATGGGAGACAGAGAAGTAGTTTAGCATTTTAAAAGCAGAAACCATGAAGTTAATCTTAATCATTTAAGCCAGCACTGTGCACTTTCACTATCACATGATGGATACCCGCAGACCTGCTGGGTAAGCAGATGCAAGCAGAGGAAGACTGTCTACAAGCTCCTGCCAGTGATCTGAGCTTCACCCTCAGAACAGCTGGAATATGAATCTGAAGCAGTCAGCAGGGCTTGAGGGAGGAGGGAGGGAGTGCATGGGAATTTTTGCCTGTGCCCTGCGCTGCCAGTGCAGAGAAAGAGAGAGTTTGATGAACACTTGGCTCTTTTGCTGGCAGTGTTCTATCCTGTGTCCTAGTTACCTGTAGCTAACCCCGGATGACACAGTCCTTGTCTGTCCTTTCTGGTTCCCCACTTCCCTGAAGGACGAAGAGGCAGTTAAGAAGCTGACGGTGAAGCCTGGCACCAAGTCGAAGCTGCCGAAGCCTGTGCAGGAGCTCGTGGGGATGATCTTCGACGTGGAGAGCATGAAGAAGGCCTTGGTGGAGTATGAGGTGGGTGCTGAGGTGGCTCTCTCTGCTCATTTGCTGAGTGTCGTGGTTGGTATACACTGAGCCTGGTGAGTTCACCGTGTTACCTTTCCTTTCTAAAAGGCAAGCAGTCACAAACCTCCATCCCTGCTCCTGCTTGCCAGGCACTCTGCCCTGGAACATGAAGTGTACTGTAGAGGACTGGCCCTGGGCCCTGGGCCCTGGGCCCTACTGCCTTTTCCCATTTTGTTTCTGTGTTAGGGTGGGTCGGTCTGGTTCTTGGGGGCTCAGACATACCAGCTAGCTGATGCCAGTGTAAGTCCAAACTAGCTGCTCTTCCAAAGGCCCTGGGATTCATTTTCAGCACCCACGTGATGGCTTGCAACCATCTGTAACTTGAGTTCCAAGAGAATCCGGTGCCCTCTTTTGACTTCCATAGGCACCAGATACCCAGGTGGTACACTGGCATACAAGTAGGCAAAGCAGTCATAGACATAAAATAATTTAAAAAATTAAACTATAAAGAAAAGTCTTGTGACCACTACTGTCTTGATCCATGCTGCAGTCAATTAGCCAAACTCAAGTCAGCTCTCTTTCTTAAAACTTGGCACTGGGTGTAGCTGTGATAGGGGGCTCGCTCATCTCACACACATGAGGTGAGATGATGCCAGTTAGAACCATGCTGCTCCCGAATGGGCCTGCATGACAGGGAAACAGGCTAAGTCAAGCATGGACTGTTCTCACTCACCTATAGTCGATGGAGGAGGGGACTCTATACTTGGCCAGCCACATAGCCTCCTATTCTCCGGCCAGGGGTCCAGAAGCTACAGGCTGCTCTCCAAATCAAGCAGCTCTGGTGGGTGTGCCCAGTGCCGCAGTCTTAGAGCAGTGAGGTACTGGCACACGGATGTGTCACTTGAGAACAGTTGATCCAGTGTGCAAGTGTGGATCTGTCAGTCTTCATCACTGTAAGAAAGTGATCACACATCTGCCTTCACAACTCGAGACCCTGATCAACAGGTCCTGAAGTAGTATGGTTAGTTGCATTGTGGTTAAACAAATGTGTAGCCTTTTAGGGTGGCTGATTTGAAAGGCCAGTGTGGAGTCAGGTGTGTGTTCTTGAAAAATAACATTTAGCACTTGAAATATGAGGCTCTTGTTCCTGAACTGGATGGCAGCAAAGGTACTACCCCTCCCCCACCCCACCCCGCCCTAGAGAAAGAACAGTGGGAGGCCAGTCTGTCCCATCGCCTTGTCCTAGGGATTGGTAGGAAGTAGGTTGGGTCTTCCTTAGGTGTGCTGAGCTGTGTGCAGTGGGCTGCTGTTACACCACGTACAGGGCGGGTAAGAGGCTTGCTGTCTCTGCCGGCAGGCCACCGATCTCCCGTGAGGGAGGAAGGCTGTGTCACCACAATGCAGAATGCCTAGCCTTTAGTTCCCTGTCTCTGCAGATCGACCTTCAGAAGATGCCCTTGGGGAAGCTGAGCAGAAGGCAGATCCAGGCCGCCTACTCTCTCCTCAGCGAGGTCCAGCAGGTAAGCAAGACCCTCCAGTCCTCCAGCAGGTCAGCTTCTCTAATGCTAAGAGACAGCAGCCACGTTACTGTGTGTGAACAGTGACCATACTGAACTCTAGTTTGTGAGATTTGGATTTTTTCAGTTCAGTAAATATCATGGTCCAGTTCATTGCTCAAAGGATGTTAACAAAATACACATGGTAATGTTTTCAGTTATCAGATATGTGATAAACTCCTTAGAAATTTAAATTTGGTGTAGAGTTTTATTTAGTATGTCTCCAGCTCTAGGGCTTCACACTGACATACTCAAGAGACCAAAGGCTTTACTTGTACTTGAGGGTGGGGTACAGCCGCTTTGAGAGGAGAAAGAAGCACCCAGCAAAGTAGACTTCCTGAGAGGTGCTGGAGAACTAACCTGTAGTGAGCTGTAGAATCTGGGTGCCTCTGAGCAGCGGACTTGTGTCCCCACTTCCACGAGATTGTTGGGTTCCCGGCTCAAGTTCTCTCTGGCTCCTGGTCCCACAGTAGCAGGAATGTCTTTGCCTGCAGCAGGTAGATATTCCCCAGCATTGTGCAGTTTTCTGTTTGTTTATTTGTTTGAGACAGGGTCTATGTACCACACACTGACCTAGAACTATGTAGACCTGACTGGTCTCCAGTTCACAGATCTACCTGCCTTGGGGTGCTGGGATTAAAGGTGTGTGCCCCCGTGCCCAGCTGAACAATTCTCAAACATACAGCAGTAGCCATGAGCCCACCCGTAGATTCTGCAGTAGCACTTTGTGTGACGTGTGTGATAGCATAGTTCTCTGTGTAAATAAGCTGCACAGTCACAGGACAGTTATCCTCGGTGCCTCCGTGCCTCGAATCCAGTGAGAGGTGCTCTAATGACCATTTCCCTGCCTGTATAGACAGCAGTGGCTTTAGTCCTGTGTTCCTTCTGTCTCTCCCCTTCCCTTCCAGGCAGTGTCTCAAGGCAGCAGTGAATCCCAGATCCTAGATCTCTCCAATCGCTTCTACACCCTGATCCCCCATGACTTTGGAATGAAGAAGCCTCCACTCCTGAACAACGCAGACAGTGTGCAGGTAATAGGCTGCGGAATTGGGGCAGCACTGGTCTTACTGGAACTACCCTCCTTACTGTGTGTCCTTTTAAGAGTAGGATCTACCCTTCCTTTCCTTTACTTTACCAAGTCAGTCTAGAAAATTGTCAGTAACCAAGAAGACCATTTCTCTGTCCCACATAAAGGTTCCATGAGTCCCTGGCCTAGGTCAGTTTGTGGCATCCGTGTTCCTGCCTGTCACTCACGTTTAAGAGTTCTGACATCTTCCCCTCCCTTCCCAGGCATCAGAGCCTCATTAGCATGCTGGGGAATGCCTGCGAGTGCCCACTGTTGAGGGAGGGTGATGGCAGGGTCTGGCCGATGCAGGATCTTCCCCCACTTAAGAGAAGATGTCGATGTCATCTACTTCCTGCATGTATTCCTGTTGGGGCTGGATTGTCTCTTCCCTATGGACTTAGTTCCCGGGTCTGTATTCTGTCCCCAGGCCAAGGTGGAGATGCTGGACAACCTCCTGGACATCGAGGTCGCCTATAGTCTTCTCAGGGGTGGATCTGATGACAGCAGTAAGGACCCCATCGACGTCAACTATGAGAAGCTCAAAACTGACATTAAGGTGAGAGGCCTGCCTTTCCCATGTAGCATTCAGTAGTTCGCCGCAGAGTAGCAGCCAGCCCCACCTACACATGCAGGTGTGTGGCTAGGCCTTGAGTCTGCGCTCTCACATATCCAGGTGCTGCTGGTGGGCTTTGAGACTCTGGGAAGTCTGAGCTAGCTAGTGCCTCAGGTCGGTATAGACTGGGTTTTGAACAGTTCCTTTTCTTCTATTTTGGGCACAAGCAGTCAATTGAACTGGGCCGTGTTGAAGGCTCAGGTAGGTGGGAATTGCCCTGCCTGGAGTGTGTGCCTCTGTCCCAGACAGAACTTGAGTCTGGCATGTCTTGGGTCTCTTGCTGCAACAAAACTCCGGGACCGAAAAACAAATTGTAGAGGAAAGGGTTTATTTGGCTTACACTTCCAGATCATAGTTCATCAGTGGGGGAAGTCAGAACAGGAACTCAAACGGGGGCAGGATCCTGGAGGCAGGAGCTGATGCAGAGACCATGGAGGGACACTACTTACATGTTTGCTTCTCATGGCTTACTCAGCTGCTTGCTTAGAACCGAGGACCACCAACCCAGGGATAGCACCCACAATGGGCTGGGCCTGCCCCGTGAGTCACTAATTGAGAAAACACCCCACAGCTGGATCTCATGGAGGCATTTCCTCAGTTGAGGCTCCTTTCTCTGTAATGACTCTAGCTTATGTCAAGTTGACACACAAGATCAGCCAATACACCCATCTTCTGCCTCCGTTTCTGCCAGGCAGCGTGGTCCGCCTGCAGTCCAAGTTTTACTGGTGGTTGAAGTCTGGGCCAGATATTTCCAGATTCTTGGCCTCTAGTTAAAGGATTGAAACAAAGATTTGCAAAGGTAGTGTAGATTGGGTGATCCTCTATTTTAATTGACAGTCTCAATTATGTGTGCCCTTTGTCCCTGTGCGTATCCTTTCCATAATGCATGTGATTTCAGTCTTTAGAGATGCCTCATTTCCCATAGGCATAAAATAGCAAAGAGGATTTATCCTAGTTACTTACTGTTGAAACACCATGACCAAAGGAACTTGGGAAAGAAAAAATACATCCACATCACAGTTTGTCACTGAAGGAAGTGAGTGGAAACCTGGAGGCAGGAGCTGATGCAGAGGCCATGGCGGCAGGCTGCTTGCTAGCTCACTCCCAGTGGTTTGCTCAGTCTGTTTTCTTATAGAACCCAGGACCACTAGCCCAGGGATGGCACCACCCAAAATGGACTGGGCCCTCCCATATAAATCAATAATTAAGAAAATGCCTTACATGCTTGGCTACAGTCCAATCTTATCTAGGCATTTTCTCCAGTGAGGCTCCCTCCAGTGACTTTCACTTATATAAAGTTGGCATAAAACCAGCCAGCACAAGAGTCTGCAGACATCCACCTAAAGGGCAGTTTGCCTCATTACCCAAGGCCATCTGAGGCTTGATCAGCCTTCCTACTCATACCCAGACATGACTAGAATATCATTGAATAGAATCTTTCTAAATGTTGTGGGTTGTTTTTGTTGTTTTTTTTAAAGACTTATGTAAGTACACTGTTACTCTCTTCAGACACACCAGAAGAAGGCACCAGATCTCATTATAGATGGTTGTGAGCCACCATGTGGTTACTGGGAATTGAACCCAGGACCTCTGAAAGAACAGCCAGTGCTTTTAACTGCTGGGCCATCTCTCCAGCCCCTATGGTTCTTAACTTCATTGTTTGGAGGTTGGTGTGCCCACAGCAGGTAGAGGGGTGCAGGCTTTAGGTGTATTGAATGGAGAGGAGTGTGTACAGAATGAACAAGTGAGGCTGTCAGCATTAGAAAAGGTGGAGTCCCAGGTAGCTGAACTGTTCCCTAAGCTTATCCCCACAAGTAGGATAGAAAATGTAAAAAGCAAACATAGCCTCCTCCATATGCTCAGCTTATTTAGTGTGGATTACATTGACGTCACATAGTTGGGCATTCACTGAGCCGGCTGTGGTCCACATAGACAAGGGACTGGCCTCAGAACCCTCAGGGCGGGGCTGGGGGTGTAGTTGGTGGTAGAGTAGTACTTGCTGGGCATGTGAAAGGCCCTTCGGTCCATCCCGAGGACTGGGGTAGGGAGTAGGAGATTGTATGATGTCACCTTGTGTTCCATCGGTGAGCTGGACTCCTATTCCACCTCAGTAATGGTGAACCTAGCGTGTCGACAAGAACTCCGAGCTTCTTCTCTAGCCGTCCAAATGGATAAAGAAGTGATGCTCAGGCTCATGGACCCCGGGCTCGCCCGGCCTGCAGGTGTCAGTCCTCGGGCAGTTGAACTGCTCCTGGTCCTCTGTATCAGTACTCCTCCTCTCTGGGAGACTCCCTGCCCTCATTCCACATGCCTCTTTTCCAGGTGGTTGACAGAGATTCTGAAGAGGCCGAGGTCATCAGGAAGTACGTGAAGAACACTCACGCGACCACGCACAATGCCTATGACCTGGAAGTGATAGACGTAAGATCCTCTTCCCCCGTCCCTCCTGCCAGGTCTCCCTGTCCCTCCTTTACTGGGCCTGGCTCACACACTGAGCCACTTCCCTTTTTTTTTTTTTTTTTTTGAGACAGGATCTCTGTGTAGTCCTGGCTGTTTTTACAGCAGGCTGGCCTAGTGGGGAGATCTGCTTTCCTCTGCCCCTGAGTGCTTGGGATTAAAGGCTTGTGCCACCACCGCCCAGCTCTACTTTTAGTAAGCAAAAGTGACGTGTTTATGAAGTAGGAAAGTAGTGTTGTACAGTTGGCTGTGGCTTTTTCTGTGTACGTAAAGTGACCAGATTTGTCAGAAAATAAAGATTACCAGAAGTTCATGATAAAGTTCCTCAGGCCAGATGAGGTACACATCTCTAATCCCAGCACTCGAGAGGCTTAACAGACCAAGGCTAGCCTGGACTGCATACTTAGTTTAGTTCCGGGTTAGCCTGGTCTACATAGTGAGACCGGTCTCAAAGCAAACGTTCCTTAGGTACACCTGCTGCACTTTAGCCCCCGTGTCTGTTCTGTAATGCCCGTCCCAGCCTGTGGAGGATGTGGTGGAGCTAAAGCGAGCTCTTGTGTGTGACAGGTCAGTATCGGAAGCTCCTGAGTAACAGCATCTCTGTCTCCCTTTGCCAACTGTCTGCCCAGATCTTTAAGATAGAGCGTGAGGGAGAGAGCCAGCGCTACAAGCCCTTCAGGCAGCTTCACAACCGGAGGTTGCTGTGGCACGGCTCCAGGACCACCAACTTTGCAGGCATCCTGTCGCAGGGCCTGCGGATAGCCCCGCCTGAAGCACCTGTGGTAGGTGGCTGTCCTCTGTGGGGAGGTATGGGGGTGCTTGTTCCTGCAGTGACCTCCTGAGAAACCCGGGTGCTCTGAGAGTCCAGCCTGCAGCGGGCCCTCAGAGGGGGCAGGCTTTGGAGCCCAGGCATGCCTCTGCCTCTCCTCAGCTGGCAGCATCCATCAGCTCCAGAATTTCCACCACTAAAAAAATAGGACAAGGAAGAGACCGAGTGAACAGGCCCTCAGTCATGTGGAGAGGAAAGAAAAGGAAGGCTTGGTGACTATAGCTCTCTCGCTAGGCACTGGTGTGGCTGAGAGGTGACATGGTGCTGCTGGATGTATATGTGTGCCCGCCGTAGTCTAGGTGACTATTAACTGGCTCCCATTAGCCTTAGGAGACTCCTAGTGAAGAGACAGCGGCATCCTCGGCTGTGACGCGACTTCGCCCAGCCCACCTGTAAGCAGATGATAGAGAGAGAGCCGTCCCTCTCGGAGGCGATGACTGTGGCCTTAGCCAGGCAGCAGCTCGTGTGGGAATTCACTGCTGGAAGGGTCTCAGCTGTCTGTCTTCCAACTCTCCAGACAGGCTACATGTTTGGGAAAGGGATCTACTTTGCCGATATGGTGTCCAAAAGTGCAAACTACTGCCACACATCTCAGGGAGACCCGATTGGCTTGATACTGCTGGGAGAAGTTGCCCTTGGAAACATGTGAGTATTAGGGCTGTGAGGCCAGGGTGGGCAGAGCGGACTAGAAGGAGAGTCTTCTTGGCTTGTAAGTGTAGTAGATAGCAGCTCGAGGGATCAAGGGAGAGTCAGAGAAGCTGTGAAACCAAAGGGCAGGAATGCAGGAGCCAGGAACTGGCAGGACCAGTCTTTCTGCAGAACAGGGACACAGGGAAGTCGTTCAAAGAGAAGTTCCAATTCCTCCATCCTGTGAGCTGTGACCAGAGCGAAATGGTGAAGTAGGCCATAGGGTAGACTAGACGGGAACCATCAAGCAGCTGGCCACAGCTGCAGACGGGCCTTTCTTGGGAAATAACCCCACAGCAGTGGCAGCTGTTGCAGGCTCTCTACTTGAGAAAAATGCTCTGGGTTCTGAAGAGTGCGGGAGCTGGGGAGGGAGGTGCCAGGGTTGACAGAGTTCTGTGGGCACAGAGTTTATGTGCCAGTAAAGATGCTGAGGAAGGGGTTGGCTTGGGAGGCTCGTCTGAGACTGTCCTCTTTTGAATAGGTACGAACTCAAGCACGCCTCACATATCAGCAAGTTGCCCAAGGGCAAGCACAGTGTCAAAGGTACTGTCCCTCCAGCCTGACATGGCAGACTCCTGGGAAGGGGCACCTTTCCTCCAAAGGCCGGACTCTTGGAACTGGCTGCTGGAGGTTCATATAAACACAAAACTGCTTCGTTCCTTGTGTCATGGTGCCATGGGAGTTCTGTGGGGTACCAGCAACCAAGTCAGGGCCAAGAGGGACCTCTGGGACACCTGGGATTATTGAGTGGGTAGCATATGATCAAGGCCGTCTTGGGGTGTTCGCCACAGTATAACTCCATCTGGGCCACTGTGACATTACTCATTCAGAGCATTGCCTTGGAACCTTTCTTTACAGTATCTGAGCTTACATCTGAAGTATGTTTAAAGTGAACTCACACCCTGTATAAAATAGATGTTGTATACCCAGAACATCCTCACATCCCGTTACACATCCACTGTTATACACCTAGCACTTGACCCTTCCACCTTACAGGTTTGGGCAAAACCACCCCTGACCCTTCGGCCAGCATCACCCTGGAGGGTGTGGAGGTTCCGCTGGGAACAGGGATCCCATCTGGTGTTAATGACACCTGCCTGCTGTACAATGAGTATCCTTTCATGGCTCTGCGGTGTGTTCTGGAACCGCCCAGCAGTACGCATGCTCTTACTGCCCAGGGCAGCTTGTCTGGGGATGGTGACAACTTTCCCCTCGGGCGGTCACCTGTGTCCACTTGAGGTCTGAGTCCCTCTGTATGGGTAAGCCTCTCTCTGGGCACCAGCCTTCCCCACCGTCCGGAGATCCAGTGTTGGATAGGAGGTCTTGGGGACTCAACCGTTGGCTCCTTGACAACTGCCTCCCAGATACATCGTCTACGACATTGCTCAGGTGAACCTGAAATACCTGCTGAAACTGAAGTTCAATTTTAAGACGTCCCTGTGGTAAAGTGTGAGGAGTGGGCTGTGCCCAGAACCCAGGGCTTAGGGGATAATTCCCCCTAGTGCCTTTGCACCAGACACCACAAAACCTCAGCCATGCTACCGCCTAAGGGTGGCACCCTCACCAAATCTCCTTAGGAAGGGTTTTATACAAACAGGTTAAAGGGCTCTGGTTTCAAGTCCCTTGTCCGTGTTGCAGGACGGTTGTTTGTGGCTTTATCCTACCAGCCACAGCCCTGATAGACGCAGTTGGGGAGAGGTTCTTGTTGTTTGCCTAGACTAGTCCTGAGGGAAGAAACACGCCACGTCACAGTCACAGTGTCTGCCTTACTTGGCTTCCCCGGGGAAGGAAAAGTGTGCTTCCTCCCTTTTTTCAAGGGTTCATCTTCGGTTTGATTTTGGCAAAATGTTAAGCATTTATTTTGAGCTAAAAATAAAAACTAATTTCATACTATATAGATTTTCTTTTTTATCTTGTATGTCCCCTTCTTAGCCTTCTGGGCTTTTGTTTGGTTTTCAGTGATAGACATGGGGTAACCAAAAGAAGGGGCTGCCTGAAACACTTAACCGGGGAGACTGAGCCTGTAGTGTGGTCAGCTCGAAGTTGCTTTGGGATTCTTGATTCACCCATGAACAATTTTGTCTTCCAAATCGAACCGTCTGTAATCAGTATAGCCACCCAAAGGGCTAATAGTTCTCAATTAAAATGCAAATGGCTATCTCCTCCTGTGTTGTGTGCCTCATCTCCTCTGACAGGGATATATGGTTATCTTCACAGTGAGAAGACTACAGAGGCCCTGTAGGTATGAACCCCAAAAGTATATCTCCCTTCAAATTTCCAATACTTGGTGAGGCAGTAGGACTCAACTACACCAGCGGTTCTCAACCTTCCTAACACTGCACCCCTTTAATGCAGATCCTCATGTTGTGGTGACCCCAACCATAAAATTGATTTTGTTAGCCGGGCGGTGGTGGCGCACGCCTTTAATCCCAGCACTTGGGAGGCAGAGGCAGGAGGATTTCTGAGTTCGAGGCCAGCCTGGTCTACAGAGTGAGTTCCAGGACAGCCAGGGCTACACGGAGACCCTGTCTGGAAAAAACAAAAAAAAAATTTTTTTTTATTTTGTTGCTTCTATTCATAGCTGTAATTTTGCTGCTATTTTGAAATTATAATGTAAATATAGTTTTTCGATGGTCTCCTGTAAAGGGGCCGTTCAACCCCCAAAGGGTTGCAACCCCAGGTTGAGAACCTCTGCACTGCACTGTCATAAACCACAGGCCATCTAGAGCCAGCTGGGATTTGAACCCCAGGCCATCTAGAGCTGGCTGGGACTTGAAAACTAAGCTTGACCATTACATCCGGCTCTGAAAGTCAGGGCCCTTTTGACTTTTCACTGAAGTATATAGAACTGACAGGCTCAGGATTGACTCCCACCATCCCTAACTCAAAGACGGACGAGCTTGGGGTTGGTTTGGTGGTGGTTTGATTGCTGGTGGGAGGAACAAGAAGCAGAACTCAAGACAGGAAAGAAGAAAAATGAAATGTTGCATTTCGTTTGTGGTCTAGGGCTCTGTCCTATAGAATCGGGTGTGTGGCTGTAGGTGGACTAGGGGACGTGAGAAAGTGTGAGGCTTCTGATGAGAGCTGTGAATGTCTGGGCACTCGGGTCAAGCTCATGCCACCTCTTCAGTGTCCCCAGCGCCTTGTAGGTGAAAACTGTCAGTAGACTCATCAGCTACCGTGGCCGTTCTACCAGCAGGGAAGAGGAAGTACTTCCTTGATGGACAAAGTGACTTCTAGAGCCCATATCCCATTTCTGATTATTTTATTCTACGAAGTGTGTTCTTGCAATGATCCCTTGCTACTGTTCTCCATGTTTAAGAAATTCAAGTCTTAGCCTGGTGGTGGTGGCACATTGCCTTAATTCCAGCACTCAGGAGGAAATGGATCCTTTGAGTTCTAAAGTAGCCAGGGCTACACAAAGAAACCTTGGGTTGGGGGAGGACAGCAGCTCTTGCCCTGAGAATAGTAACTCTTTGTTAGGGCTTCTATTGTAGTGAAGAAGCACCGTGACCATGGCTGCTCCTACAAAAGAAAGACTTTTTTTTTGTTTGCTTGCTTATTTGTTTTTTCCAAAACAGAGTTTCTCTGTGTAGCCCTGGCTGTCCTGGAACTCACTCTGTGGACCAGGCTGGCCTCGAACTCAGAAATCCGCCTGCCTTTGCCTCCCAAGTGCTGGGGTTAAAGGCGTACGCCACCACTGCCCAGCAACTTTTTTATTTCAAGACAGGGTTTCTCTGTATAGTCCCCTCTCTCCTAGAACTTACTCTAAACCAGGCTGGCCTCAAACTCAGAGATCATCTGCCTCCGCCTCCCAAGTGCTGGGATTAAAGGTAAAAGGTATGTGCCACCAAAACCAACTAGAAAAACATTTAATTGGGGCTGGTTTGCAATTCAGAGGTTTAGTCCATTTTTATCCTGGAAGGAAGTATGGTGGCATGCAGGCACCCATGATGCTGGAGAGATTGCATCTTTTACAAAGGAAGGGTCAGTGAGCTACTGGGCCTGGCTTGAGATTCTGAGACCTCCAAGCCTGCCCACCCAGTGACACATTTCCTCCAACAAGGCCACCTCCTAATAGTGCCATTTCCTGTGAACTTAGGAGGCCATTTTCATTCAAACTACCACAGCAAAAATTAGATCACTCTATAAACTAAAAATCAGTGCTTAGGGAGGTGAAGACAAGCCCTTCAACAGCACCCACAGCACACTTCAAAACTGCTGCAGAGTGATCTGCCTGGAACTTGACCTTGGTGTAAGCATCCCGGCCTGGCTTTTAGGAATGAGTTTAGGACAGCTGAGATCCAAGGGTAACACAGGCCTTGATGTATACATAGTGAACACTGATGATAACATGTTATTACATTACTGTAATCTTAGCACTTGGAAGTTTTGAGGCCAGCCTGGGCTAGTCATGCCGCTTCTGTTGGGTGATTTCCTAACCTTCAAAAGTGGTGTCTAATAGGGTCTGCTCACGAGCACTGCAGCGGTGCCTGAGGTCTACCACTGCGGGCAGAGGCAGCAGGCTTTTTCAAGGCCAGCCTGGACTACACTGTGAGACACTTGTCTCATGAAAAGCTGATTTGGAGCTGGAGTGATGACTGGAAAAGTGCTTTCTGTGTAAGCGTGCGGACCTAAGTTGGAATCCTAGCATTCACATAAACCAGGCAGGGCTGTACACACCTGCAACCCCAGCATGGGCTGAAAACAAGGGGAGATGGTAAAACTAGGCTCAGGGAAGGACTCTGTCTGAAAACAAAGTGGGAGTGGGAAGGGGGACATCCAGCGTTGACTTCTAGGTCCTGACACTGTGCACAAGCACACATGATATACCACACAAATTTTTTAAGTTATTGGAGAAAGGATAAGAGGATACTGTGGTGGATATGTATGGAATGTTTCAGTGGGATCCATTACTTTCTGCAGTGAATGTGCTAATAGCCTAAAAAGTGATTTTATTGGGCTGGGGGGTATAACTTGTTGATAAACACTTGGCATATGCAAGGATTTTATTATCAGCACCAGTTGAAAGGAGTGGGGGTGGGGAGCAGGGCTGAAAAGATGGCTCAGTGGTTAGAAGCTCTTCACTTGCCCCTGCAGAGGATCCAGGTTTGGTTCTTGGCACCTACGTAATGGCTCCCAACCATTTATAACTCCAGTTCCAAAGGACCTGCCGTCCTTCTCTGGCCTCTGCAAGCAGGCAAAAATACTCATTCACATCAAAGGAAAGGGGGAATGTTTAAAAATCAAGTATGAACTGAGCTATGAAAAATGGCAGAAGGACCAGCTAAGGCTTTGTGTCCACTCAGGTAAGGCTAGGGCAGCGACCTAGGGGCAGGTGTTGACTGCAGTTTTTAGTTGAGCAAACTGTGGGAGGAGGCTTTCTGGGGATGAGTGACTGTTTAGTCACTCTGAGGGACTTTGCTCTCTGGGGGCAGAAATGGGAGATGGGGTCTATAGAAGGCCTTCAACTCCATAGGTCATCTGAGCCAGAGTCCCCAACACAGTGACAGTCTTCAGAACCAGCCAGTCCAGCATCCATCTGAGATTCTGAGAATGTAAGAAACTAGAAAATATGACCTGGATCCAACTCTGCATTTCCAGTCTCCGTGAACCAGGCTCCCTTCGAGCCGTTAACTGCCTGGCCTGTTCTGTCCTGTCCTCCCCTTGACCACGAGGCCACAGGCCTCTGGCTCTTTCCCTGGGAAGCCCAGCCCCACTTCCAGGCAGGCTCTCAGGGGCTTAGAATAGCCAGCTGCTGTCTCAGCAGATGGCCAGGCTAATTTTAGCCATGTGCTGTTACTCACCCAGGGACCAGGCTGGGCTTTCTAGATTTGAATAAGCCAGCGTGCAACTTTGGGTTACAGCCAGTAACAAAGTTTTAAGTTGTGATTTCTGCTTCTAGCACTTGTTGGGAATTTCAGAAACCTAATTGTAAAGGGTTTTGTCTCTCTGAATAAAGAGCCTCCGCTATGACGCCAGCAGATGGTCAAAGTGCTGGAGTGCTTTGATGGGCAGGTGACCATTGGCACTGCCTTCCTGGTGTCATCAATGTCCCAGGGATACCTATTGCTCTTTGCTTTCCTGGTTAAAATGAAACTGGAACCCGCCACCGAGCAGCTTCGGAAGGACTGCTTTCCCAGAAGACACCGGAGCTCTCCTGGGAGATGTTTCATGGCACCTAACAAGGAGTTGGTAGATCTGGAAGTTGACACTCGGTAACAGGTTGGAACTCGGGAGAACTTGTATTTCTGTATTTCCCAAAGTGCTTTTTTTTTCTCTTTCTTTTTTTTTCTTATTACCCCTGTCTTAGCACCCTGACATCAGCAACTTAAGCAGAGTGTTTTGGTGGGAGGGTGCAAGCTGAGCCATCTCTGCAGCCCCAGGAAGGGTTAGGGTGCAGTCTGGAGGCAGCAGGAGCCGTAAGCAGCTGGTCACGTTGCATCTCCAATCAAGAAGAAAAGAGCATCGAAGACCTGTGCTCCTCTCCCTCTTTATACAGTTCAGGATCCTAACCCAGGGAACAATGCCACCCATGACAGTAGCAAAATTACAGTTATGACCACAAGAAGACCCACAGAGTCAACTGACCTGGGACCGTGAGGGCTCATAGACCCTGGGCCACCAACCGGTGAGTCTGCAGAAGCTGGACCTAGACCCCCTACGCATTTGTAGTAAATGTGCAGCTTGGTCTGTATGTGGGTCCCCTAACAAGTGGACCAGGAGCTGTCTCAGTCTCTGTTCCCTGCCATTGGATCCCCTCATGACCTGGACTGCCTGGTTGGGTCTCAGTGGGAGAGGATGTGGCTAGTCCTGCTGAGACTAGATGCCCTAGGGTGCAGTGGAACCCAGGGGGAGGAGAGATTTGTAAGGGTGGGACTGGGAAGAGAGAAGGGGGCTGGGATAGAGATGTATAGTGAATAAAGAAAAGGTACAGTTATGAAGTTGCAACAAAAATACTTTTTGTGGTTGGGGGGGCGTCACCAAAACATGAGGAACTGTATTTTAGGGTTACTGCATTAGAAAGGTTGAGAACCACTCTTCTAGACCTAACCCATCACATTGACAAATGAGATTAACCATCCTACCCCACTGATGTGTAACTTTTCCTAAGGAGATGTAAACAAGTGGCCGTTTGTCCCAGACAGCACTAACCATAGACCAATGAGACAACTCCACTCAAGCCTAACTTAGTGAGCCAGTGAGGGGTTTTTGGGTCATCACAGTAGCATAAGAGGTTACTAAGGGGTCAAGACAGCCGCATTACCAAAAGCCCACCCTCCGTGTGTCCACGATCTCAAGGACTTAATGACCACAGCTGCAGGTCGTGCTTAAGCCCCCCTTAGCTGCTCCATCCTGTGACTTTGTGAAGAAAGCCGTAAACCAGCAAGGGTGACAACACGTGTAAGCTGCATCCCCGGAGGTCCACTCAGCTTGCAGGCTGTTGGTCCTCACAGGAAGGGCTTCTTAGCACTAGGTTGCTGCTTATAGCCCTGGGAGAGGGGCTTTGTGAATCAGACCGATTTCAGGAATTTCCTGATTCTTATGGGCCTCCCTCCAGGAAGGAATATTTCAGTTCAAAGGAAATAGCTACACAGCACACCCCTCCACATTATAAGAAGACAAAGTTTAAAGGGACCCTCCCAGTAAAGGGATAGCCCCATCTTGACTTAACCAGCTATTGGCTTTTCTTTACATTGGTCATGAAGAGAAATTCAGAACCAGGGAAGGCACAATAAGGTAAGAGCAGACCACTTAGGCTTCTGAATAGAGTTTAGAGAACCAACCTGTTAGCTGAGCTACTTTCTGGCTACTACCAGAAAACCCAACACCTGCCTTAACGGCACACATAGGTATGACAGAACCTGTTAGGTTTCTGCGTTCCTCCCACCGTGGTTGCAAGACTCCCAGCATCTCCACCCGGCATGCTACCCACTAAGCCGCACACACCTCTCTTCTCCTTGGCCAAGGTTGGGACCACACGCTGTGCTTCATCTACAGAAAGTACCGAGCACTTGCAGCCTGATGAGAGGAGGTAACTGTCTCAGCAAAAACCACGACGTGGAGAGTGGCATTCCGTGCCATGCTCTGGGGAGAATGCGGTTGAGGAATGCCACTCTCCACGTCTCCTTAGTGCTCGTCCAGATCCCCAGTGTCCATGATCTCAAGGACTTAATGACCACAGCTGCAGGTCGTGGCTAAGCCCCCCTTAGCTGCTCCACTCTGTGACTTTGTGAAGTAAACCAGCACAGAAATAGAAGCTGTTGCCCAGAATAGTCTAAACGGCAGCACTTGGTGCTAATCGCAGGCACTGCTGGGCCCCGGTGACTGCAGAGGTCATGTTGGGCGCTCGGGGCAGCTAAGCTCCTGCTTTCCTCTTTCTCTAGTGTTTCCTCTGTGAATCTGTGTCTTTGCCCAAAGGTCAGTTCTAACCCTGCTTCTCTTTCTGAGCTCAAATGATTTGAGCAGTCCCAGGACTTCACTGATCCTGGCAGCAATCTCATCGCTTCCCGAGGTGGACAGCGACCATGGCACCCAGGACCTGAGGAAGGGCTGTGACTACCTGTGAAGTGATCACCTCCAAGAGAACAGCCTTGGAGCCGCAGTTCCAAGCTCCATTCCTGAATAGAAGTCCTTGGGCAGGCAACTGTCCCAGTGCGGGGCTGTCTCCAGGCAGGTCTGCTTTGTGGCAATACTGAGGAAATACGTATAATACCTCTGCCAAAGAACAGCTGCCTGACAGAACAGCTAGTGATCAAAACCATCGCTTTGTCTCCCACTAGCGCTTTAGAATTGAGCAATTAAGCCTTTGCTGTGCCACCAGAAGGAAACTGCAAGCCTATCATTCTTCCTTTAGTTCCCCATGGTGACCCTTCTAAGGCTCAACTCAGGCCCAGCATCAACTCCTCCTCGTGATTTAAATGCTCATCCCAGAGAATATATCTATTAACGTGTTGTAAGTTAGGCCTATTGGAGTGGGATGGTTTGGTACGTTGGTTGGTTTGCTGGCTGGCTGGCTGCATGGCTGTTTGAGGGAAGGTCTAACATTTCTCAGGATGGCCCCATCCTCCTGCCTCTAACCTCCCAAGTGCTAGGATTACAGGCCCATTTATGCTCTGCTGGGAATCAAACCCAGGGCCTCATGTAAACACTCCACCAACAGCTCCATCCTCAGCCCTCTAACTTTAATTTAGCGTTGACTTTTCTCCCTTCTCCCTTCACAGGCTAGATGCGATGCGAGAGTCACTCCCATCCTTTCCCACTGTTAGAAAAGAAACCGTTCCCTTCTTTATTTTGCAGCCTCTTTTCCTATCAGTATTACTTGGCTTTCCATCACTATGACTGATTCCTGTGGCAAATAACTTATAAAACCAAAATATTTTGCCTTTTACTTTTAGGAGTCCCAGCCCAAGATTGAGTGACCTGTTGTTTTGAGCCTCTGGTGAGGGTCATCATGGTCAGTGTGTGGCCAAGTACACTGCTTACCTCATGGGCCAAGAATCGAGACAACAATAGGCAAGAGGCCGAGCCCTAGAGCTCCGGGAAGGTCATGCTTGCCATGGCCTAAGGACCACTAAGGTCCACTGCACCACTATGCCTAGTAGAGCCCACCTCTTAAAGGTTCACCAGCTCCCAGAGGCACCAAGCGATGACTGGGTCTTTCATTCTTGAGCCATTTGAAGACATGGTCCATGCTCAAACCACAGCTCCGGGTTTAGAGAGATGGCTCAGTGGTTAGGATCCCAGGCTGTTCTCCAGAACACCGGACTCTGATTCCTAGCACTGACTTGGCAGTTCACAACTGTCTGTAACTACAGTTCCTAGGGATCCAGTACCATCTTCTGGCTTCAGCAGGCACCATTCATACATACGGTACACAGTTGTGCATGCAAGTGAAACACCCATACGGGTAAAATAAGATTTTTAAAAAATGGGCCGGGGAGGGCGGGCTTCAAGACAAGAGTTTCTCCGCGTATCCCTAGCTGTCCTGGAACTAACTCTGTAGACCACGCCAGCCTCAAACTCACAAAGATTCGCCTGCCTCTCTCTACCTCCCAAGATTAAATGTGTGTGCTACTATGACCTGGCTAATACAATTTTTTTTAAAAAATTATATGTGTGTGGTTGTTTTGCCTGCATATATAGCTGTGAAGTGCATGCTGCAGTACTCTTGAAGGTGAGAATTGGGCATTAGATCTGGTGTTACAGATGGTTGTTAGCTACCGTGTGGGTCCTGGGAACTGAACCCAGGTATTCTGCAAGAGCAATAAGTGCTCTTAACCCCTGAGCCAACTCTCCAGCCTAAGAGAACTATTTTTTAAAGATTAAGGAAAAACAGAAGAATGAAGTATGCAGCCAGCGAAGGGTGAACAGACACGGAGGACTCCGAGTGGGAATAACAATCAGGGCAGACTGGAGGCCTGCCACAGAGGAACCACAAGCCCCAGCAGGAGAAGTAAAAGATCCAAGAATCTCAGTGATACCACCTGAGAGGCTGCTGGGCAGTGGTAGGGTTCTAGGCTTGGGAAAACCTTGGGAGACCAACTGGAAGCAGTTCTTCCTAGAGTAGATATGAAGACAGTGAGTCTCCGAGGCCATAGGGCCCCAGAACAAGAAATACTTGATCCAAGAGTAAAATCAATTCCACCTGCAGCCAGAGCTCCGAGCCCTGTGCTGGGCCTCCACTCCACCCCTCAATACTCTCCTCCACTCACAGTGGTCTGTAGGAGAGCTGTGGTTCTCATCTGTGCCCCCAAAGGCCATGTATTGAAGGCTTGGCCTCTAGCCTATGGTGCACTTTGAGATGGCATACCCTCTAAGGGCCAGAGAAGCCCTGCGGAAGTTTGAATGGCAATGGCTTCCATAGGCTCATAGTCTTGAATATTTGGTCCCCTGGAAGTGGCACTGTTGGAAAGGATTAGGGGGTGTGGCCTTGTTGGGAGGAAGTATGTCACTGGGGGGTGGGCTTTGAGGTTTCAAAAAGCCCATTCCAAGTCCACAGTCTCTCATCCTGCTTCCTGCAGATCTAGATGTAGAAATCTCAGCTATTTCTCCAGCACCATGCCCACCTACCACCATTCTTCCCGCCATGATGAGAAAGGACTAAACCTCTAAAATGGCGTAACTCCAACTAAATGCTGTCCTTTATAAGAGTTGCCATGGTCAGAGTGTCTCTTCACGGCGATAGCACAGAGAGCAAGACAAGCCTAGATGAGAATTTGGGCCCCTGGAGACATGTGCTAGAAAGGATTTGGGACCTTTGGCTACCGCTCTCCCAACCCCAGCTTTCTCTCTCCATCTTTGCTCCGTGAGGTGAGCAGCCCAAGGCCACACTCTCCCACAATACACTGCTCTATCACAGTTCCAACAGGCAAAGTAAACCTTTCTTTGGCTAACATTCACTTTCTTTTATTTGTGTGTCTGGGGGTGGGGGGCATATGCACACAGGTGGGTCTGTGGGGCATTTTCTCAGTTAAGATGAAGGTAGAAGGGCCTGGGCCACTGTGGCTGGTGCCACCTTGAATAAGTGCTTCTGTGCTATATGAGAAAGGCTGAGTGAGCCGCAGAGGGCAAGACGATAGACTACATCACTGGTTCCGCTCAGTTCCTGCCTTCAGGTTCCGGCCTTACATTCATGCCTTGGCTTCCCTCAAGCTGGGATAAACCCTTTCCTCCTGGTTGCTTTTGGTCAGTGCTTTGCCAAAGCAATCGAAAGCACACTAGGACTGTGTTTGCCGTTTCTGTTCCAGCGGCTGTGAGGCTAGCAGTAAGAGAGTCGCTGCCGCAGTGGTGCCTAGACTTACTCTGAACCAAACTTTTCTTCTTCTTTAGTGGATCGTCTCAGGTGTCAATGTTACAATATCAAACCTATTTAATACTCCCCCTTGTGGTATGAAGTGCAGGGACCCTGTGTGTCTGGGGAAGTGAACAGGAGCCCGACCGCAGCGACATGCATGCTGGCGTTTCCAGTCGGGAAGCCACGGGCAGCTTGCTTGGACCTCTCTGTGCTTCTTAGTCTTCATCTGTAGATTGGGAGCCGCAAATGGAGCCTGCTTCGTGGAGCAGCTGTGACTCCTCACAGGTTGGTTTATCTTGGCAGGTTTGCTGTTGATGTATTCAATAGACGTGAATACTTAGATGACTTATGTGACAAAGGTTCATGGCCTTGGAAAAGTCCTGACCAGCAGCACTGAGCTATTCCCTGCCTCTATCCCAGACATCCAGCTCGTGCTGCTGTCCTGGCTAGCTCGACAACCTCACCCCTGAGCTGCCTCAAACTCTTTTAATTTGCAGCACTGGGAATTTAGTCTAGAGTCTCACACATGAATATCCTACTGCTGAGGTACACCCCAACTCCTTTTAAAGATTTATTTATTTTTATTTTATGTGTGTGAGTGTTTTGCTTGTGGATTTGTGTTCTTTCTCTCTCTCTCTCTGGCTGTGTGTGTGTGTGTGTGTGTGTGTGTGTGTGTGTGTGTCTGTCTGTCTGTCTGTCTGTCTGAAGCACCCAAGGATGCCAGAAGAGGGCATCAGATGGAATTGGAGTTACTGACAGTTGTGAGCCACCTGTGGGTGTTGAGCACAGCCCAGGTTCTCTGGGAGAGCGGTCGCTGCAGCCGTCTCTCCAGCCCTCGCTCCCAAGTCATTCTGTTGCTGTTGTCTCAGCATTTCAAGACAATCTCACCAAGTGCACAGATGGCCTTGAAGTTAACCTTGTAGCTCAGATTACCCTAACTCTTCAAACACTGCACTTACCTGTCACACTGTTACATAATTGACTTGATTAAAACTAAAGGTTTAAAATCTGTTCAATAGAGCTTATTCTCAGACAGACAGACGGGGCTGGAGAAGTGGCTTGGCAGTTAAGAGCATGTACTGTTCTTCAAAGGAATGCTTGCTCGCTCAGTTTCCAGCACCTACATCAGGCAACTTACAACTGCCTCTAACTCCAGCTCTTGGGGGAATCTAACTCCTTGGGTCACTGAGGTACCCGCCTCTGCACATATCTTCACATACTTAAAACTAATAAAAAATAAATCATTAAAAATTCTGGAGCTAGGTAGGATGATAGACATGTAGAATCTTAGCACATAGTTGCTGTGAGTTCCAGACCAACCTGTCTCAAAAAAAGAAGGGGGCAGGGGAGTTTCGGGACCGTGAGATGGTTCAAGAATAAAGGTGCTGGCTCACAAAACTGATGAGCCCCAGGACCCACATGGTAGAAAGAGAGAATGGACTCCTAGCTGCATACACACACACACATGATGAATGGGTGGGATGGATGGATGGATGCATGGATGCATGGATGGATTGATGGATGGAATGATGGATGGAATGATGGATGGATGGATGGATGGATGGATGGATGGATGGATTGATGGATGCATGGATGGATGCGTGGATGGAACAATGGAACAATGGATGGATGGATGCATGCATGCATGCATGCATGGGTGCATGGAGATAGATAGATAGATAGATAGATAGATAGATAGATAGATAGATAGATAGATAGAAAGAAAGAAAGATGATAGGTAATGTTGCACCTCTCTACCTAAGGCCACAGTCTACCACACTGGGATATGTCCTCTGAGCTTGGAGCAATGTGGAGGACTCCCTTTTCTTAGCAGGGCTTCCACTTCTCTGCCTAATCTGAGGGGCCTGACCCCCACATCCTCTACCTGAGGAATGTCACATTGTCCTTTGCAGACAGCAAGTTTAACTTACTCTTTCCCAATAAGAACCCACCCAACAAGTACCTGAGATTCCTGGAATGACTCTCCATACACAGGAGGCATTCACAGTACTTTAAACTCCAGCCAATCATTTTCCATTCACCCTGAAAAGTCCTTCCCACTCTCCAAAGTTCATATGTAGCCCTTGGTCACCCTGAATAAAATGTATGAGCACAAGCTGTTTCACTGAAGACCAACTAAGAGAGCTGTTTTGACTGAATATAGTCTAGAAGAGCTATAACACTAAAATCCTCGGAGGAACACCCAGCCCTGAAGTCACTCCCAGTTGGACCAGGATCCTGCAGACATCCCCATTCAGACCCCACCCATTCAGACCCCACCCATTCCAGACCCAGCTTCATCCTTTCAGCCTGGTGTGCAGCAGTGTCTGAGGGAGAAAATCCAGGATGTGGAACCACAGCTTGACCCTAACACACATAGACAGACAGACAGACAGACGATAGGTAGGTAGGTAGATAGGTAGGTAGAGAGATAGATAGATAGATAGATAGATAGATAGATAGATAGATAGATAGAGAATTTTTTTTATTGGGCTGGAAAGATCGATCAGTGGTTAGACGCATGGTACTGCTTTTCCAAAGGACCTGAATTTTGTTCCCAGCAACCACACCAGTAGCTCCAAACTCCCTAGAAATCTTCTGAACTCTACAAATATCTGTACTCACAGGTGCACACACCCTCTACACCCATGCCATATATATATATATATATATATATATATATATATATATATAAAATTAAAAATAAAACAAATCAGGCTAGAGAGATGACTCAGTGGTTAAGAGCACTGACTGCTATTCCAGAGGTCCTGAGTTCAATTTCCAGCAACCACATGGTGGCTCACAACCATCTGAGATGGGATCTGATGCCCTCTTCTAGTGTGCCTGAAGACAGCTGCAGTGTACTCATATACATAAAATAAATACTTTTTTAAACAAAAAACCTAAATAAATAAAACTAATCTTTGTAATAAATAAATAAATCTATTGGTACTGTGGATGTGGCTCAGTGTAGAGTGCTTGCCTAGCACAGGTGACACCTGATTATTATTCCCAGTGGGGAAACAACAACAACAAAACCACTTCATCAGTAATCCCTGGGGAGGTTGAGGCAGAAAGCACATGCATTCAAAACCAACCTAGGCTATTTAATGAAAAAAATCTGCATTATATAACACACTAGGAATCTGTGAGGAGAAATATTAGTATGCACAACAGAAAACCTCAAAATATAAGGCCAGAATTTCATCTCTGTGTGATTAAAAAAAGGATTATTCTCTTGTTTGTTTTGTTTTCAAGACAGGGTTTCTCTCTGTGTTTAGTCCAAACTGTTCCCTGGAATTCCCTCTGTAGACCAGTTTGGACTCAACTCACAGAAATCCACCTGCCTCCCCCCCAACCTCCCCTCCCCAATGCTAGGATTGCAGGTGTGTGCCACCAAGCCTAGTCAAGAAGGTCATCCTTTAGATATGGGGATGTGATCCACAGCCTTGGGTGTGCAAGGCACACACTCCTTCTCTGAGCTCCCCTCCCCACATCTTCTGAGTAATTCTCCTTCTTTGGGTTTTTGTATTTTCTCACAATAAGCCTGAACAAACTGCTGGTGAAACAATAAATCTCTATTGTACACTCAACAGCTTTCCTGTCTTGCTTTCTGTGTTGTCACCACGGAGAAGCATTGGTCCTGGGTTCCCTATTTGTTTCCTTAGTTTTCCCTGGTTATTCCCAAGAATAGGTATGTGGTGGGAAAAGGCTCTAAGTCAGGTCTGGGCTGCGGTGGCAAGTCTTGTGAACCCCAGTCATCCTCAGTGAAGTTGGAGCCTCTGCCCAATGATGTAGAACTCTGCCTGAGAGAGTCCCGCTGTCCTTGGTCCCTAAGGGCACTGGGCATGCCTTGTTCCTGGTCTGGTGACAAAGGGATGCTCACTTTTCTGCCCAAATCACTTGCAGAAGACAGTATCATTCCTGACTGGGAAGTTGTATCTTACAGGGCAATGTCCAGTTGGCCAGAGGCGAACTCCTTGGAGGAGCCCGTGAGCCCTGTGACTGATTAAAGGTTTAAGTGTGGAGGAATCGTGCAAAGGGTCTGTCTGAGCAGGGGGGAGTCCAGCAAACATGTTCATATTACAAATCTTTCATCTTCCATGAGCCCTGAGATGGTTCACTTACAGCCCAGATCTTCCCTCTAGGCTGTTGTTAAATGCTGTTCGCTTACTCTGGCCTAGTGCACGGCCCTGCACCTCGCCTTGCCAGTCTAGTCCTAGCCTTTCTCCTTCAGGAAGCTTTGTGACGCCTGTTGGTTAAAAGGTCCAAGCCTACTTCCAGGTTTGAAAACCTATTAACCCCCACCAATCCCGAGCTCAAAATTCCACCAGTCCCTGGGCTTGGGTTGAAATCTCATCTCACCCAATCCCCACCCTGGAAATCTCCACCCTGGAAAACTCCTCCCCCAAGAACCCTTATATTAAGCCTGCCTCCACCGTTCAGTTCCCTGGAACTTCTCACCCTAGCTGAGGCAGCCACCCTCTTGTGTCTTAATAAATCTCTTGGGTGAGGTTTGTTGTGTGGTGTGACTTTAAGTTATGTGGTGTGTGGTAATCCTTGACTCCTGACTGCCAGGATATCTTTCCTCTCAGAGCTGTAACACTTCCACTGGGGAAGCCTTCTCCCCTCAGAACTTTAACACTTCCACTGGGGAAGCCTTCTCCCCTCAGAGTTACAGACATTGGGGATTTTCCCTCAGAGCTGCCTACACTGTGTTTCAGGGTTGGGGTAGAGGTCAGACCTCATTGTTAATTTCCCACAGCACCTTCCTGCCACAAGTACTGTTATCACCCATTCTGGGACAGTGTCAGGAGCAAGGCCCCTACTATACCCTGCCTGAACCCTGTCTTTTATTCTATTTAGACTTCTTTTCTCTTCTCTTCTCTTCTCTTCTCTTCTCTTCTCTTCTCTTCTCTTCTCTTCTCTTCTCTTCTCTTCTCTCCTCTCCTCTCCTCTCCTCTCCTCTCCTCTCCTCTCCTCTCCTCTCCTTTTCTTTTCTTTTCTTTTCTTTTCTTTTCTTTTCTTTTGTGTGTATGAATGTTTTGCCTGCGTATGCATCACATATGTGCCTGGCGTCACCAAAGGTCAGAAGAGGGCATCAAACTGGGTAGTGATGGCCGTATCTTTAAACTCAGCAGCCAGAAGGCAGAGGGAGGTGGATCTTTGTGAGTTTCAGTGCCAGCCTGGTCTATATAGTAAGTTCCAGGACAGTCAGGGTTACACAGAGAAACCCTGTCGGAACTCTCCACTATCGCCAAGGAAATGAAAGGGCCTGAGATTCCCCCAGAACTGAAGTCATGGATGACCGTGAGCCACAGCGTGGGCAAAGGTGCTGAGTTATCTCTCTCTCTCTCTTCACACACAAAATGGAGTCAAAGCTGTTTGTAAAATGGAGCCTCTTAGGATAAGGCACACAGCCTGAAAACACACTTTTTTATGCAATATGGAGTAACAGGGTAGAGCACATCGCAATGATCTCAATGCTGGAAGGCCTTGCTTGGTATTCGAGTGCCTCTGTTGACATATAGACTGGATAATGTTTAGTTACAGGGAGCTGTCCTGTGCACACTAAGAAGCTGAGTGGTTTCCCTACCTCTGCCCTCTGGAAGCCGATAGCATACCCATCCACTTAGTGACAATCAGTGATGTCTCTAGACACAACCAAATGTCCCCTAAGGAGCCAAAAGCCGCTGCTGTGTTAGATGACTATGACCTTGGGTGACATCTTGACCTCAAGCCCTGAGCCAACGTTACCCAATGCACTGCTTTACTTCTGGAACCACAGAAACTGAGATAATGAGTTGGTAAGTTCTAGGTGATTTCTGTGTCAATAGATTATCAATTCAGCGAGTATGGGAGTTTTTAGAGGAAGAGTCCTTTCTTCCCCTTAGGTTCTCAGGGACCCTTGGCTCTAATATTAAGAACGCCAGATCTGGCTAGGTATTTTGCACATGCTTTTAATCTCATCACTTGAGCATTAGAGACAGGCAGATCTCTAAGTTTGAGGTCATCCTAGTCTACATAGTGAGTTTCAGGACAGCAGGGTGATGTGGAGAGACTTAGCCTCAAGAAAAAAAAGGACTCCAGACTGGAGCCCTCAATGGAAGGAAAGATCAGGTTCTTGAAAGATGTCCTCTATTGCCACCCATGAGCTATGGAACATGCACACATCCACCCACACATGCACACGCACATGCACACATATACACACGAGGCAGGGTTTTCCCTGTCAAATTAGTTTAAATATTAGTGCAGCAGGAGGCCTGTGATTGGACAGGGAAAGGGGAGGCGGAGCTAAGAGTTACAGAGATGGGACGGAGGAGAGAGGGGAAGCAAGATGGACGATAGGATGATTCAGAACCAGAGTGGCTTTGAACAGCCACAGCTAGATATGTTATTATAGGGATAAAATAATTGGGGCAACTTGTCTATTCTAGGTGGGCAGCTTGTATCATTATCAATTGGCACAGAAATTATTGTGTGGGCACCTTGTGAATTGAGAATTTATTGATATATAAATCTGACTGGTTAATTATAAGCTTCAAGAGTTTTGTTTTACTGGGTTACTGGAATGTGGGACCACCAACCACAGGAGTTTATGGCTGAGAAGGTACAGGCAGCTATGAGACAAGCAAACAGAACCTGGGAACACTGCAGTCAGTCACTGATGAGGCTAGTCTAGAGGCAGAGGCAACGGGACTGCACCGGGGTAGAGAGTTGCCAGCAGTAACTCGGGAAGCCGCCAGTCATTTTTAATATTTCCTGCAACATACACATCCACATGCACATACACATACACATATGTACACGTGCATGCATACATACACAAGCACATGTACATACACACATGCACATACACATGCATACAAGCACACATGCATACACACATATACACATGCACACATACACACTCACACACACACACACACACACGCACACACACAGGAGTGCATACCCACACAGGCAAACATACACAACAATAATGAGTTTAGAACAGACTTTTGTCAAAGCAATTCTTCACTCAGAACGTGAGCATTGCTTAAGTGGACGTTGCTTGAATCTCTCAGCTGACAGGACACTGAGTCTGTTGTTAGAAAAGTGTGATGGTTTGTTATAAGCCAGAATCTTCTGCCAGAGCCCTAGGCTGTGTGGCAATTACTCCCCCTCCAGAAATTGCCAAAATCATCCCCAGGGATTCACTGAGGGGACAAATGGGAGGAGGCTGAGCCTTGTTGGGTAGTTTGGGGAATCTGAAGAGAGGCTACAGGTGGAGAACCCCAGCTGCCCCTCCCTCCTAATCCTCTCCCAGCTCCCCAACCCCTATCAAGACTTGGCTTCCCAAGGGGTAGGCACTATAGTTCAATGGAAGAATGCTTGCCTGCATTTGGGAGGCGCAGTGTCACAAACAAACAAAAAATTAGCTTCTATTTTTCTTTTTGTTTCTTGACAGGGTCTTATGTAGTTCAGACTAGCCTCAAACTTGTTATGTCGCCAAAAATTACCTTAAACCCCTGAACTTGCTGCCTCCACCTCCCAGGGGCTGGGTCTACGGTTGTGCTTCACCATGCTCTGTTTTCTCATTGCTAGGGACTGAAGCTTGGGACTCATGCATGCTAGGTACCCTGCTCACTGAGTTATATCCCTGACCCCTAAATGTACCTTCCCCAGCCCCATACTTTTATTTCCATAAGTGAGTACTGTCTTGGGGTTTTACTGCTGTGAACAGACACCATGACCAAGGCAAGTCTTACAAGGACAACATTTAATTGGGGCTGGCTTACAGGTTCAGAGGGTCAATCCATTATCATCAAGGAGGAAGCATGGCAGTGCCCAGGCAGGCATGGCGCAGAAGGAGCTGAGAGTTCAACATCTTGTTCCAAAGGCAAACAGAAGACTGGCTTCCAGGCAGCTAGGATGAGGGCATTAAAGCCCATGCCCCCAATGACACACTTCCTCCGACAAGGCCGCACCTAATAGTGCTACTCCCTGGGCCAAGCATATACAAACCATCACAAGTACTACACAGAACATCAACTGTCTCTCGCTAGCTGACACGTTCAGAGCAGTAAGAAGCAGCAGGCAGGCAGTTCTATCACTCCAGCTCGCTCACCATTCCCTTCCCACACCTTCTCTCTCCCTAGATTCTCAGTGGCCACAAAGGTTCTTGAAAACAGTTCTACCTGGTGGTATTATTGGGGAGTGCCAGGCTTTTTAAAAGGTTTGGCCTACTTAGGGAGATCCAAAGCCCTCTTCTGGTGCACAGACATACCTGCAAGTAAAAAAATAACCTGAAACATATACCTACCCTCCCCATACTGGGTTTCTCTGTGTAGCCCTGACTGTCCTAGAATTCAATCTGTGGCCTCAAACCCAGAGATCTGCCTGCCTCTGCCCCTCTAATACTAAGATGAAACCATGCCCAGCTTCAAATACATACATTTTTATAAAGAAGTGGGGTCTTTGGGGCTGGAGAGATGGTTCAGCTGTTAAGAGCACTGACTGCTCTTCCAGAGGACCTGGATCCAATTCCCAGCAACCACTTGGCAGCTCACAACTGTCTATAACTCCAGTTCCAGGGGATCAGACATGCTCACACAGACATACATCCAGGCAAAATACCAATGCACATCAAATTAAAATAAGTTATCTTTTAAGAAAATCTTAAAAAAAATGGGAGCTCATGGACAGTTTCAGACCACTGAGGGGCACGCCCTTGAGAGGATCTAGGGATTCTGGTCCTTCTGCTCCGGTTTGAGCTGTGGACAGTGTGCTCTGATACTGGCTCTTGTTATGACATTGCCACCCTCAGTAGAAATCCAAACTAATAGGACCATGTGACCTTGGATTTGAACCTCTGATCAATGAGCCAATAATCCTCTGTACTTCCTAAGTCCTTTGTCCAGTGCTCTGTTACAGTGACAGAGAACTGACACACTGAGGCTAATGACATGTTTAGGATTTCCTTCATGGAGTCAGAGGACCCCGGTCCATGTTTCCAGGAAAAGGCTCTTCCGTCCCTGCTAACATCCAGCAACTCTTCTCTTTGCAGCTGCATTCTTTCTAAAGCCAGCCATTGTGGGTCACAACTACTTGCCAGAAATAAAATAAATGCCATCTTGGGAGAACTTCACCAAGGAACATGAATGAGACACGGAATGACTCATGTCTGTGCTGTAGGAGGCACTTGTGTTGTAGGAGGCCCAGTGGCGAGACATAGGGCTGCGCTCATTTGCTGAGAAAGCGTGCCAGCAGTGCTGTGAGAAGACAGTAACGAAGGTTCTTAAAACACCGTGAGGAACCATGGATTTACATTTTTCTTAAGTTTTATTTAAATGTATATGTGTGTACATTCATGTGCCACAGCATGTAGAAGTTATGTGTGTGCCTCTATGTGTGTGTGTGTATATATATATGTGCCTGTGAGTGTGTGCCTCTCTCTGTGTATGTGCCTGTGTGTATACATACCTCTGTGTGTGTGTGTGTGTGTGTGTGTGTGTGTGTGTGTGCCTGTGGGGATGGGGTGTACACATGAAGATGTTATTGCTCTCCATTAGGTGGCTCTGTGGGATCACTCAGGTTGTCAGGTGTGGCAGGCAGCAGGAGCCTTTATCTATGAATCATCTCTCTGGCCAAAAAGCTGTATAATTTCTTAAAATATATATTTAGAAACAATCTCAAAGATCATTACTGTGCTGAATGCCAGTATATTAGTCTGTGTATATAACTCATTCATTCGGTTAGAAAATAACTACAAAAATGAACCAATTTGATTTTTCTTTTCTGATAAGTGATAATGTAATTATCATAGGTAGGCTCCTAGTTCTGTGGTAAAACTCCATGATCAGGAACAGCTTGGGAAGGAAAGAGTTTGTTTGCCTTAGTCACTGTCCACTGAAGGAAGTAGGGCAGGAACCTAGAAGCAGGAACGGATGTAGAGACCGTAGAGGAATGCTGCTTGATGGCTTGCTCCCCATGGCTTTGTCATCTCATCCAGGACCATCTGCCCAGGGGTGGTGCTGCCCATGGTGGGCTGGACCCGTACATCAACCATTAATCAAGAAAATGTCCTGCAGACTAGCCTAGAGGCCAGTCCGATGGAGGCATTTTCTCAATTAATAATCCCTCTTCCCTCTTCTGTGGGCCTTAAACTATCAAGAGCAGTTGTGCATTTCTGGGCTTTCCTTTTGTCTTTTGTTCAGGGTATAATGTCCTGACAGGCACAGTCCTGTCTATTTTTGTATTCTTCCAGCTTCTGCGTCCAGCTAATGAGCTTGTGCATTGCAAATTAAATCATAACCCGCCCCTCCCTAGTCGCACCCTAGGCCTGGCCGTGGGTTGTGCTTTTCCTGATTCGCCCATCTTTGAAGCTTTGCTGTCCCCTCGCATGCCTATCTGGACACTGTGGAACCCCATACATTTTTTCTTCTGAGACAAGGATTCTCTGTATAGGCCAGGCTGTCCTGGAACTTGCTTTACAGAACTCAAACGCAAAGGTCCGCCTGCCTCTGCTTCTGCCTCCCGAGTGCTGGGATTAAAGGTGTGAGCCATAAGCACATTTGTCGAAAGAGGGCAGCAACTGATGAAACTATGAGTGCTTTGCCTTTGGTGGAGTGGTCAGGACAGACACTCTTTTTCACCAGCCAGACAATCACTCCCCTCTCTCCTCACCTCCTCTGTTTTTCTGACAGCCACACAAACATCTCAACTCAGGGGAAATCAGACTCCAAGCCTGTGCTTCCCAATTATGACTAGAGACATCAGAATCTCTTGCGGAATTGGTGATTACATAAATAGTTAGTACATACTTGCTTGGTTTCTACTCTTAGACTCGCAGTGAACCTACAAACACTGGCAGCTAAAGTGCAGTGTAGCTCTCCAGAAACCACGTGGAAAGGGCTGGAGTGGAGCTCAGTGATAGAGCATTTGCCTTGCATGGTGGTCCGTGAGTTCTCAGTCACATATCCTAGACGCCACGAGGAGTGAGGCCATTGGGGTATGCCTTTGAACAGGATCCAGAGGCCCTGATGTCCTTCTCTCTTTCCTTCTCAGCTGTTAAGGAGCATGTCTTCCACCTTACCTTGAAGCCCTGTGACATCACAGGCCCAAGGTTACAGGACCAAGCGACTATAAACCAAACTTCTGAATCAATAGCCAAAAGCAAACCTTTCCTCCCTTTAAGTTGTTTATCTCAAGCATTTTGTTATGGTTATAGAAAGCCGACGAACACAGAAATAAAGACGAGAGACAGAGAAAGATGCTATGATACAGAGTTACAGAGAAAACATCCAATCAAAGCAAAGCAAGCTGTTTTAAAAGTGGCTACTTTAGTCTTTATTTATTTTGGGGGCTTTTTTTTCTATTTGAGCGGTGGTTGTTTTTTGTTTTTGTTTTGGTTTTGGTTTTTGGTTTTTGGTTTTTCAAGACAGGGTTTCTCTCTATAGCCCTGGTGTCCTGGAACTCACTCTGTAGACCAGGCTGGCCTCAAACTCAGAGATCCACCTGCCTCTGCCTCCCAAGTGCTGTGATTAAAGGCATGCACCACCACTGCCCGGCTATTTGTTTTTGAGACAAGGTCTCACTAGATAGCCCTGGTTATCTTGGAACTCTCTACGTAGATCAGGCTGGCTTTGAACTCACAGAGATCCTCCCTCAGCCCTGAAAGCACTGGATTTAAAGGTGTATTCTACCTTCTTGTTTTGTTTTGATTTTTCAAGACAGGGTTTCTCTGTGTAGCTCTGGCTGTCCTGGAACTCACTCTGTAGACCAGGCTAGCGTCGCACTCGTAGAGATCGGCCTGCGTCTGCCTCCCAAGCACTGACATTAAAGTCATGTGGTGACACTACCCAATTTTTTTTTACAAGATCTGGCCATATAGCCAAGATTGACTTTGAACTTGAGATCTTCCTGACTCAGCCTCCCAAGTGATACACACAGCTCACATTTTAAAACTTTTATTTTTTTCAGATTTATTTATTTTGTGTATAGATGTTTTTGACTGAATGTAATTTTGTGTACTGTGTGCTTGCAGTGTCCCCAGAGACCACAGAGTGTGTTAGATCCACTGGAACTGGAATTACAGATGGTTGTAAGCATTATGTGGGGGCTGGGAATCAAACCCAGGCTAAGCCTGCAAGAGCCACAAGTATTCTTAACCCCTGAGTTTCCAGCCCTCATTTTATAAAAAAAAGATGTAATCATCTCTATCTTTATGTGAACATACATTTTGCATACATGTTATGGATGGTTGTGAACTGACATGTGAATGCTGAGAGAGAACCCAGATCCTCTGGTAAAGCCTGGTGCTCTTAACCTATAAGCCACCCCGCACCAAACTCTTTTTTTTGTTTTTTGTTTTTTTTAATATTTTATTTATTGTATGTATGTGAGTACACTGTAGCTGTCTTCAGACACACCAGAAAAAGACATCAGATCCATCACAGATGGTTGTGAGCTACCATGTGGTTGCTGGGAGTTGAACTCAGGACCTCTGTAAGAGCAGTTAGTGCTCTTAACTGCTGAGCCATCTCTCCAGCACCCCCAAACTCTGTTTTTTAATAAGCATCAAGAAGCTCATTTAGTCATTGCCACGCAGCCAGCACTTGCTCTGCTCGGCTCTTTAGATGGTAGAGTGACCATTTGGATTCATTTGCTGAACGTGTTGCTGTGATACAATATCCTGACATCCCCACAGTCCAAGGTGAGTCTAGGTTGTGTTAAGCTGCTGGTTAGAGCTAACACAAAAACAAAACAAAACAAGATAACCCTCAGAGATATATGTAACTGACTACATGATTTTACAAGTGGTAAGAAACTTGTGAGCTCCAGCCCAGACTGCTATACCCAGCGAAACTCTCAATCACCATAGATGGAGAGACCAAGATATTCCATGATAAAACCAAATTTTCACAATATCTTTCCACAAACCCAGCCCTGCAAAGGATAATAGGTGGAAACCACCAATACAAGGAGAGAAACAACACCCTGGAAAAAACGAGATAGTAACCTTATTGCATCAAACCCAAAAGTAGATAACTACTCAAACATAAAGATAGCGTCGAGAATGGCAGGTGGCAATAATCACTATGCCTTCATCTCTCTTAATATCAATGGTCTCAATTCTCCAATAAAAAGACATAGACTAACAGACTGGATACGTAAATAGGACCCAGCATTTTGCTGCATGCAGGAAACGCACCTCAGTGTCAAAGACAAACACTACCTCAGAGTAAAAGGCTGGAAAACAATTTTACAAGCAAATGGTCCCAGGAAATGAGCCGGAGTAGCCATCCTAATATCAGATAAAATTGACTTTCAACCTAAAGCCATCAAAAAAAGACACAGAAGGACACTACATACTGATCAAAGGAAAAATCCACCAAGAAGAACTCTCAATTCTGAATATCTATGCTCCAAATGCAAGGGCACCCTCATTCGTAAAAGAAACTTTACTAAAGCTCAAAGCACACATTGCACCTCACACAATAATAGTGGGTGACTTCAACACCCCGATCTCTGAAATAGATCATTCAGGAAAGCAGAAACTAAACAGGGACACAGTGAATCTAATTGAAGCCTTGGACCAAATGGAACTAACAGATATATATATATATATATAGAACATTTTATCCTAGAGCAAAAGAATACACCTTCTTCTCAGCACCTCATGGTACCTTCTCCAAAATCGACCATATAATTGGTCACAAATCAGACCTCAACAGATATAAGAAGATCGAACTAATCCCATGCCTCCTATCAGATCACTATGGAATAAGGGTGGTCTTCAATGGCAACAAAAACAACAGAAAACCCACATACACATGGAGGCTGAACAATGCTCTACTCAATGATAACTTGGTCAAGGAGGAAATAAAGAAAGAAATCAAAGACTTTTTAAAATTTAATGAAAATGAAGGCACAACATACCCTAATTTATGGGACACAATGAAAGCGGTGCTAAGAGGAAAATTCATAGCCCTGAGTGCCACCAAAAAGAAACGGGAGACAGCATACACTAGCAGCTTAATGGCACACCTGAAAGCCCTGGAACAAAAAGAAGCAAATACACCCAAGAGGAGTAGAAGGCAGGAAATCATCAAACTCAGGGCTGAAATCAATCAAGTAGAAACAAATAAAACCATACAAAGAATCAACAAAACGAGGAGTTGGTTCTTTGAGAAAATCAACAAAATAGATAAGCCCTTAGCCAGATTAGCCAGAGGGCACAGGGACAGTATCCAAATTAACAAAATCAGAAACGAAAAGGGAGATATAACAACAGAAACTGAGGAAATTCAAAAAATCATCAGATCCTACTACAAAAATACAACTAGAAAATCTGGAGGAAATGGACAATGTCCTAGACAGATACCAAATACCAAAATTAAATCAGGATCAAATAGACCATCTAAACCGTCCTATAACCCCTGAAGAAATAGAAGTGGTCATTGGAAGTCTTCCAACCAAAAAAAGCACAGGTCCAGATGGTTTTAGTGCAGAATTCTATCAGACCTTCAAAGAAGACCTAACACCAATACTCTTCAAACTATTCCACAAAATAGAAACAGAAGGAACACTACCCAACTCGTTCTATGAAGCCACAATTATGCTGATACCAAAATCACACAAAGATCCGACAAAGAAAGAGAATCTCAGACCAACTTCTCTTATGAATATCGATGCAAAAATACTCAATAAAATTCTTGCCAACTGAATCCAAGAACACATCAAAACAATCATTCACCACGATCAAGTAGGCTTCATCCCAAGGATGCAGGGATGGTTCAATATAAGGAAGTCCATCAATGTAATCCACTACACAAACAATCTCAAAGAAAAAACCACATGGTCATTTCATTAGATGCCGAAAAAACATTTGTCAAAATTCAGCATCCTTTCATGCTAAAAGTCTTGGAAAGATCAGTAATTCGAGGCCTATATCTAAACATAGTAAAGCAATTTACAGCAAACCGGTAGCCAACATCAATCTAAATGGAGAGAAACTTAAAGCAATCCCACTAAAATCAGGGACTAGACAAGGCTGCCCTCTCTCCATATCTTTTCAATATAGTACTTGAAGTTCTAGCTAGAGCTACAAAAGGAGGTCAAAGGGATACAAATTGGAAAGGAAGAAGTCAAACTGTCACTATTTGCAAATGATATGATAGTATACTTAAGCGACCCAAAGAACTCCACCAGAGAACTCCTACAGCTGATAAACAACTTCAGCAAAGTGGCCGGATAGAAAATCAACTCAAGCAAATCAGTAGCCTTCCTATACTCAAAGGATAAGCAGGCTGAGAAAGAAATAAGAGAAATGATACCCTTCACGATAGCCACAAACAATATAAAGTATCTTGGTGTGACTCTAACCAAACAAGTGAAAGATCTGTATGACAAGAACTTCAAGTCTCTGAAGAAAGAAATTGAAGAAGACCTCAGAAGATGGAAAAATCTTCCATGCTCATGGATTGGTAGGATTAATATAGTAAAAATGACCATCTTGCAAAAAGCAATATACAGATTCAATGCAATTCCCATCAAAATCCCAACTCAATTCTTCATAGAGTTAGAAAGAGCAATTCAAAAATTCATCTGGAATAACAGAAAACCCAGGATAGCTAAAACTATTCTCAACAGTAAAAGAACTTCTGGGGGAATCAGTATCAGGGACCTCAAGCTGTACTACAGAGCAATAGTGTTAAAAACTGCATGGTATTGGTACAGTGACAGGCATGTAGATCAATGGAACAGAATTGAAGACCCAGAAATGAATCCACACTCCTATGGTCACTTGATCTTTGGCAAAGGAGCTAAAACTATCCAGTGGAAAAAAAGATAGCCTTTTCAACAAATGGTGCTGGTTCAACTGGAGGTCAGCATGCAAAAGAATGCAAATCGATCCATGCTTATCTCCTTGAACTAAACTCAATTCCGAGTGGATCAAGGACCTCCACATAAAACCAGATACACTGAAACTAATAGAAAAGAAACTAGGGAAGAACCTTGAACATATGGGCACAGGGGAAAATTTCCTGAACAGAACACCAATAGCTTATGCTTTAAGATCAAGAATTGACAAATGGGACCTCATAAAATTGCAAAGTTTCTGTAAGGCAAAGGACACTGTCCAAAGGACAAAGTGGCAGTCAACAAACTGGGAAAAGATCTTTACCAACCCTACATTCGACAGAGAGCTTATATCCAATATATACAAAGAACTCAAGAAGTTAGACTCCAGAGAGCCAAATAACCCTATTAAAAATGGGGTACAGAGCTAAACAAAGAGTTCTCACCTGAAGAATATCGAATGGCTGAGAAGCACCTAAAGAAATGTTCAACATCCTTAGTCATTAGGGAAATGCAAATCAGAACAACCCTGAGATTCCACCTCACACCAGTCAGAATGGCGAAGATCAAAAACACAGGAGACAGCAGGTGTTGGTGAGGATGTGGAAAAAGAGGAACACTCCTCCACTGCTGGTGGGAATGCAAGCTGGTACAACCACTCTGGAAAGCAGTCTGGCGGTTCCTCAGAAAACTGGGCATGACACTCCCAGAGAATCCTGTTATAACACTCCTGGGCATATACCCAGAGGCTTCCCCAGCATGCAATAAGGACACATGCTCCACTATGTTCATAGCAGTCTTATTTATAATAGCCAGAAGCTGGAAAGAACCCAGATGTCCCTCAATGGAAGAATGGATACAGAAGATGTGGTATATTTACACAATGGGATACTACTCTGCAATTAAAAACAATGAATTCGTGAAATTCTTAGGCAAATGGTCAGAACTGGAAAATATCATCCTTAGTGAGATAACCCAATCACAAAAGAACACACATGGTGTGCAGTCACCAATAAGGGGATATTAACCCAGAAACTCAGAATACCCAAGACACAATTCACATATCAATTGATTTCCAAGAAGATGGAAGGAGAGACCCCTGGTCCTGGAAAGACTGGATGTAGGGGAATACCAGGTCAGAGAAGCGAGAGTGGGTTGAATGGGGAACAGGGGGAGGGAAGAGGACATATGGGATTTTCAGGGAGGGAGGAACCAGGAGAGGGGAAATCATTGGGAATGTAAATTTAAAAAAATATACAAAATAAAAAAAAGAAAGAAAGAAACTTGTGAGCTGGGTAGTAATGGTGCCCCAGTAGAGAGAGACAAGTGGATCTTTGTGAGTTCAAGGGCAGCCTGGTCTACTAAGCAAGTTCCAGGACAGCCATGGCTATACCACAGAGAAACCCTGTCTCGAAAAAAAAAAAGAGGAAGAGAAGAAAGAGGAAGAGGAGGGGAGAATGGAGGAAGAGGAGGAGGAAGAAGAAAAAAAAAAGGGAGGGAGAAAGAAAAGAAAGGAAGGAAGGAAGAGAGAGAGAGAGAGAGAGAAACTTGTGTACAAACTTGTGTTAAACTTATAGTGATTTCTTTAAAATCCAAGTCTAAGAGGCTGGAGCGATGGTACAGCAGTTAAGAGCACGAGCTGCTCTTCTAGAGGGCCTGAGTTCTACTCTCAGTACCCAGGTCAAGTAGCTTCTCACCGCTTGTAACTTAGCCCTCTTCTGGCCTCCTGGGGTCCCCACACGCACATGGCATACACTCACACACATACACATACATAAAAAATAAATACATGGGGCTGCTAAGGTAACTCACTGGGTAAACGCACTTGTCAATAAGGCTGATGATCTGGCCCAGCCCCCACAGTGTGGAAGGAGAGAACAGATTCCTGTAGGTTGTATCTGACATCTGCATATACACACTAGATAGATGGATGGATGGACGGACGGATGGACGGACGGACGGACAGATGGATGGATAGATCCCTGGCTAGCCTAACAATCTTTTAAAAAAATCAAGTCTGAGAGGACATCTTGTGGATCTTTATTGGCAGTGCTCATCTTCCCCTCAGAATGTGATTTGATTTTGTTTTTTATTTCTTATTTTTCTTGTTCAGGGTCTTGGATCTAACCCAGGCTGACTTCCAACTCACTAGTCTCCTGCCTCAGCCTCCGGAGTGGGATTATAGGCTCCTATTACCTAGCTCAGCTCTTGCTTCTTATTTAATGTCCTCTGGGGATGAAGGAAAAGTTTCAGTGGCTTCCATTTGCCCTCTAACCCACAAGCCCTTGACGGAAATGACTCCAGCTGTTGAGTCGCACCTTTGGGAATCACAGAGTGACCACCAAGTGTGTCAACAGCTCCACAGTGAACCAGACTTTGGTCAAGATTCAACTGGTTGTCTTCCTTCTCCACTCCACTCACCAGCACTCCAGTAGGTGCTTGTGATGGTTCCAGTGTTGACTATTAGCGTCAACTCAGCCCCTGTGTGCCACAGTTCTTGAAACCTCTTACATTTCCCTTTGCTCTAAGTGCACCCCTCTGGGGAATAACAAGGAGACATTCCAGTAGACTCTTGTCACAGTGTCACAATCTTTCCGTCTCAGGTCCTGGCTAGCTCTTCAGTGAGTTCCAGATCCGAAAGTTGGCTCAGCTCCCAGAACTGGACGAGGGATCATGACTTTTTATTGGGGTGATTGCCCTCAGCCTACTGCTCCTCCAGTGTCGACTCTCTTTGATGACAGATGTGACAACGGCCTTGTGGCTGCTCCTGCTTTGCTCCCCCGAGACATTTGATTCTACTCACCGCTTCTGTTTCCAAATGTTTCTGTGGGTCAGTTTCCACTGACTTTCCCAAAAGGTCTGTAGGTTTTTATGTAAAAAAAAAAAAAAACAAAAAAACCAAAACAAAACAAAAACAAAAAACCCGTGGCCGGGCTTAGTGGTACAAGTCTTTAATTCCAGCACTTGGAGGCAGAGGCAGACAGATCTCAAGGTCCAGGACAGCCAGGGCTATATAGTGAGGTCCTGTCTCATAAAAACAACATAAAAAAGAGACCCCTGTCTGTCTTGTCATCTTAAGCAGCACCACTTGGCTTCTGTCCATTCATGGACCATGGCACGCCCCCCCCCTTACCCTCAGAGGAGCAGTACTGCATTGTTCCTTGACACCCTCTTCTCGAGATCATGTTCTTGCTGGCCTTAGTGAATGGGTCATCTCATTTTATTTTATTTTATTTTATTTGTTTCTTTGTTTTTCAAGACAGGGTTTCTCTGTGTAGCTCTGGCTATCCTAGATCTCACTATGTAGACTAGGATGGCCTTGAACTCACAGAGATCTACCACCTTCTGCTTCCTGAGTCCTAGGATACCAATGTGTACAGCTGGTATGTCTCTTTAAAAAAAAAATTACTATTATGGGCTAGCTATGCTGGTGCATGCCTTTAATCCCAGTGCTCAGGAGCAGGGAGGTGGATCTCTGTGATTTTGAAGCCAGCCCAGTATACATAGTAGGCTTCCAACCAACCAGAGCTACATAGTGAGATCCTGTCTTAAAAAAAAAAAAAAGGAGGGAGGGGGATGGCTCAAGGGTTAAGAGCACTGACTGTTCTTCCAGAGGACCTGGGTTCAATTCCCAGCACCCTCATGGCAGCGTAAAGCTATAACTCACACCCTCACACAGGCATACATGCAAACAAGACACCAATGCACATGAAATAAAAATAAATGAATCTTCAAAATGTATGGGGTTAGAGAAATGGTTTATTAGTTAAGAGCACAAGCAGCTTTCCTGAGGACCTGGGTTCAGTTCCCAGCACATATGACGGTTCACAAGTGCCTATAACTCCAGTTATAACTGCCACGCCCTCTTCTGGCTCCATGGACACTGCATGCCCTTGGTGCACAGACATACAAGCAGGCAAAAACTCAGACGTGAAAATATTTATTGTTGTTGTTGTTGTTGTTGGGAGAGCATGCTCATGCCCTGACACACATTGTGGAAGTCAGAGAAGAACTTTTGTGGACTGGAGGATGGCTCAGTGGTTAAGAGCACTGACTGCTCTTCCAAATGGTCCTGAGTTCAAATCCCAGCAACCGCATGGTGACTCACAACCATCCGTAATAAGATCTAACGCCCTCTTCTGTAGAAGTCAGCTACAGTGTACTTATATATAACAATAAATAAATCTTTTCTTTTTTAAAAAAAGAACGTTTGTAGAGTCCAAACAGTATGACTTGTGATACTCCCTAGGTAACAAGTTAACACCCTCTTCCTTAGAAAGTCTTCTGGCACCCTAGGATGTCCCCGACAGCCCGCCCATCTCCTGGTCTTTTTATCCTTCCCTCTGTTATCCACACAGGAAATTCTAGAATTTCCACTTAGCTCCGTATTGTCGCTCACACCTGTGACTTCAGCACTTGGGAATTTGAAGCAGGAAGACTGCCTTGACTTCCAGGCTGACCTGGAGCAACAAAGTGAAACCTTGTCTCATTGGAAAATTTTGATTCCAATTTTATTCATTGGCTGCAGCTTGCTCCAGGCTTTGTGGATTCCCTTGAGATACTAGTCAGGGCATGGAATCCTATATCCCAAGGAATGATCTCAGGTCAGGGAATTCGTCCAGTTTTATATTCTGGTCTTCTTGGATCAACAGCCCTGAAAATCTAGTCCCAAGTGTACTTTCCTGCTAGTGTGTGTGTGTGTGTGTGTGTGTGTGTGTGTGTGTGTGTGTGTGTGAGTGTGTGTGTGTGTATGTGTGTGTGTGAGTGTGTGTGTGTGTGTGTGTGAGTGTGTGTGTGTGTGAGTGTGTGTGTGTGTGTGTGAGTGTGTGTGTGTATGTGTGAGTGTGTATGTGTGTGTGTGTGTATGTGTGTGTGTGTGTGCATGTGTACACATGTGTAGGGGCAGAGACCAGCCTAGAGTGCTGATCCTCAGGTACGTTCCACTCTGTGTTTTGAGACAGTATCTCTCACTGGCCTGGCGTTCACTCAGCTACCGGACTACATGGGCTGGCCAGTGAGCCCAGAAATTCACCTGTCTCTGCCTCCATCGTGCTGCTAGGAACATGTGGGTACTGGGGACTGAATTCTGGTTCATGCTTGAATGGGAAGCATTTTTGTTTTGTTTTGTTTTTTTTTGTTTTTTCAAGACAGGGTTTCTCTGTGTAGCCCTGGCTGTCCTGGAACTCACTTTGTAGATCAGGCTGGCCTCGAACTCAGAAATCCTCCTGCCTCTGCCTCCCAAGTGCTGGGATTAAAGGCGAGCGCCACCACCACCCGGCTTAAGCATTTTTATTAGCTGAGTGATCTCCTCGGCCCTCCCAGGTAATCCTTCTTATAAGTCTATTTCTTTTTAATCACATTATAGTAATTGTACATGTTTATAGGACATGTTGTGACAGACAAAACATGCATACAACGTGTAATGACTAGATCAGACTCATTGGCATATCTGTCACCTTAGATATCATCATTCCTTTATGTTAGGAATTTTCTTGATAACTTTTCTATTTCTCTGCTAAAACACCATGACCGAGGCAGTGTATAGAAGGAAAGGCTCATTTGGAGCTCACCATTCCAGAGGGAGAGAAGGCCTTTGTGGTAAGAAGCCTGGCAGTAAGAAGCAGGCAGGCCTGGGACTGGAACAGCCGCTGGGAGCTCACATCTGATTAACAAGCAGGAGGCCAAGAGAGGGGATGGTGGGAGGCTTTTGATACCTGAAAAGCCACCCCTGTGAACCACTTCCTCCAACAAGGCCCTATCTCCTAATCCTTCCCAGGCAGTTCTACTGATGGGGACCATAAATATTAATGAGCCTGGGGGGGCCATTTTCACTTAAACCATTCTAAGAATATTCAAGATCCCCTCTACTACTCAGTTGTTATCAACCATAGGTACCTCCTATCAAACAGCACCCCTGTTCTCATTAGCCAGCCCCCCTTCTCTGCCTCTCCTTACACCCTTCCTTGGTTTTGATAACTATTCTTTTCTATTCTATGAGACCAACCTTTTGTTTTCACATATGAGAATGAATGGTATTTATATATTTGTGCCAGACTACTTCGCTTAACATAAAGTCCAATTCTTTTTGTTTGTTTTGCTTTGAGATTGTGTGATGGTGTGTATGTGCTTGGCCCAGGGAGTGGCACTATTTGGGGGTGTGGCCTTGTTGGAATAGGTGTGGCCTTGTTGGAGTAGGTGTGTCACTGTGGGTGTGGGCTTTAAGACTCTCATCCTAGCTGCCTGGAAGCCAGTCTTCTCCTAGCAATCTTTTTTTTTTTTAAAGTTTGGTTTTTGTTTATTTTTTTGTTTAGATTTATTAGTGTGTGTGTATGAAGTCAGAGGACAATTAAATTTGTTCTCTGGTCATGTGGGTTCTGGGAATCTGGCTTTAAGACTCTCATCCTAGCTGCCTGGAAGCCAGTCTTCTCCTAGCAATCTTCAGATGAAGATGTAGAACTCTCAGCTCCTCCTGCACCATGCCTGCCTGGATGCTGCCATGTTCCCACCTTGCTGATAATGGACTGAACCTCTGAACCTATAAGCCAGCCCCAATTAAATGTTGTCCTTTATAAGAATTGCCTTGGTCATGATTTCTGTTCACAGCAGTAAAACCCTAACTATGACAGATGGTATCTTGCTTTGTAGCTTAGGCTATCCCAGAAATCTTTGTGTAGCCTCAAATTCAATTGAGATTACAGGGTATGCACTACACCACTAGGCTATATGGTAATTCTTGAAGCTGCACGAGGGTATCATACCTCTTATTTATCAGGCCCAATACAGCTTCAAGGCAGGTTGTACTGGGATGTAACCCTGACCATCAGTCTAGTAGCCAAGAGAAGAGGAAGAAGTTGCTCCTCAAGGAGACCCCTGCTGTTTGTCAGAGAGCTGCCTCTGTAGGCCTCCTTGCAAGGGAAAGGTTAACCATCACTCTAACCTCCAGTTCTATAGAGCCGAATCTATTGGAGGATTTCCCACCCCCTTCCCATGCAAGATATGGGGCTTTTCAAGCAGAACTCAACATAGCAAACTTGCCTTGACTTACTCAGTCTCTAGATCTCAGGCCTGAGTCTGCAGCTTGGTGGGGACCAGTCTTCATGGAATGGATAAGGGCCTCTTCATAACTGAGCAAAGAGATCTGGGCTATGCACTCAGCTTTCAGGCACATTCCCTGTTCCTGCTCAGAGTGACCTGACCACCCCACTGTCCTTTCATGTATTTTTTTATTTTATCATATTTTTTTTTTGAAAAAGGGTTTGTCTATGTAGTCCTGGAACTAGTCTTGTAAACCAAGCTCCCCTCAAATTCAGGGATTTGCCTGCTTCCCCAGCCCCCAACACATACACACCCTAGTGCTAGGCCCTGCTATGTTCTTAATTTATTACTTTTATTATATGCTTTTACATGTATAAGTGCTCTGTTTTGCATGCCTGTGCACCATGTGCCTGTCTAGTGCCTATGGAGGTCAGAAGAAGGTGTAGCATCTTCTGGGACTAGAGTTACAATCTTGGGCCTCCATGCGGATGGTGGGAACCAAACCCAAGTCCTCTGCAAGAGTAATAAGTGTTCTTAAATGCTGAACCAACCTTCCAGTCCCCTCCGTTGTCCCTTAGGCACTTTCTCTATTTTGCAATGCCTTCCCCTCCCAGGAGACCCCTGTACTCAGGCACTCTGTGCCAAGCCTCCTCAGTACCCCACATCTTTGCTGGCCAGGTAAGGAGATCTCAGGCTGAAATAGAGCACAATCCAGTGTTCCTGATCCCGTATGTTTGGGTCAGTTTCTCTGAGGTGCAGACTGTGAAGGGAACGATGTGCAGACAAGCAGAGACACATCAGACTACAAAGCTGGCCTGACGCCTGCAGAGGAAAGAGGAAGATGGGCAAAGGGCATTGGCCATGAGGTGCTTCCCAAGGAAATCCTGGCCAGGCTGCTGAGGCTGTCAATCACAACTTACTTACCCCTTGAATTATGCTAAGAGAAGTCACTGGTTTAAATCCCCAGGTCATATTTTACAGGCAGAGGATAGATACAATATGGCACTAGCAGAGGCCCAGTAATAAAGGCACTGAGGTCTCAAGTACAGGTTCCTTAGTCTCTCAGTAACTGGGTTCCCCAGGGTGCACAGTAGTTCCAGGTCTTGGACCATTGTGGACATATATTTAACACCTGTTTGTATCTCTTAGCTGAGCTATGGAATAATCCTTAGTTAATGACCACCTCCAGACTTCACTAAAGAAACAAGTGTTAATGCCAACACGCAGATCCATCCCGACCCCACATGATCCACAGGGTGGTGGCCACAGAGCACAGAGCAAATATATATTTGCTATATTCCATAGTGAAGAGAACCATGGGTTAGTGTGCAGACAGTCCAGGTCATGGCATACAGAAGTCCTGGAGCACAGACGGTCTACCACAACTGTCATGAGAGGCAGGCCTAGTTCCACTAGCTCTGCCTGCTCAGTTACTGGCTCCAGGCAGCCAGGAAGAGCATGGTAGGAAGTGGACACTGTGGTAGTTTGGACCAGGGTAGGGGGTTGGGAGGTAGGCAGCAAATGGAAGCTAGCAGCTAAATGTATCCCTCACAGCTGGAACCCTCCATGGCTATGGAAATCCATCTCAGAACAAGCTTTTTAAAAGGCTGGCCTCCCATGCTGGGCATTAATGCCCATTAATCCAAGTCTTGGGGAGTAGAGGGGAAGGAAGGGTGTCAGGTGTTCAAGGCCAAGCCTGAGCTACATGAGACCCTGGCGCAGTCAGTGAAGTGACTTCCTCATGAGCCTAAGGACCTGAGTCTGATTCCCGGTCCCCACTATAAAAAGGAACAAAGCTGGGCATGGGGGGCACTTATGATCCTAGTGCTGGAGAGGCAGAGACAGGAGGATTCCTGGAGCTTTGTGAGCAGCCAGGGTTGCCTAATCATCGAGGTACAAGCCAATGAAAGACTCTGTCTCAAAAAAGAAAGTTAAAACACTGAGGTGATTTCACCTATGAAGAAAGGATGCTTGAGGTGGTCCTCTGGCCTCCACACACACATGCATACAAGACTACGTACATGTGTGTGTACATGTGGGCCTTTGCATGTGACCCTCTGCCAAGAACATCTTGGTCTGCTTCCTCCCGGTACCTTCTACTTGGCACTCATCTCTCAGTTTGAGACCATTTCTCTAGAGAGTATTACTTGCCCTTCCCCTACCACTAATGGGGTCAGGTCATGGCATTCGAGAACATAACAGAAACCTCCTCACCTCTCCTAATCCTTCACCCCGAAGCTGATGACAAGACGTTTATTCTAGAAAGAGTTTCCCTATCCCTACAGGAAAGGTGTATTCTCATCTCTGAAGACAAGGGGACCCCAATCGGGGTCTGAACACAACGGCTATGAGAGTCCCCTACTTAGAATGTGATTAGGTCAACTGTTTAATCCAATTTTATTTCTTCTCATTGGTCCTCTTCTCCATCAAACCTCACTTAAAATCTAAATGGATACCTGTTTCCTTGGGTCTTCATTTCCTCATGAAGACTTCTGTATTATATTAATCATAAATACATTTCTCCTTCGTCTTATTACTCTGTCTTTCTCATAGAAGGGAACAGGGATCCTCAGCCTAGAGAGGCGTGAGAAAAGTTATTTCTTTTCCCCCTGGTGATAGGACTCGAACTACCATTTTGTTTTTTGTTTTTTGTTTTTTTTGTTTTTTGTTTTTTTTTTTGTTTGTTTTTTTGTTTTTTTGAGACAGTGTTTCTCTGTGTAGCCCTGGCTGTCCTGGAACTCACTGTGTAGACCAGGCTGGCCTCGAACTCAGAAATCCTCCTGCCTCTGCCTCCCAAGTGCTGGGATTAAAGGCGTGCGCCACCACTGCCCAGCTCGAACTACCATTTTGGACATGCCAAGCACACACTCTACCACTGAGCTATACTTGCAGACCCAGAAAAATAATGTTTTCTTTCCCCTCATATCACCTATTCTATGCTACTAGGCATCTGGTCCTCAGTCTAAAGCAGTACTATAATTGCCCATAGAGTATGTCTGTCTCAATTGGACTATGAAGGGAAGGCACTATTTCACTTGGAATTTTACAGCCCTAGTACCTGCCCTATAGTAGATTTCTAATGAGCACTTGTCAGAAAACCACTGGATAATTGCTTCAAATGCTAGGGTTAAGAAGAAACTGTGGGGCTGGAGAGGTGGCTAAGTGGTTAAGGGTGGTGATTGTTCTTCCCGAAGACTCAGGTTCAATTCCCACATGGCATCTCACAACTGTCTAACTCCAGTTGCAAGGGATCTGATGCCCTCAAACAGACATACATGCAGGCAAAACACCAATGTACATAAAATAAAAATAATTGAAGAAGGAGAAGGAGGAGAAGGAGAAGAAAAGGAGGAGGAAGAGGAAGAGGAGCAGGAGGAGGAGGAAGAAGAGGAGGAGGAAATTATTGCTAGGTGGTAGTGGCGCACACCTTTAATCCCAGTGCTGGAGAGGCAAAGGCAGGTGGATTTCTGAGTTTGAGGCCAGCCTGCTGTGGTGACTCAAATATGTATGGCCATCATAGACTCACATGTTTGAATGCTTGACCCATAAGGAGTAGCACTATTAGGAGGTGTGGCCTTGTTGGAGTGTGACCTTGTTAGAGGAAGTATGTCACTATGGAGGCAGGCTTTGGAGTCTTATATGTGCTTAAGCTACATCCAGTGTGGTACCTTTGGATCCAGATGTAGAACTCTCAGTTCTTTCTCCCGCACCATGTCTGCCTGCATGCCGCCATGCTTCTTGCCATAATGATAATGGACTAAACCTCTGAAACTGTAAAGCAGCCCTGATTAAATGTTTTCCTTTATAAGAGTTGTTTTGGTCATAGTGTGTCTTCACAGCAATGGAAATCCTAAGATACCTGGTCTACAGAGTGAGCTCCAGGACAGCCAAGGCTACACAGAGAAACCCTGTCCTGAAAAACTCAAGGGGGGGGGGAGATTATAATCTTTTATTTGTTTATTTGTTTATTTTTGTGAATGTGTACATGTGTAGATACCACAGCACACATATGTGTAAATACCACAGCACACACGTGGAGTTAGGTGGACAGCTTGGGGAGTCAGTTCTCTTCTTCCTCTGAGTGGGTCCCAGGGCGGAATTGGCAGCACCTTTAAAGGCTGAGCCTTCTTTCTGGCTCCATGACTATCCAACTCTCTTTTTCATTTTTCTTTTTGATACAGGTCTCTCTATGTAGCCCTGGCCATCCTGGAACTCATTCTGTAGACCAGATTGTCCTCAAACTCAGAGATCCTCCCACCTCTGCTTCCAGAGTGCAGAGATTAAAGTCTTGCACTACCATGTCCAGTGACTATCCAGCTCATGTTTCTTTATAAGATACTTTTCTCTTTGTTGTGAACAAATATCAGACAAGAAGCAACGTAGGGAGGAAGGATTGAGGGTACGGCCATCAATGGCTGGGAAAGCATAGCAGAATTCCCAATCATGGCAGAAGGAGGATGTGGCTTAAGACTCCTCATACCTTGGGGGAGCAGGGAGCAGAGGGAGAGACTGGGCCAGAAGAGAGGTAGAAATGCAAGCACAAAGACCCATTCTCTAGGAACCCACTTCCTCCAGCTTGGTCTTGGGGAACCTCCTGAGGGTTCTGCAGTCTCCTAAAATGGTGCAATAGGTGAGGGACCAAGTGTCCAAATACATGAGCCACACACACCACATATACATATATATCGATACAGAAATACCTCAATGGGTTCAAGTCCACCATGTTGAAGTGTCCAGTCTTTCGTTTGAAGACTTTGCCTTGGGTGCCCGTTCTGGTGTGCTCTCTTCACTGATATTCTTCAGTGCATTTAGAAATTGACTCAGTGTGCTGTGTGTGGTGAGGTTGCCCTTCTAGACCCTCTCATATAGAATAACCTATTATAACTTTTTCATAGCCTGTTGCATGGGATATCCTGGGAAAAGAGGCTGTTGCTATTCCTTCAAGGAAGTGTTATTCTTCCCTATCTTGGCTTCATTACAAAGATGGAAAAATAAGAAAAACTTCCATAATTAAGCAAGCTGCACCAGTAAGTTTTACTAAGAATAATGTTTTTTAGAAGCAGTGTCTTAGAAAAAAAAGCACTTAGTTAGGACACAGTCTGGAAAGCAGGACATAGGAAAGAGTAGGAGGGAGCTGGTGTTTATGACTGGGGTATGAGCTGTGGTGTGAGCCTGGAGTTTAATTCTCATTAATCTCACTTAGTTTAATTCTCACTATAGTTCTAAAAGATAGAACTCTCTCTCTCTTCCTCCCTCTTTCCCTTCCCTCCCTCCCCCTTTCTCTCTTGGAGAAACAGGTATTTGATGCTCTCCCAGAGCCATTTGTAATTAATTTATTGATTGCATTAATCACGTGTACCTGTGCTGGTGTGTCACAGCACTCCGTGGAGATAAGGGGACAACTTATGGGAGCTGGTTCTGTCCACCACCATATATGGGTCCTAGGGATGGAACTTTGGTTATCAGGTTTCAGGCCTGACAACCTCATTTACCCACTGAGTCACCTCACCAGCATTCTTGGAATTATAATCATAAAAAGAGTACATCTGTTAGGAATCCAGTTTCCTTTTCCTGATGCCACTTGGGTCCAACAAGAAAAGCAGCTTCTCACTGTAGCAAGGTTTTCAGAATTTTGAGATGTTTAATGGAGACAGGTGAAGGGAGCAGTTTAATGTCAGCCTTTGTTTGATGCTGCCATCACACAAGGCCCAGCAGAGCATCTCTTTGGCCTAGTATCTTTGGTTCAGAGAGGAAATTTGGTACAAAAGCCTGTGTCACTGGATCTCAAATATTTCCTGAAGGTTCACATGTTAAAGACTTGATCTTCAAGATTGCAATATAGCAGAGGTTCTCAACCTGTGGGTCTCAACCCCTTAAGGGCTGAATGATCCTTTCACACGGATCACCTAAGACCATCAGAAAACACAGATATTTACATTATGATTCATAACAGTAACAAAATTACAGTTATGAAGTAGTGATGAAAATAATTTTATGGTTAGGGGGTCACAACATGAGGAACTGTATTAAAAGGTTGAAGCATTAGAAAGGTTGAGAACTCCTACAACTTAGGAAGGTGGTGGAACCTTTAAAAGGTAGGGCTTAGAGAGACCTTCAGATCATTAGGGTCTTGGTTCCCTCCTTAGTCTCTCTTCTGCCTTGAGGTGAGTGGTTTACTGTAGCATACCTCTTATCCTAATATGCTGTTTCTCCACAGATACAAAGCCATGGGGCCAACCCATTGTACTGGCTGGCTTTTGTGTGTCAACTTGACACAGGCTGGAGTTATCACAGAGAAAGGAGCTTCAGTTGGGGAAATGCCTCCATGAGATCCAGCTGCAGGGCATTTTCTCAATTAGTGACCAAGGGGGGAGGGCCCCTTGTGGGTGGTGCCATCCCTGGGCTGGAAGTCTTGGGTTCTATAAGAGAGCTAGCTGAGCAAGCCAGGGGAAGCAAGCCAGTAAGGAACATCCCCCCCCTCCCCCCCCCGTCCTGTAACAGTTTTATCACCATTTAATTCACACACATGTAACTCACCTAGCTGCATCAGCTCTTGCTTCCTGATCTGCTTGAGTTCCAGTCCTGACTTCCTTTGGTAATGAATAGCAATGTGGGAAGTGTAAGCTGAATAAACCCTTTCCTCCCCATCTTGCTTCTTGGTCATAATGTTTTGTCCAGGAATAGAAACCCTGACTAAGACACCCATCATGGACCAAAACTTCCAAACCTGTGAGCCTTTTTCCTTTATAAGTTGATAATTTTAGGTATTTGTTGAGAGAGACAGAAAGCTGATTAATAGGAGAATGGGGTTTGTCTCATAACAGTTTTACCACCATCTAATTCACACACATGTAATTCACCTAGCTGTCTCTAAGTGGATTTTAGCAGAGGTGTAGTCTGTAGCCTTCACTACAGCTTTAGAACGTTCATCATGCCCAAAAGAAATCCTGAGCCCTTTACTGGTCACTCATTTCTCACTCGAGCCCACCAGCTGCTGGACTCAACTCATCTTCTTTTTATAGATGTGACTATTCTGGACATTTCCCACTGATAGAACCACATGATTTGTTCTTTTTAGATAGGCTTCTTTCATTAAGTGTGTTTTAAAAGTTCATCCACACTGTGGTGTTTACCAGTTCATTCCTTTTGTGGATGAACTTCCATTCCACAGATAATTTTTTTTGTTGTTGTTTTGAGACAGGGTCTCATTATGTAGCCATGGCTTGCCTGGAACTTGACGTGTAGAACAGGCTATCCTAAAACTCAGAGGTCTGTCTGCCTCTGCTCCCCACCCACTAGCACTGGGAAGATGCGTACCACCACACCCAGTGTTGTTGACTTTTTAAAAAGACGCTTTTATTTTTAATTACGTATATGTGTGAGGGTAGGTATGTGCATGAGTCCAGTTGCCTTTGAGGCCAGAAGAGTGTCAGCGTCCTTGGAACTGTAATTACACACATTTGTGAATTGATAAGGGAACTGGGAAACTGATTTTCTGCAAGAATACTTATGTATGTATGCTTATGTAAAACAACAACAAAAAACCCAAATATTTCATGATGATATAAATTGACTTTAACTTGTGTCATTTCTTTTCAAATAAATGCCTAACGTTGCTGGGTTCTGTGCCATTCTAATAAAGAAAAATAATATCTGGTATTTAGAATGGGGATTTTCCATTTGGGAGCGGCTTCTCTGGCCCCTTTTGTTGCTGGAGAGGGTCTCAGGAAGCCCAGCTAATGGAAAACTTGCTGTGAAGACTGGCCTTGAGCTGCTGATACTCTTGCCTCCACCTGTCAAGTACTAGGATTACAGGTATATGCTATCACAGCTAGCTAAGAAACACTACATTGTCATGCTTGTTTATATTCTAAAGCTAAATCTTTTCTATCAAAAAATTACATATACAACTATAAAGAAAAATCATTCACTATTCTACTATCTAGAGGTAGTCACTATTAACATGTGTACCTTTTTTTTTTTAAAGATTTATTTATTATATGTAAGTACACTGTAGCTGTCTTCAGACACACCAGAAGAGGGCGTCAGATATCATTACAGATGGTTGTGAGCCACCATGTGGTTGCTGGGATTTGAACTCAGGACCTTTGGAAGAACAGTCAGTGCTCTTAACCGCTAAGCCATCTCTCCAGCCCCCATGTGTACCTTTTGTTCTGGGTTAATTTATGTATGGTAAATGGAATTTTATTTTGAGCCAGCCAGAGGACTTGTTGGGGTTACTTCTCTTTTTCCACTATGTGGGTACCAGGGATCAGACTAAAGTCATTAGGTTTGGCAACAAGCACACCTAATGAGACATTCTGTTTGTCAGTTCTATGGTAAATTTGTGTGTGCGTTTTTATGTTTGTTTTTGTGACTCTGGGAAAAGAAGCCAGGGACTCACAATACCCTAGCTTTTATCTAATTTTTTTTTTTAATGACTTAGTGCTCTTACAGAGTCTCATTGTGTGGCCATGACTGACCTGGAACTATGTATGTCTAGTCTTGCCTCAAACTGACAATGATCTGCCTCCCTAGTATCGTGTGGCAGACTTTCCTGGGGAGGGGTGAACAAACCTCTATTCACCCCAAATAAAGAGTCAATTATAGACCAAAGCATGATACCACCAAAGCCCAACTTTGTGAACCAGTAAGTTTCAACAAATTTTTTTCTTTTTTTTGTTTTTTCGAGACAGGGTTTCTCTGTGTAGCCCTGGCTGTCCTGGAACCCACTCTGTAGACCAGGCTGGCCTCGAACTCAGAAATCCGCCTGTCTCTGCCTCCCAAGTGCTGGGATTAAAGGCATGCACCACCACTGCCCGGCTACCAGTAAGTTTCTTTGAGGTTACTTACAGGAGCTGAAATGACTCAAAAAAGCTGCATCACTAAAGGTGACCCCCATATGGGTGACAACTTGTGAAAGCTGGAAACTAGAGCGCACTGCAGTCTGCAGGCAACCCAACAGGTTGCAGAGCCCTTTCCAAGTGGTTCAGTTGGTCTGAGCCTTTTCCCAGCAGCTCAGCTGTCTGTCTCTTCTACATAGTTCAGCAGGTCTCTGCTTTGGCTGGCCTGCTTCTGCCGGACTTATCCCTGCTCCTTTCAGGCATCTGGGCTTAGTTGAAAGTGACTCTCAGAAGTCTTTACACTTTACATACTCTTGGGGGAGAGGGGTCTAGTGAATTTAGTCTGTTTCAGGGACTTCCTGAAACTATTTTGAGTTGTTAGTTTCCTTAAGGAGCTTTCCTGCAGTATCTTTCCTTCCCATAGTATATCTTGTTTCACCTCCCTGAAAAGATCTTAAGAAATTTCCCTCCAAAATGGAAAGTTTTATTTCAGGAAACTGCTACACAACATGAGGAGCTGGTATTAAAGGAGTATACCACCAAGTCCAATGTGTGTTTTTATTTATTTATTGGGTTTTTTTTGTTTTGTTTTGTTTTTGAGACAGGGTTTCTCTGTGTAGCTCTGGCTGTCCTGGAACTCACTCTGAGGACCAGGCTGGCCTCAAACTCAGAAATCCACCTGCCTCTGCCTCCCAAGTGCTGGGACTAAAGGCGTGTGCCACCACTGCCCAGCCCAATGTGTGTTTTAAAGCAAGTTTACAAAATCATGCCATCCTAAATTGGAATATACAATTGAAACTTATCCTATGGTTCATGTTGCTATGAGTGGAATCATGGTGTCTCCTTCAAAACTCATATTGAAATTCAATCTGTCATGAAACAGTATTAAGCAGCTCTGACCCCAAAAATGGGATTAACACCCTCCAGGCAGCCCAGCTGTCTGTCTCTTCTACACAGTTCAGCAGGTCTCAGAATGAAGGGGCACTCTCGTTCTTCCATCTCAGGAAGGGAGCACGTCCTTCATCCCTGGAGATGGAACAGCAAGATGGCCATCATGGAAGGAGAAAGCAGCCCGCACCAAAACCACCGTGAAACGTCCAGAATCCAGAACCATGAGAAATGAATTTCTGTCGTTTAGTAATTACCAAGCAAGTCACAAGGTACCTTGTCACAGCAGCATAAATGGACTAAGCCATGTTGTTACATTCGAGAGAAACTAAGGTACTGAAAAATGAAAACTGCCTCAGAGTAAAATCTGACTTGCTCTGATCTGACAACACCTCAGTCTACCTTTCACAATTCTTGACAGCCCCCACCCCACCCCCGTCAGCTTCCTCCATGTTGATTTCTGCTCTTTTATTCTCAGAGGGTTAAATTATACCCGATCTCATTTTCAGATTGATGAAGACACCCAAGCGCCGAGCAGGACCAGGTTATTCCACCTGTTAAGAGGCAGGCTGGTCAGAATGCGTTCAGAAGGTTCGGGAGGGGTTAGAGTCACTCAGAAGGCCAGGTTACTTTGTTGTAACTTTTTACTGCTCACCTCATCACCCCTTTGCCCTGGGCCCACAGCGGCCAGGTTCGGGAGGGGTTAGAGTAACTCAGAAGGCCCGGTTACCTTGTTATAACTTTTTAACTGCCCACCTCATCACCCCTTTGCCCTGGGCCCACAGCGGCCAGCACCATGCTTTTCTTCCTCTCACTAGTCTTTTTCCTCACCTCTTCAAAGGTAGATTTTCCATCCTGCCCCTCCCACCACCCCAGATTCAGGGGTGCTCCCTACTGTCTACACTGGAGGCTGTAGCAGCAAACAGCTGACTGCAAGGAGCCAGTCATTAAGCAAGAGTGGAATTTTTGCCGGCATTTTACTGCTGAGAAGTTGAAACACAAGAATTAAGCTTGCCTGGGTCTGATACAAGTAGCAGCCCAAGTTCCACCCTCAACTTTCACAGCCTGCTGCCCTTTTCCTGACCCCGAAGTCTTCCTCTCTATTGCTCCAAGATTCTCACGAGTGATTCAAGTCACTCATCTTTGTCTTCCTCCAACCTGTGCCTCACATTCGTGTTCTAGAAAAGAAACGAAAGCCTGCTCTTCGGACTACCAAAGACCTTGCTTTATTCTTTATTCTTCTTACCAAGTCCAACTTAGCCTGGGCCGGCTTACCTAGATCTGTTCTCACCTCACTGTGCCATCTTTTAACTTTTTGCTTTGTGGAATTCACTCATCCACCCGTTTTTGTTGTTTTCTTTTAAATGTTTAACTGCTCGATTCTCCGACTACCCCCTCCTCATAAATTCCTGGAGAACAGACCCACCCTGGAGATCATCCACGCTTGTTAAAATAATTAGTTGAAAAGTAACCGTGGTTCCAATACTAGAAAGTGCTACCGATGGGAACTGTGAAATCTTTCCCCGGCTTCTCTCAGCAGCACGGGAGGAATTCTCATCCAGTTTCATTACACTTGGCCAGTGTCACTTGTATCTCCACCAAGCATCCTTAGTCACTCTGAGGCTCCCAGCTCACTACCGGTCTCGGGCGGAGCGCATTAGAGAAAGAAAGCCGGACAGTTCGCTAGCCCTCGGCCTACACCAACTTGGTGACCTCTCAAGGTCTCGTCCCGGCCGCTCGCCGCTCAGGTTCCGGCACGGGCCACCCGGACCCCGCGCCCGTGACCTGCGGGCGAAGCGGACGCCGCGGCCTGGGCACCCGGGGGGGGGGGGCAAGGGCAGGGGCCGAGGCGACAGGGAAACGCGGGTTTGGGGAGCCGAGTACACGTTACTTTGGGCAGAGCCCCCTCCGGGCAAAGCGACCAGGAACCCAGGTCCTGTCCGCCACGCCACCCGCCCGGCCTGCCTCCCGCTCCCCTCAGGAAACAGCCTGCAGTTCCCGCAGCCGCAGCGCGGGCCGCGCGCCGGGAGCGAGCGCAGGCGAGGGGGGCGGCGCGGGCGGGTTCATCGGGGCTGGCGCCGCGCCCCCCGCGCTCGGCCCTACCGGGCCTCTCGGCGAGGCGTCCCCTGTCCTCCTTCAGGCCCGGCCCGGGGTGCAGGCGAGGCCCCGGAGGCCCCCTCCCGCCGGGCTCGGGCGGAGCCGGACGGCCTGGCGGGAGCAGGCGCCGCGGGCCGCGAGCTCCTCATTCGAACCTCCCTCGCAGACAGTCTCCGCCCCACAATGCACCGGGGCGGGCAGCCTTTGAAAAAGCGGCGCGGCTCGTTCAAGATGGCGGAGCTCGACCAGTTGCCTGACGAGAGTAAGTAGCGTCTCAGAGCAGCCCTCCTTCCCGCCGGTTGCCCGTCCCGGAGTCGCACCGGCCGAGTCCGGTTGCCGGGCCGGCGGGATGGCTGCCAGCCCACCGCAGTCCCCGGTCTTCCTACTCAGGCGCTGCCGCCGCGTCGCCGCCTTTGTTATGGTGTCTTGTGTGTCTGTTTCTGGGGTTGTGCGAGCGCCAGCGCCGGAAACCGAAAGCCCGGGAGTCCAGCCTGTCCTGACGGAGTCGGCGGGCGGCTGCTCTCCCGGAGCGACTGCTGTCGTCGCCGGCTGAGGTGGGCGAAGGGCGGCCCCCCAGTTGCGGGCGCCGTTCTCATCGCCCGCCCGGTTATGTAACTCGCCGGTCGGGGGCCGGGAGGGCTCGGGCTGGGCACCCGGGACACAGCCCCTCTCCATGCCCCGGGCCTCCGATCTGATCCTATGCCGGCTCCTGCTTCTGCAGACACTTGTGATCGCTCCCCCGATCCCCCGCGTCCATCCTGGAAGTGTTTTCTTCCGTGTCACACAGGCTTGGCCCCTTCCCCTGGGACTACAGGTGGCCCTGGACCTTTCCGGAGATGATCCAGCCGGGATACAGTGCAGAGGTAGCCCCGTCCCCAGACTTCCTCCTGAGTGGATGTGTCTTAAGAATGTGGGGTGGGCTTTCCCCGTGGATGTGAGCACCGCAGCCTATCTGTATGTTATTCTGCCTGACACCCACTCCTGTGCATTGCCTCACTTAACCCTCTGTACTCACCACCTCTAAGACAGATGTTCACCTGTCCGCAGACAGTAAAAACCACCAATTCCGCGACCTAAGGACCAGGGAACAATTTTGTAATTTTCATATTGCACACATTATTAAAAGACATTTTAATTACAAAATGGTTTTGAGTCAACACGTACTCTGTAGTATGTATTTGTAGCCCTTGGTCAACAAAAGGTTCGCGGGTGTGGTGGTGCATATCTTTAATCTCAGCACTCGGGAGGAAGAGGCAGGTGGATCTCTGAGTTCGAGGCCAGCCCAGTCTACATACCAAGCTCCAGGCCAGCCGAGGCTACACAGAGAAATCCTGTCTTGGAAAACAAACAAACAAACCCCAAAACTGAGGAAAATCTGTATTTAGAATGATTGTATCATTTTTATAACAAATAAGTGTTTTGTTTTTTTAACCATTTGGGGTGCCCCAAACAGGAAGTCAGGACAGAGAAAACCCGGTTCAAAAAGCAAAAACTCAAAGATGTATCGGTGGGCAACGCAAATATGCCTTTAAAAGAGAGATACTGTTTTCTTTGAGATCACGTATGCCTTACAATGTTAAGTCAAAAGTTCAGGTTGCCCTGCTGATGAAGATTGTATTCAAAATGTTTGTGTCTTAATTTTGGTTTCGACCAGTGCTAAGTCTCAAAAGAACTTTCTCGTGGTGGGTGGAGATGCCCATTTTCTAGTGTGTAGTGAGTGACCGGTAGTCACCCGTGACCAGGTGGCTCGGGTGCTGCTTCTTTATTTTTATTTAATCTTAACTTATATTTAAATAGCTAGTGATTACTGTATTGATAGGGCATTATCTATAGACTATCCATGAGCTTATCGTTCTTTGGAGAATATGGTTGATTGTTATTTACGATGCTTGAAAATAAAGATGATTCTATTAAGTAGAATGTTACCTGCCGGCCTGGACTGTGCTGTAAAATTTTTCATCCTCTGTGATGAGTGCGCTGTGTGACTTCTCAGGGCTGTCTCTCCTGCAGTCACACGGTTGGTGGTCAGCAGCCCACCAGAGCTGAGCCACTTATGTCTTTCCTCCTCATGCCTGTGGTGGTGGCTAATTTTGATAGCTTGATTGCATTGAGAAATACCTAGGAGATCAGTAAAGCACACTTTTAGATGTGTCTGTGAGCATACCTTTAGGAAAAGGATTTTCTTAATGTTCTTTGTACAAACTTGGGATTTACATTGAGGTTCAGATATCAGCTACACTGTTACACTATGGTTGGGGAGAGGTTTGTGTGTGTGTGTGTGTGTGTGTGTGTGTGTGTGTGTCTTTTTAGCTAAATTACAGCTTTGTCAAAAGCAAGAATTGTATTTTTGATTCATTAGCAATGACACAAATAGACTTAAAGACTTGACTAAAATGGAACTGAATTTTGGACTAATATTATTAATAAAATAGAGCATGATCTTGGAAAGAGAAAGTAATTTCAGTGTGATGTGAATAAACACTACGTTTTTTGTATTTTCCCCCCAGTTTAGTTAAGGGAGTTATGCAGCATAATAGCTCACAGCTCCTGTAACATCAATTTTTTTGTACCCCCCCAGCTTCCCCCTGTAACATCAATTATAAAAGCTATCATTTCCTGAGTACTTACTGTAACTAGGTGTTAAAAAAAAGAAATTTATATGTATGTGTATATATATACATATGCATGCATGTGCACACGCAGTCCCATTTGCTTTCTGTTCATTTGATCTTTATTTCAGTTGATGTCAGTACATGATTTTTACGTGAGCACAGTCTTTGCTCTAAGCTCTTGTTCTTGAACTCTTGCTATTTTACAGCTCTTAGATGTTGCAAAGGGATCATCAAACTTAAGAGATTTCAGATTTAAGAATTCTCAGAATTCTCCCCTAGCACACAGGTGCTTCCAGGAGCCGCTGTCTTAGTGATCGGTTACATTGTGTATCCCTGTGACAGAGCAGAGACCTAGATCTCCTTGCTTTCCTCCTACTTCCCATATTTAAGCATTTACTAAGTCCTGGAGCTTACCTTCTGGATGTGTCTCAGTTCTTACTTTTTACAATCACCTAGCCCAGGTTGTTACCATTTCAGTAACCCACTGCCTCCCAGAGTGGGCCAGAGGGATCCTTTCAGAGCTGAAAGGTCTTCCTCCTGTTACCTTGTATTTTAATCCTCAAGGCAGGGCCTCCATGTATATCTCTGGCTTGCCCAACTCTCAGTCTGTAGACCATGTTGATCTTGAACTCGCAGCAATTCTCCTGCTTCTGCTTCTTGATTGCTAGGATTTCAGGTGTGTGCCATCGTTCCCAGCCATCCCTGTTTAAAACCTTTTAGTAGCTGGCTCTAAGGCCCATGTTTCCTGGCAGCTCCCACGTCCCCGTTTACTTTGTACCTCTCCTCATTCTGAGTTGACTAGACTGTTTCCATCACCGGTGCTCCAGGCATAGGCTGTGCTCTGGGCTGCCCTCCCCTCCTCACTCCAGTTCACTCCTGCTTATTCTTAGGATATCATGCTGAGATTTTTTTCAAAATACATTTTTGTTATTTTTCTATTATGTGTATGTGTCTGTCTGCATGTGGGTCTGTGCATGTATGAAGGGTACATATATATAGAGGCCAGAGGCATTGGCTGCCTCTGGAGATGGAGTTACAGGCCTTTGTGGGCCACCCAGCATGGGTGCTAGGAGCCAAACTCCAGTCCTCTGCAATAGCAAAAGGTGCTCTGAACTGCTGAGCCTTCTCTCCAGCCCCCAGTTTAAGATTTTGTGCGTATTTTTTGTCCTCTGACAAGTATGTCTTCTTGAAATGTTCCATACAATCGTGTGACTTCTCAGGGCTGTCTCTCCCGTAGTCACACAGTTGGTGGTCAGCAGCCCACCAGAGCTGAGCCACTTATGTCTTTCCTCCTCATGCCTGTGGTGGTGGCTAATTTTGATATCTTGATTGCATTGAGACATACCTAGGAGGTCAGTAAAGCTCACCAGGTGTATCCTTGAACATACCTTCAAAAATGTTTAGATCATGAGGTTCTGACCTAATAAATAGATTCATCTCTTATGGATTCATAGATTCATATGATGGCATTATTGGAGGTGGTGAAAGGTAGGAGGTGGGGTCGGCCCTTGGTGGTTTGTGTTACCCTAGCATCTTCTGTATTCCCTTTTCCCCTCTCCCTGGCCATCTTGTCAGTTCTCTGCTTTTCCATACCCTCCATACCATGATGAAGTGAGTGAACCCCCTGAAACCTGGTCTCCATGATGTGACACTCCCACCCCACTTTTATGGTGGGGGTGGTGGGAGGCTGTGCTTCCTGATTTTATGGCTAGTTCTTTTCAGATGTTGTTTCCTTGGAAGCTTCCCTGGCTCCTGTTTATGTTCTTTGTAGTAACTGTCCTGAGGTATAATTACTGTCTCATGTAGTTATTTGTTGTATATCTCTTTCCACTAGGATACAAACTCTCTGAGATGCTGGAGGCTTTTGGTGGTGACCCTAGCTCTAACACTGCTTGTGGGGAGCCGTCAGTAAATACTGGTTGGATATTGACTAAATGGAATTGGCTAGAGCAGGATTCTAACTTAACCACGTTCACCTGCCTGTAAATTCATAAGTTTAAATAGATGGGTAATCGGTCAGTTAATGTAATGTGAGCCCATCTGAAAATTAGTCGTGTGTTGTATACACTGTTCTAAGCATTTGTGGTGATATCTGTTTACTCTCTTTTTACACAGGGAGTTGAGGTGCTTTGTGGGAAATAACATAGCAAGGAAGTAGCAGAACCAAGATGTAAACAATAGCCAACCTCAATGTTCTAGAACTGTGTTCTCTTTTTAAAGAGTTATTTTAATTATGTGTATAGTATGTGCATGTGAGTGTAGGTGCTTGAAGAGACCAGAGGCTTCAGATGCGCCTGGAGCTGGAGTTACACATGGTTCTGAGCTGCCCAACATAGGTGAGGGAATTGAACTTGGTTCCTCTGCAGGAGCAGTGCACATTTTTAGCTGCAGAGTCATCTCTCCTGCTATCACTATACTGCCTCAAAAAAAGGTCCAAGGAGTTAAAGGTAGTAGTAAATCAGAATCCTCAAGGTTTGAGCCCCACCTTTATGGAATAGATGTGTACATGTAACTTACACCTCTTTCTCAAACCCTGTTCAGTGACTGTTCAGAGACACTAATTCATGAATGCTCATATGAAAATAGTCTTTCCTCTCACTCTCCACTGTCATCCGTTCACTTTCCCGTAGCTCATCAGACTGGCATGAACTTGTTTCCTTGCCCTCCTAACTAGAACAGAAGATCCAGGAGAACATGGACTTTGGCACATTGCTGTGGGGTCTCTGTTGCCTGAGCAAGAACTACCGTGCAGCAGCACTTAGTACATACCCACGTTTTCCTGGGATGAACTGTGTTTTCCTTGGGATCTTGGCATATTTTCTGTCTACCTTACTGTTTCTTGGTTATATTTTATTTGAAGCTTTCTAGTAGAATTTTTATTTATTTTGTGTTACTAGTGGTTGAACATAATAGGCAAGTACTCCCTAGCCCTTATGGCTTTTTCCCCCTGTTCTCTTACCCATGATTTTATGGTCTTTGAACACTAAACTTTAAAAGTTCTTTTCCCTGTTGAATCTCCTACTTCCACCACTCATAGGTCTACCCTTCACTGTCAGCCGGCCCTGCAGCTCTGTACCTCCGTGGGTGACCTGCCACGGATCCCCTGAAGAGCTTTAGCTAGTGACTCTACGTTTATGCTAGCCCCCCTTGGGTGTTCAGGAATCTATTTTCCTGTATGGTTTGTTTTGTTTTGTTTTGTTTTTTGGTTTTCAAGACAAGGTTGGCTGTCCTGGAACTCACTCTGTAGACCAGACTAGCCTCAAAATCAGAAATTTACCTGCCTCTGCCTCCGAAGTGCTGGGACTAAAGGTGTGCAACACCACTGCCCAGCTTCCTGAATCGATCTTTAAGCATTGTACATACCTGTATTCAGGACATTCAAGGGACTTTTCAGCTCTGACAGTCTCTGAATCATGTTTAATTTGTGTTTATTCTGTTACCTCTTCTGATTTTTATTCCAATAGTGAGTTTTCTTTCTCTTTTCCTCCAATACTAGAGTATGTTTGAATGAGGATGCACAGTGGTTTCTGTCTGTACTCATTTTTCTTTTTCTACATTTTTCTTTCTTAGTATAGTTTCTAGCTGCTGTCACAACTTCCACAGGCCTGCCAAGCCTCTACAGTCCTTCCTTGAACCCCAAGCTACTTATTCTTTTCCTTTCCCAGATAGGACCAGGCGATAGTGGGACTCAGCATGGAGCTCAGGCTTGCCTTGAACCCATGACAGTCAGTCCTCTGCCCCTCTCGTGCTGCGCTGCAGAAGTGAGCCACTACTGATTCTTCCTTTGCGTATCCAACCACCCTGTCAGACCCAATGCTGCTCAACCTAAATGGAGCACCTTTATACCCAAGCCAACCTTGATTATGAAATATTTATTGATTTGGATTAGTTTGCTTGTTGTGTTTTTTGTTTTTTTTTGTTTTTTTTTTTTTGAGACAAGGTCTCACTGTGTAGCATTGGCTGACTAACCTGGAACTTACTATGTAGACCAGGGTAGCCTGGAACTCAGAGTTTAAAGACGTGCATCACCATACCTCGCTGATTTGTTTTATTTTTACTTTCAGGCTCTTCAGCAAAAGCCCTTGTCAGTTTAAAAGGTAAGAATTATGCCTTTCTAGATATGTATCACAATTTGAATATATTTTTTTCTTTTCCTTCTGTTATTCGTAATTCATTGTATCTTGTAAGTATTGACTTTTCACTGATAATTTTAAGTTCATATGCTTTTACAGGAAGGTACATTTTTATTTGCTAGTAATTAAGAAAAATTTTCTAAAAATTTTAATTTCTTAAAAATTATTAATGAAAGACTATCTTCCTTTCTTTTTGTTTTTTGAGGTGGCTTGCAACTCACTGTGTAGACCAGGCTGGTCTAGAACTCAGAGAGCTCCATCTGCCTCTGCCTCCTGTTGAAAGTCACTGTGCCTCATTTAAAGACGACCTGAGGCAGAAGCGGGGTGGAGCTCAGCTCAATAACATTGCTGGAAACTCTCAACAGTCAAGAGACCTGGGCTGAGCTTACAGCAGGGCTGAGGGTTTTTAAAAGGATTATCTTTTAAGAATATTGCATGGTGGGAGAGGGACCCGGAGGGGGCTAATGACTGGATTGTAAAAAAATAAAATTGAAAAATAAAAAGAATATCACATGTTCTCTGAACTCTAAGAGTGAGATTTTCCTAAAAAAGGAGGAGGTAGTGGTAGCAGCCTGGAGGTCAACAAAGTTCCTGCCTCAGCCTCCATCTGACTTAGATGTTTGTGGTTTGGCTTTGAGACAGGGTCTCTATGTAGAGCTGGCTGGCCTGAAGCTCAGTACATAGACCAGACTGGCCTCAAACTTTGGTAATCTTGCCTCTGCCCTCCAAGTACTAAGATGACAAGAATGCACCACAGTATTGGGCTTCTTAATTATTTTGGTTTTTGAGACAGGATCTCATGTAGCCTAGATTGACCTCAAGATCCCTGTGTAGCCAAGATTTGTCTTGAACTACTAATCCTCCTGTCTCAGGCTTTCTAGTATTAGGATTACAGAA